>JAPYKE020000333.1:0-612207 GCA_028554795.2 Sinohyriopsis cumingii | reverse complement strand
TTTCCCGAATACCATGAATACGGGGTTCCCGGTAGTCTTAGACCCTTTCCGGCCACGGATCGTTTTTTTTTATAGCCCTTCCCGGTTGCCTTCTTCAATGCCATCCCCGCCGCGGTACCAACGGCTCCTAACGCCGCCGCCTTAGCCACTGCTGGTGCGGCCGCGGCAATCAACGCTGGAATCTCAGCTAACAGCGGAAATATCCCACCGGTCTTTTCCATGTTTTTAATCGCTGCGGCCGAGAAATCTATTTGAATACCCTTTTTATTCTTCATCGCATCATTGAAATGTTTTATTTGACGCGCCGTCAGCGATATCTTATGATTACCACCTGCCATCTGCGACGGCTTCAGCGTTATTGTGGTTCCGCATTGTTTAGCCGATTTTGATCGTAATTTCTTGACTTGACCATCAGTTAGTGTAACGCCGACAACACTATACGACATTTTATTGTAAACGCGTTTGTGTTTTCAATTACATGTTTTCCACTGGCGCATCAACGATTCTCATTCGTCCACCAACACCTTCTAGCAGCATTGATTTATCGCTGAGAATGAAAGCAACCGCTCTATATTCGGCAATACCACCAGGACGTTGCACACGAGCTCGGAAGTGTATATCAACGACGGATTGTCTCGTTAAATCGAGATGTTCCAGCGAAAAGTAATAAATCGGATACATGTTTTTAAAATCAAGTTGTGATATTTGCAACCCGGTGTCGACGTTTTGATCGCGGCCCATATACGACAGCAATCGATGATACACGCGTGCTATCTGGTTACCCCCGTAATTGAGTTGTATATCTTCGGATGGTTCCTGCTGTCCGTTTATTCTCAACGAGACCTCATTGACACCGATTTGATCAAATATCATATGGCTGCGTTCTTGGGAACCTAATCGCGCCTTATTCTGTAGCGCCACAAATATATGACGCGGGGCTGAAACACCCTGTTTGGATGCCAGGTGCCATGTAAATATACCATCCATATTATCCTCTTTAGCATCAGTGGTTACTGTAAGCCAACTCAACAGTGATTTACCACCTGTCTCCATGAATGAGAGTAATCGCTGTTCTACGGCGATTGATGGGGTCATTACTGGCATCCACAATACTATATTCTTTATATTGACCTTACCGTCGGCAACACCAGCATCATGCCAGATTGCATCATTATCACTGCCCTTTCGCACGAGTACTACTGTATGCTTAGCCCCATAGATGACTTTTCTGACGTTTCTACAGAATCCGAATATATGATGCAGTGGAATCGCGCATGAAAACTGTCGGCGTGGTCCTTGCAACATCCCTACTCGTGTTGCGAATCCTAGATTGTAATTAGTAATAACATTTATAACATCAAAATTCCCAGCTGGTCTTACATACCCAACCGGTGCTGGATCAGCCGAGGCGGCATGTGCTGCCTTTACCCTAGAAAACTGGTTGTGTTCAGCGTTATCGGTAATATCCTTCGCAAACATCATAGACGGACCAGCCGACCTTGCATAATCATCTGAGTATCTCGCTAGCCCGATTATCGTCGTTGCAACATCAACATCACGTTCTATTGATTCAATTTCTCGCCCGTCAATGAGATATTTTGCGTTCTCAAATAACGCCATTACGCCGTTGTTGACAAAACCAACTCGGATAGTCGGGTTGTTGTCGTATGGTGCATTATCGGCAGCATTTGTCACGAGTTCTCCCTCAATTTCGATAAACGCTTCACATGGTAGAAAGTATTTACTGGTATCTTGGACTTGAAGTTCAATTCGCGATCGTAGATTCGGTTGCGTTGCATGATAAGAATAATATTGATAATCACGGACAGAATCATCCCTGCGCACTGGGGCGTCCATATCAAACGCGGGATCAGCGGTTCGCGCAAACATTTTATTATTTATCATGTTAATGTTTTCAATTGCAATTCATCAACGTCGTTTTCGTCGTAGGCCACTCCCCGCTATTGCGTTCATGAGCGCGTTGGTGGATGACTGAGCCGCCAACGACTCTAATTTTTCTTCCACGGCGTTATTTATTACTTTACTGACATTTTCAGGCATCACTGTCGTTGATGGCATCACCGGTGGTTTCTGTTTTCTTTTTCTCACCAACGACATTAGTTTGTCCTTTGCTGCAGAAAACGCCTTTCCGGCAACATCTCCAATAGCGCTGATTCCCTTATCACGAATAACATCAATAGCCTTCATTCCTAATTGTTTGGCTAACGGCGCTACTTTTGGAGCCATTCTTGTAAATAACCCCGCAATGGTATTACCAAGACCATCTCCATAGTACGCGCGGTAAACAGGCAATCGCGAGTTTACCACGTAGACGAGTACTGGTTTATCATGGTTGTAGTGTATGATCATCTTTATTATAAAAACACCAGTTTTCCAATTAGTGATTGATCACCCCCCCCCCCACCACCGAATTATAAATTTTGTCAAAAACATCGATTTTCTCTAAATGATGTCCTGGGGTTTTCATCGGCGGTAAAAATCCACGGTTTTTGTCAATTTTTGTCAATTTTTGTCGTTTTTTGTCGTTTTTTGGTCGTTTTTGGTCGGTTTTTGCCGGTTTTTGGTAAAAAAACATCGATTTTCTCTAAATGATTTCCTGGAGTTTTCACCCGTAAAAACTGACAAAAAACGACCAAAAACGACCAAAAAACGACCAAAAACGACCAAAAAACGACCAAAAACGACCAAAAACTGACAAAAAACGACCAAAAACTGACAAAAAACGACCAAAAACTGACAAAAAACGACAATTTTATAATTTTTTTAATCATCCACTAACTCGTCTATGAGCGTTCGATATGTATTAATGTCCATGATACCGCCTGCAAATATCAGCGGCCTCATTGATTATTTCCGGAGAGTTATTTCCGGCTCGTTTTCCTCCGATTAGTACTTCCAGCCGTGATATATCACTGAGAACACTACCAGGACAGGTAACGCCGTAGGATTCTTTACTTTTCCTTTTCCTTTTTTTGGTTTTGCCCTTTTAACCTTATCGAGGAATGCTTTGTAATCGGGATCACCACGTGGTACCGCATTCTCATGTATACTCGCTAAATACACCATTCTTGCCCATTTTTCCGTCGAATTTACACTTTCCTCGTAACCGCTATTGACATACGTCTCTCGAAGGTTCTTTTTAAGGTTTGCAACAGTAAAATTAACTAATTCTTCATCGCTGTCGAAGGCTCTAATTTTATCTATTGCGGACTTTGTAAGTACGTTACGGGGTATATTCTCCCTTTTCTTTTTTTCTTCCGGTGCTTCTTCCGGTATTTCTTCCGGTATTTCTTCTTCTGGTTCTTTCGCAGTAGCACCTAGTTCTTATTCGTCGGCCATTGTAACATAAGGTTCTTGTGGGTCCGTTATAGCGAGTGGTGGTGGCCTCCGTGTTGTAGCGAATGCTATTTTCGCAGGAAGTGTTTCCAGAGACTTTTTTGTTTGTTCGGTCTGAGTTGCTATCTTTTCAAGCCCACCGAGGACGGGCACAGTTGCGCTTTTTACCGGGGCAAAGAGTTGTTCGCTTCCAACAGCAAAATCAGTTTGTAGTTGTTGCCGCGTTTGAAGTTGTTCTCGGACCCTGTCTCGTAACGGTATGAACTTTTTAAGCGCCGCTAGCCGCTCTCTGGCTAGCCGAGTAGTGAGTGATTCGCCTACCATTATTGCAATTGCTCCGCAATTTCTAATTTCCCGCCGAGTGTGGCGGGGGGGGGGGGAATATGTATACCATCGGGGGCTCCACGGAGTTTTCGTCTATAATCCTTCTAATGTTTTTGATCTTACTAGAAATCTCCCGGCGTCGTTCATAAACACGTCCAAGTTTTTTTCGTATTATTTCAACGGCAGTGAATAGTCCAATGAATGCATTTACGTCATTGTGGTACAAGTTTTCATTAATCGTATGTTGTAATCGTTTTATAAAAAAATACTCGCGGGCCAGGGTAAAACGCCCCCGTTTCGATTGTTCGTTAATAATCTCATAATCGGATAATATTTTTTCGCTGTCGAGACCATCGGATAATTCAATTCCTTGATTTTTTAATTTTGAAATCTCGACTAATATATTATTAATGTCTTCGATATTCATATTCTTATAAAACATCTTATTTTTAAATAAAAAAAAATTATTTTACAAAATGAACTCTGCGTATCAATCCCGAGGTGTGTTAACATTCGATGAAACCGTAGGATAATTCATTTTCTTCCGAAACAGACGATTTGTTGTAACGTTCGCACTGTCATGGCGACTTCGTCAGCGCCATAGGCGCCGGTGACCTTGTCACTCACTGATATAATCGGAGGATTCTGTTACATATGAAAATCGAATTTTGCGTCCGGTCTTTTTTGAGATCGCTGAATTCTGTATTCCTTCTGCAACAAATCGTATCGAGGCTCCACAAATGTCAAAGTATCTACTGGCTTCATTCATCGACTGAAAAGTTTTTTCTTCGTGAGTTGTTGTATCAAATGACTTTACGGGTTTTGCTTTCTTTGAGTATTTACCAGTTTCGCCTTTTTTGGTATTCTGACTTTGCGAGATAGCTTGCAAGTTTATAAGAGAATTATCAGTCTTATTATTATTAATATGATCAATCACAAGCTCATTCTCGATTAATCCGTTAAATGCTTCAAATACCATCCTATGAACAGCATAGCTTTTTCCTCCCGCAGTAAACATCAAATACCCCTGATTATTTACGGTACCAACCGGCTTCTTCAGTCTGCGGTTTCTAACAACGCCGTCGCGAGATGCCTCGTAATTAACGAGCACAGGATGCGGCTGAAATTCTTGGTCCATTTGTATAATAATACTACTTGTCTAATTCATTATTTGGTTTAATTATAAATCTTTCAACGTAGTCTTGAGGAGTTTTGATGATTTTGTCCTTGACGGAGTCAGCGGCGGGGTCAATGACGGCGTTTTTAATTCGCTTGTCATAATAGCGTTTTAGTTCCCTGTATCGTTTGCCGCCACAATTGATACATAATTGTGATTTACCACGCACCCCAACATGGCAAACCAAGCACGGGAGGGGGCCATTTGAACCATTACGAACGCTTTGTAAATGATACCCGCAGAATTCACCTCTACATGATTTATTGCACGGGGTTGTCGACCCAATCATCAACCATTTGCAGTGATTCATTATACTATATTCTTTTATTTAAATACTTGTTTTAATTATATGGAGGAGTTCGAGAGATTAGCAGCAATTAAGCCCTGGAAAAATATTAGGTTTAATCTCGATAGAGCCCTCAAGGACGCACCAAAAGTGTCAATAAACGATAGAACCCTGTTAAATAAAATACGCGATTGTATCAATGAATTCAAGCGTGATGGTGCATCTCATAGTTGGTCAACATTTCGAATTGATGGCGTTGTTGATGCTACCATGAACGACAACCGCGCAGCAACGATAATATCACAACTTGGCTCCAGCAAGTATTTCTTCAGAGTAAAATTCATTGTCCGGGTGGAATCAGGTAATTGGATCATACGTGATAAATTTGAACCAGTTCTCAGCGACAAGAAAACAGTCATTGTTAGCCGCGACTCCAAGCCGGGGCTGTTAACCGGAATTGACAGACCATACTATGAACGAGCGTATCCTGAAACAGCAGTTGTTTATGGAATATACCCGTTAAATAAGAAACCTGATATCGGAAAACTAGCGCCGATGAAACAGTCAACGGGGATAAATTGTGTAGCAGAACGAATAATAGAGCATTTTACAAATGCATGTCGAGGAAACAAATTGACTGATTTACGACGCAGCAAAATCAACCAGTGGGAGGAGACAGTGCGCGAGCGTGGAGCGACCATCAGCGACATAGCGAGATTAGAAACGTCGTTAAGATTTCCAATAACCGTTACAACGATAACCGGTGAAGTATTACACGAATCGAAGTATAAATCAAAGGGAGCCCCAATCAAAATTATTGATCATAACGAACACGCGTGGACGCCCGCGATCACAGTGTTTCCACGGGATAGAACAGTAAAGTATATCCCGGGGGAATTTATACAAGATGGTTTTCTCGCGGAGAGGAAACTATTTGATGCTATTGCTTGTTTGTGTAAAAACGACCCTGTGTCAGTGTGGTTACTTCGCAGCGCTGAAAACGATGCGGATACTTTTGATCAGTTTGTAAGACCAAACGGTGAATTATACCGCACTGAAGCGTTTCACAACAAGATGAAAAAAACCGCCATAGAATTTGAAGAGCATGATGAACAACTGCTAACAAATTGTTTCACGATTCCATCGGTTGCAGCTCATGTTGCAGCAAAGAAAAATGCGTGGAGCCCAACGCGCAAGGAATTTCTACCGGATGTACAATCCAGTTGTTTGGAATACTATCACGGTGGACTATGGAACACTGAATACAACCGCGACGCTATGATTTCCGTTGATATGGTTGCCTGTTATCCAGCGAGTTTTCTCGGGTATGGATCCGCCGCTGAGTACTTTAGACGATTTGGACACCCCAGACATGAAATGACTCGTGTTGCTATTAATTTTACCACTGCCTGATTTTGATTTAACCGGATTCGCTCGCATAGTATCATTTGAATTCGCGGCAGGACTTCATCGCTGTTGCTATATTTGGATCGGTAGACACATGACTGAAAAGAAGTGGTTGCCAATAGCGCTGCTACGGTATATGATTGATTGTAAAATGCTAGTTTCGTTGATTGTCAGTGACGCGATTATATCATACCGGGCGCAAACTGAAGTCTGGTTACCAGAACCGGAGCGTCTAGATAGCATAATTGACGAGTCCAGAAAACACATCGATGCCGACGAGGAATATATCATCGAATGATCCAGGAGGATATTCAACCAACGAAACAGAGAGGCAAAAGATCTCGGTAGAAGAATAATTGGTAAGTTCACACAAGGTGGAAAAAACTGCGACTACAAACGATATTGCTCACGGCTGATTATAGATGACGCAGAATATGATTTCGTAATCAAGGACGCAGTGGCGAAAAATAGATACGTGAACTGCAAAACAGCTTTCTTGTCCAATGGAACAAGATTGGGTACAATTGTTACTTACAGCGATGGAGACAGCCCAGCATATCCACATTTGAGGGGATCTATGCTGGGTTATGCCGCTATCAATTTATTCTCGATGATAATAGATTTCCCGACACCGCGGTTAGAGTTGCGATTGATTCATTTTACATAGACGTAAAGTATAAGGAAAACGTAGCCGAGTTTACTAGTCCGGACGAGAGTTGGGGCACATGGAGAATTAAAAATGAAATACGACGCGATTATTCACCATCAGCAGATGTCACCGTTGAAAACAACTACTTACGCGGTGATAATCTATCAGAATGGTCTAATGCACCACCGTGTTCTGATCCAATTTGTAGACATAAAACAGTTTATTTAAGCGGCTGTGGCGGGTCAGGAAAGACGACTCGGGCAATTGAATTATTTCGAACGCGGGCAAGTATAATCGTGCTTACACCAACCCATAGACTAGCGCGAGAGATAAAACAACGAAATGTTGACGCCGTTACTTATCACAACTTTTTTCGATACAGCGGTGGTGAGTGGACTCCTGATCGAATGGGTGAAAAATTTATTCCTGAGGTTATCATCTGGGATGAGATATGTACTGTTTCGTTAGATGTTTTACAAATGTTTCTTGATTGGTTGCTGCTCGCGAATACAGCGGTGATCATGTGTGGCGACCATGGCCAACCACCACCATTTGTCGGCGAGGGTCCACATGATTGGTTAAAGGGTTTTGTGGACTATTATGAAGAAACCGATACTGATTACCGAGCACTTGATGAACAACTGCGCGAGGTTAAAAAATTAATCAGATTACAGCCGGATAGAATTCAGTGTGAAATAATCCGCGAGGTGATTCCGGAAACGCCGTTAAATGAATTCTGGGAAACATGGAGACCAAACGATTTGATTGTAGCGAGTAGAAAGATAGTCAGAGACACACTTCAGCGGAAGTTGTTTACGTTGCATAAGGAAAAGTTTCCAACGCGCCCAGTGCCGTTATGTTATAGACCCGCGGATACTCGGCGGCAGAACATTGAAGTTGAAATTCCAGGCCCGACAGCGTCAGGGACAAAAAAACAAATTCTTGTGCTGAATGATATTGTGCTCGTTGATATCAGCGTCGTCGAGGACGCGCTACGTGCTGATAAATCCCCGTGGACGCTAGGATACGCAACGACAATACATTCCTCGCAGGGACTGACTATCACGGATACAATTGTTTGGATAGTTGATAATCGCATCGAATGGTCAAATCTAGTCTATCTTGCAGTGTCCAGAGTACGGAGGATAAATCAGCTTCGAAGAATTGTTATTGACGGAGTCACTGACGGAGTCATCGATGCAAGCGTCATTGATAGAAAACTCTCGGGTTACCGCCAACAGGATAAAAAAAACAGCGGCGTTTTGATATTGATGCCGAATTAATAATTGCGTTACGACAACAACAGAATAATCACTGCGCGAGTTGTAATTGTGTAATGCGTTGGCGTTATTCGGATAAAGACGCTCGCCAATTTACCGTGGACAGGATCGATAACAGTCTCGGTCATGTCAAAAACAATGTGAGGTTAACCTGTCTTGAGTGCAATAGACGCAACGGCGCTAGTTAAGACCACGCGGGGGTAATTGAGTATCGTCAGGTATCACTTGTAGTTGCTCGCGTGTAAACGCTGTGGGGCAGTTGAATCCAGTCTATAGATCGGCGGTCTACCAGTTGATCGTGTTATCGTTAATATGTTATGTGTGGTAACACTCCAAATAGGATCAGTAGCTCTTTTTTTACCGCCTTCAAGCTCTCCTGGTTCATATAGATATCTCACGGTGACATCGCCGAGAATCGGCTTGGAAACGCTATCTATTTTTGATCTTCCGGGTATATACTCGTATTTAATCGCGTCGCTGGGCTTCATGTTGATTGCTCGGGTAATCTCGTTATTTAACGCTGCAATTACGCCTGGCAACCTTTTGACCCATTCACGAGATCGTTTTTCTTGGATGAATTCCTTCGCGTATTGATATCCAAATAACCGTTCAGCAACAGTCCGATTGAATCGTTCAACAATTGCCTGATCACGATGTAGAGCGCCGCGAAGTTCACTACCAGGATCAACTTGTAATAGATTTGGCCAGCGCAGAGGACCTCTTCGATAAATCCGCTCAAACGCATCGGCTACTTCAGTTGCTGACTTTGTTTTTAACGGCTCCGCTTGTTTGTATCGACTCGCAACATCAACTACGGTTAGCGCGTATTTGTAACCGTTGTCATGCGGCAGAAATAGTATATCAGCCTGATGAACTTCATTAGGTACGCTGATATCAACGCGCGAAAAGTTGATTTGTTTAGGCGGTGGTAGATAAATTTGCCATATAGCCTGTCTGGATAACCAATTATCCGCGGTGGCCCTCGTTACTTTTGCAGCGCTTGCAAGCTTACCAATTGCGGCCTTCCCCTTCCAGTATCCTCTCGGAGAATAACAGATGGATTCCATGTTGTTATTATAAACGCTAGCGTTTTCAATTACCAGCGCGAGAAGCTCCGCTTCCAGTTATTAATTTACGTTTCATGGCCGATTTTACCAACCATGAAGCCAATTTTTCTTTGAAGGATTTATCAGGAATAGCATTTAACGCGTGAATTAATTTTACGTCCGCGATATGACGCTGTTGCAGATCGCTACTTTTGTAGTAAGCAACATCATGAGCATGACACACCTTATCGATAGCGTTTATTGGATACTCACCGGGTTTGGGCTGATTTTGATCATCGAGTCTAATATCTAATCGTGTTCCGGGGCCACAGTAGCTATATCCTGGGAGGTGTTTTTCTCCTGGATACTTTGCCCACGGTGTTCCGGGGAGTTTTGATAACTTGGCTGCAATATCACCTCCTCGCTTTTTTTTTTAAACATCCCCGGGTCTAATAGAAATAAATCTAAATTTCTTTATACCGCATTGTACACACTTACCAGTAAGTGCCGATCTGTTATTTTTTGTTGTAACGGTTGTCATATCATTTGTGCCAGTACGCACTCTACACTTCACACAATATAGATCCATAATTTATGTATAGAGACATGAATATAATTGATTTTTCGGCGACTAAAACAAGAGAACCAGTTAAGCATGTTGCAGCGTTACCAAACTCGATCCGGATGATTATCATCGGACCATCTGGATCCGGCAAGACGCAATTGTTACTCAATTTAATAATGAGATGGATGCAGTGGGATAAGTTGTATTTGGTTGCTCCTAGCGTGGATGATCAACGATGCTACGAGGTGTTGAAAGATTTTAACGAGAATGCATCAGCGATCGCTGAAAAAAATGTTATTGAGTTTATTACGGATATCAATGATGCACCAGGTATCGATGATATTGATGGCGACGTTAACAATTTAGTCGTGTACGATGATGTTATGTTAGACAATGAAAAAAACCCAGCTAGGATATTTTCCAGAGGCAGGCATAAAAACACCGACGTGATATATGTCACTCAACGATACATTCAGATTCCAAAAGTAATCAGAGACAACTGTAATATTCTTGCTGTATTCAACGGCGTTGATACACACACGCTACGAAATATTTGGCAGACATGGTGCGGCGGTGACATGGACTTTAATGTTTTTCGAAACTTTTTTAGTCATGCTCAGTCGACCCCACATGGATTCGTAACGATAAATTTACATGACCCTCGGACACGATATCGTATCGGACTTGACCAAATATTCGGTTAAATTGTAAATAGCCACTTAGCAGCAGGGAGGGCGATGACATCGACGCGGTCGTCGCGCTTTTTTACCGGACGCTGACGACGCTGGGATCGGCGCGCAGAAGGTATTAATTAAACCAAATGACGATTGGACGATCCCCCGACGACCGCGTCGTTTTTTTTTTAACCAGGCGCTGAGGACACCGGATCCGCTGAGTGCAGAAAGTATTAATTAAACCAAATGACGTTTGGACAAAATGACCGATTCGCCCTCCCTGCTGCTTGCTTATGGGGAAAAATTACTAAAGAATTTAGAAACAGACTATACGCAGGGGAATTTCTTGAGAATCTCGTTCTAGCGGCAAGTTGACAGGTTGGGTAGCAGACGATATTGTACGTATGGGACTTCTTGCAAAATTGGAAACTTGCATTAACATGCAAAATTTTATAATCTATACATTTTAATCGTTTAAATAATGTGTTTATTTGTAGGATTCTGAAAGATACTTAGTAAATATGATTTTCTGGGATTCAGGTTTAAGAAGTTCATGGATTGGGTCTTCGTGTTGCGTATTATTGCGCCATGAACGGATCACAAATTATTATCAACATTTTAATAGCCATATTAATTTTAATGTATGTGGTATATATATATCTATATATATCTATGTATATATATATATATATATATATATATATATATATATATATATATATATATATATATATATATATATATATATATATATATATGTATATATATATATATATATATATATATATATATATATATATATATATATATATATATATATATATATATATATATATATGATCATTGTAACTATGATAACACATGAACTACAGTAGTAGAATGTAAAATTACGAGAATGAAGAAGTGCTACTTTTGATGGGGAGGGGGATATTTCATGGTTTATATTGTTGTTGATGTCTTTTTCATACCAAACAATAGAACATTTATCTTAACAACATGTGGTTTTGATACACGCATGGAACGCATTTTAACATCTTATAATTAAATATGGGGCTTCAAAACAAGTTTTTTTTATATATATTCTCCTACGTGTTATATTTATTTGTGTGTCCATTTTTTGCGGACATTGATAGGAACAAACACAACATGATTAAAATTATATATTTGACACTCTGATGTGAAATAATAAAAACTTAAGCCGTCTTTGAAAGATAGTTCCGTAAAGCCAAGCTTCTTTATTTTTCTCTTGGCGATGACACATTTATTATGTTATAAAAAGGAATTCGGCAATTAGCCGAGGTTGTAAAAGTTCACTTAGCATGCTGGGAAGGATACCATACTTCTCCAAATGTTTCTTTTGCATTCTTGTTCTTCATGCTCGCAATTCATATTTTCTATTACCGTTTTCACACGTTGATTTTTGGTAAATGCTGTGTGAATTCATGTCAACATTCCAGTACCTATTCCAGTATTCTCTATGAGGCTAGTATTCTATTATGGAATCCCTCACCCACCCACCCCCCTCTCTCTCTCTCTCTCTTATGAGGATGAGAGCGCGTTTTCTTCTGGAAGTGGGTACGTACTTTTGAAGATTATGGTAAACAGCTTGTTTCATTTACACGATCGATACCCGGATTCTCCACAATTTTAACACTTATTTTCTAAATTTTCTGATTTTAACTTGTACGTTTTGCTTCCCCGATATTTTTCCTCGATCGGGCGGATAATACTATCGTGAACGAAACTACAATGTTGTCCCTAGGGACAAATGATTATTTATGTTACTATGATATGTGGATTCAGTATAGCAGATATATGTCTTTGTCACTACAAAAAATGACGATTAGTACTGACTCTCTCTCTCTCTCTCTCTCTCTCTCTCCCTCTCTCTCTCTCTCTCTCTCTCTCTCTCTCTCTCTCGGTTTGACCTAACTTGTACCATCATTTATAGGTCAAGAGACATCGTTGTATGACAGAAGTGAAAATCACAGCGAAAATCCTCTTCGATCGTCTTTCCATGGATTTTATACCGTATCTTGGTACTATGGTCCAGAAAGTGAGAGAAAGAGAGTGAGAGAGCGCCTTTGCACAATTTCAAATTTAATTCCTAATAATCAATTTTTAGAACATTATAATAGGTTGAAGAACTTCTCCAAATATTTCTTTTGCATTCTTCTTCTTCATGCTCGCAATTTATATTTTCTATTAACTTTTTCACACGTTGATTTTTGGTAAATGCTGTGTGAAATCATGTCATCATTCCAGTACATATTCCAGTATTCTCTGTGAGGCTTGTATTCGATTATCTAATCCCTCTATGCCCCCCCCCCCTTCTCTCTCTCTCTCTCTCTCTCTCTCTCTCTCTCTTATGAGGATGAGAGCGCGTTTTCTTGTGGAAGTGGGTACGTAGTTTTGAAGATTATAGTAAACAACTTGCTTCGTTTACACGAATATCGTTGCTGTCTTGGTGATGACACATTTTGTTTCTTTTAATACGTCGGGGAATTAGCTCCCATGGTAGAGAGCTCGCTTAGCATGCGAGAGGTACCAGGATCGATACCCGGATTCTCCACATTTTTAAGAATTATTTTCTAAACTTTCTGATTTTAACTTGTACTTGTTGCTTCGCCGATATTTTTCGTGGATCGGGCGGGTAATACTGTCGTGAACGAAAGTACAATGTTGTCCCCAGGGACAAATGTTTATTTATGTTACTATGATAAGTGGATTCAGTATTGCAGATATATGTCTTTGTCACTAAAAAAAATGACGATTAGGACTCTCTCTCTCTCTCTCTCTCTCTCTCTCTCTCTCTCGGTTTGACCTAACTTGTACCATCATTTGTAGGTCCAGAGACATCGTCGTATGACAGAAGTGAAAATCCCAGCGATAATCCTCTTTACTCGTCTTTTCATGGATTTTATACCGTATCTTGGTACTATGGTCCAGAAACAGAGAGAGAGAGAGAGAGAGAGAGAGAGAGTGGGCCTCTGGACAGTTTCAAATTTAATTGCTAATAATCAATTTTTAGAACATTATAATAGGTTGAAGAACAACATAAATATAATATTAAACACATTACAGTATTTGTGCCTTGTAACCAAGAAAGTTAGCGTATATTGTTGACAGTCTTTTGCAACTTTGTATCATTGAGTATAAAAACATCGTTGATAAATCCCAAGAAAAGTGTGCACATACCATTAGGACAAACCATTTTTGTGCAGATAACTTGGTCTAAATTTAGGTTCAAGCTTTTCATTTAGCCCTAACTCTTTTCTCTCACTCCAGATTTTTGCGTATTTTGTCCTTTATTCATCAACGGGTAGGGGGAACGGAAAGCAGAAAGGACTGCGATGGAATTGAATACCGTATTAAATTCATTTGGAAAACTGGAATTCTAATACTTTTTCACCCTTATTTTCATACATCACTATTGATTCGTGTGTGGAAATTCATCATTGATCTATAGGAAACACTCAATTTCAAATATCCTTATATACTTTGCTGTCGATTATTTCTGCGCACATAAGGTTTCCGTCTCCAATATTGAAGCAAAACGCATACCCAATTAGACCGATTGACGACAGTAAATTACGTCAATGCTTACCATTTGAAAAGAAGCAATTGTCACCAGAATATTCTGTTCAAAATAGTATTTAATTTGTGCT
The DNA here is from genome assembly GCA_028554795.2 of Sinohyriopsis cumingii. Taxonomy (NCBI): domain Eukaryota; kingdom Metazoa; phylum Mollusca; class Bivalvia; order Unionida; family Unionidae; genus Sinohyriopsis; species Sinohyriopsis cumingii. The sequence goes on along the minus strand of JAPYKE020000333.1, from coordinate 597,774 downwards.
ACACGGGATACCTCCCCTGTGTTTTCATGGCTCGCGATATGTCGGCCTATTCTGCGCACAGCTTTCAAAAGATGTAATGTTTATCCATCGGGCTATAGAAATGAAATAGCATTACTTTGGACTGTTTCTGTCAGCAGTTCAGTCAAGTAACTAGGTCAGGTTTATAGCTAGATTTTCAGCGAAACGATGCCAATAAATGGCAAGAGATCTTAACCAAACTAAACTAATCAGTGGCGTCGCTAGGGCGGTGCGGGGGGTGCGGACCGCACCGGGTGACACCATCAGAGAGGGGTGACACCAAAATGAAAACTTGCAAGTTTTACAGAGCACACACTGCTAGGTCTAGTCGGATTTCATAAGCGGATAACCGATCATAGTTAAATACATGACTAGCAGGCACAGCAGTGGCGTCGCTAGGGGGATGCGGGAGGTGTGGACTGCACCGGGTGATACCATCAGATTGGGTGACATCAAAATGACATTACTAAGGATTCTGTATGGTCTGTTACGGAAGGAGGACCATGGGGGTGACACCATGACCTACCGCACTGGATGACACCAATCCGAGTGACGCCACTGAAACTCATCTTGTCAAAAAAACTTTTAGTAAATTACAACATTTTACAAAAAATTAAGCTATTATTTGGAAAAGAAACAACAATGAATCGGATGTAATGTGCTTAGAGCGTCTTGTTTATGGGGATAAATTACTAAAGAAATTAGAAACAGACTATACGCCGGGGAATTTTTTGAGAATCCCGCTCTAGTGGCAAGTTGACAGGTTGCGTAGCAGACGATATTGTACGTGTGGCACTTCTTGCAAAATTGGAAACTTGCATTAAGATGCAGAATTTTATAATCTATACATTTTAATCGTTTAAATAATGTATTTATTTATATGGTTCTAAAAGATACTTAGTAAAGATGATTTTCTGGGATTCAGGTTTAAGAAGTTCATGGATTGGGTCTTCATGTTGCGTATTATTGCGCCATGAACGGATCACAAGTTATTATCAACATTTTGAAAGCCATATTAATTTTAATGACTATATATATATAGTGCAAGAATAAAAGAATCAATAGAAACAATATTACTTTGTTTTCATAAAATAACCATTACGAGAGTATGAGAATAAAACCCAAATAGAAAACACTTAATTTCGCACATGATCATTGTAACTCTGATAACACATGAACTATAGTAGTAGAATTTAAAATTACGAGAATGAAGAAGTGTTACCTTTGATGGGGAGGGGGATATTTAATGGTTTATTTTGTTGTTGATGTCTTTTTCATACCAAACCATAGAACATTTCTCTTAACATGTGGTTTTCATACACGCATGGAACGCATTTCAACATCTTATCATTAATTATGGGGCTTCAAAACAAGTTTTTTAAAATATATATATTCTCCTACGTGTTGTATATATTTGTCTGTCCATTTTTTGCGGACATTGATATGAACAAACACAATATGATTTAAATGATATATTTGACACTCTGATGTGATATAATAAAAAAGCCGTCTTTTAAAGATAGTTCAGTAAAGCCAAGCTTCTTTATTTTTGTCTTGGCGATGACACATTTATTATGTTATGAACAGTAATTAGGCAATTAGCCGAGGTTGTAAAAGTTCACTTAGCATGCTGGGAAGGATACCATACTTCTCTAAATCTTTCTTTTGCATTCTTCTTCTTCATGCTCGCAATTCATATTTTCTATTACCTTTTTCACACGTTGATTTTTGGTAAATGCTGTGTGAATTCATGTCAACATTCCAGTACCTATTCCAGTATTCTCTATGAGGCTAGTATTCGATTATGGAATCCGTCTCCCCCCCCCCCCCCCCGTCTCTCTTATGAGGATGAGAGCGCGTTTTCTTGTGGAAGTGGGTACGTAGTTTCGAAGATTATGGTAAACAGCTTGTTTCATTTAAGCGAATACCGTTGCTGTCTTGGTGATGACACATTTTGTTTCTTTTAATACGTCGGGGAATTAGCTCACATGGTAGAGCGCTCGCTTAGCATGCGAGAGGTACCGGGATCTATACCCGGATTCTCCACAATGTTAACACTTATTTTCTAAATTTTCTGATTTTAACTTGTACTTTTTGCTTCGACGATATTTTTCGTGGAACGGGCGGGTAATACTGTCGTGAACGAAAGTACAATGTTGTCCCTAGGGACAAATGTTTATTTATGTTACTATGATATGTGGGTTCAGTATAGCAGATATATGTCTTTGTCACTACAAAAAATGACGATTGGGACTGACTCTCTCTCTCTCTCTCTCTCTCTCTCGGTTTGACCTAACTTCTACCATCATTTATAGGTCAAGAGACATCGTCGTATGACAGAGGTGAAAATCACAGCGAAAATCCTCTTCGCTCGCTTTTCATGGATTTTATACAGTACCTTATGGTTCAGAAAGTGAGAGAGAGACAGAGAGAGAGAGAGAGAGGGTTCTGGACAGTTTCAAATTTGATTATTAATAATCAATTTTTAGAACATTATAATAGGTTGAAGAACAACATAAATAAAACATTAAACACATTACACTATGTGTGCCTTGTAACCAAGAAAGTTAGCGTATATTGTTGACAGTCTTTCGCAACTTTGTATCATTGAGTATAAAAACATCGTTGATAAATCCTAAGAAAAGTGTGCACATACCGTTAGGAGAAACCATATTTGTGCAGATTACTTGGTCTAAATTCCGGTTCAATCTTTTCATCTAGCCCTAACTCTTTTCTCTCACTCCACATTTTTGCGAATTTTGTCCTTTATTCATCAACCGGGAGGAGGAACCTAAAGCAGAAAGGACTGCGATGGAATTGAATACTGCATTAAATTCATTTAGAAAACTGGAATTCTACTACATCTATATCGTTATTTGCATAAGTCACTATTGATTCGTGTGTGGAAATTCATCATTGATCGATAGGGAACACTCAATTTCAAATATCTTTATATACTATGCTGTCGGGCATTTCTGCGCACATGAGGTTTCAGTCTCCAATATTGAAGCAAAACGCATGCCCAATTGACCTATCGCCAGTTGTCAATCATTCTGCTCGATTGACCAATCAGCGAGCTCTATTATACACACCTCCAGGCACTGTTTACGTCCGCCATTTTCCTCCGACAAGCTGCTTCTATCGATATGGACTCGGCTATTGTATATATTTACAAATTTCGCAACGGTTCGGAGAAGTCGCCCCACTTCGCCTGGAGAAGTCGCCCCAAGGATCATGTATACTAATTCTGAGATACAGCCACATGGTTAAGACTTTATTTATTGTTGTTTTTCTTCAACTTAATAACTTATTAAATTTATCAAATTTGCAATTTTTCAACTTTTCCATTTGATCAGTTCCACTTGTGTACTTAACGAAAAATAAGTGTTATCTGTCCCTTTTGCTCTGCTCTTCAAATCATTAGATGCATTTTAATAATATTTGTAGAGATAGTGTTATCAACATTTTTTATTACATTTACATCTAAAAATGAAGCATGCGTACTACATGCAGTAAAAGCAAATTTAATCGTCGGGTGAAAATGATTTAGGCGATCAATAATTTTTTTCAGTTCTTCAGTTGAATGCTTCCAGATCATAAATTATTCATCTAAAAATCTGAACCAAAGAGATGGATTAAACTTTTCGTATTGAATAAAATCCTTTTCTAATTCACCCATGGAAGGGAAGAGTATATAGGAGCCATATTAAAACCCATTATCTGTATGTAATTCGTATTATTAAATTGAAAATAATTATTTTCCAAGATAAGTTTTTATTATTTTACAAATATCTTCGCTAGATAGTGTGCTATTATTAGAATTGTTATCAAGAAAATATTTGCACGCTTCAATACCATCTGCATGCGGAATGTTGGTATATAGTGATGTTACATCTAATGATACGAGGATTGAAATTATCAGATAGATGTGGAACAGACTTCGACTTTTTAATGAAAGTAGTTGTATCTTTAATGTATAAAGGAAGTGATTTCATTAAAGGTTGTAAAACACTATCAATAAATTTTGATAGGTTTTCAGTATACGAACTACAACCTGATAAAATGGGTCGTCCGGGATAATTTAAAGGTAAATTATGGTCAGGATTTGTATGAGTTTTGGGTAATATGTAGAACTGAGGTGTACGTATGTTAAGAGGGAAGGTATCAAATTCCTCACATACGGAATTACTATTTTTGAGGTGTACGTATGTTAAGAGGGAAAGTATCAAATTCCTCACATATGGAATTATTATTTTTCGCGATCTCATTAATGCATGTTGAACTTTTTTATTTAATTTCTTATTGAAGTTCAACTTCTTTAACATAATCATCTTGATTCACAATAATAATAGTGTTTGACTTATCATCCTTTTTAATCACTATACTGTCATCATTCATTAGATTATATACAGACTTAATTTTGTCCTTATAAATATTACTATGATATTGCTTTAATTTAGTTAATATCTCTTTTGTGATCGCCTATATATACAAATATAAATATGAATCACGTAAAAGATGACTTAATTCTGTTATAAAAAGGTTATTTGGGTAACAAGTTTTTGGATGACTTCTCCAACCAATTGGGGCGACTTCTCCAACCACTCTGGGGCGACTTCTCCAGATACGTGGGGGCGAGTTCTCCGCATACTGACGTAACTTAGAGAAGTGCAATCGATGGATAAATGCTCTCGCTTTCTGTCGCTGTCTCAGTGTTGTTTCATATGACAAATATTGCTCACCAATATCGTCTGGTATATCTTTTAATGTTATCACGCCCGACATTTCCACAGAATGTTTGTCGGAGGTTAAGACGTTGTCAAGTCACGTGTTCGGTAGGCGGAGCGATCTACCTTCTGGCGTAAGGTCAATTAGACCGATTGACGACAATAAATTCCGTCAATGCTTACCATTTGAAAAGAAGCTATTGTCACCAGAATATTCTGTTCAAAATAATATTAATTTTTTATACACGGGATACCGCCCCTGTGTTTTCATGGCTCGCGATATGTTGGCCTATTCTGCGTACAGCTTTCAAAAGATATAATGTTTATCCATCGGGCTATAGAAATGAAAGAGCATTACTTTGGACTGTTTCTGTCAGCAGTTCAGTCGAGTAACTAAGTCAGGTTTATAGCTAGTTTTCAAAATTCAGCGAAACAATGCCAATAAATGGCAAGAGATCTTAACCAAACTAAACTGATCTTGTAAAAAAACTTTTAGTAAATTACAACATTTTACACAAAAATACAAGCTATTATTTGGAATAGAAACAACAATGAATCGCATGTAATGTGTTTACAACGTCTTGCTTATGTGGAAAAATTACTAAAGAATTTAGAAACAGGCTATACGCATGGAATTTCTTGAGAATCTCGTTCTAGAGGCAAGTTGACAGGTTGGGTAGCAGACGATATTGTACGTATGGGACTTCTTGCAAAATTGGAAACTTGCATTAAGATGCAAAATTTTATAATCTATACATTTTAATCGTTTAAATAATGTGTTTATTTGTAGGGTTCTGAAAGATACTTAGTAAATATGATTTTCTGGGATTCAGGTTTAAGAAGTTCATGGATTGGGTCTTCGTGTTGCGTATTATTGCGCCATGAACGGATCACAAATTATTATCAACATTTTAATAGCCATATTAATTTTAATGTATGTGGTATATATATATCTATATCTATCTATGTATATATATATCTATATCTATCTATGTATATATATATATATATATATATATATATATATATATATATATATATATATATATATGATCATTGTAACTATGATAACACATGAACTACAGTAGTAGAATGTAAAATTACGAGAATGAAGAAGTGCTACTTTTGATGGGGAGGGGGATATTTCATGGTTTATATTGTTGTTGATGTCTTTTTCATACCAAACAATAGAACATTTATCTTAACAACATGTGGCTTTCATACACGCATGTTGGCCTATTCTGCGCACAGCTATCAAAAGATATAATGTTTATCCATCGGGCTATAGAAATGAAATAGCATTACTTTGGACTGTTTCTGTCAGCAGTTCAGTCAAGTAACTAGGTCAGGTTTATAGCTAGATTTTCAGCGAAACGATGCCAATAAATGGCAAGAGATCTTAACCAAACTAAACTAATCAGTGGCGTCGCTAGGGTGGTGCGGGGGGTGCGGACCGCACCGGGTGACACCATCAGAGAGGGGTGACACCAAAATGAAAAATTGCAAATTTTACAGAGCACACACTGCTGGGTCTAGTCGGATTTCATAAGCGGATAACCGATCATAGTTAAATACATGACTAGCAGGCACAGCAGTGGCGTCGCTAGGGGGATGCGGGAGGTGCGGACTGCACCGGGTGATACCATCAGAGGGGGTGACACCAAAATGACATTACTAAGGATTCTGTATGGTCTGTTACGGAAGGAGGACCATGGGGGTGACACCATGACCTACCGCACTGGATGACACCAATCCGAGTGACGCCACTGAAACTCATCTTGCCAAAAAGAACTTTTAGTAAATTACAACATTTTACAAAAAATTAAGCTATTATTTGGAAAAGAAACAACAATGAATCGGATGTAATGTGCTTAGAGCGTCTTGTTTATGGGGATAAATTACTAAAGAATTTAGAAACAGACTATACCCCGGGGAATTTTTTGAGAATCCCGCTCTAGTGGCAAGTTGACAGGTTGCGTAGCAGACTATATTGTACGTGTGGCACTTCTTGCAAAATTGGAAACTTGCATTAAGATGCAGAATTTTATAATCTATTCATTTTAATCGTTTAAATAATGTATTTATTTGTATGGTTCTAAAAGATACTTAGTAAAGATGATTTTCTGGGATTCAGGTTTAAGAAGTTCATGGATTGGGTCTTCATTTTGCGTATTATTGCGCCATGAACGGATCCCAAGTTATTATCAACATTTTAAAAGCCATATTAATTTTAATGTATGTTATATATATATATATATATATATATATATATATATATATATATATATATATATATATATATATAGTAAGAATAAAAGAATCAATAGAAACAATATTACTTTTTTTCATAAAATAACCTTTACGAGAGTATAAGAATAAAACCCAAATAGAAAACACTTAATTTCGCACATGATCATTGTAACTCTGACAACACATGAACTATAGTAGTAGAATTTAAAATTACGAGAATGAAGAAGTGTTACCTTTGATGGGGAGGGGGATATTTAATGGTTTATTTTGTTGTTGATGTCTTTTTCATACCAAACCATAGAACATTTCTCTTAACATGTGTTTTCATACACGCATGGAACGCATTTCAACATCTTATAATTAATTATGGGGCCTCAAAACAAGTTTTTTAAAATATATATTCTCCTACGTGTTGTATATATTTGTCTGTCCATTTTTTGTGGACATTGATATGAACAAACACAGCATGATTTAAATGATATATTTGACACTCTGATGTGATGTAATAAAAAAATCCGTCTTTTAAAGATAGTTCAGTAAAGCCATGCTTCTTTATTTTTGTCTTTTCGATGATACATTTATTATGTTATGAACAGTAATTATTCAATTAGCCGAGGTTGTAAAAGTTCACTTAGCATGCTGGGAAGGATACCATACTTCTCCGAATGTTTCTGTTGCATTCTTCTTCTTCATGCTCGCAATTCATATTTTCTATTACCTTTTTCACACGTTGATTTTTGGTAAATGCTGTGTGAATTCATTTCAACATTAGAGTACCTATTCCAGTATTCTCTACGAGGCTGGAATCTCTCTCTCTTTTCCTCTCTCTCCCTCTCTCTCTCTCTCTCTCTCTCTCTCATTCATGAGGATGAGAGCGCGTTTTCTTGTGGAAGAGGGTACGTAGTTTCGAAGATTATGGTAGACAGCTTGTTTCATTTACACGAATACCGTTGCTGTCTTGGTGATGACACGTTTTGTTTGTTTTAATACGTCGGGGAATTAGCTCACATGGTAGAGCGCTCGCTTAGCATGCGAGAGGTACCGGGATCGATACCCGGATTCTCCACAATTTTAACACTTATTTTCTAAACTTTCTGATTTTGACTTGTACTTTTTGCTTCGCCGATATTTTTCGTGGATCGGACGGGTAATACTGTCGTGAACGAAAGTACAATGTTATCCCTAGGGACAAATGTTTATTTATGTTACTATGATATGTGGATTCAGTATAGCAGATATATGTCTTTGTCACTACAAAAATTGACGATTGGGACTGACTCTCTCTCTCTCTCTCTCTCTCGGTTTGACCTAACTTGTACCATCATTTATAGGTCAAGAGACATCGTCGTATGACAGAAGTGAAAAGTACAGCTCACTCCTCTTCGCTCGCTTTTCATGGATTTTATACCGTATCTTGGTACTATGGTCCAAAAAGTGAGAGAGAGAGAGGGCTCTGGACAGTTTCAAATTTAATTACTAATAATCAATTTTTAGAACATTATAATAGGTTGAAGAACAACATAAATAAAACATTAAACACATTACAGTATTTGTGCCTTGTAACCAAGAAAGTTAGCATATATTGTTGACAGTCTTTTGCAACTTTGCATCACTGAGTATAAAAACATCGTTGATAAATCCCAAGAAAAGTGTGCACATACCGTTAGGACAAACCATACTTGTGCAGATTATTTGGTCTAAATTTAAGTTCAAGATTTTCATTTAGCCCTAACTCTTTTCTCTCACTCCAGATTTTTGCCTATTTTGTCCTTTATTCATCAACGGGGAGGAGGAACCTAAAGCAGAAAGGACTGCGATGGAATTGAATACTGCATTAAATTCATTTAGAAAACTGGAATTGTACTACTTCTATATCGTTATTTTCATAAGTCACTATTGATTCGTGTGTGGAAATTCATCACTGATCGATAGGGAACACTCAATTTCAAATATCTTTATATACTATGCTGTCGGGCATTTCTGCGCACATAAGATTTCCGTCTCCAATATTGAAGCAAAACGCATACCCAATTAGACCGATTGACGACAGGAAATTACGTCAATGCTTACCATTTGAAATGAAGCTATTGTCACCAGAATATTCTGTTCAAAATAGTATTTAATTTGTGCTACACGGGATACCTTCCCTGTGTTTTCATGGCTCGCGATATGTCGGCCTATTCTGCGCACAGCTTTCAAAAGATGTAATGTTTATCCATCGGGCTATAGAAATGAAATAGCATTACTTTGGACTGTTTCTGTCAGCAGTTCAGTCGAGTAACTAAGTCAGGTCTATAGCCAGTTTTCAAAATTCAGCGAAACAATGCCAATAAATGGCAAGAGATCTTAACCAAACTAAACTGATCTTGTAAAAAAAACTTTTAGTAAATTACAACATTTTACACAAAAATACAAGCTATTATTTGAAATAGATACAACAGTGAATAGGATGTAATGTGTTTACAACGTCTTGCTTATGTGGAAAAATTACTAAAGAATTTAGAAACAGACTATGCGCCGGGGAATTTCTTGAGAATCTCGTTCTAGCTGCAAGTTGGCAGGTTGGGTAGCAAACGATATGGTACGTATGGAACTTCTTGCAAAATTGGAAACTTGCATTAAGATGCAAAATTTTATGATCTATACATTTTGGTCGTTTAAATAATGTATTTATTTGTATGGTTCTGAAAGATACTTAGTAAATGTGATTTTCTGGGATTCAGGTTTAAGAAGTTCATGGATTGGGTCTTCATGTTGTGTATTATTGCGCCATGAACGGATCACAAATTATTATCAAGACTTAAATAGCCGTATATACATATATATATATATATATATATATATATATATATATATATATATATATATATATATATATATATATATATATATATATATATATGTATGTGTGTATATATATATATAAAATTCAAAAATCAATAGAAAAAATTTTACTTTTTTTCACAAAATAACAATTACGAGAGTATATGAATAAAACCCCAATAGAAAACACTTAATTTCGTACATGATCATTGTAACTCTGACAACACATGAACTATAGTAGTATAATTTAAAATTACGAGAATGAAGAAGTGCTACGTTTGATGGGGAGTTGGATATTTAATGGTTTATTTTGTTGTTGATGTCTTTTTCATACCAAACCATATAACATTTCTCTTAACATGTGGTTTTCATACACGCATGGAACGCATTTCAACATCTTATAATTAATTATGGGGCTTTCCAAACAAGTTTTTTAAAATATATATTCTCCTACGTGTTGTATATATTTGTCTGTCTATTTTTTGCGGACATTGATATGAACAAACACAACATGATTTAAATGATATATTTGACACTCTGATGTGAAATAATAAAAAAATCCGTCTTTTAAAGATAGTTCAGTAAAGCCAAGCTTCTTTATTTTTGTCTTGGCGATGACACATTTATTATGTTATGAACAGTAATTATTCAATTAGCCGAGGTTGTAAAAGTTCACTTAGCATGCTGGGAAGGATATCATACTTCTCCGAATGTTTCTTTTGCATTCTTCTTCTTCATGCTCGCAATTCATATTTTCTATTACCTTTTTCACACCTTGATTTTTGGTAAATGCTGTGTGAGTTCATGTCATCATTCCAGTAGCTATTCCAGTATTCTCTATGAGGCTAGTATTCGATTATGGAATCCCTCTCCCCCCCCCCCACTAGATTGAGAGAAAGTCTCAAAACAGTTTTGATGTTGCTCAAGACATGTTAGATAATGAAAATGAGGACAACACCAATTCAAGGCCGGATTTAAACTTATCAGAGATGGATGATATGGGAAAACGGAAGGGAAATGTGAGAAACATTGAAAGTGTCACTGATGAAAATGAGGACAACATCAATTCAAGGCCGGATTTAAACTTATCAGAGATGGATGATATGGGGAAACCGAAGGGAAATGTGAGAAACATTGAAAGTGTCACTGATGCTGATACCAAAGATGATACCAATGATGATGCTCTATTTGTTTCACAGACATCGCAAGCAGAACAAGATTCAGATGTAGACGAAATTAATGAAGGCATATACATGCAAATCAAAACCAAATTTGGAACTCTTAATAGAAGTGCCTTCAAAAAAAGATTGAAATCAACACTTGATGTTAAAGGTCTCAGGGATTCTAGGCAAGCTCTCTTTGATCTAGCAAAAAGGAAGAGATATGATTGCCCTGATGGTCGATTAGTAGAACGTTTACCTCGAACAAATAGTGCTCCTGTGGAGGATAAGTTATCGGAAGATATTTATATTATATTCCATTTCATTGAAGGAGAAATAATTACAGTGACATGAAAGCATGTATATCTAAATGGGCATTGAAACATAATTATGAAACAAGATCATCCCAGCGTTTAAACTCCATTCGCAGTGATTTTATATCACAAAGTCCGAAAGCTCCGGTCAATGATTACGCCTTACAAAGAATTCATGAAGATGCTGATAGAATGAGCACAATATTTGCGCAGATAGCGATAATGAATAATAAGTTTGAAGAAAAATTCTCCAGATTGGAAAACCAGTTAGGTGATATTATCACACAGACAGAAAATGAGATCTTAAACTTAAAGTCAGACTTAATGGAAACTACGAAGAAACTCGAAGAGGCGAACTCTCATATAGAACAACTGAAATTAAAGGAAGAAAAACTAATCAATGATAATAGAGGAATGTATTTCCAGATGTCATCAATGGCAACCCGGGAAAATGAGATTAAAGAATTATCTTCTTATGTACATCAACATCTAGATGTGATCATGAAAAAGATTAACTGTATTGAGGGAAAGTTAGACACAATTTGTACAAGACACAAACTTTTATACAATCAGTCTAACAAAGGAAGTGGTAGAAACGTAGACTTGCAAATGAAAGAAAATCATGGAAATCATGAACTATCAGCATACAAGGAGAGTAGACATGTTATCTCTCCATCTATTGACCAAGAAAATGTAGTACATGGACAAAAAGAAATACACAAAGAGCCTGCTAGAGCTCTTCCAGCAAATTTGCCTGGAAATGGTCCCGCTATGTTTACATTGAAAGATTTCCCGCCACTTTCACGGAATGATCAGACTAACATAACGGAAAATGTGAGTCATAATCAGTGCACAGAAGTAACATCTAACAATGCAAGTACATCAACCCACAATCAGCAAAAGAAATTAAGATATGAAGATAGAGCAAACATAAATATAAATGAAAACATAAATAAAGATCAAATAGGGCACAACAAATCACCAAATGATCAAAGAATGCTTCCGAATGACGAGGAGAGACAAAAAAAAGAAAGATACATCGTATAGACATACTGTGACAATTATTACCAGACCAAATCAAAGGAATATAGAATCAGATGTGTTTGAACCAGTTATAAGAAACAAAATAAGACGCATTCTGCTATCAAATGTCAAATCGAGAAAAAATATAGATGTAGTAAGGACAGCTATCGCAACTCAGTGCAAGGAGGAAGGTGTGACAATAACATTCGTCCGCCTCATAAAGGAACGACCCCATTGGGATGGATCAAATATATATACATTTCGACTAAATGTACTGGATAAAGATTTTGAACTGATGATGAATAATGAATCATTTTGGAGTTCTGGAATAAAATGTAGGGAATGGATAACAAACAGAAAATGGAGAAAAGGCTACTCACTTGATGAAACGCATGAGAATTACAAAATATATTCCTAATGAGCATAGCCATATGACTAGTAATTGCTTCTTAATTATAATTATGCTCATTATTTCAACATGGAATGTACGTGGTATAATGTCTAGCACGCAGAAACTAATTGAATTATTACCAGACACAGATATATTTGCTATCACTGAACATTGGCTTTGTACAAAGAATCTAACGTATTTAGATAAATTACATGATGATTTCAAAGTAGTTGCGCTACCTACTGAAGAGATACAACATTACTATAGAGGTAGTGGCGGGGTTGCCGTATTTTATAGATCATCACTATGCAAAGTAAGCACCTTACAAAATGAGTTCCCAAATATTATGGCGGTGAAAATCTTAGTGAGAGACTTGGAACCTACAATTTTGATTGCAACCTACTTTCCCTCGACAACTAGAACTGATGATGCATATGACAAATTTTGTGAAAATGTTTTTGATGTGTATGATAGGTATTCTGCTGAAAATATATGCTTAATTATAGCCGACATGAATGCAGATCTTGTGTGTAAAAATCCATCAAGAAGAGATCTTGCTCTCAAAAAAAGAATAGAACAGAGAAACATAGTTGCTACGCTGGTGATAAAACCACATGAACATTACATCACGTATAGATCAAAAGACATGTCACGAACGTTCACACTTGATTATATATTAATACCTGAAATAATTAGAGGTGCTGTAAAAAGACACATAGTAAATGACAAAATTTATTTCTCAATATCTACCTATTGCAGCGGCACTTGCAAAAGATATATTGAATGAAAATAAAGAGACAAGTGTATCTCCAAGAATGAAATGGAACTTGGCAAATCCGTTAGAAATGAGCATGTATAAATCTGATGTTAGTGCATTCTTGAATTTCTCCTATGAGTGTAAAATGGTAGAAGATATAGAGCAGTATAATGAATTGATAACTAAGAGTGTAATAACTGCATCAGACCGATATCTTCCAAAGTCCGAATTCAAATCGCACTTGAAACCATATTGGAAGAAAAGTGGGCTTGAAAAATTACATCAGAATATGAGAAAAGCGCTCGCAGAATGGATCAAATCAGGAAAAAATAGAAGCACAGAGTGTAACATCAAAAGAAGACACAAGGACGTGAAAAGAAAGTTTAGAAAGAAACATAGGCTAGAGAAAAAGGTATATAAAGAGTGCATATTTGAAGAGATAGAAAAGAGTGCAGAAATGGGAATAGACGAATTCTCTGCAGTCATACGGGAAAATAGAAAAGATAAATCGGACATTGGTAATACTGCATTTCGAGGAGTAGAATCTAATACTTTGGATGAATGTGTCAATCTATGGAAACTATATTTTTCTGAATTAAGTGGTACAACAGATGAGGAACATAATGATTGTGTCAAAATGAAGAATATGTACGAAGAAAGCAAACTAGAGACTGATAACATAAAATGTAATAATATTACAGAGGAAGAAGTGTTGCAGCATATCAAGTCTCTAAAAACAAAAAAAATCACCAGGCATTGATTGCGTATCGAATGAGCACTTAAAGTATGGTGGAAAATATTTAATCAGAAGTAGTGAAGTGGGGCACCCTAGCGACAATGGGAATTAGCATTACAGACCCCCCCCCCCCCCCCGGGCAACTCTAGCGACAATGTAAATTTAACATGGGGAAAAATCATGGGCAACTCTAGCGACAAGGGAAATTGACATGGGAATAAATCGTGGGTCTGTTTAGCGACTAGGAAAATTAACATGAGAAAAATTGTTGGGTCACTCAAGCGACAAGGGAAATTGAACATGGGGAATTGATCGTGGGACTGTTAAGGGACTAGAGGAAATGGAACAGGGTCGGGACGCTATTTTAATATGGTCCCGACCTGATGGGTCTATGGAAATGGAACAGGGGAGAGGGATATAAAACACACACACACACACACACACATACATAAAAAGGGGTAGGCAATTGAAAGTCTATCTCTTTTCGAGAAATGTGGGTGGCCCTGAAAAGGGCATTTGGGTTTCTTCTTCTTCTTCTTCTTCTTCTTCTAACTCCTTAACTTCTTTATCCATTCCCTTATGTTTTCCATCATTCCTTTCTTCTTCTTTTTCTTTTCTGTTTCCTGTATCCAGTCCGGCTGACCCATGGCTCGGAACTTTTCCTGGACTTTGATCCAATTCTGATTGAGTCTCTCAAACTCTGACTGTTTCTTTTTGTTTTCCTGATCTTTTCTTTCTTTATTCCATGTCTCTTTAATCTTCTTTGCCTCTACCTCCATCACTTTTCTCATTAACTCCTCTCCTTTCTTCAGTCTGTCCAGGCCTCTCTCCACAAAAGAGCACTCGGTCCCATGCGACATATTTTCAAGAAAGCACCTGACTTTGCTTGCATTGTCAAGTGCTTCCTTTAGACTTCCCACTCTGACATAGGCAGGATTCATCATACCTCTCAATCTCTTTTCCTCCTCTTTTATCATTCCTGCTACCACTTCTTTTGCTACGTTTAGGCATTTAGCGTAGTCCAGGTACTCTGCTATCTTCCATTATTTTTCTAGTCTCTCCACTACATAGATACCATCCATTATCCAATAGTATGTATGTACCAAGTTGTTGAACAACTCACTTGCAACCACCATCTTCGTTTTGATTATTCCTTAGAATGGTTCGAACATCAAACTTTGTGGGTTCTTATAGTTAAAGCGCGGACGTGATGGAAAACATCCCCCTAAAACAAAATTGATATTACCTAGATCATAACCAAACAACGCGCGGACGTGAAGGAAAACATCCTCTACTTTTCTCATTTCATATGATCTACTATCCACATACGTGAAGCAGCAATAAACAAACCCCAAATCTACTATTCACACACTCAAAGCATTAAAATGAAACCCATATCTACTATCCACACAAATATACATGATCACTTACAAAGCCCAATAATCTACTATCCACACAAACGTACTTGAGCGCTTACAAACACACAAACACACAAACACAAGAAAAAAGAGTCAGTGTTTATATTCACACTACTCTACATACACACATTGGCAAATCGATTACTATTTCTTTTCTAGAGATTGGGGTAGCCCTGAAAAGGGCTGTTTGTTTTTTGAACTCCAGTGACACCTGGTTAATGATGGCACCTTCCAGGCCTGGCACCACACACACATCTTCTTCCTCAGTCTCCTTTTACTTTTTTTCTTGGGAGTGCAGAGGCGGGATGATTGGCTTCAGCACCCCAATCCTCTGTCTCTGGTATCTTGTAAGTCATTCTCTCTCCTATTTTCTTTTCCTCCTCTTCTCTCTGTCTTCTCTCCTCCTCTTCTTTCTTTATCCTTGCCTCTTCTACTCTCTGCAACCAGCTCATTCACTATACGCCTGGCATATTCCAGGTGTACATGAAGTTGAAGCAGTTTTGCTAGTCTGGTGTTCATTCTCTTGATCAATCAACAAGGGTAGCTAGATTGCCGAGCGATTTTTAATTTATAGTGAAAGCACGGACGTGAAGGAAAACATCCCCCTAAAACAAAAGTTAGTTAGTTAGTTAGTTGGATTATAGTGGTTTTCGTTCTTTTGAACATGTACCACTTTTTTATTCACGCACTGCGTGATTTTTAATTACTCCTGGGGGAAGGAAAAGGAGCCTCATCCCCCAGGCTTTTATGTACTCAAAGAGTACTTTTTAATTTAGCCACTCAGGTGTAGGACTAACTAGTCCTTAACAACCTGACTGAAAGGCTAATAGACATGAGTGGGAATAGTCACACCACACACTCGTGTTTCTTAGTTGGATTGAAATGCCCCAGGTGTCAAACCAAGCAGTATGTGACTCCCGCCACGATTGGTCGGCAGCGATGAGGTCACATTAGGACACCCGGTCTTGTGGCATTGACGAAGTGGCCCGCTTTTTTGATATCATCAATTGCCTTTCCCAGTCCGATATTCCGGTAGACAGAGCCTTCCTTTTTTCCACTCTGTTTAGGTGGTGCAGGTTTATCAGCTTCATCGCCGCTGGATGATGATACTTCCAGGGCCGCTGCCAGCGTGGAAGTTTCAAATTCTTCAGTGTCGTCTGCCAACATTGCCTGGATTTGGCTGAGTATGTTAGTAGAAATAGCTGTGGAAGCTTGATTTAAAAGTTCAGCCAGATGTTGTTTAAGAGACAAGGAGACGGTTAGGAGTATTTTTTTTTTTTTTTTTTTTATTCATCAATTCAATATTTATTTTGATTCCCTATCTTATTGGTTTGGAATGAAAACTTGTTTTTATGGTTGTTTGTATGTTATTATGGAGTCCTGTTTTAATTAATTCCTATTTTTCTATTTTAATTTTTTGTGGCCTTAATTGGTTTTTATTATTCGGGGTATGAACGGCTGTGTCAGTTTGTGAACCTACGAGACCTAGCAGGCCGTCATAATTCCCAAACAGTGATTTTGTAATATTCGTCCTTAACTGGTTTTTATTATTCGGGCTATGAACGGCTGTGTCAGTCTGTGAACCCACGAGACCGAGCCGGCCGTCATAATTCCCAAACAGTGATTTGTTATATTTTTAACTGGTCTTTGATTTACTTTCTTAGATTTTTTTGAGTAGATTGGATTCGTGTATAAAACTTATGATATTTTTGAATGTTAGATTAATATTGGGGTTTGTGTTCATCAAGAATTCTGGGTATGTTGTAGGGGATCCAATTTTATGCTGTTTAACTTTAAACTTAGCCCTTTCTTTTTCAAGTGTATGGCAGTTGTTAAAAATATGCTCTATGTCTTTTGGGACCCTGCAGTGGTAGCAGTTAGGGTTATGTGGTTGTGGTCCTATGTACTGTCCGAAGCTGTTAGCCAGCTTGGTTTTGCCCGTGAGTATTCTATTTATGAATTTTTGTTCACTGCCTTTTGTTTTGGGTGGTTTCCTATTTCTACATACTTCTTTAATGATGGTTTTTAGTTTCCTGCCTTGAGTGCTTGTGTTCCATAATTCCTGCCATTTATTATCAATGAGGGTTTTAGATATGCTATTGAGTTCGCATATGCTATAATCTAGGTTGATGTGAGTGGTTTCGTTTAGTTTTTGTTTAGCTGTTATATCTGCCATATCGTTACCTGGTATGTTAATATGGGATGGTATCCACATAAATTCTACTTGTAAGTTATTATTGTTCAGTATTTTTAACAATAAATTGGTTTGCCTAAGATAGTTTTCTCTTGATTTGGTGTTGTTATTAAGTATTGAGTTTATGACGCTTAGCGAGTCACTTATTATTACCGCTTGGGGTATTTTGTTCTCTTTGATCCATTTGAGTGCTTCAAGTATGGCCCAGAATTCAGCTGTGTATATAGAGCAGAGGTTAGGTAGTCTTCTTCCTACTTTAATGTTAAGTTCGGGGATTACGTAAGCTGCTGCTGTTCTGGGTGGTTCTGTAATTTTGGATCCATCAGTGTAAATCTTAATGTAGTTGCAATATTTTGAGTTGATTTCTTCTGTACAGATTGTGTTTAGTTTGAGTTCCTGTTCGTTTTTATTGCCATATTTCGTAATGAGGGTGTTAACTGTGGGGTTGATATTTATCCATGGTTGTTTGTCATAGTGATTTGCAATTTCTGCTTGGAGTTTGTCTATAGGAAGTTGTTCAACTAATTGATGGACTAATTTCCCTGCTGGTATGTTTTGTGATAATTTAGTTCTAAAAGGTATGTTGCATTTATTTATAGCTAGCCGGGTGGGGTGTGTGTCGGGGTGTGTTGTTAGCCTGGCTGCATATCTGAGGGTGAGTTCTTGTCTTCTAAGGTGGAGCGGCAGTTCTCCAGTTAAGATTTGAAGTTCCACTAGTGATGTGGATGGTAGTGCACCAGTGCAAATAATTAGGGCCTTTCTTTGTATGCTATCTAGTTTTTTGAGGTTATTTTGCGGTGCCGAGTTGTAAATTTGGCATCCGTAATCTAGTTTAGATCTAATTAACGATTTATATAAAGCTAGTAAGGTTTCTTGATTGGATCCCCAGGTGGTTCCTTTAAGGGTTGTAAGGAGGTTAAGGTCTTTATTACACCTTTTGACTAGTTCGTTTATGTGGTGTCCCCAGTTTAGCTTGGAGTCATAATGCATTCCTAAAAATCGTGCTACATTTACGAATTTAATTTCTTGATTTTGGATGGTGAGTTTGGGAAACTGATTTTGTAATTTACGTTTGGTGGTGAATAATACTGCTATGGTTTTTTCATGGGATATTTTGAAACCCCATTTATCAGCCCATTTCCCTATTTTGTTTAAACTTGTTTGAATATCGCTGATTACTTTGTGGTTGGAAGGGTTTCCTGCTCTCCATAATCCACTATCATCAGCAAATTGTGAGAGTTCAATTAGTTTTGATGTTAAGTTGGTGTCCAAGTCATTAATCATGATGTTGAAAAGGGTTGGGCTGAGTACGCTCCCTTGTGGTGTACCGTTTTCAAGTGTGTGTGGTTCAGAGTAGGTGTCGCCGACTCTGGTTGATATTTTACGGTCAGCGAGGAAGTTTTCAATGAATTTAAACATTCGACCTGTGATGGCGTAGTGGTTGAGTTTGGCTAATAAGCCTTTGGTCCATACAAGGTCGAATGCCTTTTCGAGGTCAATAAATACTGCAATTAAATTCCTATCAGCTTTGCGTTTGGAGTTGAACGCCAATTTAATTGCGGTTTCTAATCGTATTAGTTGATCCGTGGTGGATCTTTTGTTTCTAAATCCGCATTGATTATCGGAGATTAAATTATTGCTCTCTAGGTGGTGTTTGAGTCGGTTGGTGACTATGGTTTCCATGATCTTACAAATGTTGTTTGTTAGGGAAATGGGTCTGTAGGAGCTAATATCGTTAGGGTCTTTTCCTTGCTTGGGTATTGGAATTACTATTGCGTGTTTCCATTTATCGGGTAGTTTGCCTGAGGTCCATATTTGGTTTAGTAATTTAATAATTGTTTGTTTAATGTTATTTGGGATATTTTTGTATATTGTGTATCCTATTTGATCTTCCCCTGGGCTAGTTTCGTTTTTGGTTTTCAATGCTAGGTCCCATTCGTAAGTTGTAATGTCTTTATTTAGGTTCGAGACTTTGGGACCGAGGTCTTTAAAGAGATTACTATGGGTTCTTTCTACTTTGTCCCTATGTAATTGAAATGCTGGGGTGTGGTTGGTGTTGCTACTCATATCTGAGAAATGCTGAGCTAGTCGGTCAGCCTTTTCTTTATTAGTAATGGCTCCAGCTATTTTTGGAGTGGTGTTAGTTGTCTTTCCTCTAATTGATCTAATCTTATCCCAGACTTGTTTGGTACTAGTTGTGATATTGATATTCGTGCAGTAATTATGCCAAGTTGATTCCTTTGCCTGTTTAATTATGTTTTTAAGGTTTTTCTCCTTTTGTTTATATATAGTGAAATCAATAGAGTTTTTAGTGCGTTTGAATTTATTGAGGGCTTTTTTCTTATCAGTGATGGCTTGTTTGCATTCATCATTCCACCATGGGACTCCTTGTTTATGTGGGTTACCACTGGTTTTGGGTATGTTAGTGGTGGCTGCCTTTAGTATGGTATCAATCAGGTCTTCGTAATATTTATTAATATTATCATTTTCTATGTTTTTGGTGTCTATTTTGCTTAGTGTTTCATTAAATGAGGTCCAATCTGCTTTTGAATATATCCATCTAGGGGTTCTTTTTAGCGAGTTGTATTGGACCGTCATCTGCAGGGTGACTATTACTGGAAAGTGGTCACTGCCCAAGGGGTCAGTTTGATCCACTCTCCAGTCCGCCACCTGGGTTATTGATGGCGAGCAAATGGTGAGGTCGATGGCGGACATGAGACCGTTTTCTGGGTTAAGGCGTGTTTTTGTACCGTCATTTAAAATGGCTAAGTTAGATTCTGCGGTCCATTCTTCAATCAATTTGCCTCTTTTGTCCGTCACACCGCCCCCCCATAGCTCGTTATGGGCATTGAAATCTCCACAGATGACGATCTGATTTACTCGTTTGTGATCATTTATTTGTTTGTAAGTAATTAAGTTAGCTGTGCCTGATGTTCCCCCTGGGTCATAAATATTGAATATTTGTATTTGACCCTTGTCTGTATGAATTATGAGGGACTGAATTTCGAATGCTTCGTTGCTACCTGGGGTTGGTGTTATGGTTATTGTTGTTACATTCGGGATGTTATCTGCTATATAGATGGCTAAACCCCCACCTCCTTGTCCCGTGGTTCGATTTTTGAAGTGACCTGGGGCATATCCTGGGAGTTTGGGTATTTGTTTGGTTCTACTTGTTATTTTTGTTTCTTGAATGCATATAATATCTGGTTTGTGTTCTAAGCTTTGTAATTTGGCTTTGAGTTCACTGATATTACTTATTAAGCCTCTAGCATTCCATTGCCATATTATAATGTTCCGGTTTGTTGTATAATCCATTATTGGGGTGGTCATTTATTGATTCTTTTGTGTTGAGGGTTATTATGTTAACTTCAAATTTGATTCGATTTTGCTTATTATGCTTATTATCTGTGTTATTTTATCCACGATGTAGTGGTGGTTGTTGATAAGTTCGGCTTTGATCTCTGTGAGTAACTTTTCTATTGTCGGGTTTGACAGTGATTTGTTTTTGGTGTTAGTGTTATCTGATTCTTCGGGGTGGAGTTGTGAGTCTTTGTGGGATTTGATTAAGAATGTATCTTGTTTATTTAATCTTGTTTGATCTTGTTTGACCTTGTTTGACCTTGGTAGGTTGGGTGTTTGGGCTGTGGTTGCTTCAGTTGCTGGTTTGTTTGGGGTCATGATGTGGTAATTTTTATTACTGGGGGTTAGTTTTTTCGCCGCATGATACGGGATTTGCTTGTTGTTCATGATATCTATGGTTTGATATTCCTTGATAGTGTTGGGGCATTCGTGGGATTTAGGTAGGTGCGGGCCCCTGCAGTTGGTACATTTGGGTGTGGTTCTACAACATACATCTTTGTGGTTTCCCCCACATTTGTAGCATAGTTGGGTATATCTACATCTGTTAGAGAAATGTCCCCAGTGTTGGCAGTTGCTGCAGAACCTGGGTTTGTTTATGTATGTCTCAAGGCGGTGGCGTGCCCCAGAGTGATCTAGTCTTATCATGGTTGAGAGTGGAGAATTTGATTCTAGTATCGCTGTATTGGTTTCCTGTCCTAAATGATTTTTGAGTTTATACGCCCTATTTATGGGGGTACCACTGTCTTTGAGTTTGGCAGTGAGGGTTTCATTGTTTATCCCTTTATTTTGTCCTGTGAGTTTTAGAACTGCTTTAAATGTGGGGGTGTTCGTGCGGGAGTATGTGGCTAAGTCATTTGTTCGTGTGTTATTGTTTATTGCCATGAGGGTCTGGTTGCTATTGTGTGTTTTGGTTATTATGTTCTTTGTCCCTATTTGTTTGTGTCTTTCGACGTTAACCCTAATGTTGTTAATAATTTCAATTTCTAGGAATTTGACCATTTGACTGCGAGTGCTGCAGTGTACTATTATGTATCTTGTGTTTGGCCTAAATATTTTGAATTGTCCTTGATGAACCCTAAGGAGGGCCTGTGTGAGGCTGTTAACAGTTAAGTTTATCAGTTTATTGGAGTTGCTACTGATATAAAGTGTGTGTTCTATGGGGTGGTATGAAAATTTGGCCTGTTTCTTTGGTTCTTTGTGGGGGTGTGAGTTTGAATTATTTTGGGGGGCAGGTTTGTTCTTGGTAAACATGGGTCCCTTCCCTTTACCCTTGCCATCCCACACGTTAGGTTTTGATTTAGTGGTTGGGTTAGCTTGTGTTTTGTTTCGGCTGCTGAGTAATTGTTCTTCAGTTAAGGGTTTTGATGGTCCAGGGGTCTAACTGTTAGGTTTTGATTTAGTAGTTGGGTTAGCTTGTGTTTTGTTTCGGCTGCTGAGTAATTGTTCTTCAGTTAAGGGTTTTGATGGTCCAGGGGTCTGACTGTTGATATTTCGGTTTGTTGTTACTGATATGAATGGGTGGAGTTATCGTTACCATGGGCCCCATTTTGGGTGTAGTTTTTCCTTTGTTACATGAGTTGGGCCCTATTTTCGGTGGGTTTCTTATTATCATGGCTATATGTTTTTTTTCCGGGGATTGTGCAATGACCATGTATTTGGGGGTGGGTGGCTGGTCTTGTTTTTGGAGTGGCGATATTGGTGTTTCTATAGGTATTGTATCATCCAGGTCCTTGTTTGCCGATGGATCTAGTAAGTTTTTGAAACTTACAGTTGAGTTGATACTTAAGTCGGCTGCTGATATTTGAATTAGTTCATTTCTCTCAGGGGTGGTTAGATGCGGTGTTGTTAAATCTTTCCTTTCAGGAGTGGATGAGAAGTTGAGATTCTTCTCGCAAAGTTCAAGGTGCTTGGAGTTTTCACTGAGATCCAATTTCCCCGTGATTATTTGCGGGTTTGGTGTCATAGGGGTGGGAGGTTTATGTGATTTCATTTCCTTTTCAAGCCTATTGTTTCTCAGAATTTGTTTTCTAGTGTTAAAGTTAAGTTTGTTTGTGATTGATTGAGACATTCCTACTTTGGTTTTGAATAAGGTTTAGGTTACTTATTGTTGTTAATAGTGGTTGTGGTTATGAAGAAACAATGAGAGATGAGATTCTGTTACGTTCCGTGAATCGGAAAATCTCACAGCGGTTAGCTTGTGCTTGTAATTTGTGAGATTCTGACCAGGCGTGGTATCAGTGTGTTTCCTAGTGCCTGTTTTCGGGAACAGTGCTAACAGCTAGAGTTGTTATTATAAGAAAAAGGTAGTGGTTAGTTGTGTAATTTGTCGAATTTATTCTCTATGATTGAAAATCACACAATGATATTTGGTGCTTGTATCATGTGTGGGTTCAATCCAGTCGGTTCTAGTATGTTTCTTAGAGACTGTTTAAGAGAATAGGCGGCAAATTGAGTAGATACGGAATTTAGTACAAGTAAGGTAAAATATATTATAGTGAGATGTAAACAGCATAGAGTTTTAATTGCCCGCAGGCTTAGTAATTTTCCTACCTTGTACTAAAGTACTTAGCTTTTATACGAGGTGGTATGATCCAAAATGGCTGCGTGGCGGGCTGCTTGGCTGGATTTCCTTTGTCTGATATATTACTATCTTACTGCGTGTTCCTATCGTTCCTTTGTGAGAGTTCCTTAGATCTGTGAAAACAAAAGTTATATTACCTAGATCATGACCAAACAACGCGCGGACCTAAAAGAAACACTCACTGACTTTTTTATACTACCTATAACTATTCTAAAAAAATTTCATTAAACAAATAATATACTATCCACATACGCAAAGCAATCAAACCCCAAATCTACTCTCCACGCACGTCAAACAGCAAAAAATTTTTTTTATCATAATCTACTATCCCCACAAACACATACACTCACACCACAAAAGAGTCAGTGTTTATATTCACACTACTCTACATACACACATTGGCAAATCGATTGTTATTTCTTTTCTAGAGTATTGAGTAGCCCTGAAAAGTGCTGTTTTTTTTTTTTTGTTTGCTATGGCAATCTTTTAGTGTCTAAGAATGCGACGTCCTCTGACGACAGACTTTCTGACGATAGGTCTGCTTCTTCGGAAAGAGAAGAAGAACTCTTTGGTGTTGATACGACAATCGACAAAGCCTCTGTCAGGTTGCTGCTGCTGTTGTTGCTGTTGTTGCTCTCTCTCTCTGTTATTTCTGAAGTCTGTACTTCTCTGTCCATTCTTCTTTCTCCCTGTTCATTTCTTCTCTGAAAAGCTCTTCTATCAGGTCTTCAGTGACTTTTAAAATTCTCATATTCTCCATCTCTTCTGGCTTCGGTATCAGACTGTGTCTGACCCTATGCAAATTCACGTAGGCTTCGTTTAGCTTAGCTAGTCTGGAGCACATCTTCGTAGGAGGATGAGTCGACAATGGATGGTTTGACTGGAGGCTACCCCCGGCTTTAAAGTCAAAGCGCGGACGTGAAGGAAAACATTCCTTCACGGTTTTCGAGCTGGAACGTTCAGTGAGTGTCATGAGAGAGATAGAGAGAAGTCAAAGCGCCTGAATCAAAATTCTTATAGCCAAACAAACCAAAAAGGCCTTTTTTCAAAACACAACATTTTTTATTCAAAATCACTTAACACTAACAAACAACTCTAACATTTTTAACAATAATCCAACAATATAACATCAAACATTTTTTTCAAATACCAAAATTTTTTTTTTCAAATCACACATTATTTTGGACAGGGCTGACAACGTTGTGCATGAAATTGTGATTTCCACTGTTGGAAGTCATTAGGCCATTGATGGACACTACGTTTCCTAGCTTGAGACAAAAGATAAGCATAATGGTGACAAAACCATCGATCTACTTTCACATCGTTTCTAGAAGAAGAACGAGGATCAAAATGAGTTACTAAATGTTCTAAGGAATAGCCCAGGCTGCGATGATGCAGAAAATGCACGCAATATTGTCCACACACCAAGGAATCTGTGCCTTGTAATTTCACATTATTGAATCGGGTGGTCTGAGCATTTCTTCTCATAAAGTCAATGATATCGTCTTCCAAAGGAGGCAATCCATACGAATCGAAATATTCCACACATCCTTCTTGAGGAAAGTATACGGCTACCCAGTGGGTTCCTGGGAGATGACTGTCGTCCGTGTTGATCACATAAGCTTGATGGTCTTGAGGTTTGCGATGAGGGAGTTCATCTTTAGCACAGACGACAGGATTCCAAGAAGCAGTGTACGAACTGTGGTTCAAAAGGTAATAAAGTTCCCAGGTATCCATGTTTTTGAGGTTTTTTTTCTTCACAGGTAATAATAAGTCATCAATTCGATCCTGACTTTTTGCTTGAAAAAGTCTGACAAATAACCGTTTCTTCGCTTTGTCTCCCCACTCTGATTCAGGAGAGCTTTGATACGATAAACCTCTTGAATGGTTAATGGTGGACAAGAATGTTCACGCAAGTCTTTATACCACTGGTGCAACACGACTTCGTCCGAGATGAGACTCCAAGCTTCCTCCAGATACTCGTCCAATTTTTCTTCTTGACACAGCATCAGGCATTTATCGTGTTGAATTTGACTGGGATGGTCGTTTTGGCATCCATAGCAATCTTTCTTGATCAGTTCCGTCATTTTTTCGACCAAGTGTTTGGCAAAACAGGAGACTAAATCGACTTCTTGTACTGGCCATCTTGACTTCATCATGAACACTTCTTCTTTTTCCACGGTCTCCTCACATTTCATGTCCAAAGTTTCTCCACTAGGTAAAGAGGGATAACAGTCTTCCATGGCTTCTAATAATCTAGAATGACTTCTCTTAAACTGTTGATTTCTATGGTATTGTCAAATTCTGCATACAGGAGGACGTTCACTGTGTCAAGTAGAGGATTAGTAAACTGAAGTTCCACACGAATCTGGCCGGATTTTATAGGGTGGAAATGTCCCTCGTCGCTGCCTTGGTCTGGAGTGAAATCAAACGCCCACAAAGCATAGCCTCCTGTATAATCCTCGTACGATATGCCGTGACTGGTGTTGGTTCCCAACTGTCCGGTGGCTTCGTACAGGGACAAGTACGACCTCAGGTAATTCCTGTCACCAAACTTAGGCTGAAACGGTCGGGTACACAGTGTCTTGCCATCGCGACTGACTTAGATTTTGGCTACGTTGTAATGATGAAACAGGAAAGGATTTTCGTTGTGGACTCCGTTGAAGGCTGAATTCTTGACGATACCAAGGATCAAACGCTTGGGTAACTGACCTTGGAACAGATGATCTTCGATCATGGATCGCTGTCCAGCAGGAATGGTGAACGTTTTTACTTCCACGCGTCGTATGGGATACTTGGCGGTCGTTCTGCTCAACGTTTGACTGATGTCGTTTCCCACTTTGGGAACACTTCCACGCGTCGCACGTAGAGCCTAGCTTCTTGAATAATGGTTTTGTACTCGTTAGCATGGGCCAACAAATGGAAAGCGGTACTGCTATGATTCAGTCTCAGGCGAATATCCACTCCGTTCAGTAAATACCTTTCTTGTAACCACATGTCGAAATGCAAACGATCCATCAGTTCTAAACTACGTCCTTGCAGAATTTTATTTCTACGTGTGTTAAACCCCACATTGTGAGGATCGTCATCTGCTGTGAGGGCTGTATCGTTAAACGTGTTATCATCCGCTGTGTCAGGTTTCCATACCACGCAAGCATCCAGATGAGTATTCTTGGCTTCTTTTCCGTACGTCAAGAGATTCTCCAGGTAGGCACGATACGGGTAAGTATCCATGCTGCTGCTGACCAGTTTGTTATTCAAGTCCACTTTGCTGAACAAGGAATGCATGAAATTGTTGACAGGAGCTACCCTATCATTGGCTCCAGGATTGGTGTTGTCCGTTTTGATCACTTTGACTTTCAAATACAGGTAACTACTATTCAGATCGATGTAATCTTCGGGCTGACCTTTGATGTCAAACTCGATGGGAGCAGAATCCGTCAAAGAGGAGACGGGATGAAATTCCACCCACTGGGATTCTTGCATCGTCATCATGGTGGGTGGCATGGCAAACAGATCCAGTTCCGACTTGCAACAAGCGCAAGACTCTCGGTGCATCATTTTTCTCTGTGTCTCAATATTTTAATAATCGAAAACGTCTAAGTCTCGAACGGTTCTTCTTTTCTTTGTCTTTCTAGCTTTAGAAGTGTGAAGTCTGGCGAAAGGGTGTTTTCTTCGTCGTCTCTTTCTGCCTTGTCCTTGCTGAATGCCTGACTCGGTAGCGTGCAGAGCACTTACAGATGTTTCTCGTCGACCCAAAAGGTCTTTACCCGTTTGCAGCAAGACATTTTTGCCTGCCCTCAAGAAAGCTTCTTTGGGGCTTTGTTTGTCGATGATGACATTTTGGAGAAATTCTTTGCCTTGTGTCAGTGCCGCATCTTTCAAGGCGTGCAATCCGCGTGTCACCATCGGTTTCAACACCGGGGCCACCGAACGAAAAGCCGATTTTAACATATCTCCTAAACCGTGTCCTCGTTGTCGAGCAACCCCTCGGTACACTGGATACATGACTTAAGAGTCGTGAGAGAACCGTTTTCGAAAATGGAGTTTCACCGTGACTTCCCCTTTCGTGAATGAAATATTTTGTCCCAGATCTCCTTTTATAGCAATGTTGACCGTGTCCAAATAAGACTTGCTGACGGGGAAATAGTGAGGATGTACAAATTCGCGGTGGACGTGATAAGTGTTTCCACCTTCCTCGTCAGAGGTCGTGGCAGAATCCACTTTGAAATGAATGACACGCAGTAACGGCACAGAGGTGTGTCCCACCACGTTGTATTCCACCACATCGGAGTACACAAACATCAAATTCAGTCCTTGGTTCAGTTCTACCGGGGAACGAAATAACTTGCTAAAAGACTCGTTGTCGTAAATGATTGGTAATTCGTTTTTCTTGATCATGGCTATTCTCATGTCCATGTCTCCGCCTTACATGTCAAACAATTCAGGACAAAATAAAATGGACACGATTTTACCCCCGTCAAATTTCATCAGGAAGCGACGAGCTGCTTTGTGGTACTCCATGGTGACACTTTTTGTGACACTTTCCAAAGCTTTCAGAAACACGACATTAAATCTGGAGGTAATGGTGCTGACCAAATGTTGACCACTAAAATAATAGCCTGGGGGAATGAACAAGTGGTAGGACCAATTTTGAGTTTTGTCATCATAGGTTTTGTGATCATATTTGAATTGGGTATTCAAGTACTTTTGTATTGGTTCGTCATGAACTTCCACCGTAAACAAATTTTGATTAGGAAGGACATTGAGGACTTGGGTCGGATGAATGATTTCTACTAAAGCCACTTCCCAATAGGCTTCGTGATCTAATGGGATGGCCTGAGGTAATTTGGCCGTGTAACAGCACAACGTGTTCTTGGGAAACACCTCCATGGAACTGTCACTGGGTAAGGTTAAGTAAAATTGGTTGTTATTGTTCATAATTCCAGAATTCTGTGGCTGTCCGAGGGGTTACTGGACGTCAGAGGTGTGTCTCCGCCCAAAATGGGGTTATTGTTGTTATTGGAATGGTGACTGGCACTGGCACTGAACACAGGGTTCCCGTTGATCCCGTTCGAGGTGAATTTCAGGGAGGAATTAGGAAGCAGGTAACCGATGCAACTGCTCAATAAAATGGTCCACAATTGTTTGTCTCCTTGTTGCAAACTCAAATTGGCAATGGCTGCCCCGATGACACAATACACCACGAAGATTTGGCAGAAAAAGACGATTTGCGTTTTAGGCACACGTTCTCCACACCACACCCACAAGGGTTGTTTCTGTAAATCTTGCAGAGAAGAACTGGGTGAAGGAGTAGTCGACGTAGCTGCGTCTGTGTGAAAGGATATGATGGTCACTTCTTTTTATAGTCGATGACTTACAAAGCGTCGATCCAAGAATCAAAACTGGGCGGATATCCTTTCCAACGTTCTTTGACTTCATTGACAACGTCGTTTGCCCACTTTACGGGTTCTGCGTTCGAGAATGCTTTCGATGTCGTACACGTCGTCTTCTTTTATGGTGACACGTTGTAACTCGGGCAAATAAAACGTTCCTTTGAGCACTTCTCCGTTCATGTCTTCCAATTTATAGACGGCAGGATGACGACCATGCACTCGTACAGTGACACGAAACAATTCGGTGGTCCAGTTAGGTAAGTAACCTTTGTCGAAAATGCGTTTGGTTTTGCCAATGCGTACCCAATCTCCTACGTCCAACACTCCACTTTTCTTCGGGACAGCCCTCGTCGGGGATGCACCAAACAGGCGCTCAAACACCAGCACTTCGTTTTCGGGAGTCACTTCTTGCGGGGCACGTCCAGTGCTTCGATGGTAAGATTGGTTGTACGCTTGCACCAGGTGTGGTAAGATGTCCATGTACTTCAGAGTGTGGTGATGCGTAAAATATTTCCAGTGCGTTGAAAACGTTCGACGATGCTGGCTTTGGTTTCGGGATTCTCGGTGGTAAAAAAATGAATGTCACGTTTCTTTAATTCTTTTTGGAAAGCTTGGTTCAGAAATTCGGTACCTTTGTCCGTTTGCCATCGAAGAGGGTGACTACCGCTTTGTTTCAACACTCGTTGCAGGGTTCGCACTAACTCGCTACTCGATTTGGAACTCACGGGCACGACCCAGGAAAATTTGGAAAAGACGTCGATGACACAAAACAAATATTTGTACCCGCGATTGTAGCTGGCCAAATGAGAGACATCGGCTAAATCGGCTTGCCATTGATGATCGATGCCTTCCACTCGGGTGCGACTTCTGGAAAACTTGCGTCGAATGGGTTTGTGTGAAGTGTAGGTAGCTTGTTCTTGTAACCATCGTTGCACTTGAGGTAAACGGAGACTTTTCAGTCGAGTTTTGGCAGCACGATACAATCTTTGAACTCCTGCGTAACCTGCAGGATGGGAGGGATCGTAGTAAATGCTGGCTAAGACTTTT
Organism: Sinohyriopsis cumingii; assembly: GCA_028554795.2. Lineage (NCBI taxonomy): Eukaryota > Metazoa > Mollusca > Bivalvia > Unionida > Unionidae > Sinohyriopsis > Sinohyriopsis cumingii. The sequence goes on along the minus strand of JAPYKE020000333.1, from coordinate 567,579 downwards.
TCCATTTGTTGGTTTGTGTGTTAATAAGGCACCAACTCTTGGAAGATGCTACTCTTTTTCTCTTGGGGTACTTTTTTGGATTGTAATGCTTTGCGTGTGCGGCCGGCAATAGGTGTCGAGGAGGAGGATGTCTGAACAGGAGATATCGGTTCTTGTTTCACTTCTGTCTTCACTTCTGTCTTCACCTTCTTTTTCTCTTGTGATGAAGAAGGGGTGGTCATCATCTTTCTAATCCATCCAGTTCTGGAGGTAGGTGGTGCTGTTAACTTGAGTACTTTTTCTGGTGGAGTTTGAAACCCTTCTTCTTCTTCTCCTTTTTCTGTCTTGGTCACTGGTAGCGGTGGTACTGGTACTGGTGATGGTGCTGGACTTTTCATCAAGGTCTTAAAACCTTTATTAGTGGGAAGATCTGTTTCGTCTGAGGCTTTCTGGTGCAAGAGTTGCATTCCTTGCAAGAGTTGGATGTCAGGGTCGATTCTGAGATCTTGGGACTCTAGAGGGCCTTTTTATCTTGCTCCCACCAGTCCTTCCAACATGGTTCCCAAGACTCCTTTCAGCAATGGGCCTGGCAAGAGGGGTAAAATTCCTCCACGTTGGACCAACATCTTCTTCTTTTGACGAATGGGAATTTTCTTTTGAACCATTTGGCGAAGAACGTGACAATGTTTGCCTAAGCATTGTTTCTGGTGTTTGGACAAAGGGATCGTGCCTTTCAAGACGTTCAAACAACATTCGCACACGGTATCGATGACCTCCTTGGAAGCTGATTGAATGAGTTTTTTCCGTAGGGGTGGAGAAGCTTTGGACAGGACAGATAACATGTCCCCATGTTTGACTAAACGAGGAGGCAGTCCTTTCCTTTTCTTTCCTTGGCTCTGTTTAGAAGAGGGATGTTTTCTGGAGGGTGACATCTTCAGGAGCACCAAAACACTGATACCCCTACTTAGTCACAGGTCTTTTTTATACTGGAACGCGTCGCCACTGATTGTCTTTACGTCGTATCAACTTGAGGACAGGCATGACACGTCGTGCAGGGGTACGCAACGGACTAAATCGAGCCAGTTCTTGCTTGAACAAATCCAGTAAACGTTGTAACATGCCCGATCTTTCTTGGACTTTGATTTTGGGAGAAGGTACTTTGTAAGCAGCGGCCACTGCCGCTAAATTGGAAGGCCCTGCCACTGGGGAAGTTCTTGGGGTCATTAACGGAGTCGTTCTTGGTGTGATCAACGTCTCCAAGTACTCTTCAGTTCTTGGTGTCATCAATGGGGAAGTGAATGAACCTGAGGCTACCGGAGACGCGGTCACCGCTGTTGCAGGTCGTGGTTTGCGAGTGTAAGGTTGCGTCCTGGCCGAAGTGCCTCTCTTGTGACAAGTTTTCTTCTGTGGACTTTTCTTTTCCTGGGGACTTTTTCTCTGTTTCTTTTTCTGGGGGCTTCTTTTCTTTTTCCAGGGTGGTGACTGGTAAGAGGAGGGTACCGCCACTGGAGAAGTTCTTGGACACAGGGGTCTCCTTGAGGACTCGGTCTTGATACCGTGGCTCTTTTTCTTCTTCTTGGAGCTTCGTTTAGCTTTTTTTTTCTTGGGGAGAAGTTTGGGAGCATTAGGATCCCATCTTAAGAGAGAGCGAATGATGACCCCTCCTAGAGTACCGCTCCCTCCAGGTTTCAAAATGATATGTTTTTTGGTTTGAGTGTCGATGCGAGGATCGGCCAGTTGGGTCAAAGCGACTTTGTTTCGATCAAAAAAGCGTTTTTTTTATGAGGAATCTGAATGATCCCTTGTAGTAATTGAAATGCCGTCACCGTGAACCATCGTAAAACTTCTTTGAGACTAGCTTCTAAGACGCAAGCCCGTATTTGTGGATTTTTTTCTCGACTGATGCCATACAAGGCACGAATCAATTTGACGGGAAGATGCGACTGAAGGGACGTCATGTTCAATCTGTGTGTGAGACAGACGAAAAGTATCTGAGGTTTTTATAGATTTTTTTTGTTGAGTGAAGTTAAGTCGAGGACGGAGACGTGTACAGGACAGGCCCTCCGTCTTGGCACCAGTGGTGAAACAAGTGGGTACGAAATCGCAAATCATCGGGCGTCGTAGGTTTCAAATCGACGAGTAAATAGGCGTGTGGCGTTTGAGTGGCATCGTCGTACGCCTGAGTCAGCCAAGGCGTCCCTAACTGTTTGGCAGCAGCAGAGGGGGCGAATCCGACATTTTGTCCAATCGTTATTTTGCTTAATTATTACTTCTGCACTCAGCGGATCCGGTGTAGTCAGCGCTGGTAAAAAAAAAACGACGACGTCGTTGGGGGATCGTCGCGTCGTCATTTGGTTTAATTAACACCTTCTGCGCGTCGATCCCCAGCGTCGTCAGCGTCCGGTAAGCACATCGACGACCGCGTCGATGTCATCGCCCCCTCTGCTGCTAAGTGGTTATTTACAATGATCTTACAAACAGAGTGATCACTAACTCCTCCTCCTGTAGATCAATTAGGTTGTTTGACTGATCGGTGAGTTTAAAATTAATTCTCGTTAAAAACCGATCATGGCATCGCATATAGACCGGATTAATCGGATTCTCAACGATTAAAAATCCCGGAGGGGCTGTTGGTGAAAATGAATAAAGGATATATCCCTGTTGAGCTTGATTTGATTGATTGGTATCTACCTGGTAACTCCCTTCGATAACATCACACACTAGATTGATTGCTATCACCGATGCGATATTTACGTTGTATGGAGCAATATGCCTACCACCATCTCCGTTATCGTGTCTGAGGATATAAGTTGATGGATCGAGAAAATCATTAAGAGACTTTCTTAGTTCTGGCGCGTTGTATCCTGGAAACTTGAAATCGGGTAAATCGGCTTCTGTGATATTATACCCGGTTAGGAATTTTTGTTTATTATCATCGCTGCTATCGGATATTACTTTAACGATTCGTTCATTGATATATTCCATGTCTGATATAAGTTGATTTAACACCTCAATGTGTTTTTGTGCTTTTGTCTCTCGTAGCTGTTCTAGTTGTAATTGGTAATAATGATTAATCTCGGCAAACGCACCAGTGATATCATCTAAACGAACTGTGACCTTGGCTGACAATTCAGGAGTTTTCTTATACGGAAAAAACCATTGCATGGTATTCCTGTCTTGAAATATAAACTCGCTGGGTAATAACGTGTTTCTTATAATAGACAAATCATTCAGATAACTGGGATTAATCTCATGATACGATTGCACATTTGTGTGCAAATCCGCGGGTGGATTCTTAGGCCATCCTAGTATGGTTCTTATTGAACTGTTATAAATATCAACCATATACCCCGGTGTGCTTATTTCAATCGTCGATGATAACGTCGGTTCATGAACCGTAATAGCGATTTTTGATTCCTTTCCTGTGATCGATTTTATTCTGCGTTGAAATTCTTTATTGATTTGCTCTATTTGGTATGACCCAGTTGGTATTGTAACCTCCTCCCAGTCTGGGGTCCCATCGGGTTTATTTTTCCGTGCAAAAACCAGCGAGTTATTAGGTTGTTGTCCGTTAAATGCGTCCGCTCGAATATTAGGCCAACTGTGATATACTCGCAATTTTGCCAGCGCTATTTCCTTCACTGGAACCGGCGACGGGAAGTTCACACTGAATTCGGGTTTCGTTGACGTTATTGATATCATACTTGTTTGTACCGGAGTGGTGTTCTCCGCGATCCGCTGAAGTAATTGAAACCCTTCGGGGTTCAGCGACATTATTATTATTCGTTGTCTTTAGTGTCTAATTTCAGCAACCAGGTGGTTCCGGCTTCCAGTTGAAAATCCTCGATTTTTGACATCGCGGAGCTATACAACTGGACCATTGTGGAGAATTCAACATCGGATACGAACAAATTATCAATTGACAACGAGATCAACCCGGATAATTTCGAGTACGCGTCGGATACTATTTGATGTTTTACTGTATACTCGTTGAGTTTTTTTTGAAAACACGATGATATCTTCCTAGTGATTGCGTTGGCAACTCCAGCAACTGTTGTCATCGCGGAGACAGCGATTGGAACAGCGATCGGGGTTATCGTGGTCATTGTGGATAAAATAACACCGGCGCCAGCTACTATACCCGATACCGAGTACACGACCGCGTCGATGGCGGTTATTTTTCTGCGGTATTTTTTTATTTTTATACGGTATTGTTCGGAAAGCGTTTTCAAATTCGCGGATAATTCTTTTGCGGTATCGAATCGATATTGATGTGACGTCGGTGATACCTCTGATTCAATTTCCTTGGTGGTCATTTTTATTTTAAAAGAACTAGTGTTTTTAATTACTTAGATTCGCTACAAATTCCACATACCATGTAATGTTCGCCCCGGCTAGATTTCTATCAACGGCATAAATTGTAAACTTTTCAGTTGCGTTCTTGTCTATAATTGTTGATATTGTATTGTTAAACCCGGATGAACTCGACGATAATATATTAAACTGCATCATTGAAATCAGTGTCAATCGATAAATGCCCTTAACAGTTGCGGTGATATTTACTGTATTCTGTGTAGGAGTCCAATCGAATGATCCATGCCGAATTGTGTATACTGTGTTGATGATGTTCTCATGAGGGATTTTTATTTTTTCGAGTTGCTCTGCCATTCTCGGTAGTCTGTCTTTAATCGCTTCAACATCAGTTATAACTATTCCTACTCCCCGCCAACTCGCGTCTATATTATTCTTGTTCGCTGCAACATTAGTTTTGATTGTTTCTATTTCCCGTGTATTCTCGGTCATGCTTTTTTTGTTCGCTGCAACATCAAGTTTGATTGTTTCTATTTCATATGTATGCACGTCTATACCTTTTTTATTCGCTGCAACATCAGTTTTAATTAATCCTATTCCCCGCCAATACGCGTCTACATTTTTTTTGTTCGCTTCGACATCAGTTTTGATTGTTCCTATTTCCTGTGTATGCGCGTCCGCACTCTTTTTGTTCGCTTCAATATCAGTTTTGATTATTCCTATTTCCTGTGTATGCGCGTCCATATTATTTATGATCGTCGTAACATCAGTTTTGATTGTTTCTATTTTCCGTCCATGCGAGTCTACATTATTTATGATCGTCGCAACATTAGCGCCGATTATTTCTATTTCCCGTTCATGCGCGTCTACACTCCTTTTGTTTGTTGCAACATCAGTTTTGATTGTTTTTATTTCCTGTCCATACGCAATGATATCATTTATAGTTATTGTAATCTCATCCGGCTTGGTATTTTTTTTACCAAAGAATTTATCAAAGTTGTCATCGATCCTGTTAACATTTTTTCGCAACGGGGGTAAATTGGCCGACATCGCCGTAAGTTCCGAAATAGCATTTTTTATTATTACAAGATTTGGTTCGTCTGCCGTCGGGGGTCCCCGAAAAAAACTATCGACAATGTGTCGCATATCGTCGAAATGCGTTAGCGTCAACACGATCCGTTCTTCATATAATTTAATTTCACTACGTAAACCCTTTAACGAATTTGACATGGTTATATAATTGTCGCCAAGTGTACTTATTTTTCCATTTATCGTCAAGATGGATTCACCCGGTTTGAGTCGTCCGTCGCTGGTATACAGCGCGATAGTGTCCTCGGCGGTATCACGCTGTCGTATTAAAACGTCATCCAGCGACACATTACTGGATTTCAATTTACCCTGGCGGTCTTGAAATACAACTATTTCGCCCGGGTCAACACTGGTTAAATTCAACGTATCAGCGATTTCATCCTCAATTAGTTTTTTTATGTCATCGGCGGCGGCCGTTTCCGTGGATTCTTTCAGCGCCGAAACCGGTCGTCCCCAAATATCAATCATCGTTATTGTAAAAAAAACCAGCGTTTCTAATTAACCCGCCGGGCCTCTACGACCCCACTAGTGTATTCGTTTACAACCACATGAGGTGGTTTCCGCGATGATGAAATCGCCGCGAGTACGTTCAATACTTCACGGCCACATATCGGTGGGTCGCTTAATCGCTGTGTTGGCAGCGTGGAATAAAAAACCCGGGCTGAACACGCCGGGGCTGAACACGCCCGGATATACCGCATAAACTCTTTCGGCGGGGCCAACCCGTATGAATCAAAATAGACGATCGCGCGCGGATCAATCGCGTACGCAACCCAATGAGTTCCCGCTCCGGAGGATCCATCGAGGTTAATTATGCCGGTTTCAATATTCCTTGGTGCCGCCGGTAATTGATCCCTCATGAAAACACCTCTGAAGTTTTTTATCGCTAACGCGTTTGCGGCGTCTATTAAATCAAAATTAGACATTGGAGTCATTAACTCGGGAGTCATTGACTCCCGAGTCAATAAACGGTTCCCGGTAGTCTTAGACCCTTTCCCGAATACCATGAATACGGGGTTCCCGGTAGTCTTAGACCCTTTCCGGCCACGGGTCGTTTTTTTTTGTAGCCTTTCCCGGTTGCCTTCTTCAATGCCATCCCCGCCGCGGTACCAACGGCCCCCAACGCCGCCGCCTTAGCCACTGCTGGTGCGGCCGCGGCAATCAACGCTGGAATCGCAGCTAACAGCGGAAATATCCCACCGGTCTTTTCCATGTTTTTAATTGCTGCGGCCGAGAAATCTATTTGAACACCCTTTTTATTCTTCATCGCATTATTGAAATGTTTTATTTGACGCGCCGTCAACGATATCTTATGATTACCACCCGCCATCTGTGACGGCTTCAGCGTTATTGTGATCCCGCATTGTTTAGCCGACTTTGATCGTAATTTCTTGACTTGACCATCAGTCAACTCTACACTGACGACACTATACGACATTTTATTGTAAACGCGTTTGTGCTTTCAATTACATGTTTTCCACTGGCGCATCAACGATTCTCATTCGTCCACCAACACCTTCTAGCAGCATTGATTTATCGCTGAGAATGACAGCGACCGCTCTATAATTAACATTACCCGGGGCTATACGAGCTCGGAAGTGTATATCAACGACGGATTGTCTCGTTAAATCAAGATGTTCCAGCGAAAAATAATAAATCGGATACAGGTTTTTAAAATCAAGTTGTGATATTTGCAAACCGGTGTCGACGTTTTGATCACGACCCATATATGACAGCAATCGATGATACACACGTGCGATATGGTTGTCACCGTAATTAAGCTGTATATCCTCGGATGGTTCCTGTTGTCCGTTTATTCTCAGCGAAACATCCCTGACTCCTAATTGATCAAATATCATATGGCTGCGTTCTTGATTACCCAATCGATTCCTATTCTGTAGCGCTATGAATATATGACGCGGGGCTGAAACACCCTGTTTTGACGCCAAGTGCCATGTAAACGTATCGGCGACGTTATCCTCTTTAGCATCAGTTGTTACCGCTAGCCAACTCAACAACGATTTCCCTCCCTGTTCCATAAATGCTAACAATCGTGCTTCCGTGGTAACTGATGGAGTCAGCACCGGCATCCACAATGCCATTTTAGTTAAAATGACTTTACCGGCAGCGACGCCAGCAGCACGCCATATTGCATTGTTATCATCACCCCTTCGCGTCAGCGCGATTGTATGCTTAGCCCCATAGATAACCTTCCTGACATTTCTGCAGAATCCAAATATGTGATGGAGTGGAATCGCGCATGAAAACTTTCGGCGTGGTCCTTGCAACATTCCTACTCGTGTTGCGAATCCTAGATTGAAATCATTGTTGGTGCTTTTTATAACAGTGAAATTGTCACCTGGTTTTGCTCTGCGGTCTGGGTTAGCTGCTTCATCCTGGTCAGCTGCGGTATTTCGTGGTGTCAGCACGTTGATGTACTGAATGTGATCAGCATTATCGGCGGCGTCCTTCGCAAACATCATAGATGGGCCCGCCGATCTTGTATAATCATCCGAGTATCTCGCCAACCCAATTATCGTCGTTGCAACATCAACCTCGCGTTCTATTGATTCAATTTCTCGCCCGTCAATAAGATATCTGGCACTCTCAAATAACGCCATGATACCGTTGTTGACGAAGCCAACTCGAACACGATGGTCATCTGCGTATGGTGCATTATCGGCGGCATTTGTCACGAGTTCTCCCTCAATTTCGATAAACGCTTCACACGGCAAAAAATATTTACTGGTATCTTGGACTTGAAGTTCAATTCGCGATCGTAGGTCAGGTTGCGCTGCATAATAAGAATAATATTGATAATCACGGACAGAATCATCCCTGCGTACTGGGGCGTCCATATCAAACGCGGGATCAGCGGTACGCGCAAACATTCTATTATTTATCATGTTGATGTTTTCAATTGCGATTTTTTCGTCGTAAATTCTTTGAATTTAAACCACTCCCCGCTATCGCGTTCATGAGCGCGTTGGTTGCCGCATCGGCGGATGGCGAAGTCGCCAACGACTGAGTCGTCGCCAACGACTCTAATTTTTCTTCCACGGCGTTATTTATTACTTTACTGACATTTGCAGGCATCACTGTCGTTGATGGCATTACCGGTGGTTTCTGTTTTTTTCTCCTGGATTTCACCAATGACATTAGTTTGTCTCGTGCGGCAGAAAACGCCCTTCCGGCAACATCTCCAATGGCACTAATACCCTTATCACGAATAACATCAATAGCCTTCATTCCTAATTGTTTGGCTAACGGCGCTACTTTTGGAGCCATTCTTGTAAATAACCCCGCAATGGTGCTACCGAGACCATCTCCATAGTACGCGCGGTAAACAGGCAATCGCGAGTTTACCACGTAGACGAGTACTGGTTTATCATGGTTGTAGTGTATGATCATCCTTATTAAAAACACCAGTTTTCCAATTAATCATCCACGAGTTCGTCTATGAGCGTTCGATATGCATTAATGTCCATAATACCGCCTGCAAATAACCGCTTGCAAATATCAGCGGCCTCATTGATTATTTCCGTAGAGTTATTTCCGGCTCGTTTTCCTCCAATTAGTACCTCTAGCCGTGATATATCACTGAGAACACTATTAGGGCAGGTAACGCCGTAGGATTCTTTACCAACAGGGTATCCTTTTCCTTTTTTTGGTGTTCTACTCTTAACTTTCTCGAGGAATTTATCGTAATCGGGATCACCACGATGTGGTAATGCTTCTCTATGTTTACTCGCTAAATACACTATTCTTGCCCAGTTCTCCGTCGAGGTTATTTTTTTCTTGTAACCTTCATTGATATACTCATCTCGAATGTTTTTAGTTGATGTTGTAGCAACAAAATTAACTAATTCTTCATCGTCGTCGATGTCTCTAATTTGATCTATTGCGGACTTTTTAAGAACATTACGGGGTATATTTCCCTCTTTCTTTTTTTCTTTCGATGTTTCTTCGGGTGTTTCTTCGGGTATTTCTTCTTCTGGTTCTTTCGCAGTAGCACCTAATTCTTCCTCGTCGACCATTGTAACATAAGGTTCTTGTGGTTCGGTTATAGCGAGTGGTGGTGGCCTCCGTGTTGTAGCAGCCGCTATTTTTGCAGGGAGTGTTTCTAAGGACCTTTTTGTTTGTTCGGTCTGAGCCGCTATCTTTTCAAGCGCATCGAGGACGGGTACAGTTGCCGCCGTAACATCCTTAGTCGCTTTAGTTACCGGGGCAAAGAGTTGTTCGCTTCCAACAGTAAAATCGGTTTGCATTTGTTGTCGCGTTTGAAGTTTCTCTCTCACCCTGTCTCGTAACGGTATAAACTTTTTAAGCGCTGCTAGCCGCTCTCTGGCTAGCCGAGTAGTAAGTGATTCACCTACCATTATTGTAAATTGATCCGCAATTTTCTAATTTTCCGCCGAGTGTACCATCGGGGGCTCCACGGAGTTTTCGTCTATAATCCTTCTAATGTTTTTGATCTTACTAGAAATCTCCCGGCGTCGTTCATAAACACGTCCGAGTTTTTTTCGTATTATTTCAACGGCAGTGAATAGTCCAATGAATGCATTTGCGTCATTGTGGTACAGGTTCTCATTAATCGTATGTTGTAATCGTTTTATAAAAAAGTACTCGCGGGCCAGGGTAAATTGAAATCCAGTAATGTGTCGCTGGATGACGTTTTAATACGACAGCGTGATACCGCCGAGGACACTATCGCGCTGTATACCAGCGACGGACGACTCAAACCGGGTGAATCCATCTTGACGATAAATGGAAAAATAAGTACACTTGGCGACAATTATATAACCATGTCAAATTCGTTAAAGGGTTTACGTAGTGAAATTAAATTATATGAAGAACGGATCGTGTTGACGCTAACGCATTTCGACGATATGCGACACATTGTCGATAGTTTTTTTCGGGGACCCCCGACGGCAGACGAACCAAATCTTGTAATAATAAAAAATGCTATTTCGGAACTTACGGCGATGTCGGCCAATTTACCCCCGTTGCGAAAAAATGTTAACAGGATCGATGACAACTTTGATAAATTCTTTGGTAAAAAAAATACCAAGCCGGATGAGATTACAATAACTATAAATGATATCATTGCGTATGGACAGGAAATAAAAACAATCAAAACTGATGTTGCAACAAACAAAAGGAGTGTAGACGCGCATGAACGGGAAATAGAAATAATCGGCGCTAATGTTGCGACGATCATAAATAATGTAGACTCGCATGGACGGAAAATAGAAACAATCAAAACTGATGTTACGACGATCATAAATAATATGGACGCGCATACACAGGAAATAGGAATAATCAAAACTGATATTGAAGCGAACAAAAAGAGTGCGGACGCGCATACACAGGAAATAGGAACAATCAAAACTGATGTCGAAGCGAACAAAAAAAATGTAGACGCGTATTGGCGGGGAATAGGATTAATTAAAACTGATGTTGCAGCGAATAAAAAAGGTATAGACGTGCATACATATGAAATAGAAACAATCAAACTTGATGTTGCAGCGAACAAAAAAAGCATGACCGAGAATACACGGGAAATAGAAACAATCAAAACTAATGTTGCAGCGAACAAGAATAATATAGACGCGAGTTGGCGGGGAGTAGGAATAGTTATAACTGATGTTGAAGCGATTAAAGACAGACTACCGAGAATGGCAGAGCAACTCGAAAAAATAAAAATCCCTCATGAGAACATCATCAACACAGTATACACAATTCGGCATGGATCATTCGATTGGACTCCTACACAGAATACAGTAAATATCACCGCAACTGTTAAGGGCATTTATCGATCGACACTGATTTCAATGATGCAGTTTAATATATTATCGTCGAGTTCATCCGGGTTTAACAATACAATATCAACAATTATAGACAAGAACGCAACTGAAAAGTTTACAATTTATGCCGTTGATAGAAATCTAGCCGGGGCGAACATTACATGGTATGTGGAATTTGTAGCGAATCTAAGTAATTAAAAACACTAGTTCTTTTAAAATAAAAATGACCACCAAGGAAATTGAATCAGAGGTATCACCGACGTCACATCAATATCGATTCGATACCGCAAAAGAATTATCCGCGAATTTGAAAACGCTTTCCGAACAATACCGTATAAAAATAAAAAAATACCGCAGAAAAATAACCGCCATCGACGCGGTCGTGTACTCGGTATCGGGTATAGTAGCTGGCGCCGGTGTTATTTTATCCACAATGACCACGATAACCCCGATCGCTGTTCCAATCGCTGTCTCCGCGATGACAACAGTTGCTGGAGTTGCCAACGCAATCACTAGGAAGATATCATCGTGTTTTCAAAAAAAACTCAACGAGTATACAGTAAAACATCAAATAGTATCCGACGCGTACTCGAAATTATCCGGGTTGATCTCGTTGTCAATTGATAATTTGTTCGTATCCGATGTTGAATTCTCCACAATGGTCCAGTTGTATAGCTCCGCGATGTCAAAAATCGAGGATTTTCAACTGGAAGCCGGAACCACCTGGTTGCTGAAATTAGACACTAAAGACAACGAATAATAATAATGTCGCTGAACCCCGAAGGGTTTCAATTACTTCAGCGGATCGCGGAGAACACCACTCCGGTACAAACAAGTATGATATCAATAACGTCAACGAAACCCGAATTCAGTGTGAACTTCCCGTCGCCGGTTCCAGTGAAGGAAATAGCGCTGGCAAAATTGCGAGTATATCACAGTTGGCCTAATATTCGAGCGGACGCATTTAACGGACAACAACCTAATAACTCGCTGGTTTTTGCACGGAAAAATAAACCCGATGGGACCCCAGACTGGGAGGAGGTTACAATACCAACTGGGTCATACCAAATAGAGCAAATCAATAAAGAATTTCAACGCAGAATAAAATCGATCACAGGAAAGGAATCAAAAATCGCTATTACGGTTCATGAACCGACGTTATCATCGACGATTGAAATAAGCACACCGGGGTATATGGTTGATATTTATAACAGTTCAATAAGAACCATACTAGGATGGCCTAAGAATCCACCCGCGGATTTGCACACAAATGTGCAATCGTATCATGAGATTAATCCCAGTTATCTGAATGATTTGTCTATTATAAGAAACACGTTATTACCCAGCGAGTTTATATTTCAAGACAGGAATACCATGCAATGGTTTTTTCCGTATAAGAAAACTCCTGAATTGTCAGCCAAGGTCACAGTTCGTTTAGATGATATCACTGGTGCGTTTGCCGAGATTAATCATTATTACCAATTACAACTAGAACAGCTACGAGAGACAAAAGCACAAAAACACATTGAGGTGTTAAATCAACTTATATCAGACATGGAATATATCAATGAACGAATCGTTAAAGTAATATCCGATAGCAGCGATGATAATAAACAAAAATTCCTAACCGGGTATAATATCACAGAAGCCGATTTACCCGATTTCAAGTTTCCAGGATACAACGCGCCAGAACTAAGAAAGTCTCTTAATGATTTTCTCGATCCATCAACTTATATCCTCAGACACGATAACGGAGATGGTGGTAGGCATATTGCTCCATACAACGTAAATATCGCATCGGTGATAGCAATCAATCTAGTGTGTGATGTTATCGAAGGGAGTTACCAGGTAGATACCAATCAATCAAATCAAGCTCAACAGGGATATATCCTTTATTCATTTTCACCAACAGCCCCTCCGGGATTTTTAATCGTTGAGAATCCGATTAATCCGGTCTATATGCGATGCCATGATCGGTTTTTAACGAGAATTAATTTTAAACTCACCGATCAGTCAAACAACCTAATTGATCTACAGGAGGAGGAGTTAGTGATCACTCTGTTTGTAAGATCATTGTAAATAACCACTTAGCAGCAGAGGGGGGCGATGACATCGACGCGGTCGTCGATGTGCTTACCGGACGCTGACGACGCTGGGGATCGACGCGCAGAAGGTGTTAATTAAACCAAATGACGACGCGACGATCCCCCAACGACGTCGTCGTTTTTTTTTTACCAGCGCTGACTACACCGGATCCGCTGAGTGCAGAAGTAATAATTAAGCAAAATAACGATTGGACAAAATGTCGGATTCGCCCCCTCTGCTGCTTTGGCTAAGACTTGTACTTGCGATTTATCTCGAGGGCTTTTAAACAAGACCACGTAATGCGCATTGAGACTAATGGTGCGATGGGCTTTACTTTGTTGAAACAAATTTTGGGTGATGTAAACGACACTGGCATTACGGTGATGCCCTTTGCGCGTAAACCACAGTTTAATTTCTTCTTCGTCTTCTCCTAACATGTCGTCGAAAATGACCAAATGGGTTTGACGGGAGTAAGAGAAGATGCCGTCGTCTTCTTTAGGAATGCCTTCCACAAACACGATGGAATCGCCTTGACTTTCTCGCAAGAGGCTGTACGCCGATTGCCACTCTTTGTAACATCACACGATGCGTTGAGGTGGACGATCGATCAAATGATGTTTATGTTCGATCAATCGTTTGACGAATTCGGTTTTGCCTGAACCGCTAGGTCCAGCAATGAGCATATTAAAGCGGTGGCGAAGATACAAAGCCTCCCAACTGGCACGATCTAAGTGTTCGTCGATGACTTTGACAGTAGAGGAAAAGGAAGCAGAGACAGCAGAGGTAGCCATAGTGTTAGGAATGTCACTTGTGACACGAAAACAAACAAGACAAGAGTTTATATACTTTTTCAGGACACGTTTATTGAATGTTTTAAACATGAATACGAAAGACAAAAATACATAAAAGCCAAAGGCTTAAGTACAACGATAAAAGGCACATCAAAATCATCAACGTGGAATAGAAACAAGTGCCTGTACAACATATTTTGGGTAATGTTCTGACCAGTTCTATGGGGGTAAGGTCACACAAGTGTCTTCCCGAAAGGGTCTTTCAGGCATGTCCACGACAGTCCTGTCCTGGGTGACGGGTTCTTCTTCTTCTTCTTCTTCTTCTTCTTCTTCTTCTGCCACTGTCACTAACACAGGTTGAAAAGTAACTTTTTTCCTTGAACAACTCTCGTGCATACTGGGCCACTTCTTGGGTCCAAGCCTCAAAACCCCCATTTTTCCAGGCACGGACATCTGTCCAATGGGGGTGTAAGTCACAAGCTACACACATATCGTCATACACGTCTTGGGTAGCTAAAAGTTGACGAATCTTTTTTTCCTGTTGAGGTCGAGAAGTATCCAGATGAAAACGCAAGGCTTTGAGCAAAAGGAGTCTTTCGTGACCATTTAAGGACATTTGGGTAGTAAGTACTGATCGTAAAGAGGCCACAAGGAATCGGCTGGTAAACGAAATCCCAGAAAACAAGTCACTAAGACACACACTATGCGTCGTCCCAAATTGAACGGATACAGTTCTTGTAATAATTGATGGTAATGATCCACGGTTTGAATATGGTCATTGAGTTCCTTCCATGAAATCTGTTCAATCACTTGTGACATAAGCCGTGGCATGGATTCCTGATTTTATAGTCTCTTTACTTCGAAAGCAATAAAGGTACTTTCTAACTAGACATCTTCGTTCTCCAGTGGGGAATCTAAATATTGCATACTGTAACCTACACTTCAGAGTTTGTTTAGATCTTTCCTCTTCCGCTAAGCAGATTTCACGTAAAATATGTTGGTAATCCTTTAACTTGTCTTCCTCAATGCGTTGCTCTAGGTGAATCTCAAAGTGACCAAAATTACAAACATTTCGTTCATTCACTAACTCAAAGTGTTGAACAAGGTCTGACCACTGAAACAATTTCTGACGAATCAGTTCTTTTATACCATTCAGGCACCAGTGGTTAAACATCTGGTGACGTAACGGATGCAACTGTTCTTTACGTTTGACTTGTATTTTGACCAGCTCTCGGTAAATGCGTTCTCTCAACTCCACAGGCGAAGCACGAATGTTCTCTTGTAAAGTATCCATGAATAGGTCAGTCCGTACAATTCACAATCTTCTCCTAGAGCAAATGTAATCCACATAGTGAGTAATTTCTGACCACTGCCATTCAGGGTAACGTCCAAGAATCTCACTGAACTCTTTTGATGTAAACGGTCTAGAGTGATATAATAGGATGAATGTACACTTGACCCAGAGAAATCTAACACACTGGTTGACTTTTTTCACTTTCCTCTTGTGAATTTCTCGGCACAAAAGTTCTACAGTCACCCATTGAGATTTCACTCTGGCAAACCCCTGCCAACTTCATTGTAAATCTTCTCTTGCAGTTCTTTAGGTAATGATTCAATATCGTTTTTGAAATGAAGTTTAAATACTGGTCTCGGTGATGTCCAACATTTGCCTCCTAACCAATCTGGTTTCTTCTTCTTCAACGACATGGTAAGTTACTTCAATGTCTCGGTCCCACTAAGGGTAAGTAATGACAATGCAATGACCAACGAGCATGTTCTACGTAGGCCGAATCTTGCGGTTCCCAGTGGTGAAGTGACACACCGCAACTGAAGCACCTGACTTTATCTCCTTCGCCCAAGTAGAAAAATCCGGCTCTGGCTAATTCTTCGGGGGTCGGGCCTCCCAGATACTTAGGCCATTTTCCTTTGAACGATTGAAGACGATTTTCAAAGTCGCAGTATTCCGACAAACGCACAGGAAACGAATATTCGTCTTTCACAGGTTCGTTTCGATGAGGGTTGGGTGACATGGACAGGAGTTTGCTCAGCGCTGGATGACATCCGTAGGGGTGGTATACGTGAGGGTGAACATCCACCTTTAAAACGAAACCCAGTAAAGTGTCCAAGAGGACAAGCGGCATCGCTTTTGCACCCCTGAGGTTTGACACGCACAGCATCACTTTCCATGATAGGGGTAGTGAAAACAAAGTTCCCATGATGCTTTACGGAATCGCTAAGGTCACTGCGTACAGCATCGTTCCCATCACAAGGCTTACAATCGCATTCTACTTCAGAAGCCCAACATTTGAAGTGTGCCTGTCTGAACTTGTTTTGTGTTTCTCTGAAAGTATTCATCTTGTTCGCTTAGTCTTGGTAGTCACAATGACCTATCGATCTTGCCTAGGGTTCCTTTTTATATACAGACCAATACCAACGTGTCCATACGGTAAGGTAAATATGATTGGGAAGTCGCACTCGCTTCTGGTACACGATTTGATAGACTTTTTCCAAGGGTCGACTGACGATGTGGTAAGTGGGTAAACGTACAATCTTGTTGGGTTGATAGGTGGTCCCTTTAAAGTGTTCATCTTCTCTAGACTGCAAAGCTTCTTTCAATACGCCAAAGTTCACCACTCGACTGGTACGATAATTCAGTGTCAATCCTTTCACTTTACACTTCGTGTGCACTTCTCCTTGTTTGTCCCGGTATTCGTAGCCTTAATTTTTAGGACCGCCACTGGCGAAACTTAGAATCTTTTCGTCGGGGTGCTCGTCTGTCCAGGCTCCTAAACGGTCTCCTTCGATGTCAGGGTGTTGTTGACTCAGGTGATCGATGTAAATGCAACTGTCCGTGCCAAAGTACAGGACACGTTCCCCTAACAGCTCTAAAGCTTCGTACAATTTTAAGCGAGCATGAGCTGTCACGTAAGCCGCAATGATGACATTTCCAATGGGGTCGTCTTGTACAAAGTCCAGATCTTCTTCGTAATTGACCAAGATCAAATCTTCGCGAACGACGTCCACGTGTTTCATGAATTTGGTTTTGTCGTGAATCATCTGGAAGTAGCGGGAAGGTTCTGTCAAATACTCCGTCTTGGGTAAACACGGTCGTTGTGCCATTTTGCCCCATAAGCAATTTAACATCACTTTGGCAAACGATCGCCTGCCTTCGTTTTTCTCGATGTGATCTAAAGTGATGCCTTCTTGTTCATAGTATTTCTCTTTGAATTGTATTTGGTCTTCGGGAGTGTGACACCAGGAAGGATAGCCACTGGCTTCTTGCTTCAGTTTCAAAAAGGCATCCACGCAGTCTGCGAAAATGCCTTTCTGAGTGGGGTCACCCTTGTGGTATTGTTGTGTCTTGGGAAAGTGGTAAATTTCGTACACTTCTAACAGTTGATATCCCATGTCCAGAGCTTTGAACAATTCTACGCTGACCCACGTCCCCGTCAAGGCCCGTTCTTCCTGGGTGTGTTGACAACGTTGGTCTTAGTTGCACGTTTCGGCACAAGTACGGCACAAAGGAAACATCAGTTTGCCTTGGCAATGGTGAGGTAGCACGGGATGGTACAAGTCCGTCGGAGGCAAGATTTTGCACTTGATCAGACCTTCGTATTGTCGAATGTTTTTCAGGTCGATGTGTTCCGTGAACAATTCCTGGTGCCCTGCAGGAAAGCGACAATATTTGCACACGTAGGGATACAACGAACACACGTCCAAGTATTTGATTTCTTCTCCTTTCTCTTCGTCGGCTTGGTACAGCAAACAGGTGGCATTGGTCCTTCCTCCATACAAACTATCCCTCGGGTTCAACGGGTCCATGAACTGGTAACTTTCCACGAGGCGTTTAAACTCGGGATCGGTTTTCAAACGGTGATCGTATTCGTGTTCCCACATTTCCACCACTTGGTATCCTTCCTGTTCTAACTTTAGGCGTCGCAAACAAGTGGCCTTCTACAAGTCTTCCATGGTTCGTTGTAAAAACTGATTTTTAGTGCCGCGGTCAGGGTAACAGACGGGACATCCGTGAAATAAGCAACCGTTAAACTCGTACACGATCTTGGGGTTTTCTAAGTCCGAACCATCAACCGAATGTGTTCCGATGGTCTTTTCGGCTCCTCCGTTGCGGGCATGCTGAATCCACTTGCACAAGTAATGTAACCAACGTAGGGCTTTGACAGAGTATTGACGTTTGACATAGTTGGTCGTTTGAGGACTGATGACAGCTACGGTGTTTTCAGGCATGAATCGTTGGCGGTACACTAAGGAACACGCTTTGGCAATGGTGCAAGCTTCTTTCAAAGGATCGACCCCTCCGTGTTCCATGAACAGTTCTCGAAATTTTCCACAGCAACGCCGTAAAATATCCACGTCGGAACGACAATACTTTAACATTTCTTCCTGAAAGTCGAAAGGGTCGGAGGCGTGAGCCTGGTACCAAACGTAGAAAGCTTCTCTTTGTTCGGTACGCATGTTGTCGGGATCGTAATAGTGAGTCTCAGGCAAATGGGATAGAACGGCGTGTTGGTTGGCTTCCGTATTGAAAAAGTGAGGAAAGTACCCTTTAGCCATTTCTGTCATTCCAAACGTTTTAGGCATTTGACGCAAAGGCATGGCCAAATAGCTCATCGAATCTTTCAACTGTACTTGTCCCACTTGCATGAAAATTATTTTGGCTCCGTTCAAAGTGACTTTAGGACGTTCGGTGCCATGCTCCGTATAGTATCTGAGAAGAACCTGTCCATCGTATCCGGAGAAATTGTGAGCCATCACCGTGGCATGACGATGACAATCTCCGTAACGTTCGATGTCCTCTTGGCTCCACGTCTTGTCGATGGGGTCTAAGACCCATTGTGCGAAATCGGCTAGCGTGTTCGGTCCCCGAAAGATTTTTTCACGCCCTCCAGGAATCTTGCTGCAGTAAGGGCAATGACTCACGATAGGTTCTTGAATGCACTTTTCGCACGCTCGATGAGCCACGCAGAAATTAGAAATGTGAATGCCGGTCTCTTGCATGCATTCGAAATCGAAAAAGATGAAATTGCCTTTCTTCTTCTGTCCATCCTCTTTCTCTGGCTGGGGTTGGTATTTTTGCACCTAGCATTCGTGTTCCAAGTCCACAATGTGATGACAAATGTGACATTTTTTCTTTCCTGAATATACGTGTCCCTTGGCATTATTGGTACGTAGGCCTTGTCCACACGTGGGGCACAATCTCAGCAGTTGACAAGCGCATTTCTTCTGTGAACCTTGCGCCTTCAAATGTTGTTGGTAACAGGCAGGGCTGACAAACGTACGCAGACAAGTGAAACAATGCACTGGTTCTTGTCCTTCGCTCTGACAGGGTGGAGAGGCCAAACATCCTGAGCATTTCGATCCACAATGCTTGTGTTGCTCTCGATTGTTATAGCCATAGTCACATTTCTCACAGTAATAGCTGTATCCTAGGAATCCAGTGATAGTGGTAATGGTATCGAAATGGTCATCGTGATGATAGACGTGAATGAATTTTCCATCCTTAAAGTCTTTCCCTCGAGACAACAGAGGCCCGCGCATTTCTTGAGGATGCACTTTCAAGGTGTATCGTGGAGCTAGGCATCTTGCAATTTTTCGATTTCAGGAATGCCACAGGGTTTGTCTTTGGGCAAGCCAGCTTGTTGTAACAGGACTTCTGCTTCATTTCGTTGTTTGGCTCGGTCGGATCGTTTGAATAGTTTTCCAGGTTCTTTTCCATTGTACCGTGTCGTTCTTGTTGGCATAGGTTCGTCCCACCACGATAGCCCTGGCTAAACACATCGGGTCTTGAGGGTTGTTAATTCGGACAAGACTTGTTTTGGTGCTGCGAAGCTCGTCCACCAATAACATCTTTTTGCGTCCAGTCCCTTGAGGAGGAGAGACGTGGGTCATGTCCAGTGTGGCTTTTCCATCGGCAATGTCAAACTGGTCATTGGATTGTTGTACGTGTTGAATTTTGTCCATGACTTTGGAAGCAGACAATTCTGCAGGGCTGATAAACTCGATCCAAACAGGGGATTTCAAACCGTCGTGTTGTATGGAAAGTCTCAAGCGATCGTCTTCTTTGGGTTGACATTGTTGCTTGACTGTGGTAAGTAAAGAATCCCACATCTCAGTGATGAACCCTTCTGTTTTCTCTAATGGTACGTTGGACTTGAAATTTTTAAACTTCACCCTGTACGTGTAAGCCGTGGTTCTAAATTTTCTAGAGGAGCGCTTTTCTGTCTCTCGAATGTGATAGTACTTTTCAGGGTTGACTAAGGGTGGTGAACTTTGTTTAGAGGGTTTGGATTCTGGTTCACTCATGTCCTCTTCAAAATCACTAGCATGAATTTGTGCCAAGACTTCAGCCCTGGTACGAGGCGATAGATCACGTTTCTGCCTCTTACTTTCTTCTTCTTTCTTCTCAAATGAATTGGATCGTTTCATCTTGATAGCAAAACGTCAAATGACTAAAGTTTAAACACCATAGGTTATTTTATAGTCATGGCAGACCAGCGTATATAAAAGGGTGTGTGTCTTGTCCTTTCACTATTCATTTCACTCTCAAACCGAGCACAACGATGAAAGAGACTACACAAATCGAACATTTCATCAGAGCTTTGCGAGGGGTCATTAGAAAATTCTCTTCAGACCAGCCGCCGGACTACTCTCTTTCCTTGCGAGATAAAAGTCAAGATACTTGCAATATCTGTCAGAAGAAAGGTGGCGCTCACCAGATAATATGTACTTTTGAGAGAGTGACGTATGTAAGGTGAAGTAGTTCGCATTTAAAACATGCACAGTGGAGAGAATGTTTGCATACCTCTATGCTACATTAATGTAATGTGGATGATATTTCTTTTGGATATTGTACTTTTGGAAATTTTACATGATTTAAGCACACTGCTAACTAAAATGACTGCTCCCTTGTGTTAAAAAATCAGTCTGAATTAGTCTAAAGTACACTATACATAGCAGCTATTAAAATAGGGAAAATGAATTTTGCCAGACTAGACAATACCAGCTTCTGAAAGTGCAATGAATGAATTACCAAATATATAAAATGTAAAAAAAGTTCTCGGCTCTTTTTTATACAATTGACCTCTGAAGTTCAGGAAGTGAAAATGACCAAGTAGAGCTAGCACTTTTTTGAAAGGTGCACATTTGAAGTAAGGCCAAGCTGTATACTCTATAACCCATAGTACACCCATCAATCATACACCAAAATAAAGGGAATTAAAGGTTCTTTGCATTATACCTAAGATATACAAGGTCTTTTTTAAATAGCCAGTATAACCAGTGAGGAAAGCCGGGGACATTCTTTTTCTTTAAATTCCTAACCCTATGCAAAATGCGAAACTGTATAGCGCCACCAAAGGGCATTGGTCTTCAGAGTGTCCAGGCCGTCAAAAAACCAAAAAGGGGCTAGAAAAGACAAAAGTTAAGATACCTGTTATTATTGTCAAGAAAAAGGACATTGGTCTCCAGATTGCCCAAAAAAGAAACAAGAGGAGTCAGAAGAAAAGACGGATTCTTCAGAAGAAGAAAGGGATTCTTCAGAGGAAGAAAGCAGCCAGGTAAAGAAAAAGAAACAGGAGAAGAAAAGAAGAAGGGAAGAAAGTGAGGAGGAAGAGGAGGAAAAGAATATGACGGTGAAGAAATTTAAAAAACAGGGAGACTAAACAATGAGACAGAAGAAGTGTAAGAACTTTTTAAAGTGTACTGTTGAGAATTGTGAATTGTGAATTGGATTGTAAATATTTATAAAAGAATAAATTAGGTATAGAAAGGTAAGTGTCTTTGAGTTTTGATTTTAAAATAAGAACGTACACTCACACACTCATGCAAATACTATAGGGTAAAATGGGTTGATTTTGTTGTTGTTTTTTTTTTTTGAGTTTGAATGGACGTTGGCAATTGAAAGTCTATCTCTTTTCGAGAGACGTGGGTGGCCCTGAAAAGGGCCTTTTGTGGTGTAGGGGTGAGTTTAAGCAATCAACTTTAATTGCCTTAAGCCTTTGCCACGGCCAAGGCCTACTTCTGGACTGCGTACTGTTGATGATGATGATGATGATGATTTGGTTGAAATCACTAAGGGTGGTACGGTAGGCTTAGTCACAGGGTTGGAGTGCTTAGCTCGGGAAGGTCGTATTCTCTTCGGTCGTAATAAAGAAGTCTGATACATTTGTTTCAGACTTCTTGACTCCGCTAAAATGTCTAACAATACCGTGACCGTTTGATTTTCACACCCTTGTTTCTTTGCTGCTGCTGCTTCTTCTTGTTGTTGTTTTTTTCTTACCTCTTCTTCTTGCTGTTGTTGCTGTAGGAGAAAAGCTTGTTCCGCTTCCTTTTGCTGTTGTATAAATTTCTCCAATTCTTCTTTCTGTCTCTGTCTAAAATTCTCCACGTGCGGTAATGAAGGTTCCGGAACAAATTCTTGCGAGGTAAGAAAATCCACAAAATCCCAATTCACCTCTTCTGAAAGTAAGTCCGGGTTCCCTTGGGTGGTCTCCATTGCTGGTGCACCCCAATTGATCGTTTTCTGAGTTTCCGTCATGTTGAATAACTGTCGCATAGATTGACAACGCACAGGCGCTAGCGAATCTATATAGACCACGTGACGTCACAGACTGTTCTCTTCGGATTGGATGCGGGCTGACTGAATTTTGTAACGCGTGTTTGGATTGGTCAATGAACTCAATCCGTTTCAATCCTTTCTCTACCTATAAATAAGCGCAGTTCACTGCATTGATTCACCTGTTCTCGGCGCCTCAAGATGTGGACCACAGTCGAATCATCAACCCTTGTTTCTTCGATGATGTTCAGGACGGACATACTAATGTATGTCCGATCCAAGTGGACAGTTGTCCACAAGTCAGACACCAGTCTGTGGATACGAAGAGTGTATGTGGAAAGACAAGGATTCCTCAAAAGGACTCTGATTTATGGCCCTGCAGTAAGACGCAGCTTGAGGACAAGAAGATGCCGCAGATGCCCTTTATGTTAAGGGCATATTAACATAAATCCAAAGGCCCTTTACAGGGCCACTCCAATCTCCCAAAAAGAGATAGTCTTTCAATTGCCTACCCAATTTCTTTTTATTTTTTTTTCAAAAACAAAAAAATAGAGACCCATCAGGTCGGGACCTAATTAAAATAGGGTCCCGACCCTGTTCCATTTTCCCTTGACGCTAGACAGTCCCACGATTTATTCCCCATGTTAAATTCCCTTGACGCTATATTGTCCCAGGGTTTTTCTCCATGTTAAATTTACATAGACGCTATATGTTCCCAGGGGTGTTTTTAATGGTAAGTCCCATTGACGCTCTAGTATCCCCATTCACTACTCACTGCCGAATTCCGGGCCATTATTGAAGCTCTAAACTGATCCAACTAACAAACACTAGACCAATAGATATCTTTAGCGACTCATCAACTCGATTAAATAAAACCACTCTATCACAAGAAGCAGCTTCTTGAATGAAACCAACCACTTAATTAAACAACTGCTAAATAACAAACATATAATAGAGTTCATGTGGGTATCCTCCCATATCGGACTAGCTTGTAACGATAAAGCAAACCAAATAGCTAAACAATATCTTCATGAACCTAAACTTAAGGATATATGCGGTGTTTCAAACCCCAAGGACCATCAGGATCAACTGCACAAAAGGTCGCACCATTAAGCCTAGGAAAGTTTAAATAACCATACACCAAAGGGTGTATCCAAGCTAAGAACCACGCGACCCAAACCAGACTACCGTCAACTCGAGAGTAACACCTAGGTTTCGTACTGATTGTGTGAATTTAATATTGGTGCTGCTGATATGTATTGTTTGAGGTAAAGGATGTGAATGAGAAAATATTTGTGTTGTGACCAGAATAGCCTCATTTTTATCATCATTCATCTGCAGCTTGTTACATGTCATCCATGATTTCACATCAAACAAGCACTTCTCTACACCTTGGATGGTAGCATCAACTTCAGTTGGGTGGCTAGATTTGTATATTTGGGTGTCATCAGCGTACAATTGGTGAGACACTGGACGATGATCTATGACACTTGAGAGCGACTGAGTGTACAGAATGAAGTGAACAGGTCAAAGAACAGACCCCTGTGGAACACCACAACATATATTAACTGGGTTGGAGTGTGTTCCATTTGCAGATACAATTTGTGTCCTGTTGACCAAGTAGGACTTGAACCACAGTAAGGCTGTATCATGAATGCCAAATACATGCTGGAGTCGGTGAAGTAATATATCATGGTCTATTGTGTCAAATGCTGCAGACAAATCAAGGAGGGTGAGGACTGTAATCTTTCCGCTATCCAACGCAGAGAGAATGTCATTAACTACTTTTAGAAGAGTAGTTTCAGTACTGTGGCAAGGGCAATATACAGATTGTACATTGCTAAAAAGACTGTTTGAATTTAGATGAGATACAAGCTGGGATAGAACAACCTTTTCTAAGATTTTTTAAATGAATGGGAGATTAAAAATGGGCGGTAGTTTTTTAAATCGTTATGATCTAGCGTTGGTTTCTTCAGCAGAGACTTTACAATGGCAGTTTTGAAAAATGATGAGAATTCCCCGGATGAGAGAAAGGTATTAATAACATCCGTTAGTGAAGGTAATACTGGATCTTAGCACTCAAGCAGCAGTGATGTTGCAACTGGATCAAGTTCACATGACTTTGGTGCACTCTTCACGATTGTACGTACGAAATCCATAGAGACAGGTTCAAATGCTGCTAATGGTTACCGCTCAAATTCTGTATCCCAGCTGTATGGTGACGACGAGTCAATTGAAACTGTGGTGTCAAGCTTATCTCTAATGGTTTGTACTTTGTCAAGGAAGAAATTTGCAAACATGTCCTGAAGGTCGACTGGAGAGAAGGTAGTTGGAAGTGGTGTAGATTTGTTCCTTGACATTAGCTTGTTAGTAATCTCGAAGAGCTCTTTACAGCTGGAATATTCCATGATCTTCGTAGTGTAGTGGGCTGATTTCGCTGCAAGGACTATATTTGTCACATTCTTCTGAGAGGCTTCATATATTTGCTTAGGAATAGTGAGTCTGGTGGAAAGGCAAAGCCTCTCAGCTTTACGGCGGTCTCTTTTAGCAGTGCGAAGCTGGTCCCTAACACTGCTTGCCACTGAGAACACTTTTGAATTGATACTATGCAGTTGGTATCTGGTGCATGTTTGTAAAGCAATGAACGCATACAGTTATCGAGTTGTTCTGCGGTAGGAGGTAAGCATGTTGTGAAGTTAGCTTGGATGTCGTGCATTAGTTTGGTTCTATTTATCATACGGAGGTTTCTCTTAATAGCAGATAAAGGTGGAGGGTTCGGGACTGATACGTCAAGATGGCATATAATGCAGAGGTGATCTGATGCAAGTTTATGGGATACCAGGGAGGACCGTAGAATGTTATCTTGAGGTCTATGAAGAATCCAGTTTAAATGTGACCATGTTTATGGGTTGGTTGGTTAACTGAATGTTTGAGGTTGAAAAAATTAATAGAATCTATGAGTATTTATGTATTTTGGTTTCCGGGACAGTCAAAGTGAAAGTTGAAATCTCCAAGAATAACCAGGTTGCCACCTATCGAATTTCCATAGTCCAGGAGATTCGGAAACTGCTCCAAAAAGAGTCAGCCAACTTGTTTTTTTTCTACTAGGAGGAGGGTGGTATAGGCAGAAAAAATGGACTGACCTTTGCTCCAGTGTGAGTGTGGTTTGGACTAGTTCAAACGATGTGTGGTCGAAATTGAATGTGATGGTGTGGTTAAGAGATTTTATCAAGGTGCTCTTTGTGATGACAGCAATTCCATCTCCGCGAGAATTACGGCGGAATTACTTGATGAAGTAACCAGTGGGTTTTAAATCCGCACACTTGGGTTCATCGCCTAATGTTTTTAGCCATGTTTCTGTCAGGAAAAATCGGTCAATATTCTGGTCGTTGATAAATTTAACTATTTCTGTGCGTTTTTCCGGTGGTCCTACTGACTGGGCATTGAATAGTGCAATACGCAGAGGTATCTCCTGGATAGTTGACACAAAGGTTGACGAATTAATAGGGATTTGAATTAGGTTATCTAAATTAACGGTCGATTTTTTTTTTAATTGTTGAGCCGAAATAAGGGAGATAACTGGAATTCTTCTTCCTGTTCTACGCCTGCCAGCTTTGAAACGTTTCTTTTTTCGCTTCTGTTTACATTTAGGTAATGATGAATGTAGTCCCAGTTCGTTTAGTCTAGAGCACAATGTAGTGTGGAGAACCAAAGAGTGATCATTTAAAGCAATTAATGAGGGTCCATCGTAGCATAAACGAGTTGACTGACGAGTGTCACGTGATGGCGGTTTTTTCAAAAACAGTGCAGCAAGACAATTGAGAAAAAGACTAATTGCTCTCATTTCCAAAACAAGGAGATGAAGAAACACATGCAAATTTAACAGCCAATACATAATGAACACAATAACGTAGTTGAAAACAGGCAACAAGCACAAATATCATGGCAATAAAAAACGGAACAGCTGCTTCAAGCCGGTTAAGCTATAGCGGCCATCCTGTTATCGCTAGATCTCCCTCCTTCCCTCTCTCTCTCTCGTAAGAATTATTTGGCTGTCATTATCACTTTTAACTGCAACACTGCAGATATCGTAGCAATATGACTAGAAAATTGTTAAAGCTACGTTAAAGATCTAAATCCCACAAATTACAAACGGCTAAATTCTTCATTTTAAGCAATATCCGTCTAGGATCTTGCGGAATATTAAAGATGTCGTATGTTACGTTAAACTAGGTTTGTTGAGTTAAATGATTGATCATATGGTACAGTAATTCAACATTCAGAGAGGATCTTTCTGATTTGAAATTAAATATAAAACTTGTGAATCAATGTCATTAAGTTTGGTCAACATGAATCTGAAAAGTGTTCCGTTTCTATATTATTTGTCTGTAAAGTGAATCGTCACTTCTCACTTCTAAATTTAAGAGTATATTTTTCATAAATGTTGAATGTTTTGTATGTAAAGAATTTATCTTGCTTTTGGTAGACTTCTATTGTTCTGATTAGGGATTTTAATACCAATATTAAAAACTTTGTTAAATTGTGTTGCTGGGCATGGATAAGGAGCAGTATTTGATAATAGTCTGACTCTAATATCCATTTAGATACTACAGATTTGGTTATGTTTTCAAATGCCTTTTGTATTTCCTTTACGACTTCCCAATTTGTTCCTTACTTTCAGAAGTATAAATCGTCTCTTTTGGATAGAATTAACATTTGGCAATGCCATATATCATATCATCCTGTTTTTACCCTTCTTCAGTGTCACAATTTTAATTGAAGCAAATAACACAACATACCTGCTGTGAAAGCTATCCAGATTTAAACATTCTTAACTTCAATATTTATAATTGGCAGGGCATATACATTCTTATACTCAA
Source organism: Sinohyriopsis cumingii (assembly GCA_028554795.2). Lineage (NCBI taxonomy): Eukaryota > Metazoa > Mollusca > Bivalvia > Unionida > Unionidae > Sinohyriopsis > Sinohyriopsis cumingii. Next base: position 540,065 of record JAPYKE020000333.1, on the reverse strand, counting down.
AGTCAGATTTAGGTGATTGGATGCAATAATTACAGTGGTGGTAGTTATTTATATATCTATTTATATATCCTTCATAAAAAGATTTAGTATATTTCTCAATATCATTAGATGATGCTGAATGACCGTGTCTTGAATACAGTGGATCAGTCCGACAAACAGTATCATTAGAGACATCGGAGTCAGTATCTATAAAGGCATGATCATTATAGTCATTATGATTAGAGGAAGCATCATCAAGATCATGATCATTATAGTCATTATGATTATCATGATTAGAGGAAGCATCATTAAGATCATGATCATTATAGTCATTATGATTATCATGATTAGAGGAAGCATCATCAAGATCATGATCATTATAATCATTATGATTAGAGGAAGCATCATCAAGATCATGATCATTATAATCATTATGATTAGAGGAAGCATCATCAAGATCATGATCATTATAGTCATTATGATTATCATGATTAGAGGAAGCATCATTAAGATCATGATCATTATAGTCATTATGATTATCATGATTAGAGGAAGCATCATCAAGATCATGATCATTATAATCATTATGATTAGAGGAAGCATCATTAAGGTCATGATCATTATAGTTAAATACTTTCTTTTGATAAACATGTCCTTGAGTTAGATAACTAACAATCAGAAACGGTAACGTCAACAGAGTTTTTTTTTTCTTTCGATTCACAGTAATTAAACTCTACGTTTATTTTGCCGAAACCACGCATTTCAGAAGCGGTGCCTTTTTTTATAGACAATGATTTACAAGCAGCAGCCAGCTTTTATATGGAAAAAAATATTTTGAGAGGCTCGAGTGCAGACATGTTAACATTACTGCACAAGGGAAGAAAGCCATACCAAGGAGAATGTTCGAAAAGTGGTTAAGCGAAACTGAATGGATGTATCGTTTGTAATATTAAGTGTGCTAGTATGTACCCTCATCCCCACGGAAACAAAATACCCAAACAAACGTCCAACTTCCTTTCATTCCAAATTACATAAGGGCACTTCGTAGTACTTATTAACTTTTTGTCTGAAGAGTCCTTGGGAAGTTGTTCCTTTGTGCGTACGGTTTCCTCACTTTTCTCTGATATATTTTCTTTAGGCCATCAATAACAAGTATATAATATTCAGAATTACACGGCAACAATATGCGTCGGTAAATTTAATATATTTTTTCATAAAGAATAGAATTTTCAGCTAATTGCTTTTTGAACGTATATAGTTGGATTGGAAATAAAACAATCAAACAAAAGCTGTTCAGGGGGTGATTATCTTTATCTTTCAATTTTTCTCACACAAGTTGGTTGTTCAGATTGATTCACTGCTGGCTTCGGGAGTAAAGGGAAGTTAATTCAGTTTTGACTCTGGTATTTCCATGGCCAGGTTTTCGGCAACATTCTAGACATACCAAAAGTATGTGAAAATGAGAGAGGCTTTCTGGATTGTTTGGTGTTTGGGGGTTGTATGCGTTTAAAGCTGATTTTCAGCACATGATGGAATGTTCGTGGCGGCCTGTATATCTGGTTAATTAAAAGCCTAGGAAAGCCCCGGGAACGACCACCGTGGGTCACGGGTAGTTATTGCCAAGCTTTCTCACATATTCACGGTGGCTAAGGTAAGGCTCGAACCTACACGGAGAGAGATGGGATGTCAGTGATCTGTTCCTAAAACCGCTCTGACACTCGGGGCCACTATCTGGAGTGTGAGAGTACTATAGAAGAAATAGTGCTGCTTTGGTCAAGTTAGCTAACAATGGGGGGGTTGCTTTTTCCCCATTGGAGTCGATGATCTCTCGACCAAGTGTCATGCATTCTTTTTGGGAATTAAGAAATGTAGTTGTACAATTGTGTGTGATTGCGCGTGTATATGTACTAAAGTGTTTTTTTAAAGCAACGGGCGTAATATCTTCTTCGATAATTGGTGACGTTATTTAATAAATAATTATTAATAAGCGACCACATCTTTCAGTTGCGATGTACTATATAAAAGGTATTCTACTCAGAAATCGAAACGCAAAAATTAATTTAATCATGGTTATGTCAGCTAGATTTCTTCAGTCTTTTGTTAGAAACAGAAATAACATTCGTAACTGAAGCATTTATAATTAGCATCGGATATGCATCATTATACCAAAGGTCAGAGTATAGCGATAGGTGTTATGTATATATATTTTTATTTTGGTGTATATGTCACATGAGAGGTGTTGCGACAGAAATCGAGTAGGACAATATTGCGATGTAGAACCGTAATATACGTATAAAGCGAGACGTGGACAACTGGTTCATTTCTCTTTCCCATGTTCTTGTTTGAATATTAGTCTGCATATGTGTTAAATGTTGTGTTTAGATATAATTTAAGAGGAACCATTTAACTGTATTATTCACTGAAATTACAAAGTGCTTATTGACTCGGGAGTAATATATTATTCTGGGATTATTGTGAATTTATTCAAAGGAGTTTTGGATTGTGATACATCAAGACTGTTGGCACTTTAACATATTCAAGGCAACCGTTACATCAACACATCCAGAGCCAGGAATCTCTTCGGAACACTCGATTCTTTTGGACAAATGTAAAACCTTCTAGGATATTTTTGAATTTTCCTCGTAATACTGTAGTTTCTCATAAATTTGCATTTAATAACTTAGAGTATTAAATTCTTTGCCAAGCTTTATAAAACTTGTTGATTTTGCTTCTTTCTGTTACTTATTTTAAGACCTTCGAGTCATTAAATATCTCTTTCATAATAAGCCTTAGCACATTTTTCAGTAGTTGTTGCTGAATGAACGTGTCATGAATACAGTGGATCAGTCCGACAAACACAGTATCATTAGAGACATCGGAGTCAGCATTTATAAAGTCAGGATCATTATAGTCATTATGATTAGAGGAAACATCATCAAGATCATGATAATTAGAGTCATCATGATTAGAGGAAACATGATCAAGGTCATAATCATTGTAGTCATCATTTCAGTAAGCATCATCAAGGTCATGATTATTATAGTCATCAGTTCAGTAAGCATCATCAAGGTCATTATTATAGTCATCATGATTTCAGTAAGCATCATCAAGGTCAGGATCATTATAGGCATCATTTCAGTAAGCATCAATGTCATGATCATTATAGTCATCATTATTTCAGTAAGCATCATCAAGGTCATTATCATTATAGTCATCATGATTTCAGTAAGCATCAAGATCATGATCATTATAGTCATCATGATTTATGTAAGCATCAAGGTTCATGATCATTATAGTCATCATGATTTCAGTAAGCATCATCAAGGTCATGATCTTTATAATCATCATTATTTCAGTAAGCATCATCAAGGTCATTGTCATTATAGTCATCATTATTTCAGTACGCATCAAGGTCATGATCATTATAGTCATCATGATTAGAGGAAGCATCATCAAGATCATGATTGATCATTATAGGCATCAGCATTGGTGGCGCTCTACAATTTCGTATTTTGCGTAGGATTATAAAAAAAAAATTTAAAAAGAATTTCCCTGGCTTTCCTCACTGGTTATACTGGCTATTTAAAAAGGACCTTATATATCTTAGATATAATTCAAAGAACCTTTAATTTCCTTGACATTTGGTGTATGATTGCTGGGTGTAATATGGGTTATAGAGTATACAGCTCAGTCTTATTCGAGATGTGCACCTTTCACCTGAACTTCAGAGATAAAATTGTATTAAAAAAGAGCTGATAACTTTTTTTACGTTTGATATATTTGGTAATTCTTTCATTGCACTTTCAGAAGCTGGTATTGTCTAGTCTGGCAAAATTCATTTTCCCTATTTTAATAGCTGCTATCGATAGTGTACTTTAGACTAATTCAGGCTGATTTTTTAGCACAAAGGAGCAGTCATTTTAGTTACCAATGTGCTTAAATCATGTAAAATTTCCAAAATACAATATGCAAAGAAATATCATCCACATTACATTAATGTAGCATAGAGGTATGCCAACATTCTCTAAGTTGTGCATGTTTTAAATGCAAACAACTTCACCTTACATATGTCACTCTCTCAAAACTACATAATAACTGGTGAGCGCCCCCATTATAGTCGTCGCGAGTCAGCAACATCAAGATCCTGATCATTATAGCAATCATCTCTGGAGTCAGCTTCATCATAGATGTCATCATGAGAGCAGCAATATAGTCATCGCTGCAGACAGCTTCATTAGTCAGAATCATTTCAGTCGTTATCATTGGAATCGGCATCATTCGGGTCAAGACTATTATGGTCGTCATCATTGGAGTTAGCATCATTAAAGTCATCATCATTGGAGTCAGGAAAATTATATTCGTCATCACTGGAGTCAGCATCATTAAAGTCAGGATCATTATAGCCATCATCATTGGAGTCAGGAAAATTATATTCATCATTGGACTCAGCCTCATTAGTCAGGATCAGTTTCATTTAGTGTATATTTTCTACTAGTTGGTCTATTCTAATTTAGTACATCTTTTTTTCAATAATGTCTAGACTGCATTGCTATACTTCAAGCCTAGTGGTTAGAGAGGTTCTAACCCTGGTCGAGTTATACCAAACACTTATACAAATGGTACTAACAGCTGCCTTGCTCAGCATTAGGAGGTTAGTGTTAGGACTGGTCGGCCTGGTGTCAGGATAAAGTGACATGATGCCCCAGTGCTAGACATCACTATAAATTGCTACATTGCAGAGATTGTACTGACATGAATGAACAACAAAAAATCCAAATCTCTCTCTCAAACATACACATGCACACTCATACTTCATGAAGTATGGAAGCACTTAAAATTACTACAGAAATCAGGTATATCGGCACATCATTACATTGTCATTTTATTGCTATTAAATTTTGTGAAAGTAGTTTAATCTGGATTCATACATTATATCTTTGCTTTCTATAATACTCCAGATATAACTATGCATATAACGTGATTGATTACCAGTTAAGGCAAACTCTAAAGCTAAAGCAGTATAATATTAAATATAGGTCGCAATGACCTCTGGTTTTAAAGTGTGGTACTAATAAATTTGCATACAATTTCTAGTTTCGTGATCCTAGCATCAAAAGAAATTGCAAACATAAATATAAGACACACTTTAACCAAGGTCACTGCAACACGAAATCTGCGTTACTGGGATCTATATTTTTAGTCAAGGTGCGACACTTGTCAACATGCATCTCCTGATGAACTTTCAAGATTCCAGGTATATAAATATATGTACCTGTTTCCAGAAAACATGAGTAGTTTAGTGGGATACCATAGCGTCAATGGGACGTAGCATTAAAAACCACCCTGGGACACTCTAGCGTCAATGGGAAATTTAACATTACGGAAAACCCTGGGACACTCTAGCGTCAAGGGGAATTTAACATGGAAATAAATCGTGGGACTTTCTAGCGTCAAGGGGAATTGAACATGGGAATAAATCGTGGGACTGTCTAGCGTCAAGGGAAATTGAACATGGGAATAATTCGTGGGACTGTCTAGCGTGAAGGGAAATTGAACATGGGAATAAATCGTGGGACTGTCTAGCGTCAAGGGGAAATTAACATATAGAAATTGAACATGGTGGGTCTGTATAGCGTCAAGATGAATTGAACATGGTGGGATTGTCTAGGGACAATGATGGTAGAGGGTCAAACACAACAGAGACAGAGACATGCATACACTAGTACAGGCGTGAGATTTATATATAAAGCATTACCAAGACCTGAAATCTTGCTGGGGTGTTCAAAAATTTGCATAATTGTAATGATGCTATAAATAGCTATAATCAAGGAAATGCTCAACGACAAAACGGATGTGACTAAAAGTAACGGTAAAATGACGAAATTGTCCCAGAATTTAAAGGAAAATAAACATATCCCCGAAAATTAAGTTACAATGGTTTAGACTAAAATGGATAAAATTAGTAACTACTTACAATATCAACTTGTGTGACGATCGTGGATAAACACCCATGTATCTATTTATAGCTATAATCAGCTAAAATTCCTATGAAATCCCACTATCTATTTATACTACAACTTGTGGGTTATTCCTTTGGAAAATCCCACTATCTTTTTATAGCCTCAGCTTGAGTGACGTTCCTGTTTATGAACTCTAGTACATATGTATAGCTACAACCTATGGAAATCCCCAAGTCCATATTTATAGTCTCGAAATTTCCAGCGTCAGTGACGTCACTGTACTGAACACTAGGGGATAAATGTCAACAGTGTTGCAAGTGGCTGACCTGAATACACGCTACTGCAGGTAGGTAGGTAGAGTGTATCTGATAGGGATAAAGTGAGTTTTATAGGGACAAACAGAGACCAATACACACACACCCACACACACACAACGTACGCGCGCAGACATACGCACACACACACACACAGACACACACACACACAGAGACAATGGGAAGAGGAAAAAACAAACCCCAAATATACTATCAACACAGAAGGGAGATAATACAAACCCCAAATAAACTATCCACACAAACGTACGCGAACGCATACAAACCCCAAATATACTATCAACACAGAAGGGAGATAATACAAACCCCAAATAAACTATCCACACAAACGAACGCGAACGCATACAAACCCCAAATAAACTATCCACACAAACGAACGCGAACGCATACAAACCCCAAATATACTATCCACACAACGTCGCTAACGCATACAAACCCCAAATATGCTATCCACACTCGGGAGGAAGAAGAAAAAAACAACCAAATATACGATCTACACAACGTACGCGAACACACACACACACACACACACACACACACACAGAGGGAAGAGGAAAAAACAAACCCCAAATAAACTATCCACACAAATGTACGCGAACGCATACAAACCCCAAATATTCTATCAACACAGAGTGAAGAAGAAAAAGTTTTTTGAAAGCACCTAAGCCCTCACCTGCAATGACCAACTCTGCCAAACACCTACACCCCACCCACCCACTCCCACTCACAACACTACAAAACCCATTTAACCCGTTATTTTATGGCATCAGTGTGTGATTTAGGAAACATCAAGACACAAAATGATGAATGAATAGACTGACTATTGTTTACCGACTTGCATGCCTAAAGAGCGTGCGTGAAGGAAAACATCCTTCCATTTCAATTCTAACTAAAACATGATCCAGAGGGATAGAGAGAGGTGAAGGAGCACAATTTCATAAAGTGTGAGTAAAAACAAAACACGCCATCCTTATTATACAATGTCAAGACCAAGAGACACTTACGTTTTCTTTCTGGTCTATTCTCTTTTAGAAGGTAGTAGGAAATTTCACATCAGGGCCAACGCATCAGCTCACATTGTCAGTTTTTCCATTTCCATGTCTTTACTGGCACAAGTTCTTCATCATCTTCAATTTCTTCTTCTTCTGAATTCCTCTTCTCTGTTTCGTCTTGTTTTTGTTTCTTCTCTTTTCTCGTAGGGCGCTCTGAATTCCAGTGTCCTTTCTCCTGACAACGATATTAGGTATCTTGACTTTTGTCTCTCTTTCTTAGACGAAGCAGGTATTCTGGAGACAAATACCCATTTACCTTTGCAGATATAGCAAACTTCATTAGCACTTACACACTTTCGTATGACTCTCATCAAATCAACGACCAAAAGAGTAAGTTTTGTTGCCACTTTCGCATGTGAATTATGCTTTCGTATGACTTTTAGCAAATATTTGACCAGCAGGTCGATCTGTGCTGACTCTTCCATCTTCTTGATCGTTTGAGAGCGGAATGAATACTCTGACGCTAAGACACTCTCCTTATATACAGGGACCTGCTGCGTATGAAACCTAGTCAAATGTAATTTTGCAATAAGATGAAACGATTTCATTGAGGAAGTAAAAGGCAATGATGTACCGTATCGCCTCACACAAAACCTGAAGTGTTAGTTCAAATCCGTGTCAGCGATTTCGAAGATGACATAACTGGGCTTTAATCAATGCTCTCCAATTATGCCACAAAACCACAAGTCCTGATTCACGCCAAAAGAAATTTCGTTCGGTCCATAAAAAATAGTATCAAACCCCAAATTTATTAGTTTGAAAAAAAAGATAACATGCCCCTCAATACTGTAACACGTCTGTTCTGACTCTACCGATGTGAGTGTGAGTGTTTATGTCGAAATGTTTAAGTGAGATATAAAAAAATGGTCAGCTTGAAAACGCGAACCGATACTGTGACGCTCAGTATTTTGATGTGGTAAGAGGAAATGGTACAACACACACACACAAAGAGGGCTTGTAAGTTCACATTTCAGTGTGTGCACTGTAATGGTAACAACGCAAGAACATAGGGATTATTATGCCACACAGTCCTAGAACAAAACAATGCATCACCCGTTGTAAGCCATTTCATTGGCTATACTTATTTTCTTACCGCGTTCGCTTCGAATTGACTTGAGTAGCTATTCAGACAGTGACGAGAATGGCCATGCTTTACTGGGTCTATCCTATAGGCGATTTATATAAAAAAATATTTTTAAAAATTAAACTAATTCACGAACAATCGTACCATGGGCGATCCCATGGAAATTGTGTCCGTCTTATTGCAAAATACATCAACATTTAATTTAACCGTGCAGATCGCTAGAACAAACCTCTGATAATACACATTTTGAAAAGTGTTGTGTGACACGGATCGCCATTGTCGCTTGGTGTCTGCTTTCTTGTTCGAAAAGAGATCGTTTCGTCTTGACTATAAAAATTTAATTTGACTAAGTTTTACGCACTACTTGAACTCATACATTTACGTTGTAGGTGTAAGCCGTCGTTCTCAGTTTTCTGGAAGTTCATTTTTTGCGTTTCTCAGATGTTTGTATGAAGTAAAGAACCGAAAGTACAGTGAAACTCAAGGATGATGACCCAATCTGTCTGTCTATTGATGCGTGTATTTACTTAAGAAGAAATATGACCTCTAAAACACAAAGAGATACGGCAAGCATGATTAGATTAAACACAACGATGTTTTCCTTCACGCCCGTGTAATTTAGAGTTTCAATCCTCTTTGAAGACAAACTTGGTCTCCTTTTGTAGGGCTTGAAATAATAAAAAAAGCTGAAAAATCTTAAGCACTTTGCTATAAATAATTTCATCAACAGACTAAACAACATAAATACCGTTACAACAATAGAAAGCCTTAAATCTTCTATCAAAAAGAAATGCATGAAAAAAATTAAAGATTAACGATAACTAACCAATGAAACCGAATTTAACAAAGGCAATGACATGTGAAGAAATGCCTCTCACTTTGGAAAGGTAGGCGAATGTACTCTGTCATGCACCATCAACTTGAAAAAAATTATAAACAGAGAGAAACCTGAATTCAAAATTCAGTTGTTTTTTTTCTTCAAAATTATTTCGTTTCTTTTTTCTTTTTTTTTTTTTTTTGGAACAAATCTAAGCACTAGTGGAAAAGGGAAAATGCACAGACAAGCTTTGATATTTCTGAAAAAATGAGGGGATATTCCTAACGTTCATAACCATCTATATATGCTTGGACTTGTCTGTGACTTATCCACAAAACAAGATGTACATATTTCTGGTCAAGCTGCAAGTGTGTGCGTGTTTTTGAAAATGGTAAAACTTGGATATACAATTTTCTCGTGACACTTATAAAGTGAAGAGTCTGTGCAAGTGTCAAAAGCCAAAGTCATATAAATTTTGTATTTTGTACGGCTTGTAAAGATTTCCACTTTAGGAAATGTGAAGTATCACAAGTTATTATCACAAACAGAAGTGGGACATAGGGGCTTGCAAGAAAGAAAATAACCCAGACAGTTGGTGTCATCAAGAGTGCTAGAGACGGTACCCGAACTTGCTTGCTTGCTTACTTGAATTAAAGTGATTTTCGCTCTAATGGAGCATGTATCACTGGTTTAATAACGCACCGCGTGATTTTTAATTACTCCTGGGGAAGGAAAGAGAGCCTCATTCCCCAGGCTTTTATGTACTCACAGACTATTTTTAAATTTAGCCACTCAGGTGTAGGACTAACTAGTCCTTAACAACCTGACGGAAAGGCTTTAAACATGAGTGGGAATTGTCTCACCACACACTCATTTTTCTGTCCGAGCGTGGTAAAGGAGGAAAAAGGTGCTCAGCAAGACAGCCATGGATGTTAAGTACTCACCAAAACGCATTGTCAAACGCAGAATGCGTCAATGCTAACTGGCTAGGTCTACATTTCTTGCTCCCGCTGCTGTTGCGTATATTTCTTCCCTCCACACCGAGTTCTGGGCCTAATTCTTTAAATTTCGTTGTACCCGAACTTACATTATCCGTATTATCACCAACACAAAAAAAACAAAAAAATGCACAGACCTAAAAGAAACACTCACTCACTTTTTACAGAACATTACTATTTTTAAAATTTTGATAAGCGACGGAAACGAACAACTTAGAGTCACACTTTCTAACCAAGATAAAGAAATCATGTGCTGATAGACTCACTTCTGTATTTTTTCTTCTAACTGACTAACATATCATAGGCAATGGAATGTTATTTCTTTTCGAGGATATGGGGTAGCCCTGAAATTTTTTTTGGGAACTTGAAGCTATGGCGACCGCTTAGGTTATATGATGACGGCTTCCTCTGACGACAAGCTTTCTAACAGGATAAGGTCTGCTTCTTCGGAAAAGAGAAGAAGAACTCTTTTGCGTCGATACAACTGTTGACAAAGCCTCTGTCAGGTTCATGCTGCTGCTGTTGCTGCTCTCTCTCTGCTGTTTATGAAGTCTGTACTTCTCCGTCCATTCTTCTTTCTCCTTCTTGAATTCCTCCTTGAAGAGCTCTTCTTTCAGGTCTTCAGTGACTTTCAACATTATGATATTGTCTATCTCTTCAGGTCTCGGTATCAGACTCATCATGACCCTATGCAAATTCACATAGGCTTCGTTCAACTTGGCTAATCTTGAGCACATCTTCGTAGGAAGGTAAGTTAACAATGGATGGGCAGACTGGAGATTACCCCGTTTTTATTGTCAAAGCGCGGACGTGAAGGAAAACATTACCACACGGTTTTCGAGTCGAACCGTTCAAATAGTGTTATGGGAGGGATAGAGAGAAGTCAAAGAGCATGAATCAGAATTCCTATAGCCAAACAAACCACAGAGGCATTTTTTTCTTCAAAACACGACATTTTTTATTCAAAAGCACTTAACACTAACCAACAACTCTAACATTTTTCTAACAATAATCCAACCATATAGCATCAAACATTTTTTTTCAAATACCAAACATTTTTTCAATTCACACTCTACTTTAAACAGGGCTGACAACGTTGTGAATGAAATTGTGATTTCCACTGTTGGAAGTCATTAGGCCATTGATGGACACTACGTTTCCTAGCTTGAGACAAAAGATAAGCATAATGGTCACAAAACCATCGATCTACTTTCACATCGTTTCTTGAAGAAGAACGAGGATCAAAATGAGTTACTAAATGTTCTAAGGAATAGCCCAGGCTGCGATGATGCAGAAAATACACACAGTACTGTCCGCACACCAAGGAATCTGTGCCTTGTAATTTCACATTATTGAATCGGGTGGTCTGAGTATTTCTTCTCATAAAGCCGATGATATCGTCTTCCAAAGGGGGCAATCCGTACGAATCAAAATATTTCACACATCCTTCTTGAGGAAAGTAAACGGCTACCCAGTGGGTTCCTGGGAGATGACTGTCGTCCGTGTTAATGGCATAAGCTTGATGGTTTTGAGGTTTGCGATGAGGGAGTTCATCTTTAGCACAGACGACAGGATTCCAAGAAGCAGTGTACGAACTGTGGTTCAAAAGGTAATAAAGTTCTCAGGTATCCATTTTTTGTTTTTTTCTTCTTCACAGGTAATGATAAGTCATCAATTCGATCCTGACTTTTTGCTTGAAAATGTCTGACAAGTAACCGTTTCTTCGCCTTGTCTCCCAACTCTGATCCAAGAGAGCTTCGATGCGATGGATCTCTTGAGTTGTTAATGGAGGACAATAATGTTCACGCAAGCCTTTATACCACTGTTGTAACACGTCTTCTTCCGAGATGAGACTCCAAGCTTCGTCCAGATATTCGTCCAATTTTTCTTCTTGACTCAGCATTAGGCATTTATCGTGTTGAATTTGACTGGGATGATCGTTATGACATCCATAGCAATCTTTCTTGATCAATTCCTTATTTTTTTTCTGTCAAGACTATAGCATAACAGGAAACTAAATGGGCTTCTTGTTCTGGCCATCTAGACTTCATCATGATGACTTCTTCGTCTATGTCTTGGGGTTCTCCTTCCTCAGGATCTTCACATTTCCATGTCCAAAGAATCCCTACTATATAAACATTGATAAAAGTCTTCCATGACTTCTAATAGTGTAGAATGACTTCTCTCAAACTGTTGGTTAATATCGTTGTGTCAAATTCAGCATACAGGAGGACGTTCACCGTATTATCTGCGCGTAGATTTTCTGCAAACTGAAATTCCACACGCATCTGGCCGGATTTTATAGGGTGAAAATGTCACTCGTCGCTGTCTTGACTTACAATTCGTTAGAGAACCGTTTTCGAAAATGGAGTTTCACTGTAACTTTCCCTTTGGAGAATGGAATATTTTGTCCCAGATCTCCTTTTACAGCAATGTTGACAGTGTCTAAATACGACTTACTGACGGGCAAATAGTGAGGATGTACAAATTCACGGTGTACGTGATAGGTGTTTGCACCTTCCTGGTCATTGTTTGTGGTACTATCCACTTTGAAAGGAATGACACGCAGTAACGGCACAGAGGTGTGTCCCACCATGTTGTACTCCACCACATCGGAATACACAAAGATCAAATTAAGTCCTTGGTTCAGTTCTACCGGGTTTCCAAAAGCTCTGTAAAAATCCATATTACTTTTGATCTTGGGGCTCAAATTGTTTGCGACTATTTCTGCATGTCCACCCAGAATTTCAAACAAACTACCATTGAACCTGAGGGACAATGTGTCCGTATCTTGAAATTTGATCATGAGACGATGAGCCACTTTATGGTACTCAATCTTCACACTTTTTTTGGCTCTGTTCAGTGCTTTGCCAAAGGCTAAGTTGAACCTGTCCGCAATAGTGTCCACCAAATGTTCACCACTAAAATAATAACCTGAAGGAATTTTCAAGGTGTAGATAATGAAGGCTGGATTGCTGGCTGGTTCTGTGTCCCCTAAAAATCCGATTTTATTGATTTCTTCCTCCAGTTGGGCATTCAGGATTTCCACCTCGAAAGTGTTTTGCTTTTCGGTGATGTTTTTGATTTGTGTTGGGTGAATGATTTCCACTAAAGCCACTTCCCAATGGGCTTCGTGATCTAACTGGATGGTCTGAGGTAATTTGACCGTGTAACAGCACAACGTGTTGTTGGGAAACACCTCCATGGAACTGTCACTGGGTAAGGTTAAGTAAAATTGGTTGTTATTGCTCATAATTCCAGAGTTCTGTGGCTCTCCGAGGTGTTACTGGAAGTCAGAGGAGTGTCTCCGCCCATAATGGAGTTGTTGTTGGAGTGGTGGCTGGCACTGACACTGGACACAAGGTGCCCGTGGTTCCCGTTCGAGGAGAATTTCAGGGAGGGATTAGGAAGCAGGTAACCGATGCAACTGCTCAATACAATGGTCCACAATTGTTTGTCTCCTTGTTGCAAACTCAAATTCGCGATGGCTGCCCCGATGACACAATACACCACGAAGATTTGGCAGAAAAAGACGATTTGCGTTTTAGGCACACGTTCTCTATACCTCACCCGCAAGGGTTGTTTTTGTAAATCTTGCAGAGAAGAATTGGGTGAAGGAGTGATCGCAGTAGCTGAATCTGTGTGAAAGGGAATGATGGTCACTTCTTTTTATAGTCGATGACGTGCGAAGCGTCGATACAAGAATGATAACTGGTCGGATATCCTTTCCAACGTACTTCGACTTCTTTGACACGTCGTTTGCCCACTTTACGGTTTCTGCCAGTTAGCACTCCACCCACCTCGAGAACACAAATAACATCTAGTCAACAGCCGACTATACATAACAAACAACCCGTCCCGGAAAGAGTGGTGGCAAAACAAAGGTCCAATTATGTTAGACAAACGGTATGGCAAACTCAAATGTAATTATCGGAGGCACTACGTTCTTTTCTCACTCCGATACTACAGGCAATCTCAGCTGAAATAACAACCACGACAACAATAACAGCGAGAAACACCATAGCAGCGGATTTGAAACTATCTACCTCAACTGAAGAATTAGTATCAGAACCAGAAGAGGAAATTGAGGCGGTTGAGGAGGAGGAGGGGGACGCTGACCCTCGTTGAAAAGTACACCGAAATGGGGCTAGATCAAGCATTGTATGACGTCAACATAGCAGGGCAGTTTATTAGAGCCATACAATACGTTGCCTACAAATCTCTAGACACCTTTAAACCAAGACCTTCTCAATGGGGATTAAGGGTCAGAGTTCTTCCCCAATTCTACAGACATGCCTACACTGGATACCCCCTCAGTCAACTGGTAGAAGCCGCTGCTTACATTACCGCCCATCATGGCTACGCATTTCCTGATATCAAGAATCATGAGACTAGGAGTGCGGGAAAGAACGTGAAAGCTAAACAGAGACGTGTTACCTTCTAACAGAAAAAGCAGACCTTTTTTAGGGCTCCAAAAGATTGCATTTTATTAAATAGGGAACCATATTTGGTTTGGTATCCCTCCTTGACTAAACTATTCTCGAAACAAACTTGACCCATTGTAACACCGCAACAAACTTAACTTTTTAAACCTAACAGTAACCAAACTGGTATATGTCGCTTAGACATGATAATTTAAATAAGATCAGTATAACTATTTTTATGTACACTAAGTACTAATATTAGACAGATATGTTAGGAAATTTAACAGACTCGTTAGATTTGAACTAATTGCACAGGTGGTTAACACATTATTGGTACTTATTATTGTCGATTAGCAAAAAACGGGACTTGATTTGAAATAAGTACGGGCTAGCGTTTTGGTGAGTACTTAACATCCATGGCTGTCTTGCTGAGCACCTTTTTCCTCCTTTACCACGCTCGGACAGAAAAATGAGTGTGTGGTGAGACAATTCCCACTCATGTTTAAAGCCTTTCCGTCAGGTTGTTAAGGACTAGTTAGTCCTACACCTGAGTGGCTAAATTTAAAAATAGTCTGTGAGTACATAAAAGCCTGGGGAATGAGGCTCTCTTTCCTTCCCCAGGAGTAATTAAAAATCACGCGGTGCGTTATTAAACCAGTGATACATGCTCCATTAGAGCGAAAATCACTTTAATTCAAGTAAGCAAGCAAGCAAGTTCGGGTACCGTCTCTAGCACTCTTGATGACACCAACTGTCTGGGTTATTTTCTTTCTTGCAAGCCCCTATGTCCCACTTCTGTTTGTGATAATAACTTGTGATACTTCACATTTCCTAAAGTGGAAATCTTTACAAGCCGTACAAAATACAAAATTTATATGACTTTGGCTTTTGACACTTGCACAGACTCTTCACTTTATAAGTGTCACGAGAAAATTGTATATCCAAGTTTTACCATTTTCAAAAACACGCACACACTTGCAGCTTGACCAGAAATATGTACATCTTGTTTTGTGGATAAGTCACAGACAAGTCCAAGCATATATAGATGGTTATGAACGTTAGGAATATCCCCTCATTTTTTCAGAAATATCAAAGCTTGTCTGTGCATTTTCCCTTTTCCACTAGTGCTTAGATTTGTTCCAAAAAAAAAAAAAAAAGAAAAAAGAAACGAAATAATTTTGAAGAAAAAAAACAACTGAATTTTGAATTCAGGTTTCTCTCTGTTTATAATTTTTTTCAAGTTGATGGTGCATGACAGAGTACATTCGCCTACCTTTCCAAAGTGAGAGGCATTTCTTCACATGTCATTGCCTTTGTTAAATTCGGTTTCATTGGTTAGTTATCGTTAATCTTTAATTTTTTTCATGCATTTCTTTTTGATAGAAGATTTAAGGCTTTCTATTGTTGTAACGGTATTTATGTTGTTTAGTCTGTTGATGAAATTATTTATAGCAAAGTGCTTAAGATTTTTCAGCTTTTTTTATTATTTCAAGCCCTACAAAAGGAGACCAAGTTTGTCTTCAAAGAGGATTGAAACTCTAAATTACACGGGCGTGAAGGAAAACATCGTTGTGTTTAATCTAATCATGCTTGCCGTATCTCTTTGTGTTTTAGAGGTCATATTTCTTCTTAAGTAAATACACGCATCAATAGACAGACAGATTGGGTCATCATCCTTGAGTTTCACTGTACTTTCGGTTCTTTACTTCATACAAACATCTGAGAAACGCAAAAAATGAACTTCCAGAAAACTGAGAACGACGGCTTACACCTACAACGTAAATGTATGAGTTCAAGTAGTGCGTAAAACTTAGTCAAATTAAATTTTTATAGTCAAGACGAAACGATCTCTTTTCGAACAAGAAAGCAGACACCAAGCGACAATGGCGATCCGTGTCACACAACACTTTTCAAAATGTGTATTATCAGAGGTTTGTTCTAGCGATCTGCACGGTTAAATTAAATGTTGATGTATTTTGCAATAAGACGGACACAATTTCCATGGGATCGCCCATGGTACGATTGTTCGTGAATTAGTTTAATTTTTAAAAATATTTTTTTATATAAATCGCCTATAGGATAGACCCAGTAAAGCATGGCCATTCTCGTCACTGTCTGAATAGCTACTCAAGTCAATTCGAAGCGAACGCGGTAAGAAAATAAGTATAGCCAATGAAATGGCTTACAACGGGTGATGCATTGTTTTGTTCTAGGACTGTGTGGCATAATAATCCCTATGTTCTTGCGTTGTTACCATTACAGTGCACACACTGAAATGTGAACTTACAAGCCCTCTTTGTGTGTGTGTGTTGTACCATTTCCTCTTACCACATCAAAATACTGAGCGTCACAGTATCGGTTCGCGTTTTCAAGCTGACCATTTTTTTATATCTCACTTAAACATTTCGACATAAACACTCACACTCACATCGGTAGAGTCAGAACAGACGTGTTACAGTATTGAGGGGCATGTTATCTTTTTTTTCAAACTAATAAATTTGGGGTTTGATACTATTTTTTATGGACCGAACGAAATTTCTTTTGGCGTGAATCAGGACTTGTGGTTTTGTGGCATAATTGGAGAGCATTGATTAAAGCCCAGTTATGTCATCTTCGAAATCGCTGACACGGATTTGAACTAACACTTCAGGTTTTGTGTGAGGCGATACGGTACATCATTGCCTTTTACTTCCTCAATGAAATCGTTTCATCTTATTGCAAAATTACATTTGACTAGGTTTCATACGCAGCAGGTCCCTGTATATAAGGAGAGTGTCTTAGCGTCAGAGTATTCATTCCGCTCTCAAACGATCAAGAAGATGGAAGAGTCAGCACAGATCGACCTGCTGGTCAAATATTTGCTAAAAGTCATACGAAAGCATAATTCACATGCGAAAGTGGCAACAAAACTTACTCTTTTGGTCGTTGATTTGATGAGAGTCATACGAAAGTGTGTAAGTGCTAATGAAGTTTGCTATATCTGCAAAGGTAAATGGGTATTTGTCTCCAGAATACCTGCTTCGTCTAAGAAAGAGAGACAAAAGTCAAGATACCTAATATCGTTGTCAGGAGAAAGGACACTGGAATTCAGAGCGCCCTACGAGAAAAGAGAAGAAACAAAAACAAGACGAAACAGAGAAGAGGAATTCAGAAGAAGAAGAAATTGAAGATGATGAAGAACTTGTGCCAGTAAAGACATGGAAATGGAAAAACTGACAATGTGAGCTGATGCGTTGGCCCTGATGTGAAATTTCCTACTACCTTCTAAAAGAGAATAGACCAGAAAGAAAACGTAAGTGTCTCTTGGTCTTGACATTGTATAATAAGGATGGCGTGTTTTGTTTTTACTCACACTTTATGAAATTGTGCTCTTTCACCTCTCTCTATCCCTCTGGATCATGTTTTAGTTAGAATTGAAATGGAAGGATGTTTTCCTTCACGCACGCTCTTTAGGCATGCAAGTCGGTAAACAATAGTCAGTCTATTCATCCATCATTTTGTGTCTTGATGTTTCCTAAATCACACACTGATGCCATAAAATAACGGGTTAAATGGGTTTTGTAGTGTTGTGAGTGGGAGTGGGTGGGTGGGGTGTAGGTGTTTGGCAGAGTTGGTCATTGCAGGTGAGGGCTTAGGTGCTTTCAAAAAACTTTTTCTTCTTCACTCTGTGTTGATAGAATATTTGGGGTTTGTATGCGTTCGCGTACATTTGTGTGGATAGTTTATTTGGGGTTTGTTTTTTCCTCTTCCCTCTGTGTGTGTGTGTGTGTGTGTGTGTGTGTGTGTGTGTTCGCGTACGTTGTGTAGATCGTATATTTGGTTGTTTTTTTCTTCTTCCTCCCGAGTGTGGATAGCATATTTGGGGTTTGTATGCGTTAGCGACGTTGTGTGGATAGTATATTTGGGGTTTGTATGCGTTCGCGTTCGTTTGTGTGGATAGTTTATTTGGGGTTTGTATGCGTTCGCGTTCGTTTGTGTGGATAGTTTATTTGGGGTTTGTATTATCTCCCTTCTGTGTTGATAGTATATTTGGGGTTTGTATGCGTTCGCGTACGTTTGTGTGGATAGTTTATTTGGGGTTTGTATTATCTTCCTTCTGTTTTGATAGTATATTTGGGGTTTGTTTTTTCCTCTTCCCATTGTCTCTGTGTGTGTGTGTGTCTGTGTGTGTGTGTGTGCGTATGTCTGCGCGCGTACGTTGTGTGTGTGTGGGTGTGTGTGTATTGGTCTCTGTTTGTCCCTATAAAACTCACTTTATCCCTATCAGATACACTCTACCTACCTACCTGCAGTAGCGTGTATTCAGGTCAGCCACTTGCAACACTGTTGACATTTATCCCCTAGTGTTCAGTACAGTGACGTCACTGACGCTGGAAATTTCGAGACTATAAATATGGACTTGGGGATTTCCATAGGTTGTAGCTATATATATGTACTAGAGTTCATAAACAGGAACGTCACTCAAGCTGAGGCTATAAAAAGATAGTGGGATTTTCCAAAGGAATAACCCACAAGTTGTAGTATAAATAGATAGTGGGATTTCATAGGAATTTTAGCTGATTATAGCTATAAATAGATACATGGGTGTTTATCCACGATAGTCACACAAGTTGATATTGTAAGTAGTTACTAATTTTATCCATTTTAGTCTAAACCATTGTAACTTAATTTTCGGGGATATGTTTATTTTCCTTTAAATTCTGGGACAATTTCGTCATTTTACCGTTACTTTTAGTCATATCCGTTTTGTCGTTGAGCATTTCCTTGATTATAGCTATTTATAGCATCATTACAATTATGCAAATTTTTGAACACCCCAGCAAGATTTCAGGTCTTGGTAATGCTTTATATATAAATCTCACGCTTGTACTAGTGTATGTATGTCTCTGTCTCTGTTGTGTTTGACCCTCTACCATCATTGTCCCTAGACAATCCCACCATGTTCAATTCCCCTTGACGCTATACAGACCCACCATGTTCAATTTCTATATGTTAAATTCCCCTTGACGCTAGACAGTCCCACGAATTATTCCCATGTTCAATTTCCCTTGACGCTGGACAGTCCCACAATTTATTCCCATGTTCAATTCCCCTTGACGCTAGACAGTCCCACGATTTATTCCCATGTCAAATTCCCCTTGACGCTAGAGTGTCCCAGAGTTTTCCGTAATGTTAAATTTCCCATTGACGCTAGAGTGTCCCAGGGTGTTTTTTAATGCTTAGTCCCATTGACGCTAGGGTATCCCACTTAACTGCTAACATGACCGAGCCCAGAATGTTCTGAATGAATATAGATATTATACATATGTATAACAGTATCCCCATATAAGCCTTCCTGGGGTGGGGGGAAGGAGATAAATGCCTAGGAAAAAAGAATAGCTGAGATGCAATTATGCCTTTGAGAGAGGGGACACAGACGAAAGTAGAATTTATACGCATGTCTTTATTATGTATACGTTGATGCCAAAGTCAACGTGTAGTCCTCTTTGCTAGTCAAAGTTCCGATGAGATAACCCTATCTGTAGATAGTTTATCATATCGTAACATTGGTGACCAAACGTGACGTGTACTACGACTCTGCCCTACTTCATTCAGGCAAGCTAAATTGTAAATGATTATATGGCACCCTTTTTAAGGCTAATTGACAAATTGTTCACACAAGGAATATCTCATGTTACCTGTGAGTAACAGTATTCTGAAAATAATCAAGTCAGCAGATAACTCCATAATAATGTTTTCAGGATGCTGAAAAAAAAGTGACTCTTACACTTGTGAAAATGTTTTATTTCGATTGATCGAATACACTTCTGAACAATGCAAGCATGCTTTTCGCATGTGAAGGAAACACAAACCCAAACAATTATTATCAACAAAATATCAAAAACAAAGCAAACAAATTAAAAAGCCGAAACAACCAAATAACAAATACTTGGGCAATGCAAAATATAGTGATGGTCACGTGAGTGTGATAGTACTATGACGTGGATTTAAGTTAAATATTGGCATGTTGGAGGAAATACAGGTACTTTTCAGGCCATATAAAATGTTAAATGATTGAATTTCTGTCATTGACCTACATAATTCTAGAGATGTTATTTCCATTGTTTTGCAAACATAGTAAAAAAGTAAGAGAGGTAAAAAAGGTATTAGTTACATAAAATTATCATAGCTGAACATGGATGACCGTGATAAAAATCTCTTGGAAGAGTAGCTTCCCTTCGATTATCCTCATATGATGAGGATTCTCATATAATACTACTATATTTATTGTAAATTGAGGCGTACTCCTTGGGAAGTTTGCCATACAATTGAGGGTTTTATAGAAGTATGAATATTTCTAAATCTTTTGTGAGAAATGTCAATAATAGTATCACACTTGTTTTATATAAACTGATGTAGGTTTTGCGAAATACTAGGCGAAGGTCATATGTCAGGAAATACCTGGCCTCGTTACGCTCATTCACTTCCTTTTTCATTCTATATTTAAAAACAAACATAATAACGTTATTTGAGGTATTGTAAATAGCATCCAATTAAACAATATTTACTTTAACATTTCACTGAACAATTTGCATGCAGGGAATAGTAGGGAAATGACTCAAAAATGAATTAACATACATTTTTTAATAAACATGTAAGACCAAGGGGCCCCATTACCTTGGCTTTCCTGATGATGAATCCAGCTGACAATTCAAGCCTTCAGAGTAAAGTTTGCCAAACAGTAAACAACAGTTACGAAACCCTCCAAAGCCAGAGTTTCACCAACCAAAATTATTTAGGTCACTGGGCACATATCTATCTCATGAATCACAACTAATCAAAAAGGAGCTGAAGTCGTATCATTTTATCATGATGAACACCATCTTTCTAAACGTACTCGCCGCAAGCCATTTTTTAACAAATGTAACTTTGTTCACTACTGACAGAGCATAACTACC
Source organism: Sinohyriopsis cumingii (assembly GCA_028554795.2). Lineage (NCBI taxonomy): Eukaryota > Metazoa > Mollusca > Bivalvia > Unionida > Unionidae > Sinohyriopsis > Sinohyriopsis cumingii. The sequence continues at coordinate 518,481 of JAPYKE020000333.1, read as the reverse complement.
CATACTTCCAAAGCAAACAATAAGCATTAGTTTAAGTGAGACTGAAACAAGAGAAACAAAGACTACATTCTCACGAGATGAAAGGTTAACCCAACATCAGGCCAGAGAACCCGACCAACTACTACAAAAACAGACAGAAGTGATAGAAATACTTACAAATGCAAATAACTGACAAGGGAAAAGACTTAGAAGCCAGAGAGACACCTAGAAATCTAACCAACAAGACAACTAGTGAAGAAAAGCAGATGCAGCTACCACAAATCGAGCACAAATCAACACTTCAAATTATGGATGAACAGATAAAAGCAAAAACAGAAAATCACAAGGAAGTACTATGGTCCAAATGTAAACAACAACCAACTAGATACTGAAGCTGTGACACACAAACAAAAAAACTGAGGTCAGCCCCTGTGTGACCAATTGCCTTCTGAAAGGAGACCAGGGATAAGAGAGGGGTGCAACCGAAAGAGGTGAGAGACGCACACACGAAGACACCAACTGTAAAACAAAATAGATTTAAATTAAAAAGACACCCTTGTATGATTTGAAACATCCACACCAAAGTAATATTTGAAACAATAACATATAAAGTAAAATTACAAAGTATATCTACAAAAATGACTCCTAGTAAGAGTCAAAACTAATTAGAACCAGGAAAGGGGGAATGGAGAAGGAAAGATGACCAACATGTAAAATACCTTGAGGGAGGTGAGTAGGGAACCGGAAACCCCTAGGCATACAACCATCAGAGTAACATCGAGTGAAAAATTGTCACTTTAAATAACTAAACCTTCAAATATCGAAAACACTTTTTACGAGGGGACACCTCTCAAGTGCTAACCAAGCCACATATGCTTGGGGTGGAATTTAAGGAGGTGTCCACAAAAACAGAATGTGAGCTTCTATAAAAATCAAAAAGCATGTATGATTACACGGTACTCAGAATTCATTCACAAAATATTACTTAAATGCTTGATCATCATCTTAACATTTGAAATGTGCTATTGTTAAAATATAAAATGAATGATTAATGTGTTTGTTTTTGCCAACGATTGGCTTGTAATATGCATATTTTTGGGATAGAGATATCAACTATGTGCAACTCCCACAGGTTGATGGCCATCACTAAAAATGTCCAGCAAAATATTTCTTCACAGACGCTTGTAGACATTGTTGAAAATCATAACCCTTCACTCTACATCTGATTTGCATGCTTCAGTGATTTTGTGGGTGGTAAGCATTCTTGATAGTCTCCAACATCAGGATTCACTTTTAATCAATTCACTTGCTTCTCAGCCACTAAATTTATGTTCATCGGGGGAAAATAGAAGTTGACAGATGTAAGCTGGGAATGGTAGAACTGATCTAAAAATCCGGGTCCCAGTTTATTACGTCATCATTGCGTGGATAATTTGCCTCTTCTGTGAAGCTTTCACAACCGAAATTTCTAGTATCAACTGAGGATTCGACCTGAATAATGAAACACATGTCTTGTGTTAATATCTAGTTAGAAAACAACAAAGGAACAAAAAAAAACAATAAAAAATACCTTGACAATTAGATAGACAGAAAAAGAAAATAGAACGACAATGGCAAAACTACGATTCACTCTGTCTGCTTGTTGCTGTCCACAATAATTCAATTGTCTTTTAGTTTAAATCGGATGTCAGAGTGGGTAAATTAAGGCCCAGTTTTAACTCATCAAATTGGAGACAATTTATTCATATTGTTCATTCACTTTTGTACCAAATGTTGTGGTTTTCCAAAACCGTACATATTACCTGTTACTAAAGTCTGGATATGCATCTTATGTTCTATTGCCTTTGTTAATTAGTCGTTGCTGTTTTTATTTAATCAGTCATCTGAAGCAACCACGTAATCTACTAAAATTATTATCTTTGGATTATCAGTGAATTCACAGTAATTAATTGTCTTGCTTGTTGTTGTTTGTCTTGTTATTTTACTGTGTTTGTGTGATTATATATATATATAGAGAGAGAGAGAGAGAGAGAGAGAGAGAGAGAGAGATTCTGACCGTTACAATCAAAGGTGGTTCCATTGTTCTGCTTCTTAAACCCCCCCAGTGGAATTTGTCAAACCATCCATGTTTTCGTGTTTCCAGCGCACTGAGGCGTTTGGCAGGACTTTTCCTTGGAAAGAAAGGAATCAGAATGTTAGAATGAAATTCATCAATATATCATTGATTCAATTAAGCAGATGGCGCATAGGTATATCTTTTGCTTTTAAATTTTAGTCACAAGTTTAGTTCCTAAGCAAAGATGTCTGATATCAAGACCGAGGCAATAAATGCTTTCCCGTTGTGCAACAGACTCAAGCATTCAATTTGTTCCATTCAGCGCACATTGCCTTTTGAAAAAATGGATGACGTTCTTGTAAGATCTGATGATTATTGATTATCTCTGCAGCTTTGATAAAAAGTTGAGAAAAAACTGCAACTAATGAAATTTTTAATTCTTGTTAGAGGCAATAAAATGTATGGCATAAAATTGTGTTTAAAAAGTCCTTCAATTTTGAAGTTAGCGTAGACTGATGCACAAGTTGTTATATGCAGTCAAGTTGTAGTGGTTGGCTACCTTCACGGTGATATTGTTGCGAATGTGACTATTTTGATTATTCATTCGCTTTATGAAATCTGCAGTTTTACAATAATATTGAGTGGCACAGATCTTGCATGTCCGAAGATAGATCTCATTCTTTGCTCAACATCCTAACTTATGACAGATTTGGTCAGGGGCAAATCTTTCCAAATTACACAAAGCTTGTCTGTGCCACTTTGTGTGTCTAAAAATGTGGCACCATTTCACATTATAATGGCACGTAGCATATGATTATACGACTACAGAACCTCTTTTAAAATAAACTACAAAATGTTCATTATCATGACAAACCTTCTGAAAGATCACAGGCCTATAGAAAGTCTGAGTGGACAGACAAAAGAAAAAATGAGCCAGACAAACTTCTAAACAATTCATTCTGGCATATGTTAAAAAATTATGCAATGCCTGTCTGTGCAGCTGTGTCTGTCTAAAAATGTGGCAATGTTTGACGTTATCGTGGTGAGAAGCATATGGTCTTGGAGGAATCCAGGTTACAATACGCAACCTTTAAATACAGCTAGCATGAGGATATGTGTGTGTTATTAACAATAAACAAAAATATGTATTTCTGTACTCGTATGAAGAAAAACTACGGTAAATGTTACATTTTTATAAAAATTTGAACTCTAGAACTAAATGAATTTATTATGGTCGAATGTGTTGTGTCCTTTACATCTCTCTCGAAAGAAAACTGATGAATAGAGAAATATTCTCACGTGTGCTAGAACTGAAACTCGTGCAGCAAATTTGTATATCTATTGATAACACATAAGAGAATCCTTATATGCGGCACTGATCTCATGTACTCGGCTTTATCTAGTTATTAATTCCTATGATTTTCCCTAATATCATCAATTATTTTTACCACAATCTATCGATAAGTTCTGAATCTACATTACTGAAATGCTTCAATTTAAAAATCGAGTATGTTTTGGTTTTATGTACTTTAAAATAATAAGTTTGTTTTCTTCATTTCGTTCCTAAAGCTTATAGTAATAAGGGTTCTGCCATCGTTTACCTCATACTGAAACCACTTTTCTGGTATTTAACTTTATTGACATCTAAGACGAAGGGACCTACTTCAACGCACAGTTTCGAGACAATATTGCCTGCATTCTTATGTCACCAGGGGCGACAGCAGAATTGATGCCCTTATCTTCATAGTTTCTGTACGAGAGCGTCAGCAATTTTTCTTATATTAGTTGGGAAGACAACAGCATCAGTCTCACTCTTACCTGCATAATTTTCGTATGAAATCTTCAGCGATCTTATTAATTTCGTTTGGAAAGACAACATCATCGATTCCCTTCAAAATATTATCACACGTCTGCATGATATTATTATCATCCTTGTCAGCAAACAGGGGACTGGAAGAAAGAAATACAACTGTTGAAATATAAACAACTTGACTTGGTACTTATAAACATGTACAGAAACGATATCCTTAACTAACCGACATACAAGTACTTGTCAGCATTGAATTGTGATAAAAGACAAAAGATATCTGTTGAATTGTTTTAAACAAGAAATAATGTCTCTATTTTGTGCCTTCTTCTCCTCTGAGTTATCCCACATACTGGAAATAGATGAGATGATACTAGAAACAGAGACAATATTTCATAATTATATTGGACTGTAAAGCACGATGTCACAGGTAAAATACTCATTTACCATTGGTTGCATCTGATAACAATTGAAACTTACATCCATCAAAAGAATATATTGACAAGTGTGCTCTTTTGACGTCAGCTGCAAACAAACATCATTGGTTTGCTTCCTGTTTAAATACATGTATTTCACACACAGACACACACACACACACACACACACACACACACACAAGCCATGTGAAGTACTGGTCCACAGTGAACCGTGTACATTCCCGGAACAGTGTCCATCATTCTTACCAGCCAGAAAGCATAGCAAACACAAGAACTCCCAAGGACCAGATATCAGCTGCTGTGTTGTGTCCTTTGTTTAAAATGATCTCAGGGGCCATATAAGCTAGAGATCCACATAGCGTCTGCGTCTTCTTTCCTGGTCTCACCTTCTTGGCCACCCCAAAGTCAATCTATTGAGAGTAAGTAATGCATACAATGATATATGTCATATGTAGCTGAGTATGTTAAAAAAAGTGGTTAATAACCTTAACTTTCAAGTGTGTGTGTGTGTGTGTGTGTGTGTGTGTGTGTGTGTCGATAATGTAGCTTTAACAATCTTAGTCACATCACAATGATGTCTGCAGTGTGCCAGTTTGGAGTACTGGGGCATCAAGCTGCAGACATGTAGCATGATGTCCCACCCAGTCACATTATCTTGACACCAGGTCGACCAGTCCTAACACTAACCTTTTAATGCTGAGAGCCATCAAGGCAGCTGCTAGTACAATTTTTTTTATAAATATGACACTGCCAGGGATCCAACCCATGGCCTCCCGCATCCGAGGTGGATGCTCAAACCACTAAAGCAACTATCTTAGGACAGGACTGTATGTTATATTTGCTTTTGATGAAAGACGGAAGAGTCTGATATGAAAGTCCATATCCTTAAAACATCTATACAAAATTGCAATACAATAAATACTTAATTTTTTATGCATTTACACTGAGCATTAAATAACCATACAAAGCAATGTAAATCATTTCACTGCAATAGATAATTCTGTGCATAACCTCTTTATTTGTGCACTGTGAGAACGCAGTGTCAATTTGTGCATTGCAATAACTCACAATATTAGCTGGTGTGTGGCAATACATCAGTGTTAATTTGTAATGAAAACAGTGAAATTAGGACTATAAACCACAAATATGCAAATCCATGAATAAAAAAGAGGAAACAATACCTGATAATGTTGGCACGTGGAGAAAGAGTATGTTAATCACGCGAGAGGCTAAAAGATTTAGGCCACAAGTTCATCAAGGTTAGAACAAGCCTTCCCCTGACATATTTAAATAAAAAGAAAGATATCATTTCCATCAGTATGCACGTCAAACCATTTATGAGAATTACGACTATTGACACAATGTAGAAATTAACAATGCTTTCTCATAGTACACAAATAACATAGGTTTAATTACCGGTGCAGATTTCCCCAAACTGTTATCGCATGATAACAACCCCAGGAGTCAATGTTGATTGACTAATAAATATGAATTGTACCCACCTCATCAAAGAGCTCTCTCTCTCTCTCTCTCTCTCTCATTTTCAAAAACGACTATTTTGCTTCGTGTTTTACATTCTGCACTTACTCAGCCTTTCTTATTTTAAATACTTTCTATACATTGCACTTACTCAAAACAACATGTACATGGAAACTTTACAAGTCCATTCTGTTCACTATGGTTATACTACACTAATTAAGTGCATACGTTTTTCTTTATATTTGTTGAAATGCAGTACATTAGTTACAAGGCCAGATTAACCAAGACTATACTACTTGTGTCAGTCACTAACCCGTTCGCATCCAGTAAAAAATTCATTAGAGGTTACACAGCTTGTACTGGAAACATCAGTGCAAAAATTACCTTTTCTGAACCAGGCAAATAACACAACTTTGCTTTGTCAGCTTTCCCAACAACCAAGATTAAAATATTTAAGGACAGACAGACAGATGGAGAAAGTGATAACATTATCTTTCCATGCCTCTTTATCACGTCAGAGGATAGGTTGAACAAACAAACAAAAAGACTGAGTCATCATTATCATCAGCCTCACCAAATGTCTGTTAGGAGACAAAATGGTTAATCAAAGATTTCATATATGGAGAATCAAATTTACAATGTATACAGTGATTGTGTTTTCTCTAGAAATGAAAGGATGATTGATGAATGCGTGATGAAGAGCATTCAAAATACTAGAACTATAGAATTATGAAAAGCAAAAGGCAAAATATCACTTTAATAAGAATCAGGAATAGAAAAGGCAAAATATCACTCAAATAGGTGTACCAAATGTCACAGAGATGTAACGGTTTTGGAATTTTGCCCCAGAGTTACCAATGGTGTGGATAACTGACAAAAACAATATACAGCATACAAAACTATTACAAATATCAAAATGAAAGAATTGTGATAGCAAAGACAGGTCCGGACAACCTTTCTAACATGTGTACTAATACTTATAGAGATATCTTCAATAGTTCCAGAAAATGTGTGAATGATTGATGGATGAACATGGAGAAAACTTTTAAATGGATTTAAACTTAAGAACTGTGACTAGCAAAATGTCCATCAAAAAACATTTCATAAAAATATTCTAATGACTTTGTAGTTATTGGATGGATGATCCAATAAATGAATGAAAACATTACAACAATGAAACTTAATAATTGTGAATACCAAAAGACACTTCTGAATCTTGACTGGAATATATGTAACAAACATCACTGATTAGGAGTTATGCTCCAGAAACTAAAGTGTTTATAACTGACATGTATTAATGGATGAAACCCCGAAAAACATTTTTAAAATAATGAAACTAAACAACTGTGAATACAACAAGGCACAATTGAATCAAAAGTCAAGTTTCTTAGAATAATACTGAATTATTTGAGAGTTGTCCTCCAGAAGTGAGAGTGACAGATTATGGACAGACAGATGGACAAAGCAATGGTTGTGGTGAGTTAGAGGTGGGTGGAAGTGGGGGAGAGGGATAAAAACTGAACAAGAAATGTTTAGGCTGTTGATTTAATGCGTTGTGTACATTTATAACAATAGTGACCTCATCGAGCCAAAGCGAATGTGTAGTGCCTAAAAGGAAACGCAGTTCAGCTCGTGATATATACTGATCATTTAAAATTTAATTAGCTACACGAATGTAAAGTGCCTCATTCAATGAGGACAGTCCCGTTGATCATTTATAATTCGATCAGCGATAAGAAAGCAAGTTATCGAGGGAGTGGTGTACCTCAGTCAATGAGGACATTTATATTGATCACTTTAATCTAGACTAGATAAAAGGATGTAAAATGCCCAAGCCAATGGAGATAGTAAAAGTCGTAGTGTGTGTGTGTGTGTGTGTGTGTGTGTGATTTGCATTTGTAATGTAGCTTTAACAGTTTTTAAATGTTTAACGTAGCTTTAAGTTTTAGTCAGATCGCTATTATGTGGCAGTTTTATAGCGATGTCTAGCACTGGGGCATAGCAGACATGTAGCATGATGTCCCACTCAGTCACATTATCCTGACACCTGGCCAACCAATCCTGACACTGACATCTTAATGCTGAACGCCAAGCGAGACGGCTGTTAGTACCATTTTTATATGTCAGACCAGAACGGTCAAAATTCATAATGCATTGGGAGTAAAAGTCTGGAGGTATACATACCAGCTTTATATTTCCTCTCAGGTCCTGGAGTACGTACTTGAGAGTAAAATTGTGGAGGTATAAATACCAGCCTTACTTTTCCTCTGTAATCCAGGAGTACGTATTCAAGAGTAAAATTCTGAAAGTATACAAGCCAGTGTTACATTTCCTCTGGAGTCCAGGAGTACATATTTGAGAGTAAAAATACAGAGGTATACTTACCAGTTTTGCATATCCTTTGGAGTTAAGGCGTACATATTTGAGAGTAAAAATGTGTAGGTATACATACCAGTTTTGCATATCCTTTGGAGTCCAGGAGTACGTTTTCGGGCTTTAGATCTCTGTGGATGATTCCTTTTGAGTGCATGAAGATGAGTGCCTCTACTATACAGGCGGTGTAGAATTTCGCTGCTGTATGACTAAAGTTCTTTCTATAACAAAAACAAATCAACAAATTTAGAAGCATAAACGGGCATAGTATTAAGCTATTATCAAAGTCGACATACTTTAATTTGTATTTGTATCTGGATGTACATTAAGCTATAAGACCTTTTTTGGAAGATTTGTCTCCTTCCATAGAGTGTCAAAAATTCACATCTTTGAAAAGGCTGTTTTCTCACGTAAAAGACTAAATTCAGCATAGTGATCGCAATTCATCCATATGACAAGTGTATAAAACAGGCCTTGTGACAGATCTGGTGAGAACTTTATATCCAGTGATTAGATTTTTGATTGATGGATTTTGTTTCCTTTCTGGTGGTTACATTATTTGTCTCCCACGACACTCTGGCACCACAATCAACAAACAAGATAATCCTCAACTTCTTCATCTCAGTGCAAAAGCAATTTTTTTCAAATAACATCATCCTTAATTATTTTGACTTTTGTTTAGTACACCCAAAAAATACAGTTTTCATCAAATACTATTATTTCCTTGCCCTTTCTATAAATGTCTTAAAACATTTTATTAAAATCTAAATAATTATGTAATCATACTAAATCTGCCACTAGTACAAAAAAAAAACAATTAACACTTATAATTCTTATGGTTTGTCTGTATTAAACCAAGAATGTCAAAAGTTACGTGATATTTGTTTAAAAGATATTTAATTAATGCAAATATGTTAATGAAGAAAGTGACATGACTGGTCAATTCATAGTACACAAGTCACACATGTGAGAAAATAACAGCATTAAAAAGTGGATAATATTAACACATTTATGCAATGGTTGTTATATGTAAATAACAAATAATTGTAATTTTGTATATAAAGATAACTTTTAAATTTTTAAAAAGTAGTTGTTAGAACTGTTGTGTTGTGATGTGATTAATGCATGGGAATGACTGAGGCAACCGGATCGAGTTTAGAAAAAAGTAAGGTTAGCAAATCTTCAACTTTTCCAGAGGACCTCGAGTGGCCGAGTGGTCTAAAGCGCTTTACGTTACGGATCACTGCCATCTCACCTCTGTCTGCGTCGGTTCGAGCCCAGGATTCGGCCAATGTGGGTATGTGAGAAAGCTTGCCAGTAGCTTCTCGTGGGTCGGTGGTTCTTCTCGGGGTTTTCCCGGGTTCTTCCTCCACCATTAATACTAGCCGCCATGCATAGCCTATCGTGTGCTGCAAAATGGCGTTAAACCCCACAACAACAACAACAACAACATATCAATTTTTCCATGTCGCATGTGTGATAGAAGGGAAATTCAAACATGGAAATCCATGCCAACATTTTTTTAAAAGATTTTATTTTACTTGCAACGTACATTTTGTTTCATCCACTTCGAAAGATGGCTGCCTTGAGGGCTTGTCTTAAATTTTTAAATGATTACATCTTTTGAAAAGATGACTGTATCGACATAAATTACCGTAATAACCATAAAATGAATGAAACAGAACCCAGAAAATATGCTGTGTTCTATTTATATAAGAGGGATCATTTTTGTCCTTAAAGGAATTGCAACCACAACACATTCTCAATGGATCTAATTTACCTAATTAATAAGTGTCTAATGAAAATCAGGGATTACTTACGACATGACTAAAAGTGTCCAAAAAGTCAAGATCAGAACAAAAATTCCAAATTACATCAGCTAATCCACAGTTAATTACTGAAAGATTAATTTCAGTTTACAAAACATTATATGTAAAACAAATAATAATCATTTTGTGGTATTCTCCCTGTACGAAAATAAAAGGATCGTACCTGAACAAGTTCTACAGAACACACGCTACTCAAAAACCTAATGGTACAAAAGTACAAAGTAAACATATATTTTCTGTCTCATTCTGCTCTCAACTCAAAAATCTAATTGCAATAAAAATAAAAGTACTCAAAAAGATTTTTTATTGTTATTAGTGAACAAAGGAGAGAGAAAATTATGTCTCATTGTGAAAGCTCATCTGCATTTAGAGCATATGTAGCTGTTATGTTGTGTAATGTTGGCAAAATGATTAAGATGGTTTGAACATCTATTAGTTATGAGTATTATTTATTGGTAAATTGTCCACAATGTCAAGACATTAAGTGCAACTTGTATTTTTACAACCACAATAAGTTAATGTGCATGAGCATGTGTGTGTATGTGTGTGTGTGTGTGTGCGAGAGAGAGATGAAACAAAATTTGGTCAGATTACAAGACTATTTATTCAGGGCGTCTTTTATTTGTAGCTTTGGAAAAGAGAAACATGACTGTATTTTCAGTTACCTGACGATTGTGATAATCCTCATGTATTACGACTCTACTATATTCTATTATCAATAAACACCGTTAAATCAACAATTCATTCTTGTTTTAATTACGATATACATTGTCACAAAAACCACATGGCTATGCAGTGCTATTTACATGGTAATTAAAAATGTTAAGTGCTTTGGTTATTCCAGTTGAAACCAGCTTGAGGGCAAGAATTGACAGAGGAGGTCAGATCAGCAATGCTGCCAGTAGGGAAATGAGGATCTTTTTAGGGAAATGAAAATCTGTGAATGTGCTATTTACACCTTTGTCCTTACAGCAGGTGTTATAAGGACAAGCAGTCATATGCATTACTTGCTATTAAAACTACTCGCCAATAAAGATAACAATAGACGGATATATCATAGAATAGATTTGCAATAAAATGTTAATTATGTCCAAGTCAAAACAGTACAAGCACTTAAAAGATAGTGTATGTATATAAATACGAATCAATTTAACAGAGTCTGTGACTTTCAAATTTACAACAGAAAATGACAAGGTTTTTATATTTTATGTTTGCATGACTATAATGAAACAATAAGACTAGCTGACCAATGGTCTGTGGTCTTCACTTTAGCATGTACTGAGATGTAATTTTTGTTGGATAAGAAAACATCAAAGGGTTTCTGAACTCATTTTAAAATGCACCTGGTGTTTTGTTACTGTGACGGACTTGGTAAGTAGAACTAATTAACTACAATATTTAAAGGTGTGTTTTGTTAAGTCCTTTGTCCATTTGTTAATAAGCCCCAGTAGATATTGTAATGACAATAAGAGAGTTTATGAATCAATCATTGTATTTTCTCACCAACAATTAATTATCAATTTTTTGTAAAAACAAAATGGCAATACCGTATTTTTTTATCTTTTGTGCAAACGCAAATCTTTTTAGTAAAAATTTTATGTCCGATAATTTAATGGATTTTTAAAAAAATACAAAGTGATATGGACAAAAAATTATGATACATTTAAATAATTATTATTTTGATAACTGGGTTGTATACGAAAAATTAAAGGGTATGAAAAAAAATACAAGAAATACCATAACTATTTTCTGATATGACATATCTTGTTATGTTATTATCTTCGAACCAAAAATAACCAGATGCGTAACATTGAACATCGTGATACGATTCGATGTACGTCAAGATCAGACTTTAATGCTTTTGCTTTTGGTCACTGCCACATATAAAGTCACTAATAATATTTCAAGGTGTACACCTGCACAGGAAAAAGGATCAGCTATTCCCAGTTGTAAATATGTATATAATGTGTACATTGTAAAATAAAATACACCCGCCTAGTGTAAATATGTATATAATGTGTACCTTGTAAAATAAAATACACCCGCCTAGTGTAAATATGTATATAATGTGTACATTGTAAAATAAAATACACCCGCCTAGTGTAAATATGTATATAATGTGTACCATCAGGCATACAACACAATGGCCTTTGAAAAACACACAAGCTATTCATCAACTACCCGATTTAAAGGCAATGGCATAATCTCTTATTATAGGAAACTCATTTATGCTTGTAGATCTATTCATATTCTACTCTAGTTTCATCAATCTAAGTTATAATGTATTGTATAGAGTTGATTTTAGACCCTGCTTGTGCATTTTAATATGTGGCCCATGTTTTTTCAACAGAGTACACGCGTGACAACAGTAAGAAATAAATCACGACTGTTGCATTATAACACCTGCAACAATTGTGCCACCCTTTTTAAAGTATACATGCATAAATCGTGCAAATGCAGAAAACTAGTTCACTAATTTTCAGAATGGTTTTATATTGTGTTCACATCGATATTTACATTTGTATCATCAGATCACTGATGACCTCAAACAGTGAAAGATGCCCTCTACAATAACACCTAAGAAAGCATTAATTGAGTTTTCTTCATTTAAATTTGGATTTTAACACCATCCATTAAGTGTTAGCTTTCTTGAAAAACAAACAAACAATTAAAGTAACAAAAACTACATCAACAATGTATAAAATTGTTTAACTTGCTCTTCATATAACAACGTGAACAGCTCGCCTCCAAGACAAGGCTCCATTAACAGGTACAGATGTTCATCATCCTTAAAAGTTTTATGCAACCTGGAAAATTAAAACAAAAGTGAAAGTAAAATTAGGTTTAAATCTATTAGAAACTACCTATGTTATAATATTTATACCTGATTTTACTGTACCTAAAGCAGAACCTACATACCTTACAACTTGTATGCATCATTTTACTGTACCTATAGTAGAACCTACCTACCTTATAACTTGTATGCATCATTTTACTGTACCTAAAGCAGAACCTACATACCTTACAACTTGTATGCATCATTTTACTGTACCTATAGTAGAACCTACCTACCTTATAACTTGTATGCATCATTTTACTGTACCTAAAGCAGAACCTACATACCTTACAACTTCTATGCTTCATTTTACTGTACCTATAGTAGAACCTACCTACCTTATAACTTGTATACTTCATTTTACTGTACCTAAAGCAGAACCTACAAACCTTACAACTTGTATGCTTCATTTTACTGTACCTAAAGCACAACCTATATACCTAATAATTTGTATGCTTCATTTTACTGTACCTAAAGTAGAACCTACACACCTTACAACTTGTATGCATCATTTTACTGTACCTATAGTAGAACCTACCTATCTTATAACTTGTATGCTTCATTTTACTGCACCTAAAGCAGAACCTACATACCTTACAACTTGTATGCTTCATTTTACTGTACCTATAGTAGAACCTACATACCTTACATCTTGCATGCATCATTTTACTGTACCTATAGTAGAACCTACATACCTTATAACTTGTATGCATCATTTTACTGTACCTAAAGCAGACCCTACATACCTTACAACTTCTATGCTTCATTTTACTTTACCTAAAGCAGAACCTACATACCTTACAAAGTGTATGCTTTATTTTACTGTACCTATAGTAGAACCTACCTACCTTATAACTTGTATGCTTCATTTTTCTGTACCTAAAGCAGAACCTACATACCATACAACTTGTATGCTTCATTTTACTGTACCTATAGTAGAACCTACATACCTTACAACTTGTATGCATCATTTTACTGTACCTATAGTAGAACCTACCTACCTTATAACTTGTATGCTTCATTTTACTGTACCTAAAGCAGAACCTACATACCTTACAACTTCTATGCTTCATTTTACTGTACCTATAGTAGAACCTACCTACCTTATAACTTGTATGCATCATTTTACTGTACCTAAAGCAGAACCTACCTACCTTATAACTTGTATGCATCATTTTACTGTACCTATACTAGAACCTACCTACCTTACATCTTGTATGCATCATTTTACTGTACCTAAAGCAGAACCTACATACCTTACAACTTCTATGCTTCATTTCACTGTACCTAAAGCAGAACCTACATACCTTACAACTTGCGTACTTCAGTTTACTGTACCTAAAGCAGAAGCTACATACCTTACAACTTGTATGCATCATTTTACTGTACCTAAAGCAGAACCTACATACCTTACAACTTGTATGCATCATTTTACTGTACCTATAGTAGAACCTACCTACCTTATAAATTTTATGCATCATTTTACTGTACCTATAGTAGAACCTACCTACCTTATAACTTGCATGCATCATTTTACTGTACCTAAAGCAGAACCTACATACTTACAACTTATATGCTTCATTTTACTGTACCTAAAGCAGAACCTACATACCTCACAACGTGTATGCTTTATTTTACTGTACCTATAGTAGAACCTACCTACCATATAACTTGTATGCTTCATTTTACTGTACCTAAAGCAGAACCTACCTACCTTATAACTTATATGCATCATTTTACTGTACCTAAAGCAGAACCTACATACCTTACAACTTGTATGCATCATTTTACTGTACCTATAGTAGAACCTACCTACCTTATAACTTGTATGCATCATTTTACTGTACTTAAAGCAGAACCTACATACCCTACAACTTGCATGCTTCATTTTACTGTACATAAAGCAGAACCTACATACCTTACAACTTGTATGCATCATTTTACTGTACCTATAGTAGAACCTACCTACCTACCTTACAACTTGTATGCATCATTTTACTGTACCTATAGTAGAACCTACCTACCTACCTTACAACTTGTATGCATCATTTTACTGTACCTATAGGAAAACCTACCTACCTTACATCTTGTATGCATAATTTTACTGTACCTATAGTAGAACCTACATACCTTACATCTTGTATGCATAATTTTACTGTACCTATAGTAGAACCTACCTATCTTATAACTTGTATGCATCATTTTACTGTACCTATAGCAGAACCTACCTACCTACCTTTGAAAATTTATGCTTCATTTTACTATACCTATAGTAGAACCTGCATACCTTACAACTTGTATGCTTCATTTTGCTATGCCTATAGTAGAACCTACCTACCTACCTTTTAACATTTATGCTTCATTTTACTATACCTATGCAATCTGGAAAATGAAAAACAAATTAGCTTTAAATCTATTATTAGAACCTACCTACTGAATAACATTTATGCTTGACTTTACTATACCTATGGTAGAACCTGCCTGTTTTATAACTTTCATGCATGATTTTGCTATATCAGCACATTCAGCTGATGATGTCTTAATTGTAAATATTTTAAGTGGATGAAATAGCTGCTGAATTTTCTTTCATTCTAACTTTCGATAAAATTCTCCCGTGTCTTCATGACACTTTTTTCATTTGTATGAGTTTTACATTTTTATTTGCAGTGTCCACCTGAGAATCAATATCTTTTTATCACAAGGAATGCATTTAATTATATCATACCTGACTTGTTTGTAATGTCTTTACAGGCAAAGGATTGTATGTCTTAACATGGCATGATTGCCTAATTGTTGTTGTCTATAATCATATGGAATTTAGGCAAATCAGGCAACCAATTTCTGTGGGGAAAAAACATGAATTTCCAAATAATTTTGTGACATAATCTCATTAGAAAATGCAAACGTGTCAAATGTGTGTTGAACTGTTTATTCATTTGGAATTTTTGTACATTATCAAATTCTATCTTTCACAATCAGGTTGTTAGTGTGACCTAATCTTTCCACCTTTCACAAATTTTGGTTTCACAAAAACAAATTCAACATCCCTATTAGGATGAAACTTCTCCAACACAAATTGCCCTGAAATAGGCATATAAAATAAAAAGTTCCTGTCTATTATAATTACAAATTGCCCTGAAATAGGCATATAAAATAATAAGTTCCTGTCTATTATAATTACAAATTGCCCTGAAATAAAAGTATAAAATAACAAGTTCCTGTCTATTATAATTACAAATTGCCCTGAACTAGACGTTTAAACTAATAAGTTCCTGTCTATTATAATTGCCAATTGCCCTGAACTAGACGTATAAAATAATAAGTTCCTGTCTATTATAATTACAAATTACCCTGAAATAGACGTATAAAATAACAAGTTCCTGTCTATTATAATTACAAATTGCCCTGAACTAGACGTATAAACTAATAAGTTCCTGTCTATTATAATTGCCAATTGCCCTGAACTAGACGTATAAAATAATAAGTTCCTCTCTATTATAATTACAAATTGCCTTGAAATAGACGTACAAAATAATACGTTCCTGTCTATTATAATTACAAATTGCCCTGAAATAAAAGTATAAAATAATAGGTTCCTGTTTATTATAATTACAAATTGCCCTGAAATAGACGTATAAAATAATAAGTTCCTGTCTATTATAATTACAAATTGCCCTGAAATAGGCATATAAAATAATAAGTTCCTGTCTATTATAATTACAAATTGCCCTGAAATAAAAGTATAAAATAATAGATTCCTGTCTATTATAATTACAAATTGCCCTGAAATAGGCATATAAAATAATAAGTTCCTGTCTATTATAATTACCAATTGCCCTGAACTAGACGTATAAAATAATAAGTTCCTGTCTATTATAATTACAAATTGCCTTGAAATAAACGTACAAAATAATAAGTTCCTGTCTATTATAATTACCAATTGCCCTTAAATAGACGTATAAAATAATAAGTTCCTGTCTATTATAATTACAAATTGCCTTCAAATAGACGTACAAAATAATAAGTTCCTGTCTGTTATAATTACAAATTGCCCTGAACTAGACGTATAAAATAATAAGTTCCTGTCTGTTATAATTACAAATTGCCTTCAAATAGACCTACAAAATAATAAGCTCCTGTCTATTATAATTTAAAGAGTCTACAAATCCATTAGAGTACTCTTCTTCAGAGAAATACAAATTGCCAGTTCAAAATCTGACTCTCCAGAAAACAACTGCTCACTTACTATTTTGTACGGCCCAGACTGACAAAAATTTCAGATACCATCAAGTGTACATTGAAGTCCACACCTTAATGTTAACCAGAAAATAGTTACCGTATCAATGGTGTCCAACACAAAATGAACTTAGTTTGTCTTTGGGAAAATATGTGTACCTTACCTGCAAACCAATACAAATATAGAGCCAAACAGTTCAAACCAATACAAGTATAGACCTAAACAGTTTAAGCCAATACAAGTATAGACCCAAACAGTTCAAGCCAATACATGTATAGACCTAAACAATTCAAACCATTACAAATATAGACCCAAACAGTTTAAACCAATACAAGTATCAAACCAATACAAGTATAGACCTAAACAGTTCAAATCAGTGGAAGTATAGACCCAAACAGTTCAAACCAATACAAGTATAGGCCCAAACAGTCTAAACCAATACAAGTATAGACCTAAACAGTTCAAACCAATACAAGTATAGACCTAAACAGTTCAAACCAATACAAGTATCAAACCAATACAAGTATAGACCTAAACAGTCCAAACCAATACGAGGGTAGACCTAAACAGTTCAAACCAATACAAATATAGACCCAAACAGTTCAAACCAATACAAGTATAGATCTAAACAGTTCAAACCAATACAAGTATAGACCTAAACAGTTCAAACCAATACAAGTATAGATCTAAACAGTTCAAACCAATATAAGTATAGACCCAAACAGTTCAAGCCAATACAAGTATAGACCCAAACAGTCCAAACCAATACAAGTATAGACCCAAACAGTTCAAACCAATACAAATATAGACCTAAACAGTTCAAACCAATACAAGTATCAAACCAATACAAGTATAAACCCAAACAGTTCAAACCAGTACAAGTATAGACCCAAACAGTTTAAGCCAATACAAGTATAGGCCTAAACAGTTCAAACCAATACAAGTATAGACCTAAACAGATCAAACCAATACAAGTATAGACCCAAACAGTTCAAACCAATACAAGTATAGACCTAAACATTTCAAACCAATACAAGTATAGACCCAAACAGTTCAAACCAATACAAGTATCAAACCAATACATGTATAGACCCAAACAGTTCAAACCAATACAAGTATAGACCTAAACAGTTCAAACCAATACAAGTATAGACATAAACAGTTCAAACCAATACAAGTATCAAACCAATACAAGTATAGACCTAAACAGTTCAAACCATTACAAGTATAGACCCAAACAGTTCAAACCAATACAAGTATCAAACCAATACAAGTATAGACCTAAACAGTTCAAACCGATACAAGTATAGACCCAAACAGTTCAAACCAATACAAGTATCAAACCAGTACAAGTATGAACCCAAACAGTTCAAACCATTACAAGTATAGACCCAAACAGTTCAAACCAATACAAGTATCAAACCAGTACAAGTATAAACCCAAACAGTTCAAACCAATACAAGTATAGACCCAAACAGTTCAAACCATTACAAGTATAGACCCAAACAGCTCAAACCAATACAAGTATCAAACCAATACAAGTATCAAACCAATACAAGTATAAACCCAAACAGTTCAAACCAATACAAGTATAGACGCATATGGGTAAAAAAAATATTCCAAATTTGAGAATGATTTAATGACATGAAACTCTAAGCCAGTCAATCAACAAGCATACCAACATGCCTACCAAATTTCCAGCTTACTGGTCGTTCATTATGCATACGAACACACCTACCTAGTAATTTAATTTGTCTGCATAAAGTGGTCATTGCATTAAATGTGCTAACAAGTTAAAAAGCGTACAAGGTTTTATTTATCAGCCTGAAATGAATGTTGCTTCATCGTACTAACAAGGATTTTGTCCAAAAGAAAGATGGAAAAAGGTAATATAATGATCTAGTCAAATCCTTTACCAATGCAGCTAAATATGCTTACAGTTTTAATCTGTCCCCAACAATTGCTTTTCTTTCATGCGTTTGTCCTTTCTTTTTCTTTTTGCAATATGTGTTAAAGAGGACATAATTGAAAAGATAGAGCGGACAAACTAAACCTGACAACATTCTCTTCTTTTAACTCCATCGGCATCAAGTGGAAAATTAAAATTCTTAATCTTACCTTACAAAGAAATCTGATCTCAATTCCGCCATAATGTTCTTTTCATTCAGGACCTGTTCTTGTTGCCCACGTGCTATGATTTGCTGCTTGTTGAGGATCTTTAGAGCATACATTTCACTGCTATTATTTTCCTGTACCTGAAAATTATTCATAGTTTCAAACTATTGTTCCTTGGTTCTGGTGTATTTATTTCATACATGTTTCAGGTGTTGTCTTTATTCAAGACTTTTATTTCCTTTGTACGGTTTCAAGGTAATATTTTTGTTTCAAAAACTTGTATTTATGTGGATAATTTCATAGTATTGTCTTTCTTATAGACTTGTATTTGTGTGGATAATTTCATAGTATTGTCTTTCTTACAGACTTGTATTTGTGTGGATAATTTCATAGTATTGTCTTTCTTCTAGACTTGTATTTGTGTTGTACAATTTCATGGCACTGTCATTGTTCAAGACTTGTATTTGTGTTGTACAATTTCATGGCACTGTCATTGTTCAAGACTTGTATTTGTGTTGTACAATTTCATGGCACTGTCATTGTTCAAGACTCGTATTTATGTTGTACAATTCAAGGTAGTGTACTATGCTTTTTACAACTGTGTAAGATGAAATTTGCAACAGTCAGTGTCACTGACAATCGATGTACTTCATCCTCCTGCTGATTCTTGCTATTGATTTGCAACATTCACTCTGGTATTAAATGATAATAGATGGGCATTTATCGAAGTGCAAATTTTACCAAATCAGTCACAAAATAAATAAAGTGTGTTTGATACCTTTGTAGCTGATTAGTTAAGTCAGTGGAGGAAGGACATTCTACCATATTTCGTGTTAATTTTCGTACCCTTTAATTTTTCTTACACCATCAAGCCATAAAAATAATAATTAATTCTATATTTTTTCGTACACAAACTTTCATATTTTTTCGGTCAGCCTATTATTTTTTGCACATAAAACAATCTACTGTGAGGATTTACTTTTGCCAAAGTGATAAAAATGTACAGCCCTTTAAATTTTACAACTAAGAATAAAAGATAAAATCATTGTTTTAGTTGCATTTTTATTTATCTATTATTTTTATTTCATTTTGTTAAAATTAAAGACAGGTTCCCATTTCAAACGGATTCAAAAATATACCAAAGTTCGATTTAGGTACATCAAATGACCAGGGTATTGTTTTGCTAAGCAAGTTATGAGTAGTGACTAACTTTGGGCATGTTCTTAACTGTGGCATCGAATAATGAAATGGGTGATTCATGCAATATAACAATCGTGGTTTATAATCATGCATGTCGGTCATTGATAATTTCTTTCTTTTCTTATTGTATTTCAATACATATTTTTATGTTTTTATTTTTATCACGTTTCAAACGGCTTAAGAAAAAATTATGATGAATCACTTAGATACGCAAAAAGACCCACTTATTCTTTGATTTGGTATAATCCCATAAGAGAAATATAAATATTTTATTCCTCAGTGTGAAACACAAACCCAACTTATCTGTTATCTTCGCGTAAATTTGTATCTGAGGCATCTAATAATGTACAAGAAAAGAAAAGAAAACTAAAGAAATATTCACCAATTATAAGCGTGTAGAAAGCCCTTTGTTCAGCTTACGCAGAAAGGGCAACTATTTTGTTAACTGAGTATCTATTCGCATTCATTACACTGCCCTTCTTCGTCTTTTGTATCGGTGAGAAAATATAATGATTGATGTATCTGTTCTGTTGTTGTCATTACAATATATGCCGCTATTCATTAACAGCTGGATGTTAATGAGCACTCTCGATAACATCATTTGGTGAACAAAGAAAAGCGCACATTTGAAAACGACTTCAGGAGCCACTTGTGGTTTATTTTTCCAGTAAAAATAATTTCTCATTACAGGAAGATGTGAAGACCACAGACCATTAGGCAATTATTCTTATTGTCTCAATATAGTAATGCAGCAAAAACTAGAAAAACCCAGTTAGCTTTAATCATAAATGCAAAAGTCGACGACCCGATTTATATATGGGTAATATCTCCAAAGATCTTGGTCTGTTCGTGCTTGGGCATGTCTTCATTATTACGTTTCTTCAAACCCATGCCAAAGGGAGAAACTTGTATCCCATCACCACCTAAATGTACTGAACCAACAAACATAAGGCAGAAAATTTGACCTGGATGGCCCAGAAAAGACAATGGTGAAGCCCATCACCTGTCTGTTACTTCAGTTACCGAGATCACCAATGTAAAAGATGATGCTGAACTGCACAAATCAAATACTCATGCAACAGATAATGCCATCATACCAAAAGATATTAATGAAAAGGTGCCCATTGTTGCTGAAAAATTTCCTGCAGTAGACAAGCTGGACTACAGCAAAGATATCAGGGATATAAGCCAGTTTCCTGATACTGCAAAGTCACTAGTAAGAGGAAAGTATAAGAATAGGACATTAACGATAAATAAGAATTGTTGAGGAGGCAAAACTATGTGGAATTAGGCCCATAGCTGCAAAGTATCATCTTACACCAAGTACTTTATCAAACTGGATGAAAATGGATTTTTTTGAAAAATATTAAAAGGACAAAGAAAGGATTTATCTCGTGTGCCAGCCGACCCTTGATGTATTTGCATGAGAACGAGCAGGAAATTTTATCCTGGTTACTATGTACGCAGGACCATCACGAGCCTGTAACAACTGAGATGTTAGAAAATTATACTACTGCAGTTATTCAGGAGGAAAATCTAAAGTTTCAGGGCTCAGGAGGATGGGTTGATGGATTTTTCAAGCGAAATGGACTTGCACTGAGATGTACAACTTCAATACCTCAAAAACTACCTCAACACCTAGAGGAAAAATAGACTGCTTTACCAGATACATAAGAAGGGCAGTGTATTTCGACTTGTTGACAGGGAAGATAATTGATAAAGTCGGAACGAGACAGGTGCGTATTAGAGGTATCGGCAGTGTATTTCGACTTGTTTACAGGGAAGATAATTGATAAAGTCGGAACGAGACAGGTGCGTATTAGAGGTATCGGCAGTGTATTTCGAATTGTTTACAGGGAAGATAATTGATAAAGTCGAAACGAGACAGGTGCGTATTAGAGGTATCGGCAGTGTATTTCGACTTGTTTACAGGGAAGATAATTGATAAAGTCGGAACGAGACAGGTGCGTATTAGAGGTATCGGCAGTGTATTTCGACTTGTTTACAGGGAAGATAATTGATAACGTCGGAACGAGACAGGTGCGTATTAGAGGTATCGGCAGTATATTTCGACTTGTTTACAGGGAAGATAATTGATAAAGTCGGAACGAGACAGGTGCGTATTAGAGGTATCGGCAGTGACAAGCACTATTTAACTTGTGTATTGACATGCCTGGCATCTGGTGACTAATCTTTCAGGGAAAAAGAAACTTAAAAAATCTAAAAATCCCAAAGGGAGTTGTAGTTAAAGTTCAGCAAAAAGCATTCCTGGATGAACACCTGATGTTGGATTATATTGATGAAGTTTGGAAAGTACACACCATCTCTCCTAATGTTGGATTCATTCCGTGGCCATTTGACTGTAAAAAAAAACTCCATGAAGACATCCAGAACAACAATGGCAGTGGATGCACAAGTAAACTACAGCCACTGGATGTATAATATCTAAATGAACCTTTCAAAGGACTGCTCTGGAGAGAAAAAAATCAACGTACATGAAGGACCAGGCTTCCAAAAACATTGCAACCAGGGAAGCTGGTGAGGAGGCAACCGACAAAATTCCAGCCTCTTCAAAGCTGCAGATGATTGACTTGATTTTTGAAGCCAGTGAGGAATTAAAGAAGAAAAAGGATATGATAATCAGTAGCTTCAGAGTTACTGGCCTTTCAAATGTAATAAATGGTAGAGAGGACCACTACATAAGGAGTAACAATGCAGTTCTATTGGAAAGTCTTTCTAGTGACAAAGAATGTGAATGGTTTGAGGGTTTTGAGCTGGAAGACTTGTTCTTGTTGTAGGGTTTAACGCCATTTTTCAGTACATGATAGGCTATACATGGCAGCCAGTATTAATGGTGGAGGAAGAACCCGGGAAAACTCCGGAAAGAACCACCGACCCACGAGAAGCTACTGGCAATCTTTCTCACATACCCACATTAGCCGAATCCAACACTCGAACCCACGCAGAGACAAGTGAGATGGCAGTGATCTGTAACGGAGAGCGCATTAACCACTCGGCCACTTGGGGCCCCTGGAAGACTTGCAAAACTCTTGACAATTATGAATTTTTCATTGCAGTTGTTTTGTCCATTCGTCCAACGTTGGATCACAAATTATATCCTTGAAAATAACATGTGTTTATAATACAAAAATATTTTTATACACGTTGCTTTGTTGTTCTTTCTCTCTCTGTCTCTGTCTCTGTCTCTCTCTCTCTCTCTCTCTCTCTCTCTCTCTTCAGTATCAGTAGATTAATATTGTTTTTGAGCTAATGGGCTTGTCGTACATATTTTCAATACCCCATGGGTAGCCTCATTTCCCTACATAGAGCCTCCTTAGTTTGATCTGTTGAGGTGAATCTGGTCTTCAGTCCAGTATTTGCTGGAAATACCAAGCTAAAGGTCAAGCGTATTTAATTAGCATGTATATTACCTCTGCATAGCCATGTGGCACAGTGACAATGGATCTCATGTATATTACCTCTGCATAGCCATGTGGCACAGTGACAATGGATCTCATAATTACAACCAAAACGATTTATTCATTCAGGTTTTAATTGCCAATGGAATATAATAGTGCCCTTGTAGTGTTTACATAAGGAATAACACAACTGAGAGGTAGCTGAACAATAAAGATTATTCTCTCTCTCTCTCTCTCTCTCTCTCTCTCTCTCTCTCTCTCTCTCTCTCTCTCTCTCATAACAACAATCAGATTCTTCAGTTGAAAGCAGAATGAGACAGAATTTGTACATTAGTTTTGTACGTTAGGTGGTCGGGTGTCGTGTGTTCTACAGACCTTGTCCGGGTATGATCCCGTTATTTTTCGTACAGTCATTACCACAAAATGATAATTATTTATTTTACATAACTTTTGCGTACACTGAACTTAAAATAATTATTTTTTCATGTACGAAAAATAACATGAAATACGGTATATCAATGTGTTTCCTAACGTGATGTTTTGTTTGCCGTTGCCAAATTTGATCTGAAGCAGTTGATACAGAGAAAGTTTGATCGAACAGCACTGGAAACCGATTGGGATCCGAATGTCAGTCCTATTAAAATCAGTTCTCCACTGTCATACATGAAGATCTGATGACAACAGCTTAAGGGTCATGTTCTGGTGACCTTTGACTTTGCCAATGAAAATGCAGATATCAAAAATCTGAAAGCGAATCAAATCGTTCAGTGCATATTCATGCCCTTGATCCACGCTGCTCAGTCTCCAAATGTGAATATGTGATTGGTTGATAAAATTAGCAATTATGGTAATAACATAGGTTACCAGAACATGAGCACTAAGCGTTTGCTGTCAAATCTTCATGCATAACAGTGGAGATCTGATAGAACTGAATTGATATGAAAGGTTGGTCGTCGAGGAGAGCGGAAGTGTTTTTTGTGCGCTCTAAAGCATGTGAAGCGTGTGAAGTTATAGTGTGACAACATTTTGTGCGAAATTACCTCAAACAGGATAATCTAGTGAAAGGCAAGTGTATTCTGTGTTCATATTATTGTGCCTTATATTTATTAATAGTTTTTGTGCCCGGCAGGGAAACTATGCACTATTGAGTTTTGTGTTTAATTTGTGTTTAATTTGTTTGATAATTACCTTTTGATTCTCAGTCTTAGTTAGGACTGAGAAATAGATTGTCCAAGGGGTTAATCTACAACTTTTCTTTAGGGGCTTATTAAAGCGTGACTGTTTTGGTATTGAACAAAATATCATATATACATTGACTCATTAAATAGTGGTGTGAGACCCTATTCTTAAGGTTTCGCATTATATGAGTAGTATTCAGAGATTATAGACTTGATTTTCAAAGATGGAAGAAATGGCAGAAAGTAATGTACATACAAGATCAAAATTGAACAAGTATTTTAAAACCAGTGTAGAGGAAATGCATTTAATTGTGCACCACCCACCAGGATGTCAAACGATAGACTTCGGAGACGCCGAGCAAGCGCCGCGACAGGCGGAAGTACTGATGGCGCTTCATGTTATGGGAGTAGACATCGGACAAATAGATGGAATTCAAAATGGTGGAAGAAACAAATATATCATCTACACCAGAAATTACAACACTCCACTTTTGGAAATGGCATCCTTGGAAATAAAAGGGACGAGAGCGACCGTACGAAAGACAGAACCCTTCATCAGAAGATAGAACCTAAGCTGACGGAAATCCACATAGTGGGACTCCCACTGGAGGTCGACACGAAGCAAATAATCCAAAAGGTCGAAAAGAAGTTTCATGCAAAGGTTGTGACCCACAAAATGGCTACCATTTGGGGGTTTGCACCAATAGAATCAGGCAATAGAGTTATTTATGTAGCCAAAGAAGATGCGAGAAAGGTACCACTTTTCTTTTACGTTATGGGCTTCAAGTTAAGAAGTTGGTACAAAGGAGCAGAGCACGATAGAAAATGCCCTAGATGTCTCATGACAGGGCATGAACCAAGGGACTGCCCGGGCAAGGAACCTACAGTGAAAGAAACAGAACAAAGAACGTATGAAAACAGAGTGGCGACACCACCTCATAGCAAAGTGATAGAACAAGACCCAATACTACAACTCATCAAAGAAATCAGAACGGAAAAAGAAACAAGTGAGGAAATAACAAACAGCTCACTTCCGGTCATGGATTTGACTGAAATAGGAGGGGAAGAACCAAAGACGCCGGAGTGGCAGCAAGTATTGAGCCCGGATAAAACAGGACCTCTAAAAACAAAAAAAAATCCAAGGAGGGAGTAACTACAGCAAACAGGTATGAGTGTCTATCAGAGGAAGAGGAAATTCTGGGAGAAGAACAAAGTAACAATACAGAAAAAGACATCATAGGGCTGAAACCTTTAACATCGACACCCGTCTCGAAATCAGAGAGGAAAAAAAGAAAGGCAGGCACAGGTCTAGAATCACCACATGAAGGAGAGGAAGGGAAAAATGAAGAGACAATAGAAGAGAGGAAAAATGAGAAGGAAAAGAAAAGAACCAAAACAAAAAAGAAACGTTAAGAAACAATAGAGGAAGAAACTATGGAAACTGGAAACGACAAGATAAATGGAAATGAAAAACAGGAAGAAGAAGAAATGGATGATGATGACGAATTCGAAACCGGAAACGAATATGGGAGTGATGGAGAAGAAACACAAGAGACAGGAATAAGAGACACAACGGCAGAAACCATATCTGAACAAACAAGCAAAGAAATCAACAGTACAACAGAAGAAGAAACTCCACCTACCATTTTGACTGGGGGGGGGTAGACTCTGAAACCAGTGCCCCCCATAGAATAAAATTTTTTTATTTTTATTTTTAGGAATAAAAATCTAAAAGATAATTTAATATTAACCAATAATGCGGCAACCTGGAGGGGAAAAAAATGGAAGGAAAGAACTTCCAAGTGTTTTCAATAAATGTTAATGGGATAAATAAGGAGAAAATTGTTAAATTCAAGAAAGACTTAAATTATGATATTCTTTTCATGCAAGAAACCCACAATGAGTTCAACAGTGATGTGACAGCTCTGTGTGAAAGTCATTTAGATGGCATTTTGTTGAAAAATGATTTAGAGGGAAAAGACGTAAGAGGGGGCGTTGCAACTTTAATTAAAAACAAACAAGGGATACAGTGGGAAAGAATAGAAGAGGGAAAAGATTTTAAGGGGAGACTATTACACAAAAAAATCGAAAAAATACATTTTATTAATCTATATATACATGCTAACAAATATCAAAAACAGGAATTTCTAAGAATTTTATCGAAATATTTAGAAAAGTATACAATGGAAGATGTCATTTTGGGAGGGGACTATAACTGGGTTGGGGAAAATGTAGATAGAGAAGGGGGATTAACAACAAATGATATGAGATTTCAGATAGAAATGGAAAATTTAATTAAAATGCATAAATTTACGGATGTGTAAAGACGTCTAAATATAGTTAGGAAGCAATATATTTATGATTATAGTACAAATAAAGGAAGTAGGATAGACAAATTTCTATGCACCAATTATAATGAAGAAACATACAAAGATGCAGGAATTATTGATTTTAAGATTTCTGATCACAGACTAATATATCTTACAGTTGATTTTAAATCTAGAAATAAGTGGGGAAAAGGAAATTGGAAATTGAATAATAAGTTGCTAGAGGATCAAAATTTTATTAAGGAAATACAATATGAATTAAAAACCTTTATAGAAAAAGGAAATATAGATATTATTAGTGAATGGGATAAACTTAAACAGAAAATAAAAAATAGCTATCAAAACCTCGAAAATCAGAAGTAAAAAATTAAAAATGGAGCAAGAAGAAATTGAATGTCAATTAAAAGCAAATAATACAAGGGAAATGAATAAAATTTTAAATGATAAATTAAACAAAATAATAGAAGAAAAGAGTTTGGGTAGGAACATAAGGGCAGGGAAATATACACACATATATAAAAAGGCTCAAGGACTATACAAGCGAGAGGAAATTAGAAAAGGGGGGGGGGATAAAGTAATGGAAAGCATGAAAATAAATGAAACAACAAGAACAAGTGACAGGTATGTAATTATAAAACACATACAAGATTATTACTCTAAATTGTACTCATCACAAAGGATTGAAAATAAAAGAATTGATAAATATTTACAAAACATCCAATGCGAGATGATATCAACAGAACATAAAAGACTTATGTGATGATTTCATCTCGCAAGAAGAAATTTTTAAAAGCATTCAAAGTCTTACTAAAGGAAAAGCTCCAGGTGGAGATGGGCTCACAGCGGATTTCTACTTGAAATTCTGTGGGGAGCTGTCGCCCATTTTGAAATGTTTATTCAATAATATTTTACTTAGAGATGACGTTATGACTGAAACAATGAGGGAAGGGATTATAATAATTATATATAAAGGGAAAGGTGATAGAGAAGATTTAAAAAACTGGAGGCCCATCTCCCTCCTTAACAATGACTACAAAATACTTAGCAAGATATTAGCGGAAAGGATGAAAAAAAGGACTGGGAAATATAATAAATATAAACCAAACATGCGGACCACAAGGTAGGGACATACAAAATAATATACTTAGTATAAAAACAATAATTGAATATATAAATGACAATGCACGAAAAGCTGATATGGTACTTTTTGATCAAGAAAAAGCTTTTGACAGATTAAAAGATAACTACATACAAAAAGTTCTAGAAAAATTTGGATTCGGAAATAACTTTCGAAAATGGACTAAAATCCTGTATAATAAAACAACTTCTAGAGTACTAGTAAATGGAGCCAGAACAGAAAAATTTGACATTAAAAGATCAGTGAGGCAAGGGTGCCCACTGTCGATGCTATTATATGTAATAGCAATTGAAATTCTAAGTATAAGCATCAAACTCAACAAGAACATTGAAGGTATTAAGATACCAAATATAAAAGAAGTGAAAATGCTGCAACATGCTGATGACTGCACCAACTTTATAAAGGATCAAAACTCCTTTAAACACCTGATCAAAGAATTTGAAAATTTTGGAAAAGCATCGGGATCTCAGATTAATCATGAGAAAACAGAAATACTTAAAATAGGAAACTGGAGAGGTAATCACCCAGGGTTACCTCCACACCAAATAAAAAAGAAGGTCAGCATTAGGGATATACTTTGGAGAAGGAGAAGAAAAGGAAAACTGCAAAAAAAATAAAAGAAGCCATAGAAAGGAATGTGAAAATCGGGGCATTCACGCCATTATGTCTAATGGAAAGAGTACAAGTTGCGAAAACATATATGTACGCTCATATGAACTATATTTTAAAGTCTTTAGAAATCAGTAATACTGAATTAAATATAATTGATAAAACCATAATTGACTATATCTGGGACTTCAAACTACATTACGTAAATAAAGAGACGCTTATCAATGCCACAGAGAGGGGAGGGTTGCACTCCCCAGCCCCATACTACTGAAAGCCACTAATATTTTATATAGATTCAAAAGATTAAGTGCAGAACCGAAAATTCCATGGGAAGGTATTTATATATACCGTTATGGTTTCACTTTAAGAAATAGAGCGGACATCTATAAAAGTAATAAACTAACTAAAATGTTAGTAGTTCCTAGGAAATATAGAAGTATTAAAGAACTTTTGATATAATACCGAGATAAAAAAAAGACTTATGGGATAGAGAAGAAAAACTGACATATGACTGGATACGGGAAGATATAACAAAACCCATAAAAAGTAAAGTAGAGAAAGAAAATATACACGTAAATTGGAATAAAGCATGGGGGCACTGGAAAAAACTAGGCTCTCTGAAAATACAAAGCCTCTGCTTCAAATACATGCATGATGCGTGGTTGACAGGAGAGGTAGCAGTGAGACGTCGAATGGTCAGAGAACCGCCAAAATGTCCACTGTGTAAGAAAAGGTCCTTTTTCTAAATATCATGTAATGGTATGTAATGGTACAATGTCCAATACCACAAATTAAGAGAGATAAAGTTATAAGTGAAATTAATACAAATAACATATACAAACATCAACACTTATTATATATAAATGGGAACTTTACAAAGAAAACTTTATATATGATAACAAACTATATTGTAGAAACAATGAGGGCCTGTGGCCAAATAATTTGTATCGGAAAATAATTGACTTGTACAGTTTAGAGATACTAATATCTTCTTCTTCTTTCTTTGAGGAAAACCAAGGACAGGGACCACTTGTGGAGAAAGTACGATATGAGGATGCCATGGGGCTATGTCACATGGCGCTACGCGAAGTGAACGGGCCCGGGTAGAGTCCGGAAAATTCTCCACATGAAGAATATCAGGACAAACAAAACAGAAATATCCAGCACCCTCTACATACCAACCCCATACAGTCGTTTGACTGTATAAGCTACCTCGTTCAGGAAAATTAACAACCTTTTGGCACCATTCGATTTAATAAAATGGAACTATAAAAGGCAGCAACCCTTATAAGGGCGATGTATATGGAAATAAAGAAAGCCCAAAATAATGCTGACCTAAAAAAAAAAAAAGGAAAAGCGAAGTATGACTCACATATAGCACGCATTAAAACAATAAGCTATTTTTTTTTCTTAAAAAGCAGTACACCGTAACTTCGCCAAAATTCAAAATTTCAAATAAAACAAGTAAAATTAACAGGTATTCTTTATAAACTGTGGTACGAAAACTGGGAACAAATTTGATTCAGAAGGCTGTCCCAACATAAACACACTATAGCACGAACAAACAGATAGCATACTAACAGATAGCAAACACGGGACATAGGAGACCTCTAGCCAAGGTCACCAAAATCTTAATAGGGGAGTGACCCCGGTTTTAGGTGATAGAAACCAAACCGGAAGAACAAGCCTATAGAAAACACTAGGAGTCAAAAAATTCATAACATAACATTTTTTGATCCAAATCCTTTTCAAAAAAAATATAAACAGAGCAACATATCAGGGGGTTTCAAGTATACATAAAACACTTTCCCATTTTTGGCTAGGATGGGGGAGGGGGCATCTGTCTGGTGCCCTCCCCCCCCCCCAAAAAAAAAAAGAATGTATGCCCCAGGATTATTTCATATGATATTCAAATCTAACAACCTTTCTTAGTGTATACGAATTAAAAGTTATAAACCTGAAAAAGAGTGAATGCTGGACAGATGATTAATAAACTCTGTTCCCCTCGATTCACACAAGTATTTAGTTGGATGTGATATTTTACTTCAGAACAACACAAGTAGGTTATTTAGTGGCAAGGCCACTGAAGTAAAGAGTCTTGCTCCAGGACAATCCAATGTACCCGATCAGGGCACATCAGATGATAGGAATCAAAGCCGCATCCTTCCGGTCTCGAGCCAAAAATCCACCATGTCTCATGCATTCATTATTCGTTTTCTAAGACGTTCAGGAGAGAGTATATGGAGAAAAAGGTGAGATAAAACATATGAGAATAACGTACTTACCAATATTACCCTTCCAAATCCTCCAACACCCAGCGGTGTTACTATATGCAAGTCTTGTAGCTTCAATTTGGCCATTTCTGTTTCCAAACTAGAAGTAAGAAATAGTAGAAGGTCATTAACGGAACAAATAAACACATGGGCAATATTCATTTCTCCAGTAAATACATTACCTGATCACATAACATTTGGATAACCTCCGCACATTGTCTTTATATATATTTAGACTATATAAACAAATGGAAGCAACTGTTGCAGATTAAACCCCCATTCTACCTACCTTTATATTGGTTTCAATCAATTTTTCCCTTCGCTGCCTTGATGTCCTTCAGACCATTCTATTAAGTTCAATAACTTCTATAACATACATTTTCAGTCGTACAGTAAGATGTAATGTTGTTTTGTATGGTGCATACATTTTTTCTAAAATACAGAGAATTTATTAATAGTTTTTAAATATAAGGTTTGTTCTTGTCATATACGACTTCAAATGACAACTTACATTTTCACTAGTGGATGTCTGAGGCAATGTCTTTACCCTTTACACATCTCCATTAATTATGTCTTTTCTATAACCTATATATAGAAAGTTCTGAATATTAGAATGCTGCACACAAGAGTTCTTTATTAGTGAACAGCAGTATTAGTGAACAGCAGTATGTTCGGGTTAGCATTTCGGTCGAGTAATTAGGTCTGGTTTATAGCTGGTTGTATAAAATTCAACGTAGCAATGCCAACAAATAGCAAGTGATACTAAGCAAACTAAACTGATCGTGTACGCAAATTAATAATGTTCACATTTTAAAAAAGACTTATGTTGAAGAGAACCAACAATGAATAAGATGTAATGTGTTTGCAACTTCTCGTTTATTGAGAATCCCGTTCTAGCGGCACGTTGATATGTTGTATAGCAGACCATAAAACTACGTGTGGGAAAACTTCTTGCAAAATTGAAAACTTGGATTAAAATACAGTATTGTTTTAAGGTATACATTTCCATCTTTTATATAATGTATTTATTTTATGATTATTTTATTTTTCTAAAAGATACATAGTAAATAGGATGTTCTGGGTTACAAGTTCAAGATGGTCATGGAGTGGGTCTTCCATGTTGACATTTATAAATCGCATTTTCATATACAATTAAAGTAGAAATATGGGATCTTTTTGTACACGTTATGAATATCACTTCCCTATTAAAAGGACGATCGTACTTTCTTGATACGCTTATGTCACGTGTTAAGGCTCGAATAACCAGTAGCACAAGAAAGAATGAAAACAACAAGCTTAAAAAAAAAATACAATAATTTATTTCCTTGGAAAAATTCTGTTAAAAAAATATATGAACTTACGGTTTTATAGAATCAAATCAAAAAATAATCCAAGAATAATCCAATAATAAATTTTTAGTAGTCCTAATAACAAAATGTTCTACAGATTTCAAGTTCGAATCCAGACTAAGAATCCAAGATGGAAGTCGATGACGTATGCTGCAATCTGTAGTGTTGAAGTCTACAGTTCCTTGTAGAAACAAGAATTATCACTCCAGTTTTAGAAATCAAAATAAATTTCTAATAAGAACTGTCATTGATTACGACTCTCAAATGAGCACATGTATTTTCCAGAAAAATAACAGAATTAATCCTTTTGAATCCAAGTAATTTGAAATAACTCCAAACAGCACAACATACAACTTCCAAATTAACAGCCCAGCTTCTACTGATAATAATTCTCCAAAATAGAGGTTATATGGTCTCCTAAAACGTAAACAAGGGGTCACGTGATCATCTTCTCGAAGCTTATAGACACAAAGTACTTGTTAAAGATCACGTATACCCAGTGTGACCCTGACGAAAACCAATCATTTTACTCTAAAAAATAAAACATAAAACAATTTGTTTACACCTTAAGCACGAAGTCCCATCATGACCTCGACAACAACAAATCATTTTAAAATAAATAGAACTTGTTTACGTGGATGCTAAATATTTTGAAACAAGGTCAGGATTTAGATCAACACATGATGTTTATAAACTAACAGTCAAGGTCAAACTATTTTCTGAAAAAAGTATCATCTCCAGAGAATAAATTTACATTACAATAGCATGTAATAAAAAAAATTAAAACTGAAAAACAATTAAATTGAAATAAATATATATTAAATCAGATACAAGTAAATCAAATATACATAACAATACAAATTGGATATTCGACCAAAAAAACAACACGTTGTCCAATGTTTACAGGATTGTCATATTGTTGCGTAGAATTAGCAGACGCGCAGAATTGGCCGACATGGTGGGTACATGTCAGTACCCATAGATGGGTATATATATATATATATATATATATATATATATATATATATATATATATATATATATATATATATATATATATATATATATATATATATACGTGTATAATAGAATTGTCTGCATTGTGTGGGTTTGTATTATTATTTTGTAACTGCTATATTTTACTTATCCTGACTTAGTTTTCCTTTTGGTTAAGTGCTAGGTTAGGACGAACCTTTTCATGAAAACACTGACCTTGTGTGGATCAAGAAAACGTTACAACCCCACTGTGTACTGTAGTAAACTATCTAACATAGGGTGGCAATCGTTGGCTAGAAAGGGGGGTACTTTATCCAATACACAAATATAAATTGTCCATGGATCCAGAAGAATTTGGAATATACGGAAACTGACTGATAAATGGAGGTTGATAGAGTTTAGAGGTGGGTGTTGTCAGTTGCAAACATTACTACAGGAATGTGTCATTCCTTACTTACTCAGCATGACGCGGAGACTGTGGCTCTGCAGAGGTGATCGAACTCGGGTCTATCGCTGAAACGGCTGTCACGCCACCACATTTATCCTGAAATAGTAATTGGAAAGAAATGGAGCTTGTGTGTACTTATTTGATGCAATGCCAAGAACGCTGTATGATTGTTGAAACTATAAGCTATCTTAATATTTTCTCTACTTTTTACAATTGAATAAGAACTGGTAAAAAATTCCTTTCTGTTTTCAAATTTTCAAGTTAATAAAAGATGGTATTGCTCAATTTTGTTGAAACATCATACAAATATCATGGCGTTTGGTCTAAAAATAAATATTGTCTGTCTGAGATATTCAGTAGAATAAACATGTATTACTCACACTATATTGCGGTTTAAAAACTGCCCAGACCAGCGCAGATTTGATGCCGTATAATGTCTCCCAGTAAGGCACTTGATACATATGGTCAGCTATGTCCTGATATGGTGTTCAACACCAGTCAGTCAATAAATCCATAGTTCCTTATGCAATCTTCTGCCATTTATTCAAGTTCTCCCCCACCCCTTCCGCCGACCCTTTCAAATCCTACTTCGTCACTCAGAGGTCGTATTTCGTTTACTATAACACAAACATTATGTTATCTTGGCCTCCTTGTAAATCTAAAATGTTATCAATATATCTTATAAAAAAAGTTCAATGTAATATCATGTTTTACAAATCGCTTTAAATATTCCATTGTTCACCACTTCCAAGGCCATTATGGGGTGGTAAACAAACATTAAATATATTTTGCAAATGGTAACTTAATTACAAGATTTGGGGAATTTCAACCCCATAACTTAAAAGGATTAAGAGTTAAGGTCAGACTATGCGAGACAGATTTACGGAGAGACAAACGATAAAACTATATCCCTACCCTAAAGCCTGGGGATAACACCTGTATTCGAAGCATCTGACATAGTGACTGAGATCGATGTTTCATCTTATAGTCTACAACTTTAGTTACTCACCTTATGTGACTATGATGCATTGCAACTTTAACCATTACTAAAATTCAGATATATTTTTTTGTGAAAGAGTCGGTTTGCCTATGTAAATCAATTAATCAGTTAAGTATAACTTGCTATGCAAATAAATAAATAAATGCAATTGCTTTAAAGATTTTCATGACAAAGACGTCAGACGATAAAGCGCGTGCTTTACTTTATGCTCTTGATACATGTTTTGTCTCTCTCTCTCTCTCTCTCTCTCTCTCCTCGCGCGCAAACACGACCATGTATTTTTTTTCATACTTACCTGAGCATCACTTTCCAAATTTTCCCATCGCTGTCTTTTTCTGTTCTTCTTCCTTACAACACAGCACAGGTTATTTACTACCCATTTTTTTAAACTCGATATCCATCGGAATCTCATCGATTTCGATTTCATGACTACATATAAATTTGCTTTTTTCAAATGACGAAATGTAATCCAGAGTTACCCGAAAGCATCACTAGCTATTTTGGTTACTACCCTGCATCTACGTGACGTCATCCCATGGCGTGAGTATTGTTGACGTCATGCTGCAACAAATTCTTTTTTATATATTCATACGTTTGTGCAATGTTACAAAATGGGTAAAAATAAACATAAAAATCCGAGTATGTTGTATTTTATCGAAAAAATAAGAAATTAAAGTCTATATTTAATTTTGGTGATGACGAAATAAAGTCAGCATCGTGTAGATAATTTTAGTTATATTGGATGAAAACATGCCTATAGTGAACAACGATAGTAAAAGAGTCTAAAGCTCCGCATTTTGTTTTTATGAATTCGATATAAAAATAAAAAAACAACGCTAATAGAAGATGTACGATATATGAAATACATAGAGGTGAATGAGGTGACAGATTTTGTACTATCTGGAGGAAGAAAGAAGATGGGGAAAAAATACTTCCTTTTGTACTGTATGAAAGGTCAGTACCAATATCGAAAAGATCTCCTTTTAAATAATTTGTACTTAACAATTTAAATTTATTTGAAAATTTTGTCTCGAAAAATGATACAATCCTAAGAACAGAAACACAACAAACTTAGCATGTATACATTTAATATGAACAAAGCGGCGAGTAACATATTATATGTTATTATTATTAGTAGTAGTAGTAATAGTAGTGGTGGTGTTGGTAGTAATAGTGGTAACAGTAGTAGTATTAGCATATACTAATAAATCTTCATGTTTTCTCTATATGTAGATTGACCTGATTTGTATTAGTATATTGCAAATAAATTTTAAAAAATATTATTAAATTGATATGTATGAAACATTATTTAAAAATTATGTTTTGCAAAGTCCTTAATCTGGCCCTGGACGCACGAACGAACGAATGAACGAATGGCTGTTCCTCTGCAGAGAAGCTGACATCCAGGTTTCATCTATACTGTGAAATATAGGTTTGATCATGAGCATTCAGAAATCATAAGTTATTTAATTTTTAATATCATGCTGTTTGCATAGGTTTACTATGGGAACTGAATTAGTACCGCGAGTCCTGCATTGAAACACTAACATAGTTCACACGGATACAGTTGCTCTCTTGGTGATTATACATTCAGTTTAACCGACTTGCAAATTGGGGAATTAGCTCACATGGTAGAGCGCTCGCTTAGCATGCGAGAGGTACCGGGATCGATACCCGGATTCTCCAGATTTTTTTTTCTTCATTTTAAAACTTCTATTTTTTAATTATTTTCTTTCCCATTCCCACTTTGTAGTTCACCTATTGTATCACTGATATATTTTTGGGCTTGAGTTGGCGTTACTTTTGCCGTACAAGAAAATAACATATTGTCCCTATGGAAAAATGTACAATTATAATATATGATACAGCTATATATGGACTTTGAAGATTCATTTCTAGTACATAGATGTATCCATCACTACAAAGTCTGACGATCAAGTGATCAAGTCTCTCTCTCTCTCTCTCTCTCTCTCTCTCTCTCTCTCTCTCAAAGAATTTTTGGCAAAAAATATAAAACTTTCCCACGGACTGTCTGATCACACTGAATAACGGATGTGACCCCCATCCCGAAATCCAAACGACAGAAGCTGACAATTGTTTTTATTGTGCCTTTAATATATATATATATATATATATATATATATATATATATATATATATATATATATATATATATATATATATGAACGCTTAACACCATCACCGTTAAGCGTCTCTGTTCTCTGCTATCTGACGAATTATTTTTCAGTTTTGAATATATCCCTGCGTCTTACAAGCACGAAGAACACATTTGTATATTAAAAGCAACAAAATAGTTCCAAATGCTTGGGGCCATTCCTTTCTGTAAGTTCATGACTTGCTAATATATAAAAAATGCATTGACTGTAATTTAAACCAAGTAAACTTCTTTACAAAATACGAGTAAGCATGTGTTTTTGCAAATCGTAAAATTGCCCTAGGCCGATAAATCAGCCCCTCACCAGTGATGATATTTATTTTCGGGTTAGGGGCCGATATCACGTACTCATTGAAAGCTGCAATTATTTGCAGACACTTTTGGCTGCACACATCGGCGTACATTTTGTAAACTTACCGGTATTTCTCGTGGCTGTGGAGCTACCGTCGATCAAAGAGTTCTTTTGGTGACATGTACATTATATTTCTTGAGCAAATTCTGTGTTTGGTGACTTGTAAACCCGCGTGGAATAGCATATCCATCTGTCCTGTGACCATTTTAAATTTCGCGCTAGATATGGCTGTTACCACTTACCGGTGTGTGTCTAAAGTGTACGCAGGGTTGTTCCGAAATGATTTGCACACAACAAAATTGCACATTTTAATGCACAGGTGACATCACAGCCACATATCGTTCATCAAGTTGAACACAGATTTGGGAAGGGTGCCACGTTATAAGTAAGGAACAATAGCCAGATTGCAACATGTATATGCTAGACCCTGAGGCTAATTATTCGCTTCATAAATGTTGCGAGTGTAAGCCGACATCAAAAAGACGGGTGGGAAGCCAGTTGTATATAACATGGCCATAGGAACTTGTTACTGGCGCCTTATTCTGCTGAGTGCGATTCACATGTAAGTGGCATGAATTGCCGGTGTTGGCTCAAAGGAATATCAAGTGGGGGTCGTAAATCCACATTAGTAGTGAATAGGGATACTTTACGGACAATGGGAATTAGCATTAAAAACACCCCTGGGACACTTTACGGACAATGGAAATTTAACATGGCGAAAAATCGTGGGATACTTTACGGACAAGGGGAATTAACATGGCTAAAAAATCGTGGGACACTCTACGGACAAGGGGAATTTAACATGGGATTTTTTTTTAAAAAAAAAGGGGTAGGCAATAGAAAGGCTATCTCTTTTCGAGAAATATGACTGGCCCTGAAAAGGGCCTTTGGTTTATGTTAATATGCCCTTAACATAAAGGGCATTTGCGACATCTTCTTTTCCTCAAACTTCGTCTTACAGCAGGGCCATACATCAGAGTCCTCTTGAGGCAACCTTGTCTCTCTATATAGACTCTTCTTATCCACAGGCTGCTGTTGGTCCTGTGGACAACGGTCCACTTGGATCGGACATACATGAGCATGTCCGTCCTGAACATCATTGTTGACACAAGGGTTGAAGATTCAACGTCTGTCCACATGTTGAGGCTCCGAGAATAGGTGAATCAATGCAGTGAACGGCGCTTATTTATAGGGACAGGAAGGATTGAAACGGATTGAGTTCATTCACCAATCCGAACACGCGTTACAGAATTCAGTCAGCCCGCATCCAATCCGAAGAGAGTAGTCTGTGACGTCACGTAGTCTATATAGATTCGCTAGCGCTTGTGTGCAGTCAATCTATGCGACAGTGATTCAACATGACGGAAACTCAGAAAACGATCCATTGGGGTGCACCAGCAGGGGAGACTGCCCAAGGGAACTCGGACTTACTTTCAGAAGAGGTGAATTGGGATTTTGTGGATTTTCTCTCCTCGCAAGAATTTGTTCCGGAACCTTCGTTACCTTCTTCATTACCGCAAGTGGAAAATTTTAGACAGAGACAGAAAGAAGAATTGGAGAAATTTATACAACGACAAAAGGAAGCGGAACAGGCTTTTCTCCTACAGCAACAGCAACAAGAAGAAGAGGTAAGAAAAAAACAACAGCAGCAACAGCAAGAAGAAGTAGCAGCAAAGAAACAAGAGGGTGAAAATCAAACGGTCACGGTACTGTTGGACATTTTAGCGGAGTTAAGAAGTCTGAAACAAATGTATCAGACTTCTTTATCACGACCGAAGAGAATACGACCTTCCCGAGCTAAACACGTCAACCCTGTGACTAAGCCTACCGTACCACCCTTAGTGATTTCAACCCAATCATCATCAACATTACGCAGTCCAGAAGTGGGCCTTGGCCGTGGCAAAGGCATAAGGCAGTTAAAGTTGATTGCTTAAACTCACCCTTTCACCATGAAGAAAAAAAGGCCCTTTTCAGGGCCACCCACATTTCTCGAAAAGAAATACAATTTCAATTTGCCAATAACTCAAAAAAAAATAAACCCCACCCATTTTACCCTTATAGTACGTGTCTGTGTATGAGTGCGTGAGTGTACGTTCTTATTTTAAAATCACAACTCAAAGACACTTACCTTATATCATTCATTTATTCTTTTCTCCATTTTTTACAATCCAATTCACAATTCACAACACATCACTTTAATAAAAAGTTCATTGACTTCTTCTTTCTCCTTGTTTAGTCTCTCTGTTTCTTGAATTTCTTCACTTTCTTTTCCTCATTTTCTTCCCTTCTTCTTTTCTTCTTCTCCTCTTTCTTTGCCTCTTGTAAATAGAATTGTCTTTTTTCTTCCTCTAAAGAATCCCTCTCTTCTTTCGAAGAATCCCTCTCTTCTTCTGAAGAATCCCTCTTTTCTTCTGACTCCTCTTGTTTCTTTTTTGGGCAATCTGGAGACCAATGTCCTTTTTCTTGACAATAATAACAGGTATCTTGACTTTTGTCTTTTTTAGTCCCTGTTTTTGTTCTTTTTTGACAGTCTGGACACTCTGAAGACCAATGCCCTTTCTTCTGACAGATATAGCAAGTATCTTGACTTTTATCTCGAAAGGAAGGAGAGTAGTCTGTCGGCTGGTCTGAAGAGAATTTTCTAATGACCCCTCGCAAAGCTCTGACGAAACGTTCCATCTGGTTAGTCTCTTCCATCGTTGTGCTCGGCTTGAGAGTGAAATGAATAGTGAAAGGACAAGACACACACCCTTTTATATACGCTGGTCTGCTATGACTATAAAGTAGCTCATGGTGTTTGAACTTGAGTCATTTGACTTTTTGCTTTCAAGATGAAACGATCCCATTCATTCGAGAAGAAAGAAGAAAGTAAGAGGCAGAAACGTGATCTATCGCCTCGAACCAGGGCTGAAATCTTGGCACAAATTCATGCCAGTGATTTTGAAGAGGACATGAGTGAACCAGAATTTGAAACCTCTAAACCAAGTTCACCACCCTTAGTCAACCCTGAAAAATACTATTCCATTCGAGAGACGGAAAAGCGCTCCTCTAGAAAATTTAGAACCACGGCTTACAAATACACGGTGAAGTTTAAAGATTTCAAGTCCGAAGTACCGTTAGAGAAAGCAGAAGGGTTCATCACCGGAGTGTGGGATTCTTTGCTCACCGCACTCAAGCGACAATGTCAACCCAAAGAAGACGATCGCTTGAGACTTTCCATACAACACGACGGTTTGAAATCCCCTGTTTGGATCGAGTTTAGCACCCCTGCAGAATTGACTGCTTCCAAAGTCATGGACAAGATTCAACACGTACAACAATCTAATGATCAGTTTGACATCACCGATGGTAAAGCCACACTGGACATGACCCACGTCTCTTCTCCTCAAGGGACAGGACGCAAAAAGATGTTATTGGTGGACGACCTTCGCAACACCAAAAAGAGTCTCGTCCGAATTGACAACCCTCATGACCAGATGTGCTTAGCCCGTGCCATCGTGGTGGGACGAACCTATGCCAACAAGAACGACACGGTAGAATGGAAAAGAACCTGGGACACTATTCAACGTTCCGACCGAGCCAAACAACGAAACGAAGCAGAACTCCTGTTACAACAAGCCGGACTGCCCAAAGACACACCCTGTGGCATTCCTGAGATGCAAAAATTGCAAGATGTCCTAGCTCCACGATACACCTTGAAAGTGCACCCTCAAGAAATGCGCGGACCTCTATTGTTTCGAGGCCAAGATTTTAAGGACGGAAAATACATTCATGTTTATCATCACGATGACCATTTCGATACCATTACCAGTATCACCGGATTCCTAGTATACGGTTATTACTGTGAGAAATGTGACCATGGTTATAATAATCGAGAGCAACACAAGCATTGTGGATTGAAATGCTCAGGATGTTTGGCCTCTTCACCCTGTCTGAGCGAAGAACCAGTGCCTTGTTCCACTTGTCTGCGCACGTTTGTCAGCCCTACCTGTTACCAACAACATCTGAAAACGCAAGGTTCACAGAAGAAATGTGCTTGTCAACTCCTGAGATTGTGCCCTACGTGTGAACAAGTCATATGTACCAATGCTGCCAAGGCACACGTATGTCGAGGAAAGAAAAAATGTCACATTTGTCACCACATCGTGGACTTGGAACACCAATGTTACGTGCAAAAATACCAACCCCCACCAGAGAAAGAGGATGGTCACAAGAAGAAAGGCAATTTCATCTTTTTCGATTTCGAATGCATGCAAGAAACCGGCATTCACATTCCTAATTTTTGCGTGGCTCATCGAGCGTGCGAGAAGTGCATTCAAGAACCTATCTTCAGTCATTGCCCTCACTGCAGCAAGATTCCCGGAGGGCGTGAAAAAATCTTTCGGGGACCGAACACGTTAGCCGATTTTGCCCAATGGGTCTTAGACCCCGTCGACAAGACGTGGAGCCAAGAGGACATCGAACGTTACGGAGATTGTCATCGTCATGCCACGGTGATGGCTCACAATTTCCCCGGATACGATGGACAGTTTCTTCTCAGATACTATACGGAACATGGCACCGAGCGTCCTAAAGTGACTTTGAACGGAGCCAAAATCATTTTCATGCAAGTGGGACAAGTGCAGTTTAAAGATTCGATGAGCTATTTGGCCATGCCTTTGAGTCGAATGCCTAAAACGTTTGGAATGACAGAAATGGCTAAAGGGTACTTTCCACACTTTTTCAATACGGAAGCCAATCAACATGCCGTTCTACCCCATTTACCTGAGGCTCACTATTACGACCCCGACAACATGCGTACCGAACAACGAGAAGCTTTCTACGCTTG
The DNA here is from genome assembly GCA_028554795.2 of Sinohyriopsis cumingii. Taxonomy (NCBI): domain Eukaryota; kingdom Metazoa; phylum Mollusca; class Bivalvia; order Unionida; family Unionidae; genus Sinohyriopsis; species Sinohyriopsis cumingii. The sequence goes on along the minus strand of JAPYKE020000333.1, from coordinate 476,040 downwards.
GTACCAGGCTCACGCTTCGGACCCTTTCGACTTTCAGGAAGAAATGTTAAAGTATTGTCGTTCCGACGTGGACATTTTACGGCGTTGCTGTGGAAAATTTCGAGAACTGTTCATGGAACACGGAGGGGTCGATCCTTTGAAAGAAGCTTGCACCATTGCCAAAGCGTGTTCCTTAGTGTATCGACAACGATTCATGCCTGAAAACACCGTGGCTGTCATCAGCCCTCAAACGACCCACTTTGTCAAACGTCAGTACTCGGTCAAAGCCCTACGTTGGTTACATTACTTGTGCGACAAGGAAGACAAGTGGATTCAGCATGCCCGCAACGGAGGGGGCGAAAAGACCATCGGAACGTATTCGATCGATGGCTGGGACTTAGAAAACCCCAAGATCGTGTACGAGTTTAACGGTTGCTTATTTCACGGATGTCCCGTCTGTTACCCTGACCGTGGCACTAAAAATCAGTTTTTACAACGAACCATGGAAGACTTGTACCAGGACACTTGTCAGCGGCGCCTAAAGTTAGAACAGCAAGGATACCAAGTGGTGGAAATGTGGGAACACGAGTACGATCACCGTATGAAAACCGATCCCGAGTTTAAACGCCTCGTGGAAAGTTACCAGTTCATGGACCCGCTGAACCCGAGGGATAGTTTGTACGGAGGAAGGACCAATGCCACCTGTTTGCTGTACCAAGCCGACGAAGAGAAAGGAGAAGAAATCAAATACTTGGACGTGTGTTCGCTGTATCCCTACGTGTGCAAATATTGTCGCTTTCCTGTAGGGCACCCGCAATTGTTAACGGAACACATCGACCTGAAAAACATTCGACAATACGAAGGCTTGATCAAGTGTAAAGTTTTGCCTCCCACGAACCTGTACCATCCCGTCTTACCTCACCATTGTCAAGGCAAACTGATGTTTCCCTTGTGCCGTACTTGTGCCGAAACGTGCAACCAAGACCAACCTTGTCAGCACACCCAAGAAGAACGGGCCTTGACGGGAACCTGGGTCAGCGTGGAATTGTTCAAAGCTCTGGACATGGGATACCAACTGTTAGAAGTGTACGAAATTTGCCACTTTCCAAAGACACAACAATACCGCAAGGGTGACCCGACGCAGAAAGGCATTTTCGCAGACTACGTGGATGCCTTTTTGAAACTGAAGCAAGAAGCCAGCGGCTATCCGTCCTGGTGTCACACTCCCGAAGACCAAATAAAATTCAAAGAGAAATACTACGAACAAGAAGGCATCACTTTAGACCACATCGAGAAAAACGACGGTAGGCGATCGTTTGCCAAAGTGATGTTAAATTGCTTGTGGGGCAAAATGGCACAACGCCCGTGTTTACCCAAGACGGAATATTTGACAGAACCTTCCCGCTACTTCCAGATGATTCACGACAAAACCAAATACATGAAACACGTGGACGTCGTTCGAGAGAATTTGATCTTGGTCAATTACGAAGAAGATCTGGACTTTGTACAAGACGACCCTTTTGGAAATGTCATCATTGCGGCTTACGTGACAGCCCATGCTCGCTTAAAATTGTACGAAGCTTTAGAACTGTTAGAAGAACGCGTCCTGTACTTTGATACGGACAGTTGCATTTACATCCATCACCCGATTCAACATCACCCTGACATCGAAGGAGACCGTTTAGGAGCCTGGACAGACGAGCATCCCGACGACAAGATTCTAAGTTTTGTCAGTGGCGGTCCCAAAAATTACGGCTACGAATACCGGGACAAAAAAGGAGAAGTGCACACGACGTGCAAAGTGAAAGGACTGACTCTGAATTATCGTACCAGTCGAGTGGTCAACTTTGGGGTATTGAAAGAAGCCTTGCAATCGGGAGAGGATGGAAACTTTAAAGTGACCACCTATCAACCTAACAAGATTGTACGTTTACCCACTCACCACATCGTCAGTCGACCCTTGGAAAAAGTCTGTCAAATTGTATACCAGAAGCGAGTTCGACTTCCCAATCATTTCACCTTACCGTACGGTCACGTCGGTATTGGTCTGTATATAAAAAAGGAACCCTAGGCAAGATCGATAGTTCATTGTGACTACCAAGACCGAGCGAACAAGATGAATACTTTGAAAGAGGCATCGTTCCAGTTTGGGGATTGTAAAAAAGTTGTATCTTCCTCTAGTGTGACTAATATTGGATGGATAAGACCCATGCATTGCGACGGAAAATGTCCGGAAGGAAACTGCGATTGTCCATGTGGTTACCATTGTAATTGCGTAACGGAGTTTGCAGACGAGTGCGATTGTGAGCCTTGCGATGGATACGATGCTGTACCTTGTGACCTGAGCGATGCCGTAAAGCATCATGGGAACTTTGTTCTCACTGCCCCTATCATGGAAAGTGATGCTGTGCGTGTCAAACCTGAGGGATGCGAAAGCGATGCCGCTCGTCCTCTTAGACATTTTACCGGGTTTAAAGGGGAATGTCGACCTTCACGTTTACCTCCCTACGGATGTCATCCAGCCCTGAGCAAACTCCTGTTCATGTCACCCAACCCTCATCGAAACGAACCTGTGAAAGACGAATATTCGTTTCCTGTGCGTTTGTCGGAATACTGCGACTTTGAAAATCGTCTTCAATCGTTCAAACGAAAATGGCCAAAGTATCTGGGAGGACCGACCCCCGAAGAATTAGCCAGAGCCGGATTTTTCTACTTGGGCGAAGGAGATAAAGTCAAGTGCTTCAGTTGCGGTGTGTCACTTCACCACTGGGAACCGCAAGATTCGGCCTACGTAGAACATGCTCGATGGTCACCGAATTGTCATTACTTACCCTTAGTGGGACCGAGACATTGAAGTAACTTCTTACCATAATAATCTGTTCATGGATACTTTACAAGAGAACATTTGTGCTTTGCCTGTGGAGTTGAGAGAACGCATTTATCGAGAACTGGTCAAAATACAAGTGAAACGTAAAGAACAATTGCATCCGTTACGTCACCGGTGTTTGAACCACTGGTACCTGAAAGCTATACAAGGATTGATTCAATTGAAAGTGTTCCATTGGACAGACATTGATCAACGACCTCCTGGTTATAAAAAGGAATGGTTTGGTATGGACGATTCTATCTACTACATTGTAAACGTACTACATCGAATTCCAGAGGAAGAGTTAACGAATTACCAACATCTTTCACGCAATGTCAACTTGGTGAAAGAGGAAACTTCTGAACGAATTGTAATGTGTAGATTAGTGGTGAAACGATTTAGATTCGACAATGAATTAAAACCATGTTTGTGCAAAGAGTACATTTCTTGTGTCAGACCAAAGAGGATTTAGTATGACCTATTCATGGATACTTTACAAGAGAACATTCGTGCTTTGCCTGTGGAGTTGAGAGAACGCATTTACCGAGAGCTGGTCAAAATACAAGTGAAACGTAAAGAACAATTGCATCCGATACGTCACCAGATCTTTAACCACTGGTACCTGAAGGGTATAAGAGAACTGATTCGTCAGAAATTCTTTCAATGGTCAGACATTGTTCAAAACTTTGAGGTCGCTAATGATCGACATGTTCATGATTATGGTTACTTCGAGATTCACCTAGTGCAACGCATTGAGGAAGAGAAGTTAAAGGATTACAAACATATTTTACGTGGAATCTGCTTAGCGGAAGAGGAAACACCTAAACGAACTCTGACGTTTCGGTTACAGTATGCAAGATTTAGATTCCCTACTGGAGAACGAAGATCTCTGGCTAGAAAGTACGTGTATTGCATCCAAAAAAAAGAGAATATAAAAACAGGCTGCCATGCCACGGTTTATGTCACATGTCATCCAACAGATTCCGTGGAAGGAACTCAATGACCATATTCAAACCGTGGATCATTACCATCAATTATTACAAGAATTGTATCCATTTAATTTGGGACGACAAGTGGTGTGTGTCTTAGTGACTTGTTTTCTGGGATTTCGTTTACCAGCCGATTCTTTGTGGACTCTTTACGATCAGTACTTACCACCTCCATGGCCTTAAATGGTCACGAAAAACTCCTTTTGCTCAAAGCCTTGCGGTTTCATCTGGATACTTCTCGACCTCAACAGGAAAAAAAGATTCGTCAACTTTTAGCTACCCAAGACGTGTATGACGATGTGTGTGTAGCTTGTGACTTACACCCTCATTGGACAGATGTTCGTGACTGGAAAAAGGGGGGTTTTGAGGCTTGGACCCAAGAAGTGGCCCAGTATGCACAAGAGTTGTTCAAGGAAAAAAGTTACTTTTCAACCTGTGTTAGTGACGGTGCCAGAAGAACCCGTCACCGAGAACAACCACTCGCTTCAGGACAGGACTGTCATGGACATTCCTGAAAGGTCATTCCGGGAGGACACTTGTGTGACAATACCTCATGTAGAGACTGTAAGAACATTACACACTGTCCCTAGGACATCTTCGTTACCCAAAACATGTTGTACAGACACTTGTTTATATTCCACTTTGATTGTTTTGATGTGTTTTATATTCCTGTACATCACTATTTGGGTTGTATGCATTTTTGTCTTTCGTGTTCATATTTGAAACATTCAATAAACGTGTTCTGAAAAAGTATATAAACTCTTGTCTTGTTTGTTTTTTCGTGTCACAAGTGACATTTCTCATACCATGGCTACCTCTGCTGTCTCTGCTCCCTCTTCCTCTACTGTCAAAGTCATCGACGAACACTTAGATCGTGCCAGTTGGGAGGCTTTGTATCTTCGCCATCCCTTTAACATGCTCATTGCTGGACCTAGCGGTTCAGGCAAAACCGAATTCGTCAAACGTTTGATCGAACATAAACATCATTTGATCGATCGACCACCTCAACGGATCGTGTGGTGTTACAAAGAGTGGCAATCGGCGTACAGCCTCTTGCGAGAAAGTCAAGGCGATTCCATCGTGTTTGTGGAAGGCATTCCTAAAGAAGACGACGGCATCGTCTCTGACTCCCATCAAACCCATTTGGTCATTTTCGAAGACATGTTATGAGAAGACAAAGAATAAATTAAAAAGTGGTTTATGCGCAAAGGGCATCACCGTAATGCCAGTGTCGTTTACATCACCCAAAATTTGTTTCAACAAAGTAAAGCCCATCGTACCATCAGTCTCAATGCGCATTACGTGGTCTTGTTTAAAAGCCCTCGAGATAAATCGCAAGTGCAAGTCTTAGCCAAACAGTTAGGAACGCCTTGGCTGACTCAGGCGTACGACGATGCCACTCAAACGCCACACGCCAATTTACTCGTCGATTTGAAACCTACCACTCCCGAGGATTTGCGATTTCGTACCCACTTGTTTCACCACTGGTGCCAAGACGGAGGGCCTGTCCTGTACACGTCTCCGTCCTCGACTTCATTTCACTCCCCATGAAAAAATCTATAAAAACCTCAGACCCTTTTTTCGTCTGTCTCACACAGTGCGAACATGACGTCCCTTCAGTCGCATCTTCCCGTCAAATTGATTCGTGCCTTGTATGGCATCAGTCGAGAAAAAGATCCACAAACACGAGCTCGTGTCTTAGAAGCTAGTCTCAAAGAAGTCTTACGATGGTTCACGGTGACGGCACGTCAAATACTCCAAGGAATCATTCAGATTCCTCATCAAACCCAACGCTTTTTCGATCGAAACAAAGTCGCTTTGGTCCAACTGGCCGATCCCCGCATCGACACTCAAACCAAAAAACAAATCATTTTGAAACCTGGAGGGAGCGGTACTCTAGGAGGGGTCATCATTCGCTCACTCTTAAGATGGGATCCTAATGCCCCCAAAGTTATCCCTAAGACAAAAGTTCAACGAAGCCCCAAGAAGAAAAAGACCAGGTCCCCAAAGAGAAGAACTTCTCCAGTGGCGGGACCCTCCTCTTACCAGACACCACCACCATCACCCCAGAGAAAGAAAAGAAGCCCCCAGAAAAAGAAACAGAGAAAAAGTCCTCAGAAAAAGAAAAGTCCACAGAAGAAAACTAGTCGCAAGAGAGGCACTTCGGCCAGGACGCAGCCTTACACTCGCAAACCACGACCTGCCACAGCGTCTCCGGCAGCCTCACGTTTGTCCACTTCTCCGTTGATGTCACCAGGAACTGAAGAGTACTTGGAGACGTTGATTACACCAAGAACTTCTCCGTTGATGACCCCCAAAAGAACTTCCCCAGTGGCAGGACCTTCCCATTTAGCGGCAGTGGCTGCTGCTCACAAAGTACCTTCTCCCAAAATCAAAGTCCATGAAAGATCGGGCATGTTACAAAGTTTACTGGATTTGTCCAAGCAAGAACTGGCCCGATTTAGTCCGTTACGTACCCCTGCACGACGTGTCATGCCTGTCCTCAAACTGATACGACGTAAAGACAATCAATGGCGACGCGTTCCAGTATAAAAAAGGCCTGTGACCGAGTAGGATATCAGTGTTTTTTGGTGCTCCTGAAGACTCAAAGATGTCACCCTCCAGAAAACCCCAAGGAAAGAAAAGGAAAGGACTGCCACCACGTTTAGCCAAACATGGGGACATGTTATCTGTCCTGTCCAAAGCTTCTCCACCCCTACGAAAAAAACTCATTCAAACGGCCTCCAAAGAGGTCATCGATACCGTGTGCGAATGTTGTTTGAACGTCTTGAAAGGCACGATCCCTTTGTCCAAACACCAGAAACAATGCTTAGGCAAACATCGTCACGTTCTTCGGAAAATGGTTCAAAAGAAAATTCCCATTCGTCAAAAAAAGAAGATGTTGGTCCAACGTGGAGGCATTTTACCTCTCTTGTTAGGCCCCATACTAAAAGGAGTCTTGGGAACCATGTTGGGAGGACTGATGGGAGCAAGATAAAAAGGCCTTCGGAAGTCCCAAGATCTCAGAATTCACCCCTGACAACCCCATGGAAGGACGAAAACTAGCTTTAGTGCCTTACAAACGATGGATGGAATACCATCGGTGGCAAGAACAACGCACCCCGCATTTACCTCCCAATCCCAATTTGAGCGAGATGTCCCAGTTACAACACGAATTGCAATCCTTGATGGATCGCCAAGATTTGTCCGAAACAGAAAAATCGCAAAAGTACGGTCAACTCTTGCAAAGACTGCAACTCTTTCACCAGAAAGCTTTAGACGAAACAGCTTTACCCACTCTAAAAGATTTTAAGACCTTGATGAAAAGTCCAGCACCATCATTACCACCACCACCACCACCACCACTACCATCCCCAAGGGTTACCAGAGATGCTACCCCACAAAGACCTGAGGAAGAAGAGATGCGCGAAGTGTTTCAAACACCGTCAGCAGCTCCCATTTCGAGTAAGATTGCAGGATCCTTGTTGACCCCTTCCCCCACACCCCAACGAGAAGAAATGAAAGCTTGGGTTAAAAAGATGATGTCCACGCCTCCTTCGACAGAAGTGAAAAAGAAAGAAGGGAAACCAGAAGTGAAAAAAGAAAAGAAAACCAAAGCCATTCCATTGCCACCTCCACCACCACCACCACCACTACCTTCGACTTCTACTCCCGTAGCCCATCGGACACGTAAATCCGTTTCCAAACCACCCTTTCGACCCACCCAAAGTAGCATCACCGAAGAGTTGGTGACTTATTAACACATCAACACAAAAAATGGAAAAAGTCTTAGCCAGCATTTACTACGATCCCTCGCATCCTGCAGGTTACGCAGGAGTTCAAAAATTGTATCGTGCTGCCAAAACGCGACTGAAAAGTCTCCGTTTACCTCAAGTGCAACGATGGTTACAAGAACAAGCTACCTACACTTTGCACAAACCCATTCGACGCAAGTTTGCCAGAAGTCGCACCCGAGTGGAAGGCATCGATCATCAATGGCAAGCCGATTTAGCCGATGTCTCTCATTTGGCCAGCTACAATCGTGGTTACAAATATTTGTTTTGTGTCATCGACGTCTTTTCCAAATTTGCCTGGGTCGTGCCCTTGACTTCCAAATCGAGCAGCGAGTTAGTGCGAGCCCTGCAACGGGTGTTGAAACAAAGCGGTCGTCGCCCTCTTCGATGGCAAACGGACAAAGGCACCGAATTTCTGAACCAAGCTTTCCAAAAAGAATTAAAGAAACGTGACATTCATTTTTTTACCACCGAGAATCCCGAAACCAAAGCCAGCATCGTGGAACGTTTTCAACGCACTTTGAAACAACGCATGTGGAAATATTTTACGCATCACCACACTCTGAAGTACATCGACATCTTACCACACCTGGTGCAAGCGTACAACCAATCTTACCATCGAAGCATCGGACGTGCCCCGCAAGACGTGACTCCCGACAACGAAGTGCTGGTGTTCGAGCGCCTGTTCGGTACGTCCCCGACGAGGGCTGTCCCCAAGAAAAGTGGAGAGTTGACCGTAGGAGATTGGGTGCGCATTGGCAAAACCAAACGCACTTTCGACAAAGGTTACTTACCTAACTGGACGACCGAATTGTTTCGCGTCACTGGACGAGTGCATGGCCGTCATCCTGCCGTCTATAAATTGGAAGACATGAACGGAGAAGTACTCAAAGGAACGTTTTATTTGCCCGAGTTACAACGTGTCACCAAAAAAGAAGACGACGTGTACGACATCGAAAGCATTCTCGAACGCAGAACCCGTAAAGTGGGCAAACGACGTGTCAAAGAAGTCAAAGTACGTTGGAAAGGATATCCACCCAGTTTCGATTCTTGGATCGACGCTTCGCAAGTCATCGACTATAAAAAGAAGAAGTGACCATCATGCCCTTTCACACATCAGACGCAGCTACGTCGACCACTCCTTCTTCCCCTAGTTCTTCTGTGCAAGATTTACAAAAACAACCCTTGTGGGTGTGGTGTGGAGAACGTGTGCCTAAAACGCAAATCGTCTTTTTCTGCCAAATCTTCGTGGTGTATTGTGTCATCGGGGCAGCCATTGCCAATTTGAGTTTGCAACAAGGAGACAAACAATTGTGGACCATTTTATTGAGCAGTTGCATCGGTTACCTGCTTCCTAATCCCTCCCTGAAATTCTCCTCGAACGGGAACGTTGTGTCTAGTGCCAGTGCCAGTCACCACTCCAACAACCACAACCAGAACCCCATTTTGGGCGGAGACACGCCTCTGACATCCACTAACCCCTCGGACAGCCACAGAACTCTGGAATTATGAGTCACCAAAACCAATTTTACTTAACCTTACCCAGTGACAGTTCCATGGAGGTGTTTCCCAACAACACGTTGTGCTGTTACACGGCCAAATTACCTCAAGCCATCCCCTTAGATCACGAAGCCCATTGGGAAGTGGCTTTAGTAGAAATGATTCACCCTACACAAATCCAAAACATCACCGAAAAGCAAAACACTTTTGAGGTCGAAATCCTGAACCAACAATTACAAGAAGTCATGAATGACATCGGGTTTTCAAGGGACACAAAACAAGCCAGCAATCCACCCTTCAAAATCTACACCGTGAAAATTCCAGCAGGGTTTTATTTTAGTGGCCAACATTTGGTGGACACCATTGCGGACAGGTTCGAGTTCGCCTTTGGCAAAGCCCTGAACAGAATCAAAAAAAGTGTCACCCTGGAGTACCATAAAGTGGCTCGTCGCTTACTGATGAAATTTCAGGATACTCAACTGTTGTCCTTCAGGTTCAATGGTAGTTTGTTTGAAATTTTGGGTGGACATCCAACAATGCTCGCACAAAATATGAGCCCCAAGATCAACAATAATATGGATTTTTACAGAGCTTTTGGAAAACCGGTAGAACTGAACCAAGGACTGAATTTGATGTTCGTGTATTCCGATGTGGTGGAGTACAACGTGGTGGGACACACCTCCGTACCGTTACTGCGTGTCATTCCTTTCAAAGTGGATAGTACCGCAACCAGTGACCAGGAAGGTGGAAACACCTATCACGTCCACAGGGAATTTGTGCATCCTCATTATTTGCCTGTCAGCAAGTCGTATTTGGACACGGTCAACATTGCTATAAAAGGAGATTTGGGACAAAATATTCCATTCACCAAAGGAAAAGTCACGGTGAAACTCCATTTTCGAAAACGGTTCTCTCACGATTCGTAAGTAAGTCATGTATCCAGTGTACCAAGGGGTTGCACGACAGCGAGGACACGGTTTAGGAGACATGTTAAAATCGGCCTTTCGTTCGGTGGCCCCAGTGTTGAAACCGATGGTGACACGCGGATTGCACGCCTTGAAAGATGCGGCACTGACGCAAGGCAAAGAATTTCTCCAAAATGTCATCATCGACAAACAAAACCCTAAAGAAGCCTTCATGAGGGCAGGCAAAAATGTCTTGCTGCAAACGGGCAAAGACATTTTAGGCCGACGAGACACACCTATAAATGCCCTGCACGCTACCGAGTCAAGCATTCAGCAAGGACAAGGCAAAAAGAGACGACGAAGAAGAAAACACCCTTTCACCAGACTTCAAGCGAGAAAGGCCAAGAAAAGAAGAACCGTTCGAGACTTAGACGTTTTCGATTATTGAGACACAGAACAAAAAAAATGATGCACCGAGAGTCTTGCGCTTGTTCCAAGACGGAACTGGATCTGTTTGCCATGCCCCCCACCATGATGACCATGCAAGAATCTCAGTGGGTGGAATTTCACCCCGTCTCCTCATTGACCGATTCCGCTCCCATCGAGTTTGAAATCAAAGGACAGCCCGAAGATTACATCGATCTGAATAGCAGTTACTTGTACCTGAAAGTCAAAGTTGTAGATAAGACAGGAGGTGATATAGACACTGAAGCAGTAGCTCCCGTCAACAATTTCATGCATTCCTTGTTCAGTGGAGTGGACTTGTACTTGAACAACAAACTGGTCAGTAGCAGCATGGATACTTACCCTTATCGGGCCTACCTGGAAAATCTCTTGACGTACGGAATAGACGCCAAGAACACTCATCTCAATGCCTGTGTGGTATGGGAAGCTGACGAAGCAGGCCAGTTTGAAACATTCGAAACTGATGCAACCAAAACACCAAACAATGACGGATTTGTAGAACGAAGAGACAGAATCAAAGATGGAAAGAGTTTAGAACTGATGGATCGTTTACATTTGGACATGTGGTTGCAAGAGAAATATTTGCTGAACGGGGTGAATGTTCGCCTGAGACTGAATCGGAGCAGTACCGCTTTCCATTTATTGGCTAATGATGACGAGTACAAAACCAAAATCCAAGAAGCCAGACTCTACGTGCGACGTGTGGAAGTGCTACCTAAAGTGGGAAACGACATCAGTCAGACGTTGAGCAGAACAACCGCCAAGTATCCCATACGACGCGTGGAAGTGAAAACGTTCACCATTCCCAAGGGACAGCGATCCATGATCGAAGATCATTTGTTCCAAGGACAGCTACCCAAACGTTTAATCATTGGTATCGTCGAGAATGAAGCCTTCAACGGAGCTATCAAAAAAAATCCTTTCTACTTTAAACACTTTGACGTGTCCAAGATCGAAGTCAGTCGAGATGGCAAAACCTTGTGTACCAGACCTTTCGAACCTGACTTTAAAAAGAAGAATTACTTGAGGTCGTACTTGTCCCTGTACGAAGCCACCGGACAGTTAGGAACCAACACCAGTCACGGCATTACGTACGAAGATTATGCAGGAGGCTACGCTTTGTGGGCTTTCGATTTCACTCCAGACCAAGGCAGCGACGAGGGACATTTCCACCCTATAAAATCCGGCCAGATTCGTGTGGAACTTCAGTTTGCAATCAAAGACCTCGGTGCTGATGATAATCCAACGTTGAACGTCATCCTGTATGCAGAATTCGATAATACCATAGAAATCAACAGTTTGAGAGAAGTCATTCTAGATTACTAGAAGCCATGGAAGACTGTTATCCCTCTTTACCTAGTGAAGAAACTTTGGACATGGAATGTGAGGAGACCATGGAAGGAGAATCCCAAGACAAAGACGAAGAAATTGTCATGATGAAGTCGAGATGGCCAGAACAAGAAGCCCATTTAGTCTCCTGTTTTGCCAAACACTTGGTCGACAAAATGACGGAATTGATCAAGAAAAATTGCTATGGATGTCAAAACGATCATCCCAGTCAAATTCAACACGATAAATGCCTGATGTTGAGTCAAGAAGAAAAATTGGACGAGTATCTGGACGAAGCTTGGAGTCTCATCTCAAACAAAGACGTGTTGCACCAGTGGTATAAAGACTTGCGTGAACATTCTTGTCCACCATTAACCACTCAAGAGATCCATCGTATCGAAGCTCTCCTAAATCAGAGTGAGGAAACAGAACGAATAACCGTTTATTCGTCAGACATTTTCAAGCAAAAAGTCAGGATCGAATTGACGACTTATTATTACCTGTGAAGAAGAAGAAAAAAAACAACACAGAAAACAATGGATACCTGGGAACTTTATTACCTTTTGAACCACAGTTCGTATACAGCTTCTTGGAATCCTGTCGTCTGTGCTAAAGATGAACTCCCTCATCGCAAACCTAAAGACCATCAAGCTTACGTGATCAACACGGACGAGAGTCATCTCCCAGGAACCCACTGGGTAGCCGTCTACTTTCCTCAAGAAGGATGTGTGGAATATTTCGATTCGTACGGATTGCCCCCTTTGGAAGACGATATCATTGACTTTATGAGAAGAAATGCTCAAACCACCCGATTCAATAACGTGAAATTACAAGGCACAGATTCCTTGGTGTGTGGACAGTACTGTGTGTATTTTCTGCATCATCGCAGCCTGGGCTATTCCTTAGAACATTTAGTGACTCATTTCGATCCTCGTTCTTCTGCTAGAAACGATGTGAAAGTAGATCGATGGTTTTGTGACCATTATGCTTATCTTTTGTCTCAAGCTAGGAAACGTAGTGTCCATCAATGGCCTAATGATTTCCAACAGTGGAAATCACAATTTCATTCACAACGTTGTCAGCCTTGTTTGAAGTAGATTGTATTTGAAGAAAAAAATGTTTGTGATTTGAAAAAAAATTGTTTGATGTTATAGTGTTGGATTATTGTTAAAAATGTTGTTGTTTAGTGTTAAGTGATTTTTGAATAAAAAATGTTGTGTTTAGAAAAAATGCCTTTGTCTTTTGTTTAGCTAGAAGAATGTTGGATTGATGCTCTTTCATTTCTTACTATCCCTCTCATGAACGTTGCGGCTCGAAAACCATGTGGGGATGTTTTCCTTCACGTCCGCGCTTTAACTTTAAGAACCGGGTTGTTCCCAGTCTAGCCGTCCATTGTCGACTCATCCTCCTAAGAAGATGTGCTCCAAACTAGCTAAGCTCAACGAAGCCTACGTGAATCTGCATAGGGTCAGACACAGTCTGATACCGAAACCAGAAGAAATAGAGAATGTGAGAATGTTAAAAATCACTGAAGACCTGATAGAAGAGCTCTTCAGAGAAGAAATGAACAGGGAGAAAGAAGAATGGACAGAGAAGTACAGACTTCAGAGACAGCAGCAACAGCAGCAACAACAGCAGCAGCAGCAGCAACCTGAAGCTGACAGAGGCTTTGTCGATTGTCGTATCGACACCAAAGAATTCTTCTTCTCTTTCCGAAGAAGCAGACCTATCGCCAGAAAGTCTATCCTCAGAGGACATCGCATTCTTAGAAACTAAAAAAGAATGCCATAGCAAAACAAAAAAACAGCCCTTTTCAGGGCTAACCAATACTCTAGAAAAGAAATAACTATTAATTTGCCAATGTGTGTAGGTAGAGTAGTGTGAAAATAAACACTAACTCTTTATTGATAGTGAGAGTGTACGTGTTAGTAAGTGCTCACGTAAGTTGGTACGGATAGTAGATTAAAATCATGTTTTTTTTGGTGTTTGAGGTGTATATTTGGGGTTAGATTGGATTGCTTTGCTTATGTGGATAGTCTATTGAAGTGATTTATAAAAAATTTTAAAATAGTGATGGGTAGCATAAAAAAGTGAGTGAGTGTTTCTTTTAGGTCCGCGCGTTGTTCTGGGTCATGATCTAGGTAAGATGAATTTTATGTTTTTAGGGGGATGTTTTCCTTCACGTCCGCGCTTTCAGTATAAATTGAAACTCGTTCGGCAGTCCAGCTACCCTTGTTGATTGATCAACACCAAAAAATGAACACGAGACTGGAGAAACTGTTGGAACTTCATGTGCATCTGGAATATGCCAGGCGCATATTAAATGAACTGGCCGCTGAAGCCATTGTCGAGGAGGGAAGGATAAGAGAGGAGGAAAGAAGAAAAAAAGAAGAGGAGGAGAGAAGATATAAAGAAGAGGAGGAGGAAAAGGAGAGAAGAAAAAATTTCAGAATCCCAGAGAGTGAAAATTGGGATTCTGAAGCGACATATCCTGCCTCTGCTCTCTCCCCCCAAAAGGTAAAAAGTAACTGGGGGATAAGATGTGTATGTGGCGCCAGGCCTGGAAGGTGCCACCATTAACCAGGTGTCCATGAAGTTCCAAACAAAACAGCCCTTTTCAGGGCTACCCAATACTCTAGAAAAGAAATAACGATCGATTTGCCAATGTGTGTAGGTAGAGTAGTGTGAATATAAACACTAACTCTTTTTTAATGTGTGAGGGTATGTGTTGGTGTGTTAGTGTTTATAAGAGCTAAGGTATGTTTGTGTGAATAGTAGATTATGGGTTTATTAATTGTTTCTTAGCGTATGTGGAGAGTATAGTTGGGGTTATATTATATGAAATGAAAAAGTAGGGGGATGTTTTCCTTCACGTCCGCGCGATGTTTGGTCATCATCTAGGTAAGATCAATTTTATGTTTTAGGGGATGTTTTCCTTCACGTACGCGCTTTTCGTATAAGAACCCACAGTATTCGTCGTTCAAACCATTCTGCAAAGAATAAAAAGAAGATGGCGTCAAACCAAATGGACAAATTACAAACCTTGCAAGACGTTTTAGACAACTTAGGAATAATGGAACAGATGCTAATAAGACTCGTTGAAGACCATTATTCCTATAGTCCCCATCGTGTAAAGATGGAAATTAACAATTTAAGGAAAGCAAAGGACAAGATTAGTGGTGTCATGAAAGAGATCAAGGAGGAGAAGGAGGATGAAGAGGAAAAGATAAGAATAAGAACATGGAACGAAAAAATTGAAAAAGAAGAGGAAAATGAGAAGAGGAAGAAAGAAGAAGAGGAGGAAGAGAAGAAAGAAGAGAAGGAAAAAAAAAGAAGAGAAAGAGTGTTGGAGATAAAATAAGAAGTTGGTGGAGGAAAAGAAGAAATTAGAAGAAGAAGAAAACCCAAAGGCCCTTTTCAGGGCCAGCCATATTTCTCGAAAAGAGATAGCCTTTCTATTGCCTACCCCTTTTTTTTAAAAAAAAAATCCCATGTTAAATTCCCCTTGTCCGTAGAGTGTCCCACGATTTTTTAGCCATGTTAATTCCCCTTGTCCGTAAAGTATCCCACGATTTTTCGCCATGTTAAATTTCCATTGTCCGTAAAGTGTCCCAGGGGTGTTTTTAATGCTAATTCCCATTGTCCGTAAAGTATCCCTATTCACTACTCACATTTGACAGACTGCCGGGTAGGGGGCAATGTCTGATAATTATTTAGACCATGGGTGAATCGACATCCACTCGGAATTGAGCAAGGCGTGGCCATGATTGGAATCGCAAGTTTAAATCTAGTGCCTTGAAACTAAACGTCAGTGATCGCTAAACCATCTTGCGGGAATTACATGGGGAAGTTATAAGCTACTCCGACGTCATTCGAATTGGCAGGAAACATTGTTATTGTGGGAATTACAAAGGAACTTCGGAAAGGAAGCTTTTAGGGACCGGAGGAGCTGTAGGAGACAGAGAAGAGGAAATACCCTGGTAAGTTGGTCCCGAGTCTTTGGGAGACAAGAAAAGGAGAGAACGGAAGTGAAAGGTTGAAGGACGTGGTTGTTGGACTGAAGGTGTACTGGGTACCAGTCAAGAAATACTACAGATGAGTAGAAACACAGGACAGGAGGAAAATCTATCATACTAAGTCAGATGATGAAATAGGCCGTCACTTACTCGAGTGAAAGACGAATGATAGGGTTTTGAATATTGAATTTCATTTGAGGAAGGACTATCTGTAATTGAATGACATTAAATTTGTTGTTTATTTGAATTTCACCTTTGTGTATTCAGTAATTTAACTGTCGGCATTGCTGACTGGGGGGCTCGGAGCTTTGCATCTCTATCACTACTTCAATTTCTAACAAAAGGAGCCAGGGTGGGTCTTCTGTAATAATTAAAGATAATGTGTGTGTTGTGACGCGCGTATTAATAGAGCCACCTTCTTCTTGTCTGTTGTCACACTACCAGAGCAGGAGAAATCTTTGCCACGCAGGACACATCTCCATCGTATGCCATCATTCACTGTTTTGTTTTGTTTTCCTTTCGGTGTAGAGGAATCCGTCGTGACCAATCTGATTAAAATAAGATCTCCACTATCTTGGGCGAAGATCTGACCGCTTAAGGGTTATGTTCTGGTAACCTTGGAGTTAGCCAATGTAAATGTAACTTTCAGAATGTTTTTAAGTGAATCATATCGATAGGCACACAATGATGCTCTTCAGCTATACTGCTCAGTCGCCCAGACGCGAAGATATACAAATTCATCTAATTGGCTGATATAATTAGCCATTATAGTAACAACATATTTTACCAGAACATGACCTCCAAGCGGTCGCTCTCAGATCTCCACGTTGGATAGTGGAGATTTGATTTTAATCAGCCTGCCATCGCGACTTATCTTCGACTGCCTTTATTTGATAGAAAGATTTCCATAGCTTCCTACTCTCTGCAGAATGTTTTTTTTTTAAATGTAAATAAATCTGTTAACAAAACAGAAATACAACAGAAATTAAATCCAAGGTATTTAAAAGATAGATACTAAATATTACAGGAATTAGAGTAATTAACACTAAGGAATGCAAAATAAATATGATTCTTGTTAACTTTGACTGGTCCATTGTATACTTATAATTTGCCGGTCGAACTAAGGAAACGTTGTTGATAATAAAAGGATACCATTACCTACACATAAGTTGTTAGTTTTCCATTTTGCACAAAAAGTATTATTTGTAACTAATTGAAAAGAACTAAATAATAATATACAAACAAATTACAACCTGATGAAGTTACGGCAGTTCTCATACTCCTTTTTTGTTTGTTTGGTTTTTGTTTTCTGTTTTTTGTATCAAACAAGTTCTATACATCAACAGTGATGAAAGAAACGTTGCTCCTTCGTTTGCCTTAAAAGAAGGGTAATACAGTCATGAAATCTTGGCAAAACAACGATTGTGGAAATTGAATCAACAACCCGTCTTGGTAACTCCAGAAGATAGGTTGTAGAAAAGGAGAAGAGCAATATATTCCATGATGAGAGCGGGCCAACACGGAAAGAATGACATTCACCCAGTGCTGTCTTAAAACATGTATCACATTTTGTCATAAGATGTTTTCATTTTAGAAAAAAACACTGATTTCCAAACTAAAACTAGAAATGCTGAAAAAAAATCGCAGCAAGATATTCTTCGTCATATTCAGTTTATGGCAAAGAGATGTGCCCCAACCCCTGTAATGTTATTCGTTATTGAAGAAGAACTGCAGAAAGCGTTCTATACTATTTATTAAATACAAGACATCAATTCAGCTAGTATGGGGAGTAAAGACTGCCCTGAAAGTATTTTCCCTATGGAACTTAAACCCTAGTGAACATATAATATAAACGAGCTATTGGTGTATATCAGTTCTAATCCAGTGTGGAATATCTGATTACGTTTACTACATCTCCCCTCCTGAGTATGTTAACCTTAAAACGAAATGTGAAATGCATTTCTAAACAAGCTACATCAGCTTTATTTTTACAAGCTCAGCATCTTATTTGGTTTTGACATTTTTCCCGAATATCCGTTTTGACTGGTTGGCACTGCTGTGCTTTCATCTGAGTCAGTCAAAGTATTAGGATTTGAAACAGTCACTCTAAGTTTGCTTTTGATAATTTTCCGATTTCTTCAGTTTCATTAAATCTGGCCATTTCGTTTTTCGGTGCTATTTGCAAAGTAGTTTTTGTTTTTCGTCCCATCAATAATTCGGTTGTATCCATTTGGTAATGGTGTTGCGCGATATGTCAAAAGAGCTATGTAAGGATCGTTTGCTTTTTTAAGCATTCTTTTGATTGTTTGAACAGTTCTTTCGGCGAGACCATTGCTCTGTGGATATTTTGGACTACATGTAATATGCCTGAATCCATAATTTGTCGCAAATTCTTTGAGTATTGCGGATGTGTATTGCGGACCGTTATCTGAAACTAATACTTCTAGTATACCGTGTCGCGCAAAGACTGATTTGAGATGATTGACAATTGCTTTTGAACCTGTGTCTTGCAATTTTGCTATTTCGATGTATTGTTAAAAATAATCATTCACCAAGAAATATATTTGAGCTTTCAGTTAAAACAAGTCGGAAGTTACTCTTGGCGAAGGTCGACTTGGAAATTCATTTGGTATCATTGGTTCAGCTTGATCTCTTGACTTTTCGATGCAATTTTGGTAAGACTTTACCAAGTGTTCTGGCTGAGTACTTAGTCCTTTCCACCAACTTGACGATTTGGCGCGTTCTCGGCATTTAACTATGCCTTGGTGACCATAGAGAATTCTCTCTTGAATTTCTTTTTGAAGTGATTCTGGTACGACCAGGCGTGTACCTTTCATTGAAAGACCAATTTGAACTGCAAATTTACCTGTATCTACCCAGTACGAATGAAGTTTTCTGTCAACAGCGGATTTCTCTGACTACCACTTTTTATAGAGTTGTACCAGTTGTTTGCAAATCGAATCATTTCGATATACAGACTATTTGTTCAAGTTGAGCATCTGATGCAGGCAAAGTACTAACTACGAAATCAACGTAGGCGTTAGTTTCAGCCTGAAATTTTCTGTCACTCTCAGAGTGAGAAGTTAAAGGTACTCTTGATAGAGCATCAGCAGTTAATAGATTATTGTCATCAACATGAACTATAAAAAAGTTGAATCTCATCAAACGCATTCTAAAACGTTGAACTCTTTGGGGGGGGGTAAATCTACCAAGATTTTTTTGCTCGTTAGTGGTACTAATGGTTTATGGTCAGTTTCAAGTTTGAATTGCGACCCAATTAAATAGCTACTGAAGCATTCGCATGCCCAAGTGATTGCAAGGGCCTCTTTCTTTATCTGAGGACAGCGTTCCTCAGTTTTCGACATACCTCACGATGCAAACGCCATAGGTCTCAGAGTGATACCGCGCTTCTGCCGTAGGACAGCACCTAGTCCACATGAAGATGCATTTGTAGATATAACTATTTCTCTATTTGGATCATAATGTGTTAAAGTTGTGAAGATATCATTTCTTGCTTGATATCTCTAAAAGCTTGTTCTTGATCTGGACCACAAGTCCACGAGTTTTTACCTTTCAAAAGTTCACGTAATGGTTTTGATGTTTCTGCAAAATTTGGACTAAATTTGCCAATCTTATTTGCCATACCGATAAATTGTCGTATATCTGTTACGTATTTCAGTGTTTCCATTTCAGTTATAGCTTTGACTTTTTCTGGATCAGGTCGGCAACCATTTTCGTCAACAAGAAAAATAATGAATGATCTTTTGAGCGTTCAAAGTGACGCCGGCCTTTTGAATTGGTTTACTGACCATTTCTAGTCTTTCGTCATGCTGTTTCTGCGTTTCCTCCAAAACAGGAACATCGTCCATGTGACGAAGTGTTCCGCCATGTCGCTGAAGATTTCTGACATCCTTTTCTGAACGAATTCAGGCGCGAAACTGATTCCGAATGGAAGGCGATTAAAATAAAACCAACTAAAAGGAGTAATGAAAGTTGTAAGGCGGCACGATTCTTCTGACAGGTTTATATGTCAAAAGCCTGAATTTCATCAAGTTTGGTGAAAAACTTTGCACCTGCTATTTTTGCAAGGGATTCTTCAACTGATGGTAGTGGGTGTGTCTCTCATGTAACTGATTCATTCAGTTTAGTTAGATCCACGCAACTTACTGTACTGTCTGCTTTCAGAACGACAATCATTGCCGCTCACCACTCAGTGGGCTCATCTACTTTTGAAATAACACCCATTTTTTCCATTCTATCCAGCTCCTCTTGAACTTTATTCAATAAAAGGATAGGAACATTTCTTGGGATAGATATGGCATAAGGTTTCGCATTTTTGTCCAGAGCTATGTTAAAGAACCATTTTGTTTTCCCTAGACCTTTAAACGAATTCGGGAATTTCTCGCGATAATCCCTATCTAAATTTATGGATTTATCTTGAATTTTGCTTGCGTTTTGTGAGTTTTTATCTGAGGCATTTACTGAGGATATATTTACCTGTTCAATAATCTTGGAAGCCTGAATCGCGGGCCTGCCCAAGAGTACCTGATTCAGTCCCTTTACAACAAATATGTCTTGTACATTGAACGCATTGTTCGATTCCAGTCCACATGTAAATTTTCTCAGCACTTTAAGTTCAGAGTTTCCAGGTCCATACAGTTTTCGACCAGACCTTGATACTTTTTGGTCTCCAATTTTTCGCAAATCCCTCTCAGGAATTACAGTCACATCGGGCTCCAGTATCAATCTTGAATAAATGTGAAGTGTTGTTCAATCTCACACGCGTTATCCACGGCTGAACCTTCTTTGTGCTAATAGTCCCTAGAAATCCAGGTTCCGCTCTCGATTATATTGTGCGAACTGCTGATTTTGACAAAGAGCATTTTGCATAGTGTCCTCTTTTCTTACGTTTGTGGCAATCTGCTTCTTTTGCTGGACACTGGTCTCGAGAATGATTAACTTTCTTTCCACATCTCATGCATAATTTTCTGCTCACATTATTCTGTTGAACCTTTGGGATTTTATGTTTCTGTTTTCCATACTTCAGTGAAGACGACTTTAATGCATCTATTCAGTCATTCTTTATCCAGTTGTTTGTATAATTGATTGTTGCTTTTTCACAGACTCATTTTGTCGAGTTTGACAAACGGCAGAGTCTAGAGTTAGATTCGCATCTAAATGCAATTTTTCGACAGTTTTGAGTCTCGCAGTCCAAATACAAGTCGATATCTGATCATTTCATGATGAAGTTGCCCGAAATTACAATTACCTGCTAACACATAGATAGCTGTAACAAAACTTTTCCCTTTTCCTGTTTTCTTTGATTAAATTTTGCCCTTTCAATAATTACATTCCTCTTTGGAATGAAATATCGCACGAATCTGTCACGGGCTAATACTTCTTTTGATCTTATTCTGTTAGGTTGAACGAAGACACAATGCCATCAGCCTCGCTTCCCATGCAATAATTCAAGATATTTACCTGAATTTCTTCCTCTTTTTCACTAAGTCCAGACGCTTGACAAAAGCTTTCAAAGCGCTGAAAACACTTTTCCCAAGTTTCAGGTCTCGAAATGTCCGGATTTGTAAATTTAAATGAAGCCATTTTCAACTCTGAAAATTTCAATCATGTGTTTGTATCGATGCCACCCTGTAATGTTATTCACTACTGAAGAATATGTATAACTGCAGAGTGCGTTCTATACTATTTATTAAATACAAGACATCAGTACAGCTAAGAAGGGGGAGTAAAGACTGCCCTGAAAGTATTTTTCCCATGGAACTTAAACCCTAGTGAACGTATAACATATGCCAGCTGTTCTAATCCAGTGTGGAATATCGGATTACTTTTACTGTCAAGTGGTATTACACAGATAATTACATTAAGGCTTACACTACAGCCGCAATCTATATACGTACATGCGTAACCCCGTAGACATCCACACCGAAACAAAAGCTCTGACAATTTCGATGTCAAAAGCTCTGAGACCGAAACAAAAGCTCTGACAATTTTTGGCAATCTCACTAAACAGCCGCAACAAGCGGCAGTTGGTGTTAAAAGATGAGGGTGTCAGCAGCTGGTTTACCTGCATAAGGAAAATCCTACAAAAATACTTTCTCCGTCAGCCTTAGTCCTAACTGATAATCACCCACCCCCACGCACGCAATGCTGGAAAAACATGGTTAAGAAAGCGGTCAAGCCGTGCTGGTTAACACGAGTGAAACTAACCATACCAACACTCACATACCAACACTCACATACCTCCACATCCATGACAAAATTCTGCTGGTTAACACGAGTGAAACTAACCATACCAACACTCACATACCTCCACATCCATGACAAAATTCTGCTGCAGAAACACCGCTTATGTACATCGGTTTCAACAAGAAGAGCGGTCGCCAAAGCAACCATCAAACCAAGGGTTCCAACAGACTCCTACATACTGCCAACCAAACAGACACAAGTTCAGTCAATACTCTCTCTCCCCTCCTATATGCCACCCGTTACAGTGCAGACAGGAACAGCCAAACGTTGGGCCCGATTGGATCATTTTGGCTGGGCCCCCTGTGGGAAATAAATTTGTAAACAATTTTAATATTACATTGAACTTAAAATTTCCTTCCTTTGCATGAAATTTGCTTTTTCTTTATAGATTTATTTTTTACAAATTACTAACGTGGGGGAACCCCAATGATAGAGAGTGGGGCCCGATTGGTCCAAATGAGTCCAATTGGCTTAAGACCGGTCCTTCCCATGCCCTCGGCAGGTTGTGTCCACTTTGCCGATTTTAAAAAAAAAAAGGGCATGAAAAGAATACATCAGACTTAGTTCGCCAGGGATCCTTAACACTTTCATCGGTTTCGCATTTCAAAACAAATATTTATTTTAAAGATGTTGTGATATATATTAATATTTTTCTTTCCCTGCTTTTGAAGATTTAAAGTATCAAATCTAGCAACAAAAAAAGGCATAAATCTAGTCCCCCACAAATATTCCTGTGCCAATGAATTAATTCTTGGGTTGTTTTTTTTTCTGGGGTGTGTTATATTTACTGCATGTCTGCTTCCGCTTTCATGTCACAATACTCACCTTGATATCAACTATATGAATCAAAACAGTCTCCGACTTTTGAGAATTATTTTAAAACACTTTTTTTCATCCATTTATTAGCTCTTGTGGGTGTTGATTGTTCTGGAGAGTAATCATTATGGACAGATGCCTTTAATTTCAAATCAATCTGTCAAAGAAATCGCTAATAGCATTGTACCAGAGGCATCCTTAGGGATCATCCATAAAGGACGTCCGCAAAGATGGGGGAGAGGGGGTTTGTTCAAATGCGGACAAGGGGGAGGTGTGTAAAGAACCTTGCAGACGTCTGCAAGCTAGTATTTTTTTGTTATGATAATCTGTGTTGAACAGCTGCTTTGGGCCCACTATGTGTATGCGGACGTCCTTTATGGGTGATTTCTAAGTGTAAATTATGTGTTATTTTCATTTTGTACGATTCGTGCCACAGAATATATATGAATGGGTTGGCAGTAATACATAGGTCTGGCTCCCAGTGCCTGAGGTTAATTACATAGCCCACATATCGGCCCTGCGGACCTGAGCGAGTATACAGATAGCCAAATAAGACGTATCATGGCCTGTATAATGCTCTCAATTCAGACAATACAGTGCCTGACATGTGATGAAGACCATGGCTGACCGTGCGACTGCAGAGCTAGTGCCAACCTCCCTGGAAGCAGGTGGCTGGCTGCAGTAGCCACCACTACACTGCTGATATGCACACGTATGTGTTAGTCAGTGACATAGGCAACATACTGTTTAAAAGAGTTTTTAATATCTATCTTTTTCCAGATGATATTACATATTATTTAAAAATATTCTGTGTACTACCGATGCTAATAATGTATGCGCATTATAAACTGTATAGCGACTTTAAGGATGCTTTCATCGTTGCTCACCCTGATCTGAGGGCAGATCTGGCACATAAACGTACACATGAGCAGTGGAACACTTGTAAACAAAATGAAGAAGTCAAAAACTTGAATCGAGTTTGGCATGCGAGAGCAGCAGAAATAAAAAGTCGTCTGATGAGTATGTGGGCCCGCGCTGCCACGCCTAAGGCAAGTCTAAGCCAAGCATCTGATTCAACTACTTCGACGCTAACCATGTCATCTCAGGAACTTCCGTCAACTGTGGTGATAATAAACAGTGACATTCAGTCAGAGGTGAAAGAGGCATCTTCTGCTGACGTAACAGCAAGACAGACGGATGCATGTCTAGTGAAGAAAACAACCCAACTCTCTACACCAGCACAAGGCGCAGCAAGAAATGAGTTAGCATATGTCAACGCACAAATAGCTAGTCTTCTACAGGTAAAAATAAAACAAACACGGGACTGTGGACAGTTAATATGAAAACAAAGTCTTATGAACTCGGCAGCACAAAGGTGCAGCTGGATAAAAAGCTAAAACTTTCGGCAGCTGAAAGAGCACGCAAATTCCAGTCTTGGCTTCAAAAGAAAGCTTACTGAAGTTACAGAAGAACATCCAGACATTGGCCAGCGACTCATAAAGTTCTGTCAGCAGAAAGTAGGAAGGCCTCGCGTAGAAGATGACCAACCACAGTTGCTAAAGACATCTGTGGACATTGTATCATGTGGATCAGCTGCTGATCCGTGGAGACGATCTAAGAAGCTTAGTAGCTGAAACACGTTGGATGACTTGCATGAAGCCCTCGTCCAAGATAGCTTCGGCATCAGTCGAGCAGTAACATATCTACATCTACTTCCACGACTGAAGGTAAGCGTCACGTGACCACAGTGCCTGTCAAGCTGCTTAAGGCAGCAAACAGTGAAATGTGCAATCAAGTGGATGCTCATTTTGACGCAGCTACAATCTGCTATTTGAAAGATCTGGCTGTCGCTATGGGAGAACACTTTTTTTTCTTGAGCCAAGACGACATGGCACTTGTCTCACTAGAATTACCGGCAGCAAATAAGCATGCGCCCATTCTGATGCACATGGATCACAACTGGGTTATTGCTAAACTCCAGAAACTGATCCCACCAGTCTATGCTACATGTGTTATAAAACCAGGGGCTGTATCGTATTCAGTGCCGACTGCTATCTTCATTCGCAGTGGTAAGCATGACAGTAGCACAGCAATGACACACGCTGATAATTTTGAAGAACTCAAACAACTTCCTGTTTTTCAGCCTCTTATATGTATTAATGGATCAGTGAAGCCGATTGTGGTTATAACAGCAGATGGAGGTCAGGATGAGAACCCTCGATTTCCAAAACAAAACACTAGCCACAGCCTATCTAGCCATCCATTACAACAACCTGGATGTGATTTTCGTTGCGTGCTATGCGCCAGGGCACTCTGCCTACAACACCGTCGAACGATTCATGGCTCCTATGTCACGCGACCTATTAGGATTTATGCTGCCTCACACTCATTATGGATCTCATTTGGACAGCAATGGCAAGACATGTGATGTAGAGCTGGAATAGGCCAATTTCCAGTAGGCCGGTGAAATCTCGAGCTCTACTGTTATTGATGATTTTGATGTGGTATCATGTGATGCGGGAAAACTGGACATCAGTTCACCGTCAGATGAGTGGTCAAGTCGGCACATTCAACAATCGCAGTATTGCTTGCAGATTGTGAGGTACAACAGTGAATCATTTTGTGGTCAGCGTCGCACTAACTACAATGCTATATTTCCTAGATCATTTTTACCTCCACCTGATACACACTACAAAAACAGATAAAGGGATTGCCGATGCACCAGCTGAACGTTTGGATCGCTTTATCAACGACTGGCTCTTTTACATCTGCAGCCTTCATACAATTTCCTAAAGCCATTTGATTTCTACTGTCTGTCGGTGACTGCTGATATTGAGAAGCGCGTTTGTAATCGGTTTGGCCTGTACTTTCCATCTCAGGCTGCGAAGCGCAATCATGCTTGTATTCACAGGCATGCATCAGTGAGCGCACAAGCTGAAGGGTAACGGGTCAGAAAGGCCCCAGTACCAAAACGGCCCGGGTTAAAAAAAAGCCCGGTCCAGAAAGGGGAGTAACGGGTCAGAAAGGACCTGGACGGAAAAGGCCCGGGTTAAAAAGGACCGTTTACAAGATTGATTAATAATAATAATAATAATAATAATAAAGAAGAAGAAAAAAAGTCAGTTTTTCTACAATACCCATATCTATTCACTTCAAAGTCAATGATATTTTTACATATCTTGCTAAAACACTGAGCTGCCAAAACTGAAACACTGGTTAGTGAGGATTAACACGTAGACAAAAATAAAGAACGGATAGCAAACAGCAGACCTTTACCGATTACGCAGACTGTAGTACCGATATTACGAAAGAATCAGCGATCGCCTTGTACTTTTCACACTTCCTTTACCTGTTTTCTGTTTCAGATTTATTTAATATGTTAGGAAACTTTGATAATCACATTTAAGAGTCAAATACAAATCTCTACAATCACAACATTTTCCTATGCCTCTAGTCTCAACAGCGCCTGATGCGTCATATGATTTTAACAGTTTTTGTAACGATTACTGAGACATTATTTACTTACCTACCCCAGGCGATTATCTGTAAACTTCCTATGGGACCAGAAAACATCTACTCCCATAAGGTACATAAGATAATTAAAGCGTGTAATACCTATATAAATAGCAAAGTCTTTATTGGTGATCACTGATTCATGTGCTTATGGATTTATTTGTGTGCCAACTTTATTACAATCTATTTATTTTAATTTTAGCATTGTTTTTCTAAGTTTTTAGTACCTATTGTTTCGTCTTGTTTCACCATAATCTGTTTTCCATACTCGTCTATCAATTTATTCATACTTATAAAAAAAGATAAGCACTTTATATAATGGCGTATGTTTACTGTATTCATTGTGCTCGGGAAGTTAGGCCACGACAATTGCTTGTGACGTGTGTGGATTTTGGCGACATCGCACGTGCAGCACTGGTAAGTACACTTTTAAATATATTCCTGAAGTTGTGAAAATCTTCATATTCACTTCTATTCAGTTGGAAATAGGGGAGCACGAGCAAACACATTTATTATTCTTACGTACTCTACCTTTTCTTGAAGTCACAAGAACTACAATGAAACATATAAAGATGACGGTGCAGGTCATTGATAATAAAATTATCAGAGTTTTGCCTATTGTGGACTTTTGCAACACAGGGCACAAGAAATAAGAAAATTCTTTAGTTAAGAAAATTCTCTTTATTTACGACAATTAAGACACTACTATGCCAATGATGGCGATTTTTAGCTTCATGTGTTCAATTAAATCACGTATGAATTTTTTATCCTTTGCATGTTTTAATTGTACATCCTACAGAGTATGAATCGAAAATATTTATCTAATAACATTATATAATAAATTATTTATTCTAGGAATATCCTTGCTGGCGTATAGGGAGGCTGTAAATAGCAGAGGGGAAATCAGTTTTACATGCAGGCCATGCAGAGAATTGAATCAAGTATGATATAAAGCAACTAAATAGTAAGAAATTGTTTCTACCACGTATGACCATGTCGGTGGAAGGTGAAGACAAAGACGAGCCGATGAACCCAACTTTGTTGCATATATAAACAAATAAAATATAGTTGATTAATTTTTCATAAAATTAACGGCGTTTATCCGGAAATGCTGCTGACAAGTCGTAACACTATTCTGCATTTATTAAATACACCTTATTCGTTTACAACAGGTTCCAGTGACCACAGGTGTATCCGATCAAGATCAAGATGAGCCAGTAGATCCGCCATTTTTGGAGTTAAGTGTAAGTGTTTAAAATTCATAAGGCGACACGAGGAATTTTAAGAACACTTGTAATAAGGCAAATAACAGTACAGTCGTGTTCATGTCGTATTTATGTTGTATATATAAACAAGTAAAAATATAGTTGATTAATTTCTCATACAATTCAAGGCGGTTATTCAAGAAATGCTGCTGACAATTCGTAACACTATTTTGTTCATGATGAGCGTTTATCGAGACAAATTTTGTATTAATTAAATAAATCCTTAATCGTTTACAACAGGTTCCAGTGACCATAGGTGTATCCGATCAAGACCAAGATAAGCCAGAAGACCCGCCATTTTTGGAGTTAAGTGTAAGTGTTTAAAATCCATAAGGCGACACGAGGAATTTTGTTTGTAAGGCCATGAATTAAACCACTCGGTTTTCGACTGCCTTAATATTTATATTTCCATAAGTCACAATTTGCCGTTATACATATGATGAAACTAAATTAAAAATCATTATCTGGTGCGAAGAAAAATAGAAAATGTAATGTCTTTTATTGTTTCATTTATTTCATAGATCCATAGTATTGGCGATTTGTCGACTGATATTCCGGTGGCTGAGTCAACGGAAATTGAAGTGGATCCATATGGGGCGATTACGATTCCCGACATCCCCGACGCAGACACTTCATTCGATATAAGTGACAGAAACATTGATCCAGTTAATATTATTGACAAAGAGTACGTATACGCAAGTAATAATAGTAATATTTGCAAAGAGTCTGAGACACGTTATTATAAACATGATTTTGAATTCCTTGGTAATCATATACAAACATGAAACATGTGCAACCGCAATACTTCCTTACAACATAAATGCTTAAATTTTGTATGATTGCTTGCATAACATTGTTTATTTCAGGTCAGTCCACGATGTTTTGACTGAAACGATGGTCGAATACCGTGGTATAACGTATTCAATCCTAGAGGGATCTTCACAGAAACATACCAGACTATTGGAGTCCAGTCTTGGATATTCATATGGGGTAAAGGTGTGTGAAAATGTGTCGATATTAATAGTATTTACATCAATTATTGTAAACATAGACAAATATATATGATTATTTTCAATTCTGACAATTCAATTTCTTCAAAATCCTGGACAAACATGTTTACTTATATCGATAAACAAATTCCACATGATAATTTCAATTTAGTTTGTTAATATTGATGTGAACTTGTGTGCATGAAGTTAGATTACTGCAGTATTTAGATTGAATTTATCCTTATTAAGAATCAAAAAATACATACTTATTGAATGTCCCCTAATTGATTGTATAATTTATAACACTGAATACTGTTGTTTCTAGGAAATTAATCACATATCAATTACAAATGACATGTATATATCAAATGCGTAGTAAAATACATCTTTCTCGACCTTAATTTGTTACAATAAAATTGGTGTGTGTGTGTGTGTGTGTGTGATATCAAATCTTTAATTGTATTACATTTCCTCATTGGACAAGACTGTTCAAGGACATACATAATGCATTTTTGTCCTTGCAGCGAGATAACGTAAATTCTACTTTGTGGCGCTGCACTTCTAGAAGTCTCAACGTGAAGTGCAAAGTGACAATGCGCCAGCAAGTGAACTTGTTTGTTCAAAGCTATGCTCAGCACACCGCACCCCCGATGTATCTGATCGTCAGCTAAAGGCACAGGTGTACGCCAAGGTAAATTTTTGTCAGCATAGCATGTTACATTGTCAGCTAATTGTACCTTTTGTACATAAACAACGCAAAATTAGAATTATAAGAACAAAAATTACATGTAACTATAATTATTTAAATATTCAATCCTAACACAGTGGTGATACTAAAGGCAATAATCATGAAATGTTTTTTTAATATGCTTTTTATAATTTTAGTGGATTTCGTGGTAAAGGCAAGAAATTTTCATACATGTTTAGTATTTAATTATACGCTTGTGATTACCTCCTTTGACATAACAAGATTTCCTCCTTATCAAAGGTGAGACGTGCTGCTAGAGAACAACTTTTCACACCAGCCTTGAAAATTGCAGAAGACGCTATTCTGGACCAGATACAGTCTCTCTCCCAAAAATGGCGCTTTTGAAAAGAGTTGCCAATAGAACCAGATCGAAACTACGTCCAGAAGAGCCAAGAACGTTTATTTGACAGCCATTATGAGCAATATTGTTGTAGTATTTGATATTAGATATTAATATTCATGTATTATCCATAATGATTGTTATTATTGACATATTACTAAATCTGAAATGGCATTAGCGTTTGTCTTTTTTGTACTTATACTAGTTAGACATGATATCTTTTCTTCTTTTTCTCTCTCTAACCTATCATACAAATTTATGTTGTTAATTTTTATATATATAAATAACCTCTTAAGTCTTTTCCAATTGTGACTTGACTTTCATTGCAACCACAACGCAATAACGGTATATAACAAATGTCTATTGAAAGCATAAATTATAATCAACGCAGATAAAATACGCATACACGTATTAACGATATTGAATGAATATGAAACAGGAAGAGTCAATAGTCTTCGAAAATTAAAATATTCATCCATCCATCATAAATGAAATCGCCATTACTTAGCTAAGGCATTACCATGACAAAGTTGGCATACACAAACCACACGTGGGTGACACTAAATCGTATTCATTCTTGATATGTTATAACAAAGATATTACTGATTCGCTTTACATACAATGTTTTCTTACACAATTATTATTTGCCTTCCTTGTTCATCTTACATAGAACATGCATTAGCGTGTCGCAATTATTCTCATGATAACTTGACGTACGATTGTGACATACGGCACAATGATTCTCTACTGCACATTATTTATAGAAATTTACCAGTTAAACAAGAATTTGATATTACATATTAGTTACTCTTATTAGACATGATACTAATAATTGGTAATAAATACATAAATGGACCTTTTTGGGTCGGGCCTATTCGGACCGGGCCTTTTAAGCACTGATCCGTTTTGGTCGTGGGCCTTTTTGGTACCGGTCCGTTTTGACCCGTAACCAGCTGAAGTGGCAGACGTCGGCGCTATGGAGCCTGGATCTATTAACGCTATTCTGTCAACTACATCATCAACTTCCGCAACTGAAAGCAGTGATGATGGTTTGCCTTTTGTTGGCATCTTATTTGACTTGCTACAGTCTGCGTTTGTTGAAGTGGAGTAAGACACTGACAGTCTTGTCGAATTTAGCTTTCTGTGAGATGACAACTTTAGTTCTATGTCCTGAATAAAGACTTTTTTAAAAGAAAGAACTTTCTTTGTTTTGAGTTACATATTGTGATGAGATCAGTGAGCGTTGAATTTTGAGAGCAACAGCTATTACAATGCCAGACCATAGAGCAGTGTATAATGCTAGATGGGGACAGTCGCAGCCGGGGGTGGGGGTGGGGTGAGCCGCATACGGACATAAGCAGACAAGGGGAGGGTTGGGTGGTAGGAAAACAAGTATTATCTGCAGACGTCCTTTACGGACAACCCCTTAGAACAACTGAGACAGACCATCTAATTTTCATAGCTGGGGTGGGGCATGTACTTTTTTTTTTGAAGAAAAAAAAATCAGGCCCCAAATCGCTTGAAGCAGCAGAGAGGGCGAACAGACCATAGAATTCCGACAAACAAATAAAACAAACAAAAAATAAAATCTCGTAGAAAGGTCCAGATTTTTACAAATAAACGTTTCCTGGGAGGTTTTTATTTTTTGTTGAAACCAACCCCATCAATAAAACCCTAGTTTGAAAAGGTAGCTGAAAAATAAAGTACTCTACGTATTTATTTTATTTTTTTGTTTAATTACTGGACGACCAACGTTGGTAGGCGCCCTCTCTGCTGCTATTAATTTAAAGATTTTATCAAGACCCACACGATATCTTGTTCTTGGATCATGTAAATTTATTGTTATAAATCCATGTGGAGTAGCTTGCGCTCGTGAGAAGAAATTTCTGAATTTAATTGTATCTATGTCACCACCACACCAAGTTTGATGAATATTTCGCAGCGTGTGTGTGTCTACACCATTAAACACAACTAAAATGTTGCAGTTGTCTCTAATCACCTTCGGAATTTGTGTATATCGTTGAGTGACATAGATCACATCTGTATTTTTATGTCTACCTCGGGAAAATATTCTAGCTGGATTTGATTGTTTATCTAGCATCACATCGTCGTATACAACTAAATTATTAATAAATCCATCTAAAACATCTACGGACGGTGCTTCATCAATATCGGTTATAAACTCTATAACATCATTACCTTCATCCAGTAATCGCGCGTTTTCATTGAAATCTTTAAGTACATCATAACATCGTTGATCATCAGCGGATGGTGCTACTAAATACAATTTATCCCATTTCAACCATCTCATTATTAAATTAAGTAATAACTGCGTCTTACCCGATCCAGATGGTCCTATGATAATCATTCTGATGGAATTTGGTAACGCAGGGTGGTGTTTAACTGGCTCTCGTTTTCTTGTTGCTGAGAAATCAATTATATCCATATATATTATATCATTAATTTATATTGCTTACGCTGTAGATTTAAAACTCCAACTATTGATTTAGCTACGGTTACAACAAAAAATTAAAAAAAAGCGTATGGTGGAAAATGTTCTGTATGCGGTAGGAAGAAATTTTCGTTTTTACCTAATAAGCGCGGTGGTGATATTGCTAATTTGATGTCAAAGTTTCCAGGTACTCCATGGGCTAAATACAGCGGAGAAAAACATCTACCAGGATATAATTATTGCGGTCCTGGTACCAGACTTGATATCAGGCTCGATAATCAAGATCAACCAAAACCAGGCGAGGAACCAATAAACGCTATTGATCGAGCTTGTCACGCTCATGATGTAGCTTATAAAAGTAAAAATCTACAAGATAGACATATTGCGGATGTGAAATTAATTCACGCGCTAGATTCTATAAAAAATAAAAATATCAAAGAAAAATTAGCTAATTGGTTAGTAAGATCCGCGATGAAAAGTAAATTAGCGTTTGGGGCTGGTAATATATAAATGGAATCGATTTATTATTCACCAAGAGGATACTGGAGAGGCAAAGCAGCAATTGGTAAACTTGCTGATGCAGCAGCGGTTAAACATTCTACTGCTAAAGCGTGGTTATCCAAACAAGCAATATGGCAAATTTATCTACCACCACCGAAACGAATTCAGTACGCGTATTTCGATGTCAGTGTTCCTAATGAAGTTCATCAAGCAGATATTCTGTTTTTACCGCATGATACTGTACGTAGAAAAACGTACAAGTACGCGTTAACCGTAGTTGATGTTGCAAGTAGATATAAAGAAACAGAACCGTTATCGACGAAAACATTATCTGAAGTAGCCGATGCGTTTGAACGAATTTATCAACGAGGTGGTGGACCACAAGGTGGTCTGCGATGGCCACAATTATTACAGGTTGATCCTGGTATGGAATTTCTTGGTCCAGTATCATCGTTGATGAAACAACATAATACCAAAATACGACGAGGTCATACTGCAATTCACCGTGATCAGGCAATTGTTGAGCGATTTAATCGAACACTCGCTGAGCGGTTATTTGGATATCAATACGCGAGGCAATTTATTCAGGATAAAAGATCTCGCGAATGGGTTGCAAGATTACCAAACGTGATAGCTGCATTAAATAATGAGATTACACGAACAACCAACATGAAACCCATTAGCGCAGTCACAAAAAAAAATATACCAACACAACGAAAAGATGTTGAAAAACAGAAAATATTGGGTGATGTCACAGTCAGATATTTATATGAACCTGGTGAACTTGAAGGTGGTAAAGCAAGAGCGACTGATCCTATTTGGAGTGTTACCACACACAAAATATCCACCGTGACAAGATCCTCAGGTAGACCTGCAATCTACAGATTAGATTCGGCTGCTCCTCAACGTGGATTTACACGTGAACAACTACAAATAATCCCCACGGATACACAACTACCACCGCGATCACTTAACTAGCACTAGCGCCTCTACGTCGATTACATTCGAGACAGGTCAGCATGGTATTTTCTCATGTATGACCGCGACTATTATCTTTTCTATCTACGGTAAATTGTCTTGAATCATTACTCGAATACCGCCATAACATTATACAATTACAACTTGCGCAATGATTATTCTGCTGCTGTTTTAACTCAATAATAAATTCAACATCAAGATCAAAGTCGCGTTTATTTTTTTTATCAGATTGTTTGTATCCGATTAATTTTTTCTTATTATATCATCATCGATGACGTTAAATTTATCAACGATTTCAGGAATTATAATTCTACGTAATTGAGATATCTTTCTGACCCTTGATACTGCTAAATAAACTAAATTTGACCACTCGATACGATCGTCTACAATCCAGACTCGTGTGTCAGAAATAGTTAATCCCTGAGACGAGTGGATCGTCATAGCGTATCCCAACACCCATGGAGATTTGTCAGCGCGTAATGCATCTTCGACTACACTGATATCAACGGCGACAATATCGTTTAATACGAGATTCTGTTTTTCAGTCTGTCCTGGAATATCAACATTAATATTCTGTTTTCGTGTATCTGATGGTCTATAACACAACGGTACGGGTAATTCTGAATATTTTTCTTTATGTAGTTGAAATAACTGCTGTTGTAAATCGTCTCTGATTATTTTTCTGCTTGCTACTATCAAATCGGTGGGTCTCCATAAATTTAAAAAATCACTCATTGAGGTCTCTGAGATTACTCCGCGTATTATTTCACACTGAATTTTGTTTGATTGTAGTCTGATTAATTTTTTAAATTCCTTTAAATTTTCATCGAGAACTCTATGATCATCATCTATTTCTTCGTAATAATCAACGAAATTTTTTAACCAATCATGTGGAGATGGTCCAACAAAAGGCGGCGGTTGACCATGATCGCCACACATTATTATAGCGGTATTTTTCGTCAACAACCAATCAAGAAACGTTTCTAATGTATCCAATGACACCGTGCATATCTCATCCCAAATAATTATTTTAGGTATATATTTTCTCCCATTCGTTCAGGAGTCCATGTATCCCCGCGCCACCGAAAGAAACTATGATACGTGCACGATTGTACTTGCCGTTGTTTCATCTCGCGTGCAAGTCTATGTGTGGGTGTCAGCACGATCATATCTGAATTTCTAAAAACATTAATTGCTCGAGTCGTTTTGCCGCACCCACCAGGTCCATTGAGATATACTGTCTTATATCTAGTTATTGGATCACTCACCGGCGGCGCTTTCGACATTTCTGATATTTTATTACCCTTACGATAAAAATCTCTCATTGGAACATCTGCTGATTCTGTGTAATTGTGTAATATTTCTTTTTTTATTATCCACTAACCCCATCGTTCATCATTACTTGTAAATTTCATAACAGATTCTAAATATTTACTCGAAATATAAAACGAATCTGTTGCGACTCTGACTGCGGTCTTGGGAAATCTATTAATCATCGATAATAAATTTATAGAAACATAAGCCAACATGGAGGATCTTAGATGAGTATACTGTGGGGAGACGTCATTTATGTAACTAACGATCGTGCCCAATTTTGTTCCGTCGGATAAATAAACACTTTCTCGATTTACAAATATATTTTTCGCTGTTGTATCAGCGATTATAAAATCGTACTCGGCATCATCTAAAATTAATCGTGCGTGATGTCTTTTATGATCATATGCACCACCTTGAGTAAATTTACCTATAATTTTTCTGCCGAGATCTTTTGCGGTTTTAAGTTTAATCTCGAAAATTTTAGGAGCTTCTTTGGTAGTATCATCTTCGGAAACATCAGGACATTTTTCCTTAAACTCGCTAATAACTTCATCGGCGCTGATAGAATCTGGCATGGGCAACCAAACTTCGGTCTGCGCGTGATATGATATAATTGCCTCACTGACCACCAACGATGTCACTATCGCACAATCTAGCATATATCGTAATAAAACTATAGGTGCCCAACGTTTTTCACAAAAATGTCTACCAAACCAAACATAACAAATCTTGTGAAGATTTTCGTTAAGCTCGAATGATTCAACACAAGCAAATCCAGTCAGATCAAAATCAGGTAATGGTCCATTAATTGCCACTCGCGTCATCTCGTTTGTAGGGTGACCAAATCTTTTAAAGTACACAGAACAATCTCCGTATCCTAGAAAACTTCCTGGATAACATGCAACCATATCAACCGAAATAACATCATTGTAATTATACTTGGTATTCCATATTCCACCGTGTCCGTATTCGACGCAACTTGCGCGTACGTCCTCGAGTAAATCAAATCGTGTTGGTTTCCATGAATTTCTTTCTCTAGCGAAATTAGCCGCAACAGATGGAACGTTGAAGCAATTAGTTAGTATTTGTCAGTATTTTCCGCGTGCTTGCGCTCTAAAAACTTATCCGCGAGATTTTTCATCTCGTCATGGAGAGATTCTGTTCGATATATTTCACCATTTGGTCTAACAAACTGATCAAATTCACCTTCCTCATTACTTTTAAATAACCATACCGATACAGGATCGTTTTTACTTATTTCGTTGATAAAATCAAACATGTCTGAGGGGTAAAATCTAACAGTTCGATCACGTGGAAATATTGTTACTGCGCTAGTCCATGCATGCGCGTTATGATCAATAATATTTATTGAAGCTCCTTTCGATTTATATTTCGATTCGTACAGTACCTCTCCCGTTATTGTCGCTACTACTATTGGAAATTTTAATATTTTTCCTAGTTCAGCAACATCTTTTATTGTAGCACCGGTATCCTTAACTGAATCAGCCTACGAGTTTATTTTTTCACGTCTTAAATCAGTTAATCCATTTCCACGCATCGCGTTTGTAAAGTGTTCTATTACTCGTTCGGCTACACAATTTAACCTTGAAAATTTCATCGGTGCCAGTTTATCAACGTTGGGTTTTTTATTTATCTCATAGATTCTATAAATAACCGCTGTTACAGGATACGCTCGTTCATGATACGGTTTATCAATACCCGTCAATAGACCCGGTCTGGAATTTTTACTTAATATGACAGTTTTATTATTACCAAGGACAGGATCATATTTGTCACGGATAATCCAACTACCTGTTTCTGTTAATACAATAAATTTTACTTTGAAGAAATATTTTTGATTGCCCTCGTATTCAGTGATGTAGTTATTGATAGTTGCCGCTCGCTTGTCATTCATTGTGGCGTCCTTGACAGTATTGCTTATAATCTTGAACGTTGACCATGTATGAGATGCACCATCTGTGTAAAATTCTTTCTTGGCGTCGTGAATTTTCGAGATCAGACGTTTATTTTTCGGATCAAACAGACCTCGTACTGGCAAGTCAGAAGATAATCTGTCGAGGTTGAATTTATATTTAACAGGCCTAGTTTGGGATAATTTCTCAAACTCGTTCATATAATTAAAACAAATATTTAAATAAAAAATATTATATATACAATGTCTCAATGCAGATGGTTGATGATCGGTTCAGTAAATCGATGCAACAAATCCTGTAGAGGTGAATTTTATTGGATGCACTTACAGGGCATACGACGAGGAAGTCTAGGACCAATACCGTGTCTGCGGTGTGGTATTGGGGTGCGAGGAAAAACAGAATTATGTGGAAAGTGCGGTGGAAAACGGTTCAGAGAGCTTAAAAGATATTATGACAAAAAAAATAATAATGGTGAAAACGCTATAAAATCCGTGGAGGATTATATATCAAGATTTCAGACAAACAATGATTTAAACAAATAATATTATTATAATGGAGCAAAATATATTTGTCCCACATCCTGTCATTAAGAATTACCAATTCTGATTTTAATGGCATGATTAGAAATTCCATGTTGAAGAGACCGGTTGGTACTGTTTCTAATACTGGCTATCTTAGATTCACTGTTGGGAAGAAAAGGTATCTCTGTCATCGATTTACGTACGAGTGTTTCTTCGGAGTGATCAAAGACGATCTTGTTATTGATCATGTTGACGGAGATCCTCAAAATAATAGTTTATCCAACCTTCGTGTTGTCATGCAAAGCGTGAACTCTGCATGTGGTAATACTGGAAGATGTAAAACAATCGGAAAAAGGGCGGTAAATTCCACAAACACAGAAACTGGCAAAGTAATTATATTTCGTTCGATATGTTCTGCTGAGAAATATTTTGATATTCACCCGCATTCAGTACAAAAAGTAGCAGAAAATATATATAAAACCGCTTTCTCAAAGAAATATAAGCAGAAAATCATCTTTAAGTATCAATAATTATCATCACCACATTATTTAATATTTATTAACGATCATCACCACCTTGAATTAATTTTTTTAATTTATGTCACAGTATTTCCTCCATACACTACTGAATTTTTGATTATATAAAAGGGAGATATTACTTTGTAATATATAGTTTTCTTCGTAGATTTTTGATTTTTTTATGATCGTAATTAGTCAGTTTAACTAATTACGTCGTAATTAATTACTCGTAGAAGTATATTTATGGTTTTTAAATATTTCCCATCATACAACATTACGCGAAATCAGGGCAATTTTACAACCGCTGTTATTGATCCGCAGGTAGCTGTATATGCTGCATTTACAATCAGCTTAGAAACCGTTGTTATGGTGTGCAGGCGTATTTCACAATTCGTTATTGATTTCGCAGGTTTGTATTTGCAGTCTGTTTTATAATACAGGTATATTCAGAAACCGTTATTTGAATGCAGAAATAGTTATTTAAACGTAGAAATTATTATTATTCAGAAACCGTTGTTTTAGTGCAAATATATTTGAAATTAGTTCCTTAGCTATATATTAACTTCCGAAACATATGTTTCTAACAAGATTCGATGGCTTAATCGGTATCGTATTGGACTGTGACGCTCGCGGTCCAGGATCGAATCCCCATGGCTGACAACTTGTCGGTGGTGTACGCATAATTGCGATTTTTATAATTAATTGGGGCTCCGCCAGCCCCTCTCCGCTCTCAGAACACCATCCTACCATGTCAAACGTAGTAGATACATGTTTTTGTATTTCCCACGGGTTGATTATTTGGTGGGTGGGTGTTCTGTTGAGCGGAGAAAATGGCCTCATTTCATTCATCACATCTCATTTCATTCATTCATTTCATTCATTACATCTCATTACATCTCATTTCATTTCATTCATTCATTACATCACATTACATATATTTCATTTCATTATATATATTTTATTGCATATTTACTGAACCTGCTAAAAGACTCGAATAGAGGTTCATTCATAATATATGTTTGTGTCGTCCTTGATTCATTCATTGTATACTTAAACCTGCTGAAAGACTCGAATAGAGGTTCCATTTCATAATATATGTTTGTGCGGTCCCCCCTCTTGGGCCTCTAGACCGTTGTTTGGCGGGTTAGGGGCTCTCATAGAGGGTAATGTTCTGTGTGCCTGGTGAACTTGGTAGAATGCGATGGCAATCTGTGAGTTCTTGGCTGTACTGTCCTTGAAACATCCCGACGAACTCGCTAAAGACTCGATAGGGGTTCTGTAGGGATAATTTTTTTTATTTTAAAGATTTATATATTATATAATGAACCATGAAAATATCAAAGACATTATTTCTGCTATCAAAAAACTAGAAGAAAACAAAATTAATATATCTGATGAACTAAATCCTGAAAAAATAATATCTGATTTTGAAACGTTAGAAGAGCTTAAGAATGAAAATAAGTACGTTCTATCATCTCAATACAAGTTCATAAAGCGGATTCAGGCAGCTATGTTTCAGTCACTGGCTATGGTGAGCGATGATCAAGTAAATGAATTTGTTCCTCTTTCTGTCGCAGTAGAAAGAATTAGATCGCTGTTATCCCACGAGTACGAAACGAATAAAACAATCAGTACCCGCATAAGATACTTAAGAAAAATGATGTCAGCAGGTAACGACCAAAGCAACCCTGTCTGAATTATTATTTATTTATTCTGAGATTATATTTATTCTGAGATTATATTTATTCTGAAATATTATATTTATTCTGAAATATTTTATTTATTCTGAATTATTATTTATTTATTCTGAAATATTTTATTTATTCTGAATCATTATGTTTATTCTGAGATATTTTATTTTTTCTGAAATTCATGGGCTGGTTGATACTCAGAATTATGTGAAATGATCAAATTCATAATTTTGATGGGTTAGTTGGTAGTCAGAATTATGTGAAATGATCAATTTCGTAATTTTGATGGGATAGTTGGTAGTCAGAATTATGTGAAATGATCAATTTCGTAATTTTGATGGGCTAGTTGGTACTCAGAATTATTATTTATTTTATTTTTTCTGAATTATTTTATTTATTCTGAATTATTATTTATTTATTCTGAAATTGATGGGTTAGTTGATACTCAGAATTATTTTGAATTATTATTTATTCTGAGATTATATTTATTCTGAATTATTATTTATTTATTCTGAATTTGATGGGTTAGTTGGTACTCAGAATTATGTGAAATGATCAAATTCATAATTTTGATGGGTTAGTTGGTACTCAGATTTATTCTAAATTATCATATTGTTTCTGAATTATTATATCTTTTCTGAATTATTATTATTTATTCTGAATTATTATTATTTTTTCTGAATTATTATTTATTCTGAAATTGATGGTTAGTTGGTACTCAGAATCATACAAACCGATCAAATTTATAACTCTGATGGGTTAGATGGTACTCAGATTTATGTAAAATGATCAAATTTATAACTCTGATGGGTTAGTTGGTACTCAGATTTATGTAAAATGATCAAATTTATAACTCTGATGGGTTAGTTGGTACTCAGATTTATTATTTTATTTTATTTTCTGAATTATCCATTAGATTGTCGGGTAAAGTTGCCTGATTCTCTAATTGATTTTAATTGAATAAAATACCAAGACAAGTAAAAACCAGTAAGAATTACAAAAAAATCAGTAAAATTAGCTCAAATATCAGTAAAATTAGCTCAAATATCAGTAAAATTAGCTCAAAAAATATGTAATTTTTTACTGATTTACTGGTTTTTACTTGTTTTGGTATTTTATTCAATTAAAATCAATTAGAGAATCAAGCAACTTTACCCGACGATCTAATGGACAAAATCACCCAAGATGGGTAAAATACCCCTCAAAAAACACGAAATTTGTTGATTTTTCACTGAAATTCAGAAAAAATAAAATATTTCTATAAAATAAAATAAAATAAAATATTTCTGATAAAATAAAATAAAATAAAATATTTCTGATAAAATAAATTATTTCTGATAAAATTAAATAAAATAAAATATTTCTGATAAAATAAATTATTTCTGATAAAATTAAATAAAATAAAATAAAATAAAATATTTCTGATAAAATAAAATAAAATAAAATATTTCTTAATCCGCTCCTTATTTTATTCATTCTGGAATATTATTTTTTTAAGTTGATCGACTTTAATACAGGAGTGTGCATAATTTAGAATCTGATCTCTGCTACAAATGATCTCGATAATATGTTTTTGACGGAGCTCATCTAACTGTTCTTGTGTTAATAAGAAATCCTCACTTCCGTATTCATCAATAACTAAATTAACGTTAAATTGCTCCATGTTTTGTGAAAACGCTGTTCTGATGGCGTTTTCAAGTACTTCTTTGTCATGTATAAAAACCCTCACATGCTGGTACATTATATAATATTTACTTGATTAATTAAGATTTCACATACAGATTTATCACAAGCTCTTCTCCACGTATGTCAATTAAGCGATTGAGGTGGTCTGTGAGCTTAAAATTTATTCGTGTTAACATATTATTGTGACACCGCAAATACACAGGATTAGTTGGTTCTTGCACGATTAAACTTCCAGGGGAAACTTGTGGTGTAAATGTATATAAAATATATCCTTGTTGAGCCTGATTTGATCTTCCGAGATCTATTTGATAGCTGCCATCGACTACGTCACAAACCAGATTGACCACGATCGTGCTGGTTATATTAACGATTTCCGGAGATACGTGTCTGCCGCCGCCATGTGGATCATTATTATGTCTGAGAACAGTTGGAGGTGGTGCTAGTTTTTTCCACGCATCAAGTATTTTAGGAAAGTTCTCATCAATGACATCATTGACAGATTTTTTTAGTTCATTCGCATTATATCTGGAGAATTTAAAATTTGGTAGATCAGCTTCTTTTATTTTATACTTATCTAAAAAAAAGCTTTTTGCCATAGTAGTCTGCTTCAACATTAATTACTGCATTAATTAATCGCTGGTTGAGATATTCCATGTCGGAAACAAGTTGATTTAATATTTCTATACGCGTAATGATTTCTTTGCGTGAGCTTGTTATATCAAAAAGACGTTCTTGAAAGTACCGTTGTAGTTGCTCTAGTTGTTGTTTATGATGTTTATTAATTTCTGTAAATATTTTAGTAAGTTCAATTGTGCTAATACCAATTAAGGTAACTATTCTGGATTTTGTTTTTTCAGAGTAAAATGTCCAAGAAAATATATCTCTATCAGGTAAATAAAAAACCGCATCATCACCAGCCTTTGAATTTTTTTTGCATCTATTAACGTTTTTTTATACACTATATCAATTTCGTGATATGATTGTCCATCTGTGACATAATCGGATTTTTTCGGTTCTGGTGGTATCGATGTTATCGGTGGTGATATTTCAGGCCAACCTAGTACGGATCTTATCGTGGATTGATAAATATCAACGACGTAATCAGGAGAATGTATCTCAACCGTCGAAGATAGCGTCGGCTCATGAACATTAATCGATATTTTTGCTTCTTTTCCGGTTATTGATTTTATTCTACGTTGAAATTCCTCATTGATATCTTCAATCTCATAACTACTAGTGGGTATTCCAACATCTATCCAGTCAGGAGTACCATCTGGTTTGTTCTTGTTAGCAAATACGAGCGAATTATTTGCTGGTGTACCATGAAATGATTTTGATCCGATATTTGGCCAGCTGTAATATACCCGTAATTGAGCTAACGCTATTTCTTTTACTGGAATTGCAGTAGGAAAATTAATACTAAATTCAGGATTAGTTGAACTTACCGAGATCATCGTTATCTTTGGCGGAGTTGTGTTAGTCACGATCTGCTGGAGTAATTCTGTCATTATTAATACTTGTATCTTTAATACCGATACCTTCGTCGTATATTTTAGTTATCATCGAAAACTCGAAATCAGATATAATTCCATCACTGAGACTCGCTGATAACAACGAGGATAATTTCGAGTATGCTACCGTCGCTGTGTGTAATTTTATTATGTAATCGGATAATTTTTCGTTCGTGCAAGTACATATTTTTTTTGCGATGATATTGAGCACACCTGCAGTCGTTGTTGCAGCTGAAATACAAATAGTTACGGCTACTGGTGCTATCATTGTCACCGCTGATAATATAACACCCGTTCCAGCAACAACAGCGGATACTGAATAAACAATCACATCAACGATAACTAATCGTCGTCGATATTTTTTTACTTTTACTGTATATTGTTCGACTTGAACTTTCAACGCCGCCTGCCATTCACGCGCTTGATTGTATCTGTATTGTGCACCATCCATATAGTTTTATGCAGTAACCAATTGAGGTGTTTCAGCTACAAATTCCAAACACCACCAGTAAGATGTTGCGGTTAATTTCTTATCAGCTGCTTCCAGGATAAATATTTCTTCGGTTCC
Source organism: Sinohyriopsis cumingii (assembly GCA_028554795.2). Lineage (NCBI taxonomy): Eukaryota > Metazoa > Mollusca > Bivalvia > Unionida > Unionidae > Sinohyriopsis > Sinohyriopsis cumingii. Next base: position 432,582 of record JAPYKE020000333.1, on the reverse strand, counting down.
GCTATTTAGTATAATAGATACAACCCCGGAAAACCTGTCGGTGGAATGACGCCATGGATACGTTGTAAATATTTCAAATCGCGCAGCACTGAACACGGACAACCTGTATACGCCAGTGACTATTGTGGTATATTTGATAGTTTTATTTTGCTGCGACCATGTTGCAAATCCCGATGATACCGTGTACACGATGTTTGTGATATGTCCGGGAGTTATTCCAGCTGAAATTTTAATTAAACTGGTTTTGTTAACGATCTCAGGAATCCCCGCTACGATGTTTTGCTGTGTTTGTTTAATCGTGTCTAGGTTAGTTTTGATATCAACGAGTTTCATGTCAATGGCGTGCGGAGTGCCGAAGAATTTATCTATGGATTCGTCGGTTTTTTGAAAATTTCTTCGAAATCTTCCAAAAGCGCCTACGTGAACATCATACTCAGCCCGCAGCGTGGATAGTTTTCCATCCACGTTGTCGACGTATTTTTTTGTTGCTGCGTCTTCGTCGGATGTTGGATCTCTTAAAACTACTATTTTATTTCCGTTCATGCTGAGTTCACCCGTCATTGTGTCGCCGGTGTTTCTCACACGATTAGCAACGCTTCTTGCAATTTCATCTCTGATAGTTTTAAACGATATACTTGAATCCCTGATTCTGCCGCTGTCAGTAAACACAGGAATATTATCTGTAACTGCACCGAGTACTCGTCGAACCATATCATTCCATCTGATATTGCTCGTTTTTAGTTTACCATATCGATCTTGAAAAATAACAACCTCATCTGGGTCAACTCCAGCCAGGTTCATGATATGAGCGAGTTCATCTTTAGTCGCATACTTCGACAGATCAACATCGCCGGATGTTCTCTTAACACGTGAGAATCTTCTTCCGTAAATATCAACCATTATAATAAGACCTGTTGTTTAAAACGCTTTACGTGCAACGAATCGGTTACTTGTATAATCATGCACAACTTTATGTGGTGGTTTGGATGATTTTGATATAGCGTCGAGTACATTAATTACTTCACGGCCACATATTGGCGGATCTGTCATTGTTTGTGTGGGTAACGTTGAATACCAAACTTTACAACCAGAGGTTCTTGCATGGAGTGGTGCGACATACTTGATAAATTCAACGGGTGGAGCTAACCCGTACGAATCAAAATAAACGATTCCACGTGGATCAACCGCGTATGATACCCAATGAGTACCGGGTCCTGAATTCGAGTCTAGATTAATAATACCTGTTTCGAGTTTGTTCGGTTGTTTCGGTAATTGATCTCGCATAAAAACAACTCTAAAGGCTTTTATTTTTAATTTTTTTAGCGGCATCAAGTAAATCAAAATTTGATGCTGGAGTATCTAACGTGGAAGCCTCAGACCTCTTCCCCAGCGAGATCCGGGTAATCTTAGACCGCGTCCCTTTTTTGTATCCATTTCCAGTTGCTTTCTTTAGAGCCATTCCAGCAGCTGTTCCAACAGCACCTAGCGCAGCTGCTTTTGCTACGGCTGGAGCAGCAGTAGCTATTAACGCTGGAATAGCCGCAAGAAGTGGAAATATACCACCGGTTTTAACCATGTCTTTGATGGCGCTCGGGGAAAGATGAAATTGAACTCCAGTTTTTGATTCCAGGGCTTTATTGAAATGTTTAATCTGATTATTTGTCAACGATAATTTGTTTGGACCACCACTAATCTGATCTCGTTTTAGTGATATTTTAGTTCCGCATTTGTTGGCGGTTTTTGATTGAAGCTTTTTTACCTGACCAGGAGTCAGAGTAACATTAACATGACCATACGACATTTTTATATAAAATATATTTTTCTAAATAACATGATTAAATATTTTCCACTGGTGCATCAACGACCCTCATTCGACCACTACCACCTTCAAGTAACATGGCTTTATCGCTAAGTATGACCGCGATTGCTCTGTAAGGACCATGAACAACTGGTGGACCAGCCGCGATTTGTGGCAGGGCATTAACACGAGCTCGAAAGTGTATATCAACCACAGATTGTTTGGATAAATCAAGATGTTCCAATGAAAAATAATAGATCGGATATAATGTTGTAAAATCTAGTTGTGATATTTGCAAACCAGTATCTATATTTTGATCACGTCCCATGAATGACATTAAACGATGATATGCACGCGCTACGTGATTTTGATCAAAATTTAACAATATATCTTCAGCTGGTTCTTGATGTCCATTTATCCGTAAGGAAACTTCATTAACTTCAAGATTGTCAAATATCATATGTGAACGTTCTTGATTATTCGTCCGAGCATTATCTTGCAGCGCAATAAAAATATGTCGTGGTGCAGAAACACCTTGCTGTGATGCTATATGCCATGTAAATAAACCAACAACAGAACTTTGAATCGCATCTGTGGTTACTGTTAGCCATGATAGCAATGATTTACCGCCTTGATCCATAAAAGAAAGTAATTTTTGTTCCTCAGTAATTGATGGTGTCATTACTGGCATCCACAGTGAAAGTTTTGATATATTTACTTTACCATCAGCAACACCAGCACCTCGCCAGATTGCATCATTATCATCACCTTTTCTTACGAGCACAATTGTGTGTTTAGTTCCAAAGATGACCTTTCTAACATTTCTGCAAAATCCAAAGATGTGAGATAATGGAATTGCACATGAAAAATTTCTATCATTTCCTAACAGCGCTGCTCGGCGTGTTGCAAACCCTAAGTTGTAAGTCGCATTAACATTTTTTATAATATCAAAATCAGCACCTGGTCTGTCTGCGTGTTCAAAATCACCTGGTTGTGGATTAACTGCAGTATTTTGTGGTGTCAGTAATTTAGTATACTGAACATGATCAGCGTGGTTAGTAATATCCTTAGCAAACATCATTGTTGGACCAGCCAATCTTGTAAAGTCGTCAGGAGACCAATTATTGTTGTAGCAACATCAACATCTTTCTGAATTGATTTAATATTTTTTCCATCAATCATGTATGTGGCGCTATCTAACAATCCCATAATCCTGTTGTTGACAAAACCAACACGCAAATTAGCAGCATATGGCGTATTAGCTACAACATTCGTTACAAGTCTACCTTCTACTTCAATAAACGCCTCAGCGGGCAAGAAATATCTACTTGTATCATGAACCTGTAATTCGATTCTCCCCCGCTGATTTGGTTGTCTTGCGTCATAAGAATAAAACTGATAATCACGTATAGATTCATACTTAAGGACAGGTGCCTCCATATCAAATGCTGGGTCTGATTCGCGCTTGAACATTTTTATTATAATTACCATTTTTCAAATGATGATCATCGTCGACGAAGACCGCTTCCTGCTATTAAATTTGCTGTTATATTTTTTTCTGTTTCTTCAGATATCGCAGCTAGTTTTTGATTTGCAGCCTGATTTATTATTTTACTTACGTCTGCTGGCATCACCTCAGTACTTGCCAGTTTCACCAGTAGTTGTTGTTTTCGTCGCAATAATCGTGCTAGTCTTTCTTTGATCGCCGAGAACGCTTTACCAGCAACATTAACAATTGCACCAGGCGCTTTATCACGAACAATATCAATAGCTTTCATCGATAATTCTTTTGCAACGGGTGCTGCTTTTGGGGCTATCCTTGTAAATAATCCCTGAATAACATCACCAAGTCCATCTCCGTAAGTAGCTCTGTAGATTTGTAATCGTGAGTTTACCGCTCTGACCTGCACGGGTTTACGATGATTATCATGTATGATCATCTTATTTTTATTTACCATTTATCTAACAACTAGTCATCAGAATGTTCATCGATATGTTCTCGGTAAACGCCGATATCCATGATACCACCTTGAAATAATCGCAAATATCAGATGCTTCATTAATTATTTCTGGTGAATTATTTCCGGCACGTTTTCCTCCTATGAGAACCTCTAACCGTGACACATCATTAATGATATTATCAGGACAAACAAAATCATCTCCCAGACCACTGCCAGTAGCTCCTTCGTCTGATTTCTTAGATGGTGTCGCTCTAAACATTTCTTTAAGTTTCGACATCAGCGGCGAATAAGAAGATTGTTTTTGTTCTGTTTGTTGCAGAGGTGGAGGAAGCTGATACTGGGAGAGTTGTTCTTGTTCTAGTTGTTTCAGTCTCCCTCTATAAAGTCTTTTTACTTCTTCATTGATAATTTTATATTCTCGACCTTTAGCTTGTTTTTTGTTGTAATATACGCGATATATATATTTAATAAGATTATCATCATTTACTTTTTCATGACGGGGTTTTAAAATACTAGATTTATTGCGTATACTATTTAATATTACTTCGGGTAATTGTTCTTCTTTAGTATTTCTAATTTCTTCAACAACTCCTTTGAATTTTGCAATCAATTCTACGTTTTTTTCTACTAGTTCGGGTTCAGGTGTATGTTCTTTTTGCACGTTGGCGACTTCAGTACGAAGTTTTCCAATACTTTCAAGTATTTCCTCACCAATAGGTGGAGGTTGAGCCGCAGCTATATCAACTGGAAGATCTCGTAAAATCTTCTTTGTTTGTTTAGTTCTTCTTGCTATTTTTTCGGTTTGTTCTGCTATTTGTTTTGATACCGGAAGAAGATCCTCTTTGATGACTATTGTAACTTTCTCAGTAGCTGCAGTGACGGGCTTAAACAGTTTTTTAGTGTCATCTTCGTACTCAACTCGTGCTTCTTGCCGCGCTTGTAGATTTTTTCTAAATGAATCTCGCACGGGAAGAAATTTTTTAATTGCTTCTAATCTTTCTCGTGCTATTCTTGCAGTATGAGATTCTGGATGTACCATTATTTTTAACATAACAATTTTTTAATTAATATAGCAGCAGAGAGGGCGCCTACCAACGTTGGTCGTCCAGTAATTAAACAAAAAAAAATAAATAAATACGTAGAGTACTTTATTTTTCAGCTACCTTTTCAAATTAGGGTTTTATTGATGGGGTTGGTTTCAACAAAAAATAAAAACCTCCCAGGAAACGTTTATTTGTAAAAATCTGGACCTTTCTACGAGATTTTATTTTTTGTTTGTTTTATTTGTTTGTCGGAATTCTATGGTCTGTTCGCCCTCTCTGCTGCTCTTGAAAAGTGATGATGCACGGACGAATTTGTGAAAGAAAAAAGATGAATAAGGATAGAAAGAAGTCTAGAGCCCCCCACCCCGCATAAAAGGCCAGTCTCTAAACGGAACTGTAGCCGTACCAGTTTATTAACAAGAGCTTGCATACCCAGTGATTTTTAAAACTGTCCGCTGTACGATTTGGACACGAATTTCTGTAACTAAAATATATAATATTGACGTTAATTTACCTCATCAAAATAATCGAGCCCTTGTTTTTTTTAATCTATCATTTGATTTGGTGAAATATCTTTCAGTTTAAAATATATTTTAAAAAAAAAAAAACAACCTAGAAAAGCATTTTAATTAGTTAAGGCTCAAATAATGCATAACAATTTTGTGCCTAGTTCTGGACAGGCTGCTATTAAAGTGATTCGTTGTGAAGGGAGCCATTAACGTTTCTTATAACAGAACCGTTAAACGCTGTTAACTTCCCCACGATACCAGTTGGAACGCCTTGAAACTGTTAATATAAGCACTAATTTACTAGTTTTAAATTTGAAGAGGATGACGATCACCCAAGTTCATTGATGGGAATAATAAAAATGAATGCAAGAGAAAAAACACATAAGTGTGAAGTATGCGGTAAAAGTTTTACAAAAAACGAGGGTTTGAAGCTGCACACAAGAATTCATACTGGAGAGAGACCATGCAAATGTGAAGTATGTGGTAAAAGTTTTTCAAGAAATCATACATTGCAGCAGCATATAAAAATTCATACTGGAGAAAAACCATACAAATGTGAAGCATGTGGAAAATGTTTTAGAACGAGTGGAAATTTATTGCACCACACAATTATTCATACTGGAGAAAGACCGTACAAGTGTAATATCTGCAACAAAAGGTTTGCAAGAAATGATAGCTTGAAACAACATTTAAATATTCATAGTGGAGCAAAACCATACAAATGTGAAGTGTGTGGTGAATGTTTCTCATTGAGTTCTTACCGTAAGAAACATGTTAAGATACATACAGGAGAAGAACACTGTGAATGTAACCTTTGTGGTAAAATCTTTAGTCGGAAAGACCAGCTGAAATTGCATATTACAAAGCACACAGGAATTAAAAATTACATGTGCGAAGTGTGTGGCAAACAGTTTGCTGAAAAAATTAAACTCAAGAGTCACTGGAAAATGCATACAGGAGAAAAGCGTTGCAGATGTGAAGTATGTGGCAAAAGTGTTTCAAGCAAACAAGCCTTGTATCAGCATACAAGAATTCACACTGGAGAAAAGCCATACAAATGTGAGGTTTGTGGCAAAAGTTTTTCAGTACATGAACCATTGAAACTTCATATGAGAACTCACACAGGAGAAAAACCATACAAATGTGAAGTCTGCAGTAGAAGTTTTACACAGAGAGGAAACTTAAAATTGCATGCAAGAATACACGTCGGAGACAGGCCATACAAATGTCAGACTTGTGACAAAATGTTTCTTTGGCATGAAAGTTTTCAAAGACACATCAGGTTGCACACTGATCAGGCCTGAACCAGCGAACATGTTAGACCACACAGATGGGATGATTTATAAGACAACTGCCATTCAAGGTACATGTTAGACCACACAGACGGGATGATTTATAAGACAACTGCCATTCAGGGTACATGTTAGACCACACAGATGGGATGATTTATAAGGCAACTGCCATTCAGCGTACATGTTAGACCACACAGATGGGATGATTTATAAGACAACTGCCATTCAGGGTAACCTGACACAGAATTGGACGCACCTTAAGCCTGACAGATATAAATGCACTTTTTTTGCTACAGGAATTCTTCATGTGTTCAATATGTAAAGTTGTGTATTATCCCTATGTTCATCATTCCAGTGGCACATTATATATGTACAGAGTGCAATATTTTAAAAAACAAAAAATACTTTGCAGTACAAGTGGTTTCACAAAATTCAACTTGTCCACCTGCATTTTCACATGTCCCAAAATACCAATCTCTTGCCTAGATTGGTTGAAATGTATTTCAATCAATATTAAAAACAACAGAAACAATATTAAAAATAAATAAAACAAGGTACAACATATTAATGTCTTCAAATGGGCTTAATTTGTTTACTTTTTCATATTGTCAGGGTATGTTATATACATTATTTTATTGCTTCAGTATGGTAGCATTAGTACTTCCATTAGCAAGAATCAGGGGCATATTAACCATTAAGCTGACTAAGCATGTGCTTATGGCACCAGGGCCAAAGGGGGCACCACAGAGTTGAGAAAAGGGTGAAAAGAAAAAAAACGAATGCAGATTTGTAAAAACAATTAATAAAACTAGTGCAGATTGATCATAATGTACTGTTTCTTGATCATGGTGCACCCTAGAGTTATCTTCCCAGGTGTACATGGAAAGGAGGGGGGCACCAAGATTTGTCAGTGCTTAGGGCACCAGTGAGCCTTAATCCGCCCCTGGCAAGAATTGAAAGATTAATTGACTGAGCAAAGTCCTTTGCCCTGAATCTGTTTTATAATTAACACCATGTTTGGAGTGCACACATCATTTCCTTATCAAAAGAAAGTTTTCCATATTAGGCTAGATTGTAGGCCATTCAAGGGAGCTCTCATTTTATTTGTTTTGCATTTCATTTTCGTTAAGTTTTAAAATGGCCTTTGCTAGTGGAGTGTTAGCAACTCAGACATGACGGATTTTCTACATTTGCATTTACACATATACTATGCTGCAGATTTTGAGGGGTCCAAAACTGTTATGAGATAGGCTTGATTAAATCCTGAATTTTGTTCGTTCCATTGACAAATGAACTGGCTCAGTTCAGTTGTCAACATGTGACAGTTTAGGATAATGTTTGCAATAAGTGCAAAATGTCTTTCCTAAAGAATTGATGAATTAAAGCCATTAATAAGTATCTAGTAATCAAACCAATGTGGCTTAGTTGTGTCATATTTGAAATTTTTTGCTGCTGCATGGTCTGGCTTATGTTCCTTTGGAGGAATAGACTCTCTGGTAGCCTTGCATTGTATCCTTCCACTCTGACATGAATTTTCTTTCTCTGAGGACTGCTTCAGTGTTCCAAGTGGTTAGAGCATCCATCTCAGATGTGGGAGGTCAGGAGTTTGAACCATGGCAAAGTCATACTAAAGACTTAAAAAATGTTACTAGCAGCAGCCACAGTTAGTGCTCATCATTAAGAGGTTAATGTTAGGTCTGGTTGGCCTGGTGTCAGGATAATGTGACTGTGTGGGACATGATGCTACATGTCTGCAGCATGATGCCCCAGTGCTAAACATCACTATAAACTGCCACACTGCAGACATGTGACTGAATAATTGTTAAAGCTGTGTTAAAAATAAAATCACTCACACACATGATCCTTCTTCGAGTCTTCTTTATGACCTACCTTGTAAAAACGATTTAGTAAACTCATTTCATTCAAGCACCTCCCCTGACGGCTACTTTTGCTAAAGTGATCATGCATTAGTCTTGTATTTATTAAATGCAAACATGGGTTGCTCATTAACTTCATTTATTTTGCTTCAGATACATTACTGCTTGTTGAAGTTGATCCTCAGTGTATTGATTTAAAAACAAAATAAATACTCTTGTCATTTAATCAGTTCATAAAGGAAATGGACACTAACGATGATAGAGTCCTTTCATTGCATTGCCTTGGATTGAAATCAAAGGGTGATCTGCTCACGAGTATCTGTTGATTAAACACAACATAGCACATTCATTTAAAGCACTGCTTATTCATTATGCTGGATTTGTTTGTTTTAAGTTTTGATTGGTTGATAATTTGGTTGCTTGGACCAGTATACAGTCAAGCAGTAACAGAACTTGTCTCCACGTGACACTTATCAATAACCATTTACTTTAGTATCACAGGATGTGAATGAATAAATTTTGAGGTAGATTCAAGCCTTTAGTATCACAGGATATGAATGAATGAATTTTGAGGTACATTAAAGCCTTTAGTATGCCCAGAGGGCATGAATAGCCACACAAAGTGATTACTTTAGTATGCCCAGAGGGCATGAATAGCCACACACAGTGATTACTTTAGTATGCCCAGAGGGCATGAATAGCCACACAAAGTGATTACTTTAGTATGCCCAGAGGGCATGAATAGCCACACAGTGATTACTTTAGTATGCACAGAGGGCATGAATAGCCACACAAAGTGACTACTTTAGTATGCCCAGAGGGCATGAATAGCCACACAAAGTGATTAAAATATGAAAATCAGTGCTTCCCAGACTTGTTTTAAAGTATGAAAGTACTTGTTCTGGACTAGTGAATTGGAAAATTGTCCTTGTCCAACTTTCAAAATGTGTAGTCTCAGACATCGGATTTGATTAGCACAGATCATCTTAAAAGATTCCAAGTGTGATGCTAATAGCTGTATTGATAGAGTAAATAAATTTGCAATGTCTTTATATGCATTTTTAGGTGCTGATGTCAAACATTAAAAGAAATAGGGTCAGCTGAATTGTATGGCATCCTATCTTTTTTAAACGCTACAGAATTTACCTGGTGTGAAAGATTTGTTTTAAACAACAGTGTATTTACCACACACCAAAGGTATCCTAGAGTCACACAGCTTCCAGTTGAAGAGCTTGACAATGTCCTTATTAGTTAAAAACACTTTAACCACTTTAAAGCAGCAGAGTTTGAATTTTGTTTTAACATCAGTAATGTAGTGTTCCATGTTAGGTTTGTAAAAAAGAAAGTCTGATTCAAAGACCAACCTAGTCCATATGTGCCAAGTTTTCTGGAACTAAATTAGGGAGATTTGTGTTCAAAATCAGAGAGACTGGGTCCAAATCAAGGAGATTAGCATAATGGCTATTTTTCTCATAAGTTTAAGTGTGAAAGGCATATTTTCCATTGAATTCATTAGTGGACTTTTCAACATGGCACCATAATTTTTTTAATAACCCCAGAAGTAGTTGTATGTTTTTATGTTTGGTGTGATTCACCTCCAACGGAGTGCACTACATACTGTACAACAGCAAAGGCCGATGATATTCCGATTGTGATGAGTCTCCTTCCACTGCCATATTGCTCCATCTAGTTCAGACTATAATTCTCAATGGGGACAAATTACATCCAAGGTTTATTTCTCGAACTGATGGAAAAGGCAGAGAACATTCTGAATGTAACAACTTGATTGAAGGATTACGGTAGTCGTGAATAGTGTAATGAATGTTGTTTTAGCTGGAAATACCTATGCTTGGCAGGTTTTTTATTTCCAGGAGATCTTGTTGGCAAATTGTTAGATCAAAAGATGGTGTCGAAAATCAAAACACTCCCGGACAATTCGGGAGACTTGGCATGTATGCTAGTCTGGCAATGTAAGACATTTGCCTTGTTATTTATGTTGGTTGGGTCAATGCCTTGCTTCCAAAATAAACAGCAACGTGTAGAGTATATAAACAAATGCTGATGGATACCAGATGGCACACATGAGGCAGACAACATTTACATATTTGCTGCCAGCAAATGCCATTGGAAAAATACCTGTGGTTCACTTGTGCATCATAGATGTGACAAGAAATGTTAATGATGCCAAAACAAATTTGTACATTTGGCCTCTTTATGAATATAGGCTCGTCTTACTGTTATGCAGGTGTTGTTCAATTCATGTCCTAGATGTGGTCCTGAGGTTACTTGTCTTACTGTTATGCAGGTGTTGCTCAATTCATGTCCTAGATGTGGTCCTGAGGTTACTTGTCTTACTGTTATGCAGGTGTTGCTCAATTCATGTCCTAGATGTGGTCCTGAGGTTACTTGTCTTCCTGTTATGCAGGTGTTGCTCAATTCATGTCCTAGATGTGGTCCTGAGGTTACTTGTCTTACTGTTATGCAGGTGTTGCTCAATTCATGTCCTAGATGTGGTCCTGAGGTTACTTGTCTTACTGTTATGCAGGTGTTGCTCAATTCATGTCCTAGATGTGGTCCTGAGGTTACTTGTCTTCCTGTTATGCAGGTGTTGCTCAGTTCATGTCCTTGATGTGGTCCTGAGGTTACTCGTCTTACTGTTATGCAGGTGTTGCTCAATTCATGTCCTAGATGTGGTCCCGAGGTTATGGCACAAATCAAGAATAAACACGAGTTGCGCATGATTCACAAAACATGGCTCCAGCAATAGCATAAAAATGTGGCGCAAATTGAATTTTCTTTCTTTATATATGGCATAAAAATGAAAGCACATAAATCAAATTGCTGCAAATCAAGCATCACCTTTATAACAAAAGTCATTTAGTAAAATCACTGAGTTATGCAAAGTCCTTGCCGTCATGTCAAACTTGTACTCATCGAACATGCATGTTTTGAAACTTATCAATAATACAACACGCTGCTTACTTCCAGCAACCTTGCCGTATAGTGAAGTGATCTAGTTTAATAAATTTAACAACTGAAATACGCTTCCAAGATCCTCTTTCTACTTACCCCCTCCCCTTCATCTCTTTAATGCTAATGAGTGAAATAGCTGTTCTCAGGATTTGGGACCTACAGTCATGCAGAAAAACTAACAGAAACCAACACCCAGATTTTAAGTTACCTGAGGGTGAGAAGTATAATGCAGTGCATGGATTGGAAAGGGCAGTGCTTAGGGATTCTACAGTACAAGTGTAATCACCATCCCTCTCCGGTTTTGGGATTTGTTATCATTGCAGAAAAGGGAGTCAAAAACTCAACAAAGATTTTTAAACGACCTTGAATTTGCCTAAGGTTCACAAGGACAGCAGGGCGAATGCATACGACATAGCAAAGCTTTCTGATTCTACAATCCAAGTATGAGAGCTCTTCCTCTCAGGATTTTGGACTTATAACCATACAGAACTTAACCAAAGCTGTAATCACTGTTGACGATACCTCACCTGAAATAATAACAATGAATAACTAAAAGTGGTCTCTTCACTGGCGATCATAGCTATACAAAACTGCTGGTGCTCACCTGTGTATGTAAAATCTGGTCCATCATAGATGAGTTTCTAAAACAGTGATCTCTCAAGGCAGTGTCTTTATGTCTTGCCATTGCTAAAGCAGTGATCTCTCAAGGCAGATTTAGTGTCTTTATGTCTTGCCATTGCTAAAGCAGTGATCTCTCAAGGCAAATAAGTGTCTTTATGTCTTGCCATTGCTAAAGCAGATCCAGAAAATAAGCACAATTTTAAAAATAAAGAAATAAAGAAATCAACAATTTCCAACAGTATAAAATGTCTTTATTTAAGAATAGTGAATAGCATGAGCGTGGAGTTGAAAATGTATTATGCCGACTTGTATAGATATGGAGCTATAAAAGCCATATCCCTGTTTGGAAGAGTGCATTTTTATCCACCTGCTACAGTAGCGGTGTTTACTGAATTTGCATTACTGTCGTGTGTCTATGTGTGCACCACAGATAATGACCTGCAAGCCTTTAATGGAATCCCAGAAAATGGTAAGATTGCTAAGAGTGAAACACACAAGAAATGGTTAAATGGTGAATAACTACTTCGATACTAACTAAATACTTTGATTACAATTGGAGGTATGTTATTAGCAAAATGAGAGTTACCTCCCCTAGGGTTGCCACCATACGTTTTATTTTTCCTGGATACATCCTCCTTTTCTGTTCTGAAATCTTTTTACAGATACTTATAAAGACATACACTGTCCAGAGTGCCCTCTTTTCGAAGTTCAGATATGGTAACCCAACCTCCTCCCAACCTCCTCTCAAAAATTAATATTCCATTGCTGTAGTGCAAGTACTGTACTCTATGTGTATAAACATTTATTACAAATCAGTTTTACTGCTGTACTAACAATGACTAACATGGACATTACAAATCAGTTTTACTGCTGTACTAACAATGACTAACATGGACATTACAAGTCAGTTTTACTACTGTACTACCAATGACTAACATGGACATTACAAATCAGTGAATTTCTACATTTTGTGGCATTGCATGTATTTAAATATTCCAAACCATCTGATAGCACTTCTCTAAGCACTTAATTTCACATAATGTGCAGTTTATAGTGGTCTAGCACTGGGGCATCATGCCGCAGACATGTAGCATGATGTCCCACCCAGTCACATTATTCTGACACCAGGCCGACCAGTCCTAACACTAACCTCTTAATGCTGAGCGCCAAGCGAAGCAGCTGTTAGTACCATTTTTGTAAGTCTTTGGTATGACTCGGTTGGGGATCAAACTCACGACCTCCTGCATCCGAGGCAGATGCTCTAACCACTAGGACACCGGAGCGGCTGTTATATATGTGTGGACTGTTTTGTTTTGTTATGCCTGTGTAAGGTCTGTTGGGTTTGTGTGTTATGCATGTGTAGGACTGTCTGGTTTGTGTTATGTATGGGTGAACCTGTGTCACCAAGACTTTATAATATATAAAATCGTGTTTCCTTTTTTAAGCCACAACATGGGAAGTTTACCATACATACTTGCTTAAAAATCAGGTTCTTCTACTCACAACATAGACCCTAACTGGCAATCACATAATGTGCTGGCAGATCAGGGTATATGCTGTTTTACTGTTCAGTCCTAAAAAATCCTGCAAAGACCCCAATCGGCAGTCGTATAATGTGCTGGCTGATCAGAGTATATGCTGTTGTACTGTTCAGTCTAACAAACTTCAAAGACCCCAATTGGCAGTCACACAATGTGCTGGCAGATCAGAGTATATGCTGTTGTACTGTTCAGTCTAACAAACTTCAAAGACCCCAATTGGCAGTCACATTATGTGCTGGCTGATCAGAGTATATGCTGTTGTACTGTTCAGTCTAACAAACTTCAAAGACCCCAATTGGCAGTCACATAATGTGCTGGCAGATCAGAGTATATGCTGTTGTACTGTTCAGTCCTAACCAACTGCATAGAACCCAATTGGCGGTCACATTATGTGCTGGTAGATCAGGGTTTTTGTTGTTGTACTTTTCAGTCCTAACCAACTGCATAGAACCCAATTGGCGGTCACATTATGTGCTGGCAGATCAGGGTTTTTGTTGTTGTACTGTTCAGTCCTAACCAATTGCATAGAACCCAATTAGCGGTCACATTATGTGCTGGCAGATCAGGGTTTTTGTTGTTGTACTGTTCAGTCCTAACCAATTGCATAGAACCCAATTGGCGGTCACATTATGTGCTGGCAGATCAGGGTATATGTTGTTGTACTGTTCAGTCCTAACCAATTGCATAGAACCCAATTGGCGGTCACATTATGTGCTGGCAGATCAGGGTATATGTTGTTGTACTGTTTAGTCCTAACCAATTGCATAGAACCCAGTTGGCAGTCATATTATGTGCTGGCAGATCAGGGTATATGTTGTTGTACTGATTATTAGTTTATACAGTTTGCAGTTGGATCTTAATTACATGTCTAAACAATACATGTGGATTTTTCAGGATTAAGACTACATTCAAACACACAATACAAGTACCAGGATTGCTTTTAGCATTTTGTACAAAGAAACCACGCCAGCATTGTAATTTAAAATATAAGCCAATCAGACTCCTCAAAAATTTGACTCAGACTTTTAAAAGCATCCTTATTCAGTCATATTAAGAAAAGATAAGATCATATTTAACAACTGTCTTCTTTTTATTTAGCAAATACGATGATCCAAAGGTTTTACCACAATCAGAGGAAAAGCTGTTCCATGCACAAATCTTGAGAAAATGTGATAGCACCTGTACTTGTTTTAATCATGGTCTGTGATGGAAACAGTGTCAGTGTCTGGATCTTGATTTGAATTTGTAGTTTTAGTTTTAAGACCATTTCTCAGCACAAGATAAGATATACATGGCTGCCAGTACAAGCTTTTTCACATACCCATATTGGCTGAGCCTGAGACTTGGACCCACATGGAATGAGGTGAACTGGCAGTGATAAAGACAAACACGTTATAGACCACTTGGCCACCTGGAACCCCCTTTACTTGATTTAATTTTCATACAGTCTATTCCACACAGCATCATGAATGATATCCACATCCGTTTATCATTTGAATTTTCATCACAATGTCTCAAAATGTTGCTAAAAGTAAATAATTCATGATTTCCATGAAGGATTTAAAAATAATTCATACTAACATACAGCACAAGACCATTCCTTTGATACATGTTGAAAAAAATAAAATGTGTACATGTAATAAGCCATGTTTGTGCAAATGCTGGAAGAGTCCATATTTGATGCTCAAAGAAATCAAAGGGATGCAACTACAATATGACCAAATAGGAAAGTTGCTCACTCCTTAATAAATAAATAGACGCTTCTGGCCATGGTGGCATCACAAAAATTTAATGTAAACAGACCAGCCTATTTTACCTCTTATTTAATCAGACGTGTTACACTGTATGTCCATTTCAATGGTATTGAAATACTTTGTGCTCAAAATAAATTGGTTGTTTTAGCTATATTTAATGATGCTAACCTGAAATTATGAAACAAACTAGAATTAAATCCAGTGACATATATGTGTCACTAGATGATCCTGGCTTATTCTCTGAACTGTCACATTGTTGTGCATTTTCATTTCCACTAAAATAATCAAAAAGTGCATTTTTCTACTTCACAATTTGGTGGATGCTGACTGTACAAGTACCAATATAATTAATATAAGTGACACAACACTGCCCTAACCCATAAAAAACTATCTCACTGAGATAAAACCATACCTTAACTTCCAACAATATCGGTTATGACTGCCTCCATGACAATGGTAAACAAATAGATTAATGTAGACAACAAAGCTTGTTTACTATGTTCAATATGCATCTTGACTTGGGAAATCAACAGGAACTGAACTGTAAGCAAATCTGTTGGGCATGCAAGTTAACTTATCTTGGACCAAAGCTTTGCAGACTGTGGGAATGTAGCAATCCCAAATCCTGGAAACAACACCACAGATTATGAGACTGCAGTGGAAATGAATTTAAATCAGAGAAAATAGAGTGGAAATGATTTTAAATTAGAGAGCAATCTTCCTGCCATTATCAAGCTATTGATGATAATCTGCTACACTCCTTTATCATACATCAGTGAAAAGTGTCTGTTTAATTGATCAGTGTGATTCAAGAGAAACTTTTATTGGTTCATTCTAAGAGTGTGAAAGGTAGGTAATGTTGGGTCACAACTGTGCGAAAAATGTCCTCACACTTGCAGTAATTGGTTAATTTGCAAGGACCAAACAATTGTTAGTTTAAATGCCTGGGACTACCAAATTTCATGTTCAAACCACTTAACTACAACGATCTGAGGCCCATGGGAACACCAGCTTTTCTTTTTCAGCAGAAAGTATAAACTGTAGTCCTATACTGCAAGACATTGCCCCTTATATCTACAATAGGTTATGGTAATAATGGTTGAATAAGTTGTACCATGGTCAGAATGACACTGTTGTGCTAATTCAAGTCTAATTGTTTTAAGTTACACTTACTATAAAGCCTTTTTTAAATTTAACTAAGTATATCAAGTACAATCAAGTGTCTGTTTTCCAAACTTTGTTTATGCATCAATTCAGATGACTGAAGAAAAATGTTAGTCATGGCATGCACTTACTTTTCTTTGATGAAACAAATATGGCTAATAACATTTGGCTAAATGTTCTGAAGATTTTATTTAGTAGTTCATTCAAAAACAAAAAAAGCATTTTGCAGTGCTCTCAACCTTTTTAAGACTTTTCTTGAAAATGTAAGAATTTGCAAGTTTGATAAAGAAAAAAGTTTTGGCAGATATGAAACAGACCACACTGTACACTGGCATTATTATTCAGGCTTAACTTTTCTTTTCATAGAATTTATAATTCAAGTTACATCATTTACTTTGAGTATTTATTTTGAAAAATCTAACAACAGATTTATAATGTTTCAACCATGTGTACTTTCTTGTAATCAGAGGGCAAAAAGAGTTTCAACTTGATTGTTTATCAAGTTTAAAATATAGATATCTAATACAAAAAACAACATAAAAAGAAATAAGGACAAACTATCTGATGTAGCGGAATTGTTTGTTTTTTGGAACTTTTTAACCACATTACACATTTACCCATCTAAATGTTTGTTAAAACAGAAATGTTTATCCATTGTAAAATCATCTTCCCTAGCCAAGGTTCAGATATGTTAACCCTATCT
This sequence comes from Sinohyriopsis cumingii, assembly GCA_028554795.2. NCBI lineage: Eukaryota > Metazoa > Mollusca > Bivalvia > Unionida > Unionidae > Sinohyriopsis > Sinohyriopsis cumingii. Next base: position 415,346 of record JAPYKE020000333.1, on the reverse strand, counting down.
ACACCTTGGAAGATCGAGCAGATATTTTAGGGCTTTGTCCTAGCAACATCTTTTGGATTTCATGAGGTGCCTGTCCTAGTATATAATGCCAACTAACCAATAGAGTGTAACAGCGGTGCATTGTACATTTGCCAAAAATTGTGGCATCAATTGACTTCAAAAGGATACTTTGTAAGTTAAACACTGAAAGCATAAATACATACCAGAGAGGAGCAATTACAGGTGTTTTTGAGTTAAAAGTATTTGTACAAACACAGACCGGCAGTGGAAAATTGCTTATTTATGAGTCCATTCAAAATGTGTACTTCCCCTTGTCTTGATCACGTTTCCCTATTGCAATGTATGTCATGTATGTAAGAACGGGTCAAATTGACATCACAGTGTACCAGTTTCAGTTAAAATAATTAGATTATCATGTCTAAACAAGAGTTTTATGGCAGAAATGTTCCAGTTTCCAACTTGGGCATTTTGATGTTGGTCAAAACATATCCTCTTGGATATTTCCAACATAAATTACAGAATTCAGAGGCCTTATATATATATATATATATATATATATATATATATATATATATATATATATATATATATATATATATATATATATATATATATATCAGAGGTTTACCACAGTTTACTTCAATGGCTTCTTCTTGGTGTAAATTCACTACATGAATGACAGCTAGTGTCCCAGATTGAACACACATGTAAATAGGAATATCTGGATTTGCAGCAAGAAAAGTCACCATGCATACATAATCTAAACCATAACATCAGATGACGTAAAAGCAACAATTATTAATTCAACAATTACAAAACGATCCAAACATGAAATAAAAACTGGACAAAAATGTTAAGCAGCTTTGCTATAATAAATATGTCATAGTTAAACATTTCACCAAAGTAAAACAGTAAGATCATCGTCATAAAATATCGTGTATTTTTGCAATGCCTGGTGAACACCGCTGATTATCTGTAAAAATTCGTACAAGATTAAAATTATTTGAAATCCAATTTAAAATATGATTTTGTGAATTATAGCTTTCATACATTTTGATAATAGTAATTTTGGGCATTTGCTTCATACTGTATGACTTGCTATACTGGGGAATTTGAAAGCTGTAATGGAGACTGCAGTGAGCCGAGTCGTCGCTTTTGCCGTTTCCCCCGTCCTTTTTGTGGCTTTTGGCGAGGCGAGAGAGGTTCTGAATCTTCAGATTCTGAGTCAACAGGTTTTCCTGTTTTTTTGGAATCTGTAAAGAACATAGATCGAGGAAGACACAATGAGTAATGTCTTAAAGTTATGAAAATAACAAATCCAAGAGTTCTGAGTAGAGAAATGAAAGAAAGAAAAACAAGAAGATGTCAATTTTTAATGAAATTTTCTCTGGCAGACCTCACATAAAATTTAATAAATTACAATGGGAATAAAAAATAGAAAAAGAAATTTGTTTCCTAAGCAAGATGTATGGATACCAGAAAGTTCTTTCTCCAGCAGTTTCAGTGCAAGAATTTCAACTCTGGAATTTTTGTAAGAGGGTGGTTTCAGTTTTTAAGGGGGGGGAGGGGGAGATGCAGTTTTTGTAAGGAAAAAGTATGAATATATACTATGTGTGTTTCAAAAGATGCATGTGATAAATAACATTTAATGAAGGAAGATAAAAGTTATCTGTCAATCACCATTATTGGATGAATGGATGGACAAAAAGTCAGACAGACCAGGACGACACTACATGCCTAACAGCTGTCATGGTGGGGCATAAAACAACTACTGGCACCATGAATTAATTACTTTTTGTTTGGTAACAATCTTCATGGATTTTGTGGGTGCTCAAAATTATAAAGTCAAAGATCCAATAAAAAAAGCACTTCTGTGGAAGAAAGAAAATCCTTCCTACATCCATGAATTTCAGTACTAACAACAATGCCATATTTGGAAAAACAATGAAAATTGATATCCATAAAAATATATGCACAAACAGTGCCTTTAAATAAAAGCTTTCAGAACACAGTGTCTCACCTATGTCCTGTGCTATGACTAACACTTTATGTGTCTCACCTATGTCCTGTGCTATGACTGACCATCAATTTATGTGTCTCACCTGTCCTGTGCTAAGGCTGACCATCACTTTATATGACTTTGGAAAACTTTAACTGATGATACCGTTGCTGTCCCAATGCTGGGAAAGTGTTAGCTATATCTCACTATGTTTACACAGTCAAGATAAAAGATACCTTTAGATGACTTGTCAACTTGGAACAATTCAATGTCACTGTCCTCATCTGAGTCAAATATAGGTCGAGGTTTCTGCTTTGCAGCCCTTGTTCTCTGGGTACGGGGGAGAGGTGTTGTATTCTCGTCAATATTCTCCTCATCGCCATCATCGTCTTTTCTACCTCTTCTGCCATTCCTTACTCCATGTGCTGAAATAGTTACAAGTGAAAATTTCATTAACCTGCCTTGCAAAAAGAAATTCAGTTTCCTCTCACCAAGTATAGCCAAGAGTATGATGTCAATGAAATGATGCAAGGAATAATATGTTTTGGAGAAAAGAAATTAGGACTGCTCTTTTTCATATAATTTTGCAATGATTATTGAAAAAAAGCACAAAACCAAACACTCCTTTGTGCTGTGATTTCATTTGATTTTGTTGTGTTTTCACAAAAATAGCATAAAGGTCATGCTACTAGGCGAAGAGGGTGACTCAGTTGCTAAAAATTGTACACTTTGCCTTCTTCTGTTAGGAAAGCAAAAACGACTTCACCCTGTGATTTTTTTGGAGGAGCATTGACTGACCATCTTCTTTGAGATGCTCCCTTGCCTTGGCCAGGTTAGTTCTAGTGTTATGTTATATATAGCTCAAGGTGAAATGTTGGCTTCAAGCCATCAAATAGTTGGTGTTGATATCAATTATGCCAACAAACTCTTGCACATTCCCACGCATGTGTTTTGATAGCTGATTGACTATTAACTATTTCTGAGTAAGTTAGCAACTATTACTGCCTGATTTCCACAAGTTATCCATTGATGATAAAAAAATACCAGTGTTTCAAAACTTTAACTTATGTAAATAGCAATCTGAGTTTTATAAATAGAATCAGTAAAATGAAAATGCGGCTTTTACATTATTTTCTTGATAAAAACCAGTTTGGAACTGAAAGTGAACATGTGTCATGGTGAAATAATCACAGACATTGCTGTTTGGGGGGAAGTACCATTTTACGACTGTCACTTTTTGTAAACCATTGGGCAAATATATTCAGGAATATATAATTAATAGAAAGCATAGTCTAAATATTACATTATTAAAGAATTAGCTTTAAAATGCAATTATATAGGTCATAAATATATGAGACAATGCTATGTTGTGGAATTCGAGAGATGGTGTAAGGTCAAGGATGTATTCTGAGTTTGCTCATTTTTGTGAAAATATGAAGAAGAAAAAAGAAACTATAGCAAAGCAAATACTATTTAACTAATGCCTATGTTACACCAAGTAGGTAGACAAATAATAAGATCTTGCATTTACAATCTTATCAATGGACTGTTGTAACGAAGCTATAAAGTGAGTGGTTACTTTAAGAAAATCCTCTTTCTAAAAATAGATGCACTTGCATGTTGGCTGTTGTTGTTGTTGTTGTGTTTAACACCATTTTTCAGCACAAGATAGGCTATACATGGCGGCCAGTATAACTGGTGGGGGAAGAACCCTGGAAATCCCTGAGAAGAACTACCAACCCATGAGAAGCTACTGGCAGGCTTTCTCACATATCCACGTTAGCCGAGTCTGAGACTTGAACCCACGCAGAGGTGAGATGGCAGTAATCAGGAATGGTGAGCACTTTAGACCACTTGGCCACTCGAGGCCCCCCATGTTGGCAGTGTTGATTCAGTTGAAAAAAGGGTTCATTTGTATACTGACGTTAATTCTTCAGTATGTTGTCTTTGAACAGTTACGGTAAAGTTTTATCAGCAACAAAAAAATCAGGACAATCAGTATGATCTGAAAGACATGTGCATTTATCATCATGTACATGGTACAGGGTGTGTTTTAAACAAGTTTAGAAATCTTTCCAAATGCCAATTTTAATGAACTTTCCAGAAAGTAAAAGAAAAGTTCTTCATTAAGGGTAGTTGATTAAGCATTTGTACTAACTTGAAATTACAATCCTACAATCTAGTTACTCAGTTAAAATTCATTACAATGTATTGCTTCTGTTGTTCTCTTTTAAAGTGATATTGCCAAAATACACTGAATATGAATATGATAGTTTTTAAACATGCACCAAATGTGTTTATAATATAGATAGAACTCAGAAAATGTTCTACTTGAAAATAAAGTATTGCTTAAAACCAATGTAAATGTAAAAAATGCATGCTGGGAATATAGATGGCATAACTCAGATAAGAGAATGAAAACAACACACACACACACACACACACACACAGTGCATGTCTCGCTTTGCTCCCACTTCTCCCTGTTCTGTTCAAAAGGAGAAGTCACTTGTCCCTAAAATTCAAGTCTAGCTCACCTCTGTATGTACATGTATATACACTGTTCACCTGACTTCACTTGCAAAGATTTAGGAAGGGGGATGTCCACGTCTATTGCAGGTGCGCTGGTGGCTGACAAGCCTAATACGTGACAGGCACGTCCATCCACAGAGGCTGCAGGGGAATATCTGGGTTGTGGTGGGTGCTGCCAATGGTTCCCAGTTCTTTCTTTGCCATCTTTTTTCCTCCAAGATGGCCCATCTGTTTTGTTCAAAAGTGGCAGTGGCCCGGTGAACTGTACGATGCCAGCTTTCAGTCAGTAGCTTGTGATGCCCATTGGTGGTGGTCGATGCTACAGGTGATGAGGGTCTTATTCAAGGAGTCTTTATTTCTCTTTCAAGGTGCCCCTCTAGCACGGTGACCAGTTGACAGTTCACCATACAGTGCAATCTTTGGCAGGCAATAATCCTCCATCCTGGAGATGTGACTTGCCCAGCATAGCTGTATCTTCATAAGTATGGCCTCAACACTGGTGACCCCTGCTTGTTTGAGGACTATAACGTTGATGACGAAGTCACTCCACTGGATGTTGAGGATGGTGCAGAGGCAGTGCTGATGGAAGCATTCAAGGAGGCGGAGGTGGTACTGTATATGACCCAGGATTCTGCGCCATAAAGGAGGGAGGTCAGTATGACAGCTCTGTAGACGCTGATCTTTGTATCTTTTTTCAGACTGGCATTGTGCCACACTTGTTTGTCTATTTCTTTGTCGATCTTGGCATCACAGGAGATCACACAGTCCAGGTAGGTGAACTGGTGGACTGCTTTTAGCTCTGTCTGGTCAATGAAAATGCTTGGTGGCCAGTACTCTTCATTTGGTGCAGGCTGGTGAAGTACCTCAATTTTCTTTAGGCTGACCTCAAGACCAAAGAGCTGGCAAGCTTCTGCAAAGCAGGATGTTACATGCTGTAAGGCAGCTTCCGTGTGGGCAACAAGGGCATCTGACAAAAGAGGACTTCTCTAATTAGTTTTCAAAGGTCTGGTGTGGGCCTGAAGATGCCTTAAGTTGAAGAGGTTGCCATCAGTATAAAATTGAATATAGATGCTATCTTCCATCATCAAGGTCTTCTGTTGCTTTCTGGAGCATCATGCTGAAGAAGATTGAGAACAATGGTGGGGCTAAAACACAGCCCTGTTTTACGCCATTTCTGACAAGTCATTATTGTTTCTGACCTGACCAAAATGGTCTTCATGTGGCTGGATGACCACGGTAAGGAACTTTGGAGGACAGTCGAGCTTTTCAAGGATTTTCCACAGGCCAGTTCTGCTTACCGTGTCAAATGCCTTCGTCAGGTCCACAAATGTGATGTACAGTCCTTTATTTTGTTCTTGGCATTTCTCCTGGCTCTGTCTCAGGACAAACACCATGTCAGTTGTGCCCCTACTGGCTTTGAAGTGAAGCTGCTTTGTCTCTCTGGAGCATGTTCTTCTGCAATGGTGAGTACCAGTCTGTTCAGCAATACTCTAGCAAGGATTTTGCCTGCAATGGAGAGCAGAGTTATCACACGGTAGTTTGAGCAGTCAGACTTTTCCCCCTTGTTTTTGTGGTGAATCTAAGGATTTCTTCTGAGGTTGGCAGAATGGCAGCCTTAATGTGGTTCCACATCTCTTCCGGAGGTAGATCTGGCGGAAAATTAGGTTCTTCAAGTCTAGATTGCATGCTCTTTTGAAAATCTGCCTTGACGTCTGCAGATAACAGGTTTTTCACCTGGAGCTTCCTTCTCGGGAAGCCTCCTTGTTGTCTGGGCCTGGGCTTGAAGATGAAGTCAAGCTTGCATCAGACAAGACGATGATCTGCGTGACACTCTGCACTGGGCATCACTCTGGTATGGAGGACATCTTTTAAGTCCCTCTGGCAAACTTTGATGTAATTGATTAGGTGCCAATGTTTTGATCTAGGATGCATCCAGGTTGTTTTCAGGCTGTCTTTCTGCTGGAATACGGTGTTTGTGGTGTTGAGCTATAGTTCTGCGCAAAATTCAAGAAGCAGGCACCCACTGTCGTTACTGCTGTCCATGCCTTGTATCCCAAAAATGGCTTTCCAGGCTTCTGAGTCTCATCCCACTCTAGCATTAAAATCTCCACGGTTGATTATTTTGTCTCTCTCTGGGACACTCTTGAGTAGTCTGTGCAGGTCAGCATAGAATTTATCCTTTTCAGAAGGATCTGCCTGGAGTGTTGGAGAATATACACTGAAGAGTGTGGCGTGTTGTTGGTTCCCTAATGGGAGATACATGGACATGATGGGGTCAGTATGACCAGTGGGAAGGTTTGTTAACTTGGTGGCAATTGTGTCCTTGACCATGAAATTAACTCCTGAAAGTCGTTTTTCAGTCTTTCGTTTTCCTAACCAGTACAGGGTGTATCAAGCACAGAGTTCTCTCTGACTTCCTTCCTCTGAAAGGCGGACTTCGCTAAGTGCAGCAATGTCAACAGCAAGGCGAGAGAGTTTGTGTGTGATTAAGGCAGAGCGTCATTCTGGTCTGTTGCTGTTGGTTGAGTCTAGCATTGTTCTGATGTGAGATTAGGATTTTTAACGTAGCTTTAACAATTTTCCAGTCATATCACTACGGTGTATGCAGTGTGGCAGTTTACAGTGATGTCTAGCACTGGGGCATCATGCCTTAGACTTGTAGCATGATGTCCCACCCAGTCACATTATCCTGACACCAGGCCAACCAGTTCTAACACTAACCTCTTAATGTTGCGCACCAAGCGAGGCAGCTGTTAGTACCATTTTTATACGTCTTTGGTATGACTCGGTCAGGGATCAAACTGCATCTGAGGCGGATGCTCTAACCACTAGGCCACTTGAGCGGTCGCGGAAGTAGTGCAAAACAGTCATGTAAGGATTAATTTTGTAATATTCTGGCTGTATTGCTTGTTGTCAGTAAAGTAATAACTATCCCATCTTTCTCAATTTTTATTGCCTATTACATTAATAGTCTTGAAAAAATAGTCACTACTTATTCTAGCGACATGTTTTGAAAATTGGCAACAAAATAATGAGATTGACGATTTTTTGGGTGACATTTTAAAAGCCAGGACCATCCCTGGGCAAGTATTAAAACTGTTTACTGCCCAATCAGGCAAGTACTAAAATTGTTTATTGCCCAATCAGGCAAGTACTAAAATTGTTTATTGCTCAATAAGGCAAGTACTAAAACTGTTTACTGCTCAATAAGGCAAGTACTAAAACTGTTTACTGCGCAATCTGGCAAGTACTAAAACTTACTGCCCAATTAGGCAAGTACTAAAACTTTTTACTGCCCAATTAGGTAAGTACTAAAACTGTTTACTTGCCCAGTCATGCATGTACTAAAACTGTTTACTGCCCAATCAGGCAAGTACTAAAACTGTTTACTGCCCAATAAGGCAAGTACTAAAACTGTTTACTACCCAATCAGGCAAGTACTAAAATTGTTTGCTGCCCAATAAGGCAAGTACTAAAACTGTTTACTGCCCAATAAGGCAAGTACTAAAATTGTTTGCTGCCCAATAAGGCAACTACTAAAGTTGTTTGCTGCCCAATAAGGCAAGTACTAAAATTGTTTACTGCCCAATAAGGCAAGTACTAAATTGTTTACTGCCCAATAAGGCAAGAACTAAAACTGTTTTCTGCCCAATAAGGCAAGAACCAAAACTGTTTACTTGCCCAGTTAGGCAGGTAATAAAACTATTAACTTGCCCTATCAGGCCAAGTACTAAAACTGATTACTTGTCCTGTCAGCCAAGTACTAAAATAGAGAGATGCTCCCAAGATTTTATCAAAAATAAGGGGGAAGTAGAAAAAACATGGTTGGGGGGGGGGGGGAAAAACAACCATTGTTCATTATTTACGTATTACTTCAATATCCATCTCCTTTTCTTCCTGCTCCACTCAATAAGGCAAGTACTAAAGCTGTTTACTGCCCAATTAGGCAAGTACTAAAATTGTTTGCTGCCCAATAAGGCAAGTACTAAAATTGTTTACTGTCCAATAAGGCAAGTACTAAAACTGTTTTCTGCCCAATAAGACAAGTACCAAAACTGTTTACTTGCCCAATTAGGCAGGTAATAAAACTTTTTACTTGCCCAATCTGGCCAAGTACTAAAACTGATTACTTGTCCTGTCAGCCAAGTACTAAAACAGAGATGCTCCCAAGATTTTATCAAAAATAAGGGGGAAGTAGAAAAAACATGGTGGAAGGGAAACAACCATTGTTCATCATTTACGTATTACTTCAATATCCATCTCCTTTTCTTCCTGCTCCACTCTGTAAGACCCCTAATGAAATCAAAATCTTAAAAGATGCTGCCTCTAGTTGTATAAGGATTACTGTTTTGATTGATTCTGAACTTAATTTGTTCCTTATCTGTAATTGAATATTGTTCTGTACTGAAAACCGCTTTCACAGTTTGCCATCTGAAGGGGCATATATATAGCCAGCTTAACCAGTGTGATCAAGTTTGAAAACTGTTCTGTATGGTTATGTACAATTTTCCCCAGCTCACAGGTATTGTCTCTAGGATATTTCTGCTCCAAAATAAGATTTTTCACCAAAATAAGCTTTGCCAAAGTTTAGCTTTCTTGAATTTGTACTCTACTTACTATGACGCAAGATTTCTATATTGCTCTATTATATTTTAAGTTCATTGATGCCATAATTTACTTGCTCAAACACAGGTATCTTGATCAAATAAAAAATCTTTACTTCTTAATTTCCTTGTTAGATTTTTATTTATCAGATTTATCAAAAATTTTATGCTAGGGCTATATGGTTTTGCAGCACATGACCCTGCATTATGTACTTTTGAGAGAGTGATGTAGGTAAGGTGAAGTTGTTCACATTTAAAACATGCACAATGAAGAGAATGTTGGCATACCTCTATGCTATATTAATGTAATGTGGATGATATTTCTTTGGATATTGTACTTTTGGAAATTGTACATGATTTAAGCACACTGCTAACTAAAATGACTGCTCCCTTGTGCTAAAAAATCAGCCTGAATTAGTCTAAAGTACACTATCCATAGCAGCTATTAAAATAGGGAAAATGAATTTTGCCAGACTAGACAATACCAGCTTCTGAAAGCACAATGAATGAATTACCAAATATATAAAATGTAAAAAAAGTTATCGGCTCCTTTTTATACAATTTACCTCTGAAGTTCAGGAAGTGAAAATGACCTAGTAGAGCTAGCACTTTTTTGAAAGGTGCACATCTGGAGTAAGGCCAAGCTGTATACTCTATAACCCATATTACACCCATCAATCATACATCAAAATGAAGGGAATTAAAGGTTCTTTGAATTATACCTATAATATACAAGGTCTTTTTTAAATAGCCAGTATAACCAGTGAGAAAAGCCGGGTAAATTCTTTTTCTTTAAAATTCTAACCCTATGCAAAATACGAAACTGTAGAGCGCCACCTTAACTATGACAACAAAGAAAAGAAAAGTGCACTCCACTTTGAAATTGTCTGTATTTTCATTGGCTTGTTTGTCTGCCTTTTCTACATTTTGAACTACCTCTGAAATGAGGGGCTGACTGTTAGGCCATCTATTTTTGTCCATCAAGCTCATATTTAACATCACTTACAGGTTCAAAATCATTTGCTGGTATCACCATTAACATTCTCCCAGCTCTAATAATTTGATTTACTTCCCAACTTCATAAATAAATTACCTTGATCATTATGACCCAAGCAGTATTTGTCAAATCATCTATAGATAAGAGCTACAATATTTCTTCTGGCTGGACTGAATCTAATTTGCGTTCTGACACATCACTGCTTTCCATGAGCATGAATTTGTAAAAAGATTTGTGCAAATCATTTGATCACACACCCTGGGAGCTTCTGTGTTAAAACTGTTTACTTTCCCAATCAGACAAGTACAAAAACTGCTTACTTGCCCCAAATAAATTCTTACTCAACCAGCAAATATAGATTTAAAGATAACAATGGTAGTGACGCTAAATTCGATCTAGTGAAACACTGCTTTCCAGAACTGACCCATATAAGAGTAGTTGCTTGTAATTACAAATTGTTGAGTAGTCTGCCCTCTCTCTAGTAAGCATTTATGAATATTGGAGAGAGAGAGAGAAAGAGAGAGAGATAGAGAGGGGTGTTTCTATGAATTGGATCAATCAAATGGAAAACAAGCTTCTGGCAGAGAGTATTTAACTTGAAATAGCCAAATGTTGACAATATTCTTGACAAAACATATTATTCATTAAAGAGAAACACAGGTCAAGTTGAATCAGCATTCGCCTGGAAAAGTAATCAGAAAATTCACTAGAGTGCTAGAAATTTTCATTCCCCATTTAGAGTTGACCAAATGAATTTTCAACCCCGGACTTCAACCCTAACCCTAACCTCTATCAAGTTTCCCTAGAATTTATTTAATGTTCAACAGTGGTCAATGGTATATTATCTAACACTCTGTGTTTAACAGAACTATGTAGACAATATCTTGGAATATCTGACTTTATACAGTACTGACAGATGGGTCACAGTGATCTTGGAATATCTGACTTTATACAGTACTGACAGATGGGTCACAGTGATCTTGGAATATCTGACTTTATACAGTACTGACAGATGGGTCACAGTGATCTTGGAATATCTGACTTTATACAGTACTGACAGATGGGTCACAGTGATCTTGGAATATCTGACTTTATACAGTACTGACAGATGGGTCACAGTGATCTTGGAATATCTGACTTTATACAGTGCTGACAGATGGGTCACAGTGATCTTGGAATATCTGACTTTATACAGTACTGACAGATGGGTCACAGTGATCTTGTTCTTAACCATGTAACTTCAAGATTCTCTCCTTGCCTTAATGAAATAGCATTGTTTTTATGCATAAACCCATTTTCAAAATGTTTTTTAACCTTGAAATCCCCAAGTCCTACTTCTTTGCTATAACAGGAAATTATCCTCAAATTTTTGGTGCAGGTATATGGTCTGCTGTATGGCTGACATAAAAATAGGGCTTCATTTTACAAAAGAAACAAAAATACTGCAGATCATATATTCTGTTCAATGAAAAGAGACAAGATTTCAATAAAGTTACCTGGAGTTTTGGCAGGTTTTTTTGGTGTCTTGTGTCTCTTAGAAGCTGCTGCAGCAAAGTCTGACATAGCTTTCCCAGATGCTTCAGCATCCTCCAATCCTTTATTATGGTACTGTTCAATATGTCGCTCTAGCTCATCTATTACGGCCTGACAAAATAATAAGAAATTTCCATCACAGTAGTGTATATTGATGCTCTTTTCATTATAAACCCCTTACCATTTGACCAGACAATCTCTACAGACAACAATACCAAAAACTTTTATCCTCAATGACAACCACTTCTAATCTTATCTCTGACCTTTAAGTATCTCTTTGCAACAGTTTATAAGGAGTGGGGTGACATTACAGATTCCTGAGCATAATAGCAATCAACCATATTCAGTGCAATACACACTGTGTACAGTGTGACCCCGATACAGCATGCTCCATTATAACATGAATTCTGATATAACATGACCATGGTGTGTATGCAAAAAAAACATTTTTTCTTCTTAAAAGTACAAAGATGACATGGAAAAGTTTACTATCATTTTGGGGAAGAGATCGTGCATGAATTGATACAAGATGATCGTGTCCTTTCCCCTGAAATTTCATATGCATTTTTCTTCCACATGAAATTTTTTTTAACCTCTTAAAAGCATGAAAAAGAATATGTAAAAAATTTATTCAGGGATCATGCTGGGCTGCGACAATGTTGCAGATTGTAATTTTTTCCCCATATTGGTGACAAAATATACCATCTCGTGATTATTGTTGGATGTCTAAATTTGTATATACAATCTTGGGTTTGGAGTGGAGAAATTCAAAATGCACCATGAAAGGAGGCCAAGCCGCAAACTTGGTGTATAAAATGTACTTGCATCTATCTATTGTTACAAAAATTCTTTGTTCATATTGACAAACCATCTTAACAGTGTTTATGCTGACATCTGTCCTGAGTACTGAATGCTGTGATCAACTCAAATAGTCATGCTATGTGAAACTTCAAAGAAAACTAATTACCTCTGAAGCACTAATCAGTCTGTATTAATACTATAAAAAATTCAGTCTCAACCAATCTTCTATAATTATTTGATGTTGCTGCCAAAATAAAAATTCGGCATTTGTTTGGTCTTCCAAAGTTGTTCTTTAGCAGCGATTTCAATAACACATGCACCCTTCATCAAAGCAATCCAACTACAATCTTCAATAAAAAAATAAAGCAGCTTTCATCAAAGGAAGTCAACACCAAACTTCAATAAATGCAATGAAATCTGGATTGTTGCATTTTCCAAAGTGACCAGAATATGTTAATTGTGCTGTTAAATTTTCCTTTTTGAAGGTACAATATTTATGCTACTGTTTGCTACAAATGGCAGCATAAAACACAAAATAAATTTCCAATCTCTCAAAACCATAGATATTTGGCCATCAAGCTACTTTTTAATTTGTACACACGTTTTCATTTCCCTATGAACAGCCTCATCCTTTGGGTAGCCTCGGCAAGATGATAGCTGTCTCCAGCTGACCAAAATCTAGGCCAGTGATGTTATTTTTGTTTTCTAACAGATTCAACTCAAATTCATGGATTTTTCATATCATTCTCAGTTACTTAATGCATAATAGGCTGTACTGCACAAATGTAAGTCAAAATATTCAAATGTATTTCAGACTAATTTTTTCTTCATTTGATGAAAAGCACCTATTTTGTAGCACACTTTTGTTACCTCCTCCCCACATCTTTATTTTGTACATGCATCATTTTCTTCAGCTAACTGACTTGACTGGTTATAACACAGTTCAGTTTATAACATGGTCGGGTTCTATCAGGTTAAACTTCTTTAGATTTAAGCTCATCATTTTCAGCATATGCTAACAATATTGTAATATCCTCATAGCAAGTCTGTACCTTCTGGAACAGTTATCTCCCTTTATTAATGTTGGGGACTCTCCACTTTAGAATACATTGGGAGAGACATCCCAATATAGTCACACCAAATAAGCATGTATAAAATTTCTTTTTTTGTGTAATGATTTAGTAAATAAAGTGGTAACAAGACATCACACATGCATAGTGAAGTTCCAAGAAATCTATAATGTTGTAGGTAGGTTTTATCAACTGTGATATGCAAGAGGGGTTGGAGTCCCATAAGGGATGCTGGAATAGAGAAATGTGTACTCATTAGGGAATTATTCTGAATTGAGCTTTGACGAAAAAGAGTTATGTGCACTTTTTAAACCATGTGTAATTATTATGCTGAATACGGTACATTTAATTCAAAGTTCTTGTTTGTCTCTCAATTTTCTACTTTAATATTGACACAAACTGAGTCAAATGCAGCATACTTTTTACCTCATTGCTGTCTGCTTCTTTGCAATTTCAGATTGTGGTTTTAAATAATGAAGAATAAATGTAAGTCCAAAATTAACACTCACAACGGAAAATTCTATTGATGTGAAAACCATCAGAATTATTTACTTGCGAGAAGAATGTATCTTATAATCTGATTAACACGATTTTCCAAGTTAAATTCACAATGACTTCAAAACTGTAAAAGAGGAAACAAACTACTTTTAATTTACACCTTTAATGCCAAAGAATATTGTTTTGTGTCATTAATTATAATCCTCCATAGCTCCTAAACTGTAACTAGGGAATGAAATCGGCTTCCAAAAGTACTGCACTGGGGTATTTTATTTCAGCAACCCCTGAAAAATCCAGATTTCTGGAGTGACCTGGAAAATTCATATGCGTGTACTCACCTTTGCTTCCTGTTTCACAAAGCTTCGACTCTTGCTAATGATTGTACAGAAGCAACTGTAAACTTCTTCATCTGCCAGCTTGTCTCCAAAGCAAGCAAAATTCTCCTGCAGTTTCCTTAGACACTTCTCACTGTATGACAACATAGACAGGCAGTATGACAAATCTCGCCACTGGCGGTCCACTCTGTAGATGTGAGGAAGGGAATAAAAAAAATTCATTTTAAAGAAATATTACATAACAAAGTACAGATCCATAAAATCTTGGAAAAAGGAAATTTATGGCAGTGAATTTTTTCCAGCTATTTATCCTTTAGATGTACATGTATGCATATTTGAACACAATTTTTCATTCATACTTAGTATTGATCATAGGACAAAGAAATTCAACTAAATGCAAAAAACTGAATTTGATTGCTGAAGCATGAGTAACACCACACTGTACATAAAACACTGTCAGAAAAATTGAGCAAAATGCAAAAATCTTACAATTACAGGAGTGTGAAAGTTGATTGTGTCCAACTATACAATCATCAGATTTTATGACTACATACTAAAGGAAAAACTGGTTGACAACTGTGACAACGCTATATGAAAAGCAACCCCTAACTCTCATATATACATTGCAGGCAAGACAACATGAAATCAAACTGGATTGTCACACATATGAAAATTCTACAGTAAATTTGGACATTTGTGCATGGTGCAATTCTTTGGGATTTAATGACCAAGATCCCAAATATTTCACATACAGACTCAGCAAAGAACACTACAGAATGAGTGGAAATTACATACTTTGTGGCCCGATATCGGTGACACAATTTCTCCACCAGGCTCTCACAGTGCTTCTCCTTCTGGATGAATGAAAAAAGATACCTGAAATGACATAATTATTGTAAAAATTGTGATAAAATAGACACAAACTATTACAAATAAATAAGCATACAATGAAAAGTGCACAATGAAATTTTTAAAAAAGTTTAACATTTAACTTTACACGTTGACTAATAGCAGGAAGCCACATCACATATGCAACTTAATCTGCAACATGACCAGAGTTACTGCTGGCAGGGGTAGGGCATGGGCGATGGTGAGGGCAGAATTTAGGTAGCGTATAATGTAGTTTGAAAGCACAGATATATAAAGAGTTAAGTTATCAAAAATTACTAAATTATTTTTCTTGTAGCCAAAATAAATACACTTCAATGAATGTATTGCAGACAGTTAAAAAAAAATTCCTTGCAACTCTTTTCCATGGGACATGTTTTCCTTATTTTGCTACATCCACAAAGTCCATGCTAGGATTTTATTCTGTCTAAAGAGTGCACCCTATGCCTATAATTTCAAATCAATACTCAGAAAAAGTAAGGTTGACTTTGCCTTTTCTCAAGCTACAATCATCATCCCCAATTTCCTGAGCTCTAATGGCCACAGACCAGACCTAAACGACTTGCAGAATTGCCAGTAAACTTTACATGCACAGTGGTATGTGAAAATTTATCACTACTCCTCTTTAATAGATGGGCGCATCAACACTGAGCTGTCACCAAAGCCTTCTTACGATGTTTAATTGATTCAGATGAAAATAGTGTTTATCTCAAGTCTAATATGGCATCATGAAAATCTTGCTATAACCTAGTGGGACTATATATAACTATGACAGTTGTTGTTGTTGTTGTTGTTGTTGTGGGGTTTAACGCCATTTTTCAGCACGATGGGCTATACATGGCGGCCAGTATTAATGGTGGAGGAAGAACCCGGAAAACCCCGGAAAGAACCACCGACCCACGAGAAGCTACTGGCAAGCTTTCTCACATGCCCACATTGGCTGAATCTTAGACTCGAACCCACGCAGACAGAGGTGAGATGGCAGTGATCCGTAACGAAGAGCGCTTTAGACCACTCGGCCACTCGGGAACTGTGACAGAGACTGGATATAACTGTTAGTGTGACTAGATATAACTGTTCGTGGGACTAGACATAACTTTCTTTGATTCTATATAACTGTTAGTGTGCCTAGATATACCTGTTAGCAGGACTAGATATAACTTTTAGTGGAACTTAGTGTGACTAGATATCACTGTTAGTGGGACTAGACATACCAGTTGGTGGGACTAGACATGTGCCAATATGATAAGGATGCCCATTAGAAAAAAAAGCAAATGAAGCAAAAGTTGTAAAGTCAAACAGGAACCAAAACTGCCATTCAATTTTGTCGGAAAATAGCAAAAATCAAACTTAACTTAGGTTGTTTTAATTTAAAGTGCTATAAGAAAGTTATTAAATCCAGTTAAATTTATTAAGCAAAAACAAGAAATTCATGGCAGCAATATATCGAACCAAAGTAGATACAGTTGAAGTATTAAAAAAACATTCCGACAAATGTGACCTTGAAGAAGCTGAGGTTTTACAAAAGATGGGGTGTAGACATGTGTAGCAGGAGAGAAATATATGTGGTATGAACAAATAAAAAATTCAAATAAATCAATAATTCTGATTAAGTGGGTTTTGATAAATGAGTTTCTACCAAAGTTTCAGCTCAACAATTGTAAACAATCAAACTTACTTCATTATTGTCCTGAAGTTTTCTTCATCTACTCCAATGTCCGGATCCGATAGCCTACTGACCATGTCTGGCATAATGTTGTACACTGCATTACCCTATGGAAAGAAGGTGAAAATTTGGGAATTAAGAATCTTCTATGTGCCTACAAAACAGAGACTCCCTATGACCTTATGTTCTGGCATATACATGTTTAGTGATGGCATTTCGCACGAAAACCATGAACCAGCACCATTCCACTCAACATTACTGTATTTGTACGACTTCACATTCTCGACAATGAACCTATGCCTTCATTATAAATTTTCACTGCCTTAGGCCATACACAATGACACCCCCTCCCCTGCACTGTGGCTATGAAGAAAACACCTGTTATTTGGCGATTTACCATGAAATTTTGGATATTATTCATACAACGACCAGCTCAGCAGACAAATATTTATGTCAAGAATAAGAAAATAGTTCCAAACACTTTGCCCCTTTGTTTATTTTCATGTTTTCATGACATGCTAAGGTATACGTCTTAAATATAATTCAAGCTAAGTAACATTCCATTGCCAAAACTTCACTTTTGCATATTATGATGTTTTTAGTTTTGAAGAAGAGTAAATCTTGCATGTGTTTGTAAAATTTTGAATTTTTAACATAGCTATAACACTTTGCTTTGATGTCTGCAGTGTGGCAGTTTATAGTGATGTCTAGTATTGGGGCATAATGCCACAGACATTGAGCATGATGTCCCACCCAGTCACATTATCCTGACACCAGGCCAACCAGTCCTAACACTAACCTCTTAATCCTGAGCACCAAGTAAAGCATCTACTAGTACCATTTAAATAAGTCTTTAGTATGGCTCGGCCGGGGTTCTAGCCCGCGACCTCCCTCATCATAGGCGGACATTCAAACCACTTAGGCCACCGGAGCGGTCCAAATCTTGAATGTACTCTGCAATCCACAATGCCTAAAGAGAAGTAATCAGTTTTGAAAAACACTAGTACATTGTGAAATTTGCCCTTACTGCCACAAAACTCACAATGTTGGTGAAAACAAGACTTAAGTGTGGCGAAAATCCAATAGTAAAAGTGGATTTCAAGGGCTATGATAACATAGCAACAATAATGGTTTTACATGTGAATGGTCCATGGCACAATTCCCAGCTCTAGCATGTGCATTAAGGTTGTGGTCACTCAACCTAAATGGTAGTTTCCTCTCTCTTTTCTGGTTTCTCCATGCAACCCCTTGCAACCTACATCTGGGCCATTTTGAAATGGTTTTTCATAGAACAGTATCATGCTTGTGAACCTAGCCATGATTTTTTCATCAAAAGCTTAGGCAGCAAAAAAATGTGAAGTGCACATTATTTTAATGATTATATAGATTTCCGGATCTAAGCAATCTTGATTTAGTTAAAATTATGTGTGTGTGTATGTGTAATTTGGATTTTTAACATAGCTTTAAAATAAATTCAGTCATATCACTACGATGTCTGCAGTGTGGCAGTTTTTAGTCTAGCACTGGAGCATCATGTTGCTGACATGTAGCGTGATGTCCCACCCAGTCGCATTATCCCAACACCAGGTCGACCAGTCCTAACACTAATCTCCTAATGCTGAGCGCCAAGTGAGGAAGCTGTCAGTACCATTTTTGTAAGTCTTTGGTATGACTCAGCCGGGGATCGAACCCACCACCACCTGCAATCGAGGGGGACACTCTAACCACTAAGCCACCAGAGCAGTTTAAAATTCTGTAGCATCATGGAACTTTGTGCATATGTGAGTGTCCCAATCAACTTAATATTTTATACTCTGGTTTTCACAGCTAATGGGAACCAGGTTATGATTTACTCCACTGTGAATATTATATGACTTCATAAAAACTTGTACACAAAACTCAAATATGGAATCTTCAGATTGACACCACCAGAAAAGTGATATCAGTTTGATACATCTGCTAAAAAGCATTCGCTTCATGAAGATAGTAACTAGGTCCTTGTCACAAAACTTTATTCAACTCTAAAACATTCTGACCAATCAAAAAGTGGCATTTGTTGATTTGGAAAAACAGTTTGAGATGAGCAGCATATCTTTCACAAATAAATTCACTAAAAATGCGAAACTTTTTGTTTTAAGTGTATTCGAATTGCTTAAGGGAAATTAATTTTTAACATTTAGCATATACCTCCTTCTGTATGTGTTTAATATGGTTCATTCAGTCGGTACCATCTATGGTTTTAGGTCAGATTCTGGATGTTCATGCTTTTTTGAAATAACAGTACTTGATGGTGGCAAAAACCACTCAAACTGAACCATATACTCGAACGCACCCTAAATTAATCTTAGTTATAAACTGTTTCTTGCATCCTATAACGCATGATCAAAAGACATATATGTTTTTGTCTTGTTGTATTCACAAATTACCACAGTGAATTTACAACAATGCTAATATTTCCAAACCAGGAGAACCAAATATATACTTGCTCATAAGTCAAGTCAAACTGTAAACAACAAGTATTGTAATGCACCTGCAGATTAAGTCATTATTGTTTGTTCTACTGATTATTCCTAACAAACTGTACAGACCCAGACCTTCCAGCATATTAAGTAACAAAAGATCTGAGTTTGTACAGTTGGAAGTTGGACTTGTCTTATAAGCGAATATATACATTAAAATACTAAATATATGAAGTGATTATGCAGAGCTCTGGATTAAGATTTTTAACTCAGGAGAAACAGTTATTACTCAAAATGTGGAGTTAAGTTTTATCAGTAGCTGACACAAAGAAAATGAGCAACAGTGACCATAATTTCTTGCACTGTCTGATCTGATATTGTTGGCCAGCAATACAAAATTTCAGAATTAAAACAATTCTATGTGTAGCCTCCCTTTCTAGTATTTTCTTAAACCACGGGAGACATCAACTTCGTGTAGATATTGTAAAACACGATATACTAAAATTTATGACCTTGCATTAATGCCAACTAAAATAAGAAATATCAAGCTATATCATTTTCAAGACATTCTTCCAAACAAAATATAACTAGAAGGACAAAATGTATTCAAAGCTCAATTACAAATATAGAAACAAATCACAACAAAAACAAGAAAATTTACAAAATAATTTTCATACCTTTTTAGCCAGCTCATGGAAGAATAATTTGGCCAAGTTGGAAATCCTCTCATCATGATCAATGATACAAGTGGCCATCTCACTGATTTGACCTTTGACCTTGACCATGTCATTGAGGATCAGATGGGTCAGAACCTGAATGGTATTCTTCCTAACTTGGGATGATTCATCACGCAGTCTGAAATTTATAACATGATGAAACTGATACTTGGGATGATTCATCACGCAGTCTGAAATTTATAACATGATGAAACTGATACTTGGGATGATTCATCACGCAGTCTGAAATTTATAACATGATGAAACTGATACGTGGGATGATTCATCACGCAGTCTGAAATTTATCACATGATGAAACTGATGTTATCATAAACCAGTTCATATTCCTTGTGTAACACATGTAATCAGGGCAGTTTTTGTGCAAATGTACATTTGTTCAATGGACCTAAATTGGAGGGGGAAAAAATTGTTTATTACTTTTTAGCAGACTTTATAACGAAATGATTTTAACATTATCTCTTGTTCAAACATTTTGATTTTTATGATGACTGCATTGAATTACAAAGGTAACTGATGCAGTGATTATTTATTTTTATCTACTTAACAAAATGCATGGTAAACATCAAACACACTACAGAAACTTACTGACAATTAGTTACCATGATTTCAGTATGTTTGTGTTTCTGAGGGACTTGCACAACTACTAAACATGTAAATACAGAAAAAATATGTTGATATATTGTATGTCACAAAATAGTATTCAAAACTTCCTGTTTAAGCATAAATGGTAACCAGGAAAGGCAGTTTTTAAAAAAAGTAACTTTAAAAAATATGCCAGAGTATTCTGATTATTCAAAGAATTTATACGAAAATAATTCAATATTATAAATTGTATCAATCGGTGACTACAACAATGAAAGTATCTACCCTGATTCCTAAGTATGTTTACTAGGACAGCCCTGCATAAAATACTAGTCATACAGTTTAGCATAGGTAGCAGATAAATTAAGTAAAAAGAAAACAAGATAAACAAGAAATCAATATTTATCTTCATGTGATAAATAGAATCATCTTCATCTGATAAACAGAATCATAAATTTATGCCACCTTCACAAGAATTTTATAAAGATGTGTGATGTGATTTTGATTTTTAATGTAGCTTTAACAATTTTTCAGTCATATCACTACGATGTTTGCAATGTGGCAGTTTATAGTGATGTCTAGCACTGGGGCATCATGCCGCAGACATGTAGCATGATGTCCCACCCAGTCACATTATCCTGACACCGGGCTGACCAGTCCTAACACTAATCTCTTAATGCTGAGCGCCAAGCGAGGCAGCTGTTAGTACCATTTTTGTAAGTCTTTGGTATGACTCGGCTGGGTATCAAACCCACGACCTCCCGCATCCGAGGCGGACGCTCTAACCACTAGGCCACCGGAGCGGTTAATTTTATAAAGACTCACTGAATTCAGTGCCTCTAACCAGGTATGCTGTCAAGATTTTATCAAAGAGGGGAGCTCCCAATTTGTCACCAAAATATGGCAGTAGTGGGGGAAAAAAGAGAGGGAGATGTTTTTGTCACTAACAAAGGATCAAATTTGAAACAAACCTTTGAATAAGTTTTCTGAATGTTAAAAGGCCAGAAGATTGATTGATTGATTAATTGATTGCATTTTAACAGTGCATCAGCACTGTTAGGGTATTTAGCGCCAAACAAAATGTTATATGTATAATCTTTTAAAAATTATAAAAAGTCTCATATCGACGAGTGATATAAAAAACAAATAGTTGAAATTAAAACGGTGAGATGGTAATGGTGCAAAATAAAGGTTACCGATCAACGGGGGATGTAAATGTTGTATGTTAATGAAAAATGATGAAAAGGCCAGCAATATATTACAAGATATTGCTAAAGACTTGTATACTGTTTTCATGTCATGACTATACTCAAGTGACACAATTATCTTAAGCTATTTTTGACAAAAGTTCACAGATTGTGTTAAAATTTATGTTGTTCTGGGTTTAACACCATTTTTGGGGGCACATGCTAAGCTATACCTGGTGGCTAGTATATCCGGTGGGGAATGAAGCCAGAAAACCCAAGGAAGAACCACTGATCCATGGGAAGCTACTCTCACATACCCACATTGATTGAGCCCAAGACTTTTAAGCGACCTTCAATTTGCATGAGGTTCCAAGGAGGTCAGGGAAAGTCAGAGGGAGGACTGTAAGGTTATGAAATGGAACAGTTTCCTGATTCTACAATGTAAGTATGACAGCAATCACTCTAAGGATTTGGAACTTAAGACCAAACAGAAACTTAACCAAGATTTTCAAATAAACGTAACCTAGGACTGTAAGGTTATGAAATGGAACAGCTTCCTGATTCTACAATGTAAGTATGACAGCGATCACTCTAAGGATTTGGGACTTAAGACCGAACAGAAACTTAACCAAGATTTTCAAATGACTGTAACCTTGTCTGGAGGGTTTCAAGGGTAGGGATGTCTAGAAATTAAATATCATAACTTGCAGATTATATGGTCTAAGAATGAAAGCAATCCTCCTGGAATTATCAGGGATTCATGCCAATACAGAAGAACTTTAAAACCGTAATAAATGTTACGTGTGGGTCAAGTTTCAGGCTTGGCCGTCGTGGGTATGTGAGAAAGCTGTCAGTAACTTCCCATGGGCCACTGGTTCTCACTTGGATTTCTTCCAGGTTATTTCTCCACCAGTTGAACTGGCCACCATGTATAGCATATCTTGCATTGAAAAATGATGCTAAATCCAATCCAAGAACAACTGAAGCTGATGATAATACCACCACCAGTCACTGAAATGCATTGAACACATAGTACTATGTAACTATGGACACCAATGATCACACAGTTAAGGGAAATTAGTGAGTCAAAGATTTCTTTTTGGTAACTTAAATTGTTTGTTTGTGGCAATAAATTTCACTTTAAATGTGTAATCAGGAATCAGATAGTCCAATAATGGCCATAATGGGAAAGAATATACAAAATTTCTTTATTAGTACATCTTATTACAAAGATTTTGGAGACTCAGTTCAACATTCACTGTGTTGAGCCTTAATGTTACCTCAGGGGAATACAACTGACTTTAGACTACACCTTGAAGAAAAACAAGCATAAGAATTATTTTTTAGAATCAGCTAGATACAGCAATTTTACACAAGTCAAACATACCTGGCATACAGATATGGTGTCCAAGGTTCGATAAGGTTGGGGAAGCGGAAAGCCATGTCTCCCAAAGCAATTATGGTGTTCGCCCGAATAACTGGGTGTGGTGATTTCTCCAAAATTGTGAACAAAATTTGCAGATGAGCCTCACAAAACTGGGAACTGAAATGATAAAATTATTCATGATTATTTTATAGTGATTATAAAACTGGATCCACCTGAAGTTTGAGCTTATGTCTTAGAGAAGGAAGTGCTTATCCAAAGTAAAGGAAAAGAATAAAAGATGTTTGAAAGAAAGAACTATTTGGTTAACACAATAAACAATATTCTTAACAGAACATACTTCCATGAGAAAAAAACATGCCTGTGAGTGTCAATTTGCACTCTACTAATCAGTCAAAATGATCAAAACATCAGATATAAAATATGACTTGAAACTTTGTGTAGAATGAAGATTCACAACCCTGTAAACAGAGTACAACTTTTTTTATATGAATGACATTTCTCTGCAGGTTTCTATCATACGGATTAAATACACAATTGTAGTTTCACTACTTTTCATGGGATACCAGTCCATGCATTTCATGGTTTGCACCAAACCATGAAATGAAAGACCTAACATGAAACCATGAAATGAAAGACCTAACACCAACCTATGAAATGAAAGACCTAACACTAAACTATGAAATGAAAGATCTAACACAAAACCATGAAATGAAAGACCTAACGCCAAACTATGAAATGAAAGACCTAACACCAAACTATGTAATGAAAGATCTAACACGAAACCATGAAAATAGAGACCTAACACCAAACTATTAAATGAAAGATCTAACATCAAACTAAGAAATTAAAGACCTACTCTCAAACTATGAAATGACAGACCTAACAACAAACCAAAAAATTAAAGACCTAATGCTGAACCATGATATTAAAAACCTAACACAACAATAATCTACATGTGATGCAAAAAACCCTCCTCTCTTTTCTTGTTGATACATTCCTAGCAATCAAAAAGATTCAGCTATTTGATAATTCAACTTCAGTACTATAATAAATTTATTTTAATCCATTTTTAAAGAATAATTGTTTCAATACACATGTAAACATTACCCAGCAGGTGTCTTTCCCACTCACTGCTCTATGCTGATAAATGTACTACTATTACTGAAACCAAAAGAATGAATAATGAAATAACGTCTGAAAATTCGATTTAGTACTTATTTACATCAATCCTTTATTCAAGCTAAACTGCAGTCAAAAATACTATATTTCACTGGAATTCTCCTTAATTTAAAAATCAACTATTGTCATGATCTATGTGAATGAATTTATTTGCATAAAACAAATTCAAACATGTACACTCTAATACATGTAACAAACTTACCTGTTACATTTAAAGCTTTCTGAAAACACATCTCATTTTACCTGTGTATTTTAATATATATGCAACTTTGGCAGAAACAAACCCACAAATTTACATACCTATGAATTTGTTTTCTTACTCTTTTTGTTTTTTTCCTTACAAAAGCACAAAAATATATGAAAACATCGCAAATGGACAACCAGTTATACAGAATAAAAACTCATGTGTCCCAATTAATTATGAATAACTGGCACATTTCTTTTATAAATATTTTTGTTTACAGCAAATCACATTCATGGTAAAGTATGCAAACATTTATGAGTATGATGGTTTTACTTGTAATCCCTTTTTTGATGTTTCAAGGTTTCCTGCTTCATAATTTATTGCCAATTTCCCTTCTTGAGATGGACCGCACTATGACCTATTGGTTAGGGTGTCCACCTCAGATGCAGGAGGTTGCAGGTTCAAACCCTGGGCCAAGACATACCTAATACTTATAAACATGGTATTAGCAGCTGCATCGCTTGGTGCTCAGCATTAGGAGGTTAGTGTTACGACTGGTTGGCCCGGTGTCAGGATAATGTGACTAAGTGGGACATGACGCTACATGTCTGTGGCATGATGCCCCAGTGTTATACATCACTATAAACTGTCACACTACAGACATCATAGTGATATAAATGAAAAATTGTTGAAGTTACATTAAAAATCCAAATCACACACACAACCCTCCTGGAGAAGTACATGACATGCTCTACCATTTTCCATGTCAATATGGCTTTCGGTTGAGGAGGAAGAGCAAAAAAACAAGACCCCCATCATGGCCATATTGGATATCAGATCAGAGCCATCTTCATTTTAGGACCTATTAGATCTCATAGTCTGTTGATGGAAATCACATGCCAATGCAACCATCCATTCAAGAATAATGATTAAAACTTTGTAAAGCTGGCTGAAAAGGTGGCCATATTGGAGGTCAGATGGAAACAATTTTTATTTCAGACCTACTAGAGATCATAAAAGTCTTTTAGTAATACTTCATGTTGATACAACCATGTGTTTATTAGTAGTACCAATAGCAAGATGTTCAAACATGGTAGCCATACTCTATACCTGAACTGAACCATTGTTGTTTAGGACCAACAAGATCTAGGAATGAATGTGTATGTAAAGATGGGTGACAATCCTCCAAGTATTTTGGAAAAATAAGTATAGTAATTTATGTTAATGAAAGCTGGATGAAGAGCTAAAGAAAATCAGAAATGACCTAAATGCAAAATGTAACAATGATTTAATGGACAGATGGATGTACAGACAAGGGTAACACTATATACTACTACCACACTGTGTGTGTGAGTTGTGGATCTTTAACATAGCTTTAAAAAAAATTGTCATATCGCTACGATGTCTGGAGTGTGGCAGCTTATAGTGATGTATAGTACTGGGGTATGCTGAATAACACACAGCATAATGTACCATGCAGTCACATTTTTCTGACACCAGGCCAGCCAGTCCTACCACTAACATATTACACTCTAACCACTAGGCCACCTGAGCAGTCGCCACTATCACAGTGCTGAAGGGATGGTAGAAAAAAAAACTTCCAAAGAGAACATGGAAAAATTTGATGGTAAACAGTTCTACTTTACCTGACCAACATAAACTTGGACAGTGCAAGGGTAGCGGCAGTCCTTAATTCTGGATCAGTATATTTGGATTGGTTGGTGCATACCTCAATAAGAAGAGGTCGGAAAGCTGACAGAAGGGTAGGACCTGAAATAACAGTACTATAATCATGAATTCAGCTGACAGAAGGGTAGGACCTGAAATAACAATATTATATTCATGAATTCAGCTGACAGAAGGGTAGGACCTGAAAAACAGTACTACAATCATGAATTCAGGTAACAGAAGGGTAGGACCGGAAATAACAGTACTATAATCATGAATTCAGCTGACAGAAGGGTAGGACCTGAAATAACAGTACTATAATCATGAATTCAGATAGTTTATTGTAAGGAAATTCTACAATCCACAATTTTCAATTTCTTTCCTATTTCTATTTCTTTATTGGCAATATGCATTTTGTATGACCGATTTATGTCTCTTTTTAACCACTATGTATCAGTAATTAAAAAAAAACTCATTGATTTGGTCATAGATACTGGGGAAAAAATGCACTTAAAGGCGTTTGGTGCTTTAAGGCACAGCAACACAAGTAGATTGCATAGTGCCAGGGCAATATGAGCAAGCCAACCTTGGCTGATCAAATGGTAGGATGCAAACCTGCACCATTCTGGTTGCAAGTCCACCTTTCTAACCACAAAGTCACAGCTGTTTCTGCCTCTGTTAGTTGTCTCTTTGAAACATACAAGTGCTTCAGGTCTATTCAACATCCCAAGACTGCCAGGGATGGTTCAGGTCTATTCAATGTTCAAGATTGCCAGGGATGGTTCAGATCTGTTCAACATCCCAAGACTGCCAGGGTGGTTCGTAACTTAGAACCTTCATATTCCCTCATTCCCAAGTGTGTGTGTGTGTGTGTGTGTGTGTGTGTGTGTGTGTGTGTGTGTGTGTGTGAGGCAGTTTGATTATGACAGAAAATCATGCTGGATACCCTATAAGATATTTCATTATATTTTTGATGTCATGAAAATAAGCAATGTTTTTATCAGTTGTAAAGAAATGACAAATTTGCCTAAAACATTAATCCTGTGCTGCAAAAAAAAAAAAGAAGGAATTTCTTTTAGACTAAACTTTCTATGCTTATTTTAATGATGTAAGAACTTACAGAAAATACTATGCATTCTTTAAGCTATGACAAGACTTAGTCCATACTAAACCTTAGTGAATCTTCTCATCCATACTAAACCCTATTAAATCTTCTCATCCACACTAAACCCAATTAAATCTTCTCATCCACACTAAACCCTATTAAATCTTCTCATCCACACTAAACCCTATTAAATCTTCTCATCCACACTAAACCCTATTAAATCTTCTCATCCACACTAAACCCTATTAAATCTTCTCATCCACACTAAACCCTATTAAATCTTCTCATCCACACTAAACCCTATTAAATCTTCTCATCCACACTAAACCCTATTAAATCTTCTCATCCACACTAAACCCTATTAAATCTTCTCATCCACACTAAACCCTATTAAATCTTCTCATCCACACTAAACCCTATTAAATCTTCTCATCCACACTAAACCCTATTAAATCTTCTCATCCACACTAAACCCTATTAAATCTTCTCATCCACACTAAACCCTATTAAATCTTCTCATCCACACTAAACCCTATTGAATCTTCTCATCCACACTAAACCCTATTAAATCTTCTCATCCACACTAAACCCTATTAAATCTTCTCATCCACAATAAACCCTATTAAATCTTCTCATCCACACTAAACCCTATTAAATCTTCTCATCCACACTAAACCCTATTAAATCTTCTCATCCACACTAAACCCTATTGAATCTTCTCATCCACACTAAACCTTAGTGAAACTTCTCATCCACACTAAACCCTATTAAATCTTCTCATCCACACTAAACCCTATTAAATCTTCTCATCCACACTAAACCCTATTAAATCTTCTCATCCACACTAAACCCTATTGAATCTTCTCATCCATACTAAACCCTATTGGATCTTCTCATCCACAGTAAACCCTATTCAATATTCTCATCCACACTAAAGCCTACTGAATCTTCTCATCCATACTAAACCCTATTGAATCTTCTCATCCATACTAAACCCTATTGGATCTTCTCATCCACAGTAAACCCTATTGAATCTTCTCATCCATACTAAACCCTATTTGCAACTTTTGATCCAGAGTGAATCCTGTCAAATCTCAAATAAAATCTATTCGACAGAATCAAATTAGAATGGCAAGAAAAGACAAGTTTGGAGATTCCAAGTTTCTCACTTGAGCTTAATTTTGAACAATATCTTAAGATGTGAAACTCATCTATTTTAAACAATATTAATAATGCATGCAGCCATCCTACCTGTGACAACTTCATATTCACAGATCTTGCGAATGTATTCTGACTCAGCATCTTCTGCTGCAGCCCCAGCCAAACCTAGCTCCTCCTCAATGGTTTCTGAGGTTGATTCCTGTCAAAGTAAAAGCTCGTGTCAACAATGAGGCTAACAGAATCCTTCATATGCATCAGTGAATTGGAAAATTCCACCCAAGGATCCAAGTTTTGCATCTGCTATTTGATCCCAAGAGTGAAATTATCCTATCTTACACTAAAACATAATGAAAGATTTTTTTTTCTCTCACATTTTTGAATGAAAAGTGAGGGTCAAAGTAAAAATTGCATACTGTGATAACTTTCAAACATCTACTAAAAATTAAGTTACCTTACGACAGAGCATTAAGTTAGGTTTACACTGAAAAATTCAATCTAACTCTAAAAATTGCATTTCAACACATTTTAACTGTCAAAGAATAGTGGTTATAATGGCCATGGTAATCACAATACAAGGTGTCCAAATTATTTCATACATATATTTTGTAGAAATGTGAACAAGTAGAAAATAATGTCCACTCTTACCCATAAGATTCATAAAAAACCAATGAAATTTTCCTTGATTCAACTTTGACCTTGAACTGATTTACACCCCCACCCCACCCCCGAAATAAACCAGCTAAACCTAGCTTGTCCCCAGTGGTTGAGGTTGATTTCTGTTAAAGTAAAACCCCATAATTCATTTATAGACCAACTGATGAATGAACCACTCAGTATGAAGGGCCTGATTCTTTTCTTATCAGCAAGTCAACCAGGACACTGTGCCTGCCTAGAATGAGTCTGTTCTGGATGAATATCCTTAAATGGAAAATGAAGCACAGAAACATCTAAACCAGAATGCATGCATGCACACACACAATTTGGGGAGGTAGGACACCATCATCTAGTTCTGACATGATAAGCACTTTCACATAGTGTTGATCCTTCCATAAATGACAATGGTTGACTATAACCTTCATTTTCAGAACATTTGGACTCCCCAACCACACAAACAACAATCCATACATATTGTAACTTCTGGTTAGTGCTTTGCCTGAGGAATTCCTGCCATGACCCAATATTTGTTGTGCTGTCGATGCAAGAATAATACTACTTATGTCATGATAATAAATGCCTGACTGTTGTGTCTATTAATTTACATTGCTTGACCTTTGTCTATAACTGATTTTTAGCATGATTATAAATTATAAATAAGTTGTTTACTGAAATCTGAGTTCAAGGTCAATCCTTATTTACAAGCTTAGAATGTTTTGGAAAAGAATCTGTGACCCACTTTCTGGTAATTTTAATTGTGTCAAATTTTGATATAAGGTTCCAGTAGCAAAATTATTAATTCACGTTTTAAGTTCAGTCTGTGGAATCATTTAATGTTATGTTCAGATATAATTTGAGAGGAATCTTTTATTTTAATTATTCATTGGAATTACAAAGTGCTCATTGACTCTTTCTGATTATTGAGAGTTCATTCAAAGACATTCTGGATTATACTGTGATTCATCAAGACTGTTGGTACATCAACTGATTAAATACTATAGGCACATCACATTTAATACTGGAACTCATTTGGAACACTCACTACCTTTTTCCTTGTAATAGAACTCTACGGATTATTTGTGATTTAATGCACCATACTGTAAAGGAAAAGCTCTCTCACAAAAGTTCACTCCATTGGAACAAGACCCAACAAGTTCCATAATTCTTGCCATAAGTAATGGAGATGGATAAACTGGAGATCGGCCATAAGCTACATAACCAGGTGGTTGTTGTTCTTGTAGTATTTAACGCCATTTTTCAGCACACATTAGGCTATAATAATAATAATGAGGACTTTGTATAGCACCTAATCTTTAGAAGCTCTAAGCGCTTTACAACATTAGATAACACCTATAAGATAAGAAACATAATAATATACAAAAACAAACACAGTGAAATTAGAAGAACATTAAAAAATAAAAAACATGCTGAGATTAATTCAGGTAGGAAACATTATTAGGTCTTTAAGTTTGTTCTTGCTGTCGAAATAAGTGAGTTTTGAGAGCACTCTTGAATGTGTCTTTGTATCTAAGTTCAGTGGGTAATTCATTCCACGTTGCTGGGCCCTGGTATGCAAAAGAACGCTGTCCATATGACTTTGTTTTCATAGTGGGAATAATGAGTATACGATTGTCAGAAGAGGAGCGTAAGTATCTTGCTGGTGTGTACACATGGGTAAGGTCAGATAGGTATGGACTGGAGTCCAACAGTGAAATGTAGCACAGAGAACAAATTTTGTGTTTCATTCTGGATTGAATCGATAGCCAGTGTAGGGTACAGAGCAGCGGGGAGGTGTGCTCTGATCGTGGTACTCTATGATCTGAGCAGCTGTGTTTTGAACTTTTTGAAGTAGATATTGAGATGAACCAGACAGAATTAAGTTACAATAGTCCAGTCTTGAAAGTACTAATGAACACACAAGTGTTTTAGTGGCATCAACTGAAAGATATTTGTGAATTGATGCATCTCAGCTCAAGATATTCAGCCTGTATGGGATTGCACATAAATTGGTTTATTTTGCCTTGGTAGGCAAACTGAAGGAACTCAAGTGAATATGGATCTGAAAACATGCATTGGTGTGGTCTGAACTGACCACAAATTTGTCCCTTATGATGGAAAGCCTGATATACTATGCAATTTCAATTTTGAACTTTAACATGGCAATGTATCTATTGAGCTGGCTGAGGATTATGCCTGATGTGTTTTTCACTGGATTTTGCCATTTGCAAAATCACGAGTAAAACCCTGAAGTCCGCATTATCATGTAATGACCTTCTGCAAATATTCAGTTGTTTCCAAATCTGATGTCACATCCATTATGTAAGGTGAAAACAAAGGGAAGGGGCTGGGTAAATAATTTAAAATTTGGCTCCATCCCTTTACCAAGGGGAAATCACTCTGCCTGACTGCCACCAAGTTGGGCAGATAACTTGTAGTTTTTTGGCTAAATGTTTTTAGAGCAGGATTTGCAAGGTAGTAGTTCTCATAAGGTATTATGATTGGGTGACATTTAAAGAAGAAATGGATTTACTTATGATTACCAAGATGCCTGAACATTTTTAAGCACTCCATTAATGGTGATGAAGAGTCTAAGAAGCTGATACTTAAAATGTAGCTCATTATTTGGGTGGAATTTCCATTAAAAAAATCCAGCAGTCAACAGGTCTATTGAAATAAATCTTACCTTTGGTTTTGTGGCACCACTGGCACTTCGTCTTGTGTCCTTGATCTTAGCCTTGTCTTCTTGAAATGCCCGCCGTCTCTTGAGCTCCCCAAACACAGCAACATCAAGATGAATGACTTGTTTCAGTGCCACATGTCCCACAATAGAAATCAGTCGGACCAGCAGCCCTGATGGGCAGGACTTGGTACCATCTCCAGCACCATCTGAATTGTAATAAAAATGCTAACTCAAACTTGGCAGAAACTAAAATCTACAAATGTTTCCTAATGAAGCTACTCCATTAAAAATGGCCTTAAGAAAAATATATAAGACAAAGACCAGTCCAAACATGGCATCCTATGAACATAATATACAGATAAATAGCATGACATAAAAATGTCTCTGGTCTGTGATACCTGGAATATGATCCTTGAAAATGGGTGGCTTAATCTATCTACAGTCCTTATAACAGCCTTCATAATATCATGATTCCAAACATTATTCAATCATGCCATGGACCGAGAGAGAGAGAGAGAGAGAGAGAGAGTGTGTGTGTGTGTGTGTGTGTGTGTGTGTATGTGTGTGTGTTTGTGTGTGTGTGTGTGTGTGTGATTTTTAACATAGCTTTAACAATTTTCCAGTCATATCGCTACAATGTCTGCAATGTGGCAGTTTAAACTGATTTCTAGCATTGTGGCATCATGCCACAGATATGTAGCATGATGTCCCATCCAGTCACATTATCCTGACACCAGGCCGACCAGTCCTAACACTAACGTCTTAATGGTGAGCGCCTAGGGAGGCAGCTTTTAGTACCATTTTCAGAAGTATTTGCTATGACTCGGCTGGCGTTCAAACCCACAACCTCCTGCATCCTGGGCAGACACTCAAACTACTAGACCACTACTGGTCCCACTCTCAGCCACAACTCATACATATAAGTGAATGAGTTGAATTTTCCATACTAGGTTTCAAACAATCAAAGAAACAATTAGATGTACACTTTTGCATATTCATGCTCAAATTATTTATGAACATATTTTATTATAATCTGATATCGCCAAAACTTAGTACTCAAATCGCTTTTGTCTCTAGCAGTCTACATCTGTATTCGACCAGTGTTAGAGCCAGCTACTGCATAAAATATGGCCATTAGCTCAGATCAAAGGCATCAGGTTTACTTAACTGTAACACACCATTCACTTAAGCATTCCTGAATATCAAATGTGATCCATGGTTCTGACAGGTCTGACGAGCTTTTGGAGAATTGTCAAACACTTTTTGAGGAAAGTCAAAATTTTCAAGACACACACCACTCCCATGAAAACTCACACCCTGATAGCTCATAAAACCCGCTTGTAACGTGGGGTCAGGCATGGATCCCATTTTTTAAACCAGAAAATACAAAGAAAATTTATCCATATTTCTTGAATTTGAACTTTAAAGTAGCAATCAAAATTGGTAACTGAAACACTGATATATTGCTCGTTTTTTTTAGTCAAAAATGGTAGATAGGACCTGGAAAGTTTAATCAACATTTTGAAATTATCAGCTTTTAATAAGAAGTCATATAATTGATTACATTTTCTTTCCAAACGACGTTCTTAGTAAAAATTAAATAAAGATATTCAAGGAAATTTCGATCAATGAAAATGTCACTTATGCCTAGTGAAGGCAGTACATTAATATTGAAAGGCCAATTAAGTAATTTTTATTAAGTGAAATTTATGTTTTAATGTTCCTCTTAAGTGTAATCATCATAAATGCAATGTGTATTTAAATGTAAAATGTGTCAATCTACTGTAACAGCACTGTCTGCAAATGCTTCTCTGAGAAATTAATTAAGTGCTGTGTTTTTATAACTGACTTAAGGAATTATTTGTTGTATTGTTGCACTGAATTGAAAGCTGGCCTCCTTTGTATTATCACGTTAATTATCTCTTTTGAAACAAATAAAGGTGGTGGAATAACAGAAGTTAAAAAGCATGCAAATCCTACCAATTAAAATCTAGCGGCCCCAGTTGTATGTCAGGTGGACTCATTTCATTTGATCAATCAAACTCTGTTATAAATGTTATTGTGTATGTAACATAAACTATCTTAAATTAACAGACTCATTCATATCTGTGATAAAAGATAGCAAGGCAACCAGGCGAAATGAATACTTCATAAAATAAAAAGCTTGGTTTCACAGAAATGGATTTTTATAGAATAAAACCAACTTTTTTCAAATTCAAGGAGTTTTCAATAACAATAATAATAATAATGAGAACTCTGTATAGCGCCTAACTTTTAGAAGCTCTAAGCGCTTTACAACACAACTCAAATTCAGTATTTTCAAGGCTGTATAGACCATGTGATTTGATGAAACCTGTTCAACAATTAACTATTGACTATTAGATTTTACTAGAATACTATCAGACCTTTAGATTTTCACCCAGTAGATGAGTTAAAGATTTACAGTGCACACAGAATATATATACGAGTGCCATGGAATTATTTTGGCACAAAATTGTTATGTGTTACCGGTTTGCATGGTGTCTCCTGATTCAGTTGAATTGCTGGCCTTGATGACCTCATGTATAATCTGCTTGATGATGTCACTACAAATCAGGTCAGCATGCTCACCAAGCTTGTATATTACATTAACAGCTTGTTCTGCCAGTGGGATCCAGTAACGGTTCTCTAGGTTTGTTATGCCTGAAATACAACATATATATATATATATTTATATATAGTGATTTATCTGGCATATACAGTCACCTTTTGTATAGATTAAAGTGTGGGACGACTGTACATCTCCATCACTATGACTATACCTCCATCAATGTGACTATATCTCCACCAGTATGACTATATCTCCATTGGTACAACTATATTTCCATCAATATGACTTTATTTCTAACATTATGACACCTTCATCAGTATAACTAAATCTCCATTAATGTGACTAGATCTCATTTAGAACAACTATTTCTCCAAAGTGACTATATCTCCATCAGTAAAACTATACCTCCATCAATGTGACCATATCTGCATCGGTACCACTACATCTCCATCACTGTGACCATATCTCCATCAGTATGACTATACCTCCATCAATGTGACTATATCTCCATCAGTATGACTATACCTCCATCAATGTGACTATATCTCCATCTGTAGGACTATACCTCCATCAATGTGACCATATCTCCATCAGTACGACTATACCTCCATCAATGTGACTATATCTCCATCAGTATGACTATACCTCCATCAATGTGACTATATCTCCATCAGTATGACTATACCTCCATCAATGTGACTATATCTCCATCAGTATGACTATACCTCCATCAATGTGACTATATCTCCATAAGTAAGACTATACCTCTATCAATGTGACTATATCTCCATCAGTATGACTATACCTCCATCACTGTGACCATATCTCCATCAGTATGACTATACCTCCATCAATGTGACTATATCTCCATCAGTATGACTATACCTCCATCAATGTGACTATATCTCCATCTGTAGGACTATACCTCCATCAATGTGACCATATCTCCATCAGTACGACTATACCTCCATCAATGTGACTATATCTCCATCAGTATGACTATACCTCCATCAATGTGACTATATCTCCATCAGTATGACTATACCTCCATCAATGTGACTATATCTCCATCAGTATGACTATACCTCCATCAATGTGACTATATCTCCATCAGTATGACTATACCTCCATCAATGTGACTATATCTCCATCTGTAGGACTATACCTCCATCAATGTGACCATATCTCCATCAGTACGACTATACCTCCATCACTGTGACTATATCTCCATCAGTATGACTATACCTCCATCACTGTGACTATATCTCCATCAGTATGACTATACCTCCATCAATGTGACCATATCTCCATCAGTACGACTATACCTCCATCACTGTGACTATATCTCCATCAGTAGGACTACATCTCCATCAATGTGACTATATCTCCATAAGTACGACTATACCTCCATCAATGTGACTATATCTCCATCAGAACAACTATACCTCCATCAATGTGACTATATCTCCATCACTGTGACCATATCTCCACCAGTATGACTGTATCTCCATCACTGTGACTATATCTCCATCAGTACGACTATACCTCCATCAATGTGACTATATCTCCATCACTGTGACCATATCTCCACCAGTATGACTGTATCTCCATCACTGTGACTATATCTCCATCAGTATGACTATACCTCCATCTCTGTGACTATATCTCCATCAGTATGACTATACCTCCATCAATGTGACTATATCTCCATAAGTAAGACTATACCTCTATCAATGTGACTATATCTCCATCAGTATGACTATACCTCCATCACTGTGACCATATCTCCATCAGTATGACTATACCTCCATCAATGTGACTATATCTCCATCAGTATGACTATACCTCCATCAATGTGACTATATCTCCATCTGTAGGACTATACCTCCATCAATGTGACCATATCTCCATCAGTACGACTATACCTCCATCAATGTGACTATATCTCCATCAGTAGGACTATACCTCCATCAATGTGACTATATCTCCATCAGTAGGACTATAACTCCATCAATGTGACCATATCTCCATCAGTATGACTATACCTCCATCAATGTGACTATATCTCCATAAGTAAGACTATACCTCTATCAATGTGACTATATCTCCATCAGTATGACTATACCTCCATCACTGTGACCATATCTCCATCAGTATGACTATACCTCCATCAATGTGACTATATCTCCATCAGTATGACTATACCTCCATCAATGTGACTATATCTCCATCTGTAGGACTATACCTCCATCAATGTGACCATATCTCCATCAGTACGACTATACCTCCATCAATGTGACTATATCTCCATCAGTATGACTATACCTCCATCAATGTGACTATATCTCCATCAGTATGACTATACCTCCATCAATGTGACTATATCTCCATCAGTATGACTATACCTCCATCAATGTGACTATATCTCCATCTGTAGGACTATACCTCCATCAATGTGACCATATCTCCATCAGTACGACTATACCTCCATCACTGTGACTATATCTCCATCAGTATGACTATACCTCCATCTCTGTGACTATATCTCCATCAGTAGGACTACATCTCCATCAATGTGACTATATCTCCATAAGTACGACTATACCTCCATCAATGTGACTATATCTCCATCAGAACAACTATACCTCCATCAATGTGACTATATCTCCATCACTGTGACCATATCTCCACCAGTATGACTGTATCTCCATCACTGTGACTATATCTCCATCAGTACGACTATACCTCCATCAATGTGACTATATCTCCATCACTGTGACCATATCTCCACCAGTATGACTGTATCTCCATCACTGTGACTATATCTCCATCAGTACGACTATACCTCCATCACTGTGACTATATCTCCACCAGTATGACTGCATCTCCATCACTGTGACTATAACTCCATCAGTACGACTATACCTCCATCACTGTGACTATATCTCCATCAGTAAGACTACGTCTCCATCAATGTGACTATATCTCCATCAGTAGGACTATACCTCCATCACTGTGACTATATCTCCATAAGTAAGACTATATCTCCATCAATGTGACCATATCTCCATAAGTACAACTATACCTCCATCAATGTGACTATATCTCCATCAATGTGACTATATCTCCATCAGTATGACTATACCTCCATCACTGTGACCATATCTCCATAAGTAAGACTATATCTCCATCAATATGCTTGTATCTCTATCAGTATGAAAAATATATATCTTTTTAGGACTCTGTGGTTTTGTGTGTGTGTGATTTGGATTTTTAACATAGCTTTAACAATTTTTCAGTTATATCACTACGATGTCTGCAGTGTGGCACTTTACAGTGATGTCTAGCACTGGGGCATCATGCCGCAGACATGTAGCATGATGTCCCACCCAGTCACATTATCCTGATACCAGGCCGACCAGTCCTAACACTAACCTCTTAATGCTGAGCACCAAGCAAGGTACCTGTTAGTACCATTTTGGTAAGTTTTTCGTATGACTCGGCCAGGGATAGAACCCATGACCTCCCGCATCCGAGGCCTCTATGGTTTTAAAATAAGTAACAAAAAGAAACAAATTTAGTAAAATTAACAAATAGTTTATTGCTCTAAGTTACAAAGTGAGAATTTAAGTGGAACTTAAAGTATTGTGAAATAAATCCCAAATAAAAATATGTTCTATGACAGGTCCAAAAGTAGTGTTCCAAATGAATACCAATTGTGACAGTGATGTACCAACAGTCTTGAATATATGGATGTACCAAGTCTTGATGAATCACAGTGATATAATCCAGAATGTCTTTGAATGAATTCCCAACAATCCCAAAATAGTGCTTAAGTCCTAAAAAGTTAATGAGCACTTTGTAATTCCAATGAATAATTTAAATAAAGGATTAGTTTCAAATTATATCTGAGCACAACAGTAAATCATTCCAGACTGCTGTTGTTGTTATAGGGTTTAACACCAGTTTTCAGCACAAGACAGGCTATACATGGTAGCCAGTATAAATGGTGGAGGAAGAACCCGGGACAACCCCAGAAAGAACCACTGGCCCACGAGAAGCTAGAAGCAAGTTTTCTCACATACCCACATTGACCGAGCCCAAGACTTCCACAGATTAAAATTAAAATGGGAATGAATAATTGTTTACCATAACCTTATATAAAAACCGACAGTTCATGCCTATAACATTTGGGAAGCTTTATGACAATCCATTAAAAACTGCACTACTAAACGCATTCACAAAGTTGTGTAATGGACAGATAGGCATAAGGATTCCTATATATATATATACCAATTAATACAAAAGTAACAAGGTAAACTACATTTGGAAAGGTCACAAGGTAAACTACATGTGGAAATGTCACAAGGTAAAGGTAAACTACATGTGGAAAGGTCACAAGATAAACTACATTTGGAAAGATCACAAGGTAAACTATATTTGGAAAGATCACAAGGCAAACTACATTTGGAAATGTCACAAGGTAAACTGCATTCAGGAAGGTTGTCAAGGTAAACTACATACGGGAAGGTCACCAAACAACAAGAAACAAACACCTACCATTGATCAGAATCAGCTTAAGTCTCTGGAAGAGGTCATGTGATTCTGGTAGTCTGAATGGATCATTTCCCACCGCTCCTTTCATCTGAAATAGTTAAATAGCACCCCTTAGTGTTTTTAAAGAATTATGTACTTAGACTTAGCAAATTAAATTTATGAGATACATACCTGCAAACCCTAACAATACCTTCTCAGAAAGACAGTCAATTTTTTCCCGGAAGTTACAGCAGTTTTTAGTAAGGTGCTAATGTCATGCTGGAAAACATGCATTTAAAGTACATAAGTGTGATAGATGCAGCAACAGTAAACACTGTATTCAACTAAAAAGCTTCTGAAGTTTACTGAACTTTAATTCCCCTGAGTGGTTGGCATCTGTTAGTCTCAAGAGACAATGGAAGTGTGCCTATGAGAGATGTCCCGGTTGGTGGTTCAGCGTCTGCTCTGGCTATGAAGCCCAACATGGGAGTAGCAGTCCTTGCTGCACTTGAAGGTTGAGTCTGGTGTGGATTGGAGCTGCTGCTTCTTCCTTGAAGATCGCTTTTCATCAGCTAGCAAGCACGTGTTGGCTTTCAGACCAGTGATCAGAGTGTGTCACCAGCTGGACCTGTCTAGGGCAAGCTCTTCCCAAGTGCTGGCATTGATGTCAAGGGCTTTCATGTCGCGCTTGCAGACATCCTTTAAGCGGTGATGTGGCCATCCGATAAACGTTTTGCCAGAAGCAACCCCTGGCATCTGAATCTATGCTGATCTAGATGTGACTTATAACCAGTAAACTGTTTCATCCTGTGTTGTGTCGATGCTGTGAAGTGAAGCTGGAGTGTCCTCTCCAGGGTGCAAGCCTGGGCAAGGTGATATGAAGAATTAGCTGTTGCCTATGCAACTGATTCCCCCTCTCCATGCAGCTTATGAATCCAAGGGAAAGGACAAGCCAATGTCATGGCATCATTGGCATCACAGATGTTGCAGAGATGACACTGAAAGCAATGCTGTGTCGCCTTAGGAACTCCGTCTCTGGACTCTGTCGAGGTTTACGCCTTTAGCCTTTCCCATGAGTGGATATAGTCACAAGGCAGCAAAGATCTGAAGTCAGAGTTTACCTTCTCCTAGATGGGCAACCACTCAAGGTTAATGAGCCCCATGTGCCCAAAGCGTCTGGTTTTGAGGTGCCAGAAACTCGCCTGTCATCCCTTCTCCAGTCAGTTTAAACAGGTTCCACTGGACTTTTTAGTTAAGCCACCCGTGAAGGTCTGGAGATGGATTTGGATTTTTTTTACCCCAAGTAGAGTTTCACAAATTGCAGTTCCAAACCCTACGGAGTTCAATAGCTTCCTGCTATCTCTCATCTTGACATAATCCTTTAAATTTAATATCACATGGGTTGTGGCAATGGCAATCATCTTTCCCATCATGAGACATAATCAAATCAACACAAGATGTCCATAACACTTAATGCATCAATAATCTGAATATTCCATTTTATTATTCAATACTCACTAATAAAACTTTTAACAGGTTTATTGACCCTTTTGTCCTGATAATGCATTGCATGTTGTATGCCATTTATAAAAAAAAACAACAAAGCATAGAAACATTTTGCATCACCAAATATGTGCAGTTTAAAGCATCCGAAGTTCTCCAGCAATTTTAGTCTGGTTCCCAGCTTGATTCCACTGGATTTACTATGAACCTCAGATCCAAATCAAATATGGACAAGCCAGTATCCAGATTTTACTGCAAACAATTGCATTTCCGTAATGTCTGCTTTTATTCACTAAGTCTGTATTTTATGGGTCATTTATTTAAATTTTAAGGGTTGACAGATCTGGAAATATACAACTGTCATTGATTTGGGAAAAGTGAAAAAATTAGATAATTAGCCATCCCATGCATGCTGGCTGTGTTAAAGAAACAAATCAGTGGAAAAAGAACATATTTTTCAATTAGTAATAGAAATATAGTAACATGGAATCTACATGTCACTTTCAACTGTACTGTGAAGTAATCCCCCTGTACATGACCTGCAAAAAATTTAAACACTAAAATTTAACACAGCTGTCATCATAGAAGTCAAACATATGTCACATGATTTGCTACCATATGTGAGACAAAATGCATGTGCTCAGTGGATTACAACACAAAACTATAATTTCAAAAGAATAAACATTTTTAATTAAAATAATAAATGCTTTGGTTCAAACACAGTACATATTCAACTTGTTTCATATTTGGCACTTAACTTTTTATATACCTGATCACATTAACAGTAAGAAATAAACTCCCCTACCTCCAAATCAAGCATTCTCTAAATAAAATACGATAAAGGTCTTTTATCTATTTACCATACAGACCAAGGTAATTATCTCCTAAAGACTGCCCCTACTTGGTAGCCACCTGTATCATGTATGCTTACCTGATTACAACAGGATGCTCGCAATTTTGAATTGAAGGGTGAGAGGGATTGACAATAATTTGATCAGACATCTCTTAGAAACATAATTAACTAAACTACTTTCCTCCTCTGTCAAATACCTAACAAAATCATAGTAGTAGAAGGAGGAAATACATGACCATCCAACCATGTCACACTGTAGGACCATGATAGCTGCTCTACCGAAAAAATGAACTCTTAACATTAATGCAGCCCACACTCATGAAGTTGCTCAGATCTGTGAATCAAAATCTTCATGATTTGTGCCTGTTCTTGCAAGAGTTCATAGCACAACAATCTAATAACCCACTTTTAACCAAGAGGCCACAGTTTATGGGCTTTTGTCTGGAGTTCTGATCTGAACTGGTAGTAAAAGTCTCAAACAGGCACTGTAGATGCTCTCCATGCACTGCAGATTGTAGCAAAGAGTGTAAGTCAGGTCTTGCAGATTTGCCTCTCTTGACAGGTTGATCGAGGAGAGTGACTGGATAGTTTTTTATTGCCTGTAAATGGTAACCTGCTGGATACGAAACCAGGTTCAGTAATTAGCATGAATGTACTGTCAGAACAAAACTGCATGCTGTTCAGATTCACAGACAGGGCAAGTAGCTCACTCACCCAACATGCTAAAGTTTGTGCAATCAGGAAGAACGTCTTGTATGATGAAAGTTTTAGTGAGGTCATAACATAGGCCCAATTGTGGATGAGATGAACCATGTCAAGACATAGAAAGGATGAGATGAACCTGGTCAAGACATAGAAAGGATGAGATGAACCTGGTCAAGACATAGAAAGGATGAGATGAACCATGTCAAGACATAGAAAGGATGAGATAAACCATGCCAAGACATAGAAAGGATGAGATGAACCATATCAAGACATAGAAAGGATGAGATGAACCATGTCAAGACATAGAAAGGATGAGATGAACCTGGTCAAGACATAGAAAGGATGAGATGAACCTGGTCAAGACATAGAAAGGATGAGATGAACCATGTCAAGACATAGAAAGGATGAGATGAACCATGTCAAGACATAGGAGAGGTTTAGCTTAGATAGGTTGAAACTGGACATCAAATCATCCAGATCCTTGTTGCGGCCAATAATAATTTGTTTGAAATCGTAGAAAAGCATAACTTGATCTTAATAAAGGCTAATTTTGTGTCCTCAAAGAAGGAAAAGAAAGAAGCAAGCCAACCTGGGGGATTGACGATAAGAGTGGTGAGATACTGTTAATCTGACACCTGTCAGCAAAAGCACGACACTTCTCTTCATTAAACTTCAAAGTAGAGGGCCTCTAGCTTTTGAGATTCTGTCCACCAATAAAAGCACAGAACTTTTCATGCCAGGTATATCTGACTACCAGATCCAGGCATGCAAGAGGAGTTTCTCCAGACATGAACATAATACTTGTGATAACCTTGGATGCTTGAAGAGCGGGGGGGGGGGGGGGGCACTACAAGTTTGCTGGGTTGATCTGCTGCAAGATTGAGCAGATCGCTGACCTAATATTTGTACCAACTGAGTCAAGCAATCAGAGCTATATTGCAAGCCATGTCTTATGGATTCACTCTGGTATTAAAAATGCTGGGAAGGAGGCACCAGCCCACATCCCTCCCTAATGATTGATTGAGTCTTAACAGCCCATGCCTCTGGGTCGAGGAATAGAGATGGGGGGGGGGGGTCTGGCACCCAATAAAGTATCATTGGCAGGCAAAAAGGACAGCAGGTCATTGTCAGAATTGCTGGAAGGATGCAATGTAGGAGTGGATGCGAGTCCATATGGCTGGAAGGATGCAATGTAGGAGTGGATGCGAGTTCATATGGCTGGAAGGATGCAATGTAGGAGTGGATGCGAGTCCATATGGCTGGAAGGATGCAATGTAGGAGTGGATGCGAGTCCATATGGCTGGAAGGATGCAATGTAAGAGTGGATGTGAGACCATATGGCTGGAAGGATGCAGTGTAGGAGTGGATGCGAGTCCATATGGCTGGACCACATCTGGCAATACAACTATTTTCACCTAATACAGCAAAATCTGATAGTCTGGATAAATGAGCTTACTTGAACCTTAATCCTCTATATATGTTTGATATCTGTCTTATCATACATGTTTGATATCTGTCTTATCATACATATGTTTGATATCTGTCTTATCATACATATGTTTGATATCTGTCTTATCATACATATGTTTGATATCTGTCTTATCATATGTATGTTTGATATCTGTCTTATCATACATGTTTGATATCTGTCTTATCATACAAATGTTTGATATCTGTCTTATCAGACAAATGTTTGATATCTGTCTTATCATACATATGTTTGATATCTGTCTTATCATACATATGTTTGATATCTGTCTTATCATACGTATGTTTGATATCTGTCTTATCATACATATGTTTGATATCTGTCTTATCATACATATGAGGTGTGAGACTTTATATGATCCAAGCAAATCAAGATAGCAGACTTAACAAAGGCATGGATTGAATCAGCCTTCCATTTGATTAGGAAAAGTCTTACAATTATTTCAACATGTATAGGGGCAAAGTAGTGCTCAATACAAATATACTCTATTCAATACAAATATACTCTATTTAATACAAGTATAGTCTATTCTTCAAATGCTTTTTAATTACTTTTATAAGAAACAACAAGTCTGACAAACTCTTAGTTTTCACTTCCATCGATCTTAATTTCTCTTGCTTTGGGCTATCGAGCAACTGTTGATGTCGAGCTCTTGTAGACGACATTAATTAAATGAAACATGCACAGGCTTGGTTTTAAAACCATGAAAGATCACATTTAATTATCTAAATTGATTTGATGACAAGCAATTGTATTGCTCAATCCAGGTAAATTTTTTACAATACATACAGCTTTTGGAACTCCCAGTTTCATGAGTGCCAGACAGGTGTCTCTACCCAGGAGGAAATTTGTTTCAGCTCTGATCCCCAGCCCTTCCTTGACCAGAACATCAATGTTAGATTT
Source organism: Sinohyriopsis cumingii (assembly GCA_028554795.2). NCBI lineage: Eukaryota > Metazoa > Mollusca > Bivalvia > Unionida > Unionidae > Sinohyriopsis > Sinohyriopsis cumingii. The sequence continues at coordinate 370,864 of JAPYKE020000333.1, read as the reverse complement.
AATCACACTCATGTTGGCACTGAAAACATACAGGAAAACAAATGACTAGAAAAATTTTTAGAGGACAGTCAAATAAGGAGGTTATTTAAGTTGCAAGACAATTAGAATAAAAGTGCCTTGTTAAAAGAACATAAAATGGGAGCCAAGTAAGGTTGTCTGATGATACGATTCAAACCAACAAATCTGGCATGTCAACCACCTGACCACTGTGGTTCCTGCTTCCATTGATACCATCTTGCTACAGGCAGAACACACTTGGATTGATCTACAATCTCTTAAAACAGTATAGTTTTATTTAAAAATCTAGAACTTCACAAAAGTCTATCCTCTTTTTCACAGTCCAGAACCTCTTCAAAGTTGATAGTTTGTTTTATCATGGTAAGTTATCAATGTCAACAGCTAATAATCTGCCGAAATGATTCTTGTGTGTGTGCATATTGCTCAATCATTCATAAACATCGATCACACTACCACTAGTCATGCCTTTCTTTTATACAGCAATAGGCAACAGGCTTTTTTTTAATACAAAAAAACCCACAAGACAAACACTAGGTTAAGTGATTAGTCTATTTTGTACATCTAGGTATTTATGGATTGTATCATCATTCGTGCTTATGCTCTTGCTTTATTTATATAAATGCAAACCAAACTGACAGTAATATACAAATGACAATACCTTCAAGTAGCTTTGCATGAAATTAGGCCAAATTTAAAGGTGATTTGTTTTAACATTCCCAAACAGATGCATCAAAAGTTGTAGCAACTAAATTAATCCCCACAAATCTGTGGAACTTTATTCACAAATGACAATACTGAATTTTTAAACTTGATTAAAAATCATGCAAAAGCAGTGTAAGGGAAAAACAAATTTTAAAAACTTAAATATAGTCAGTTCAAGAACGTTTTTTTATGTATACAACAGACCCATCCACTTTACTTCTAACAGCCAATCTTCCAATGATAGCACTAAAAGTTGAGAAAAAGAAATTTTAAACCATAGGTAACAAATTCTGGTTCTGATGTCTTAGATCCCAAAGGTTAAGTAGTGGTTAGGTAGATATGCATGGTTGTGCGGGAGGGGCATGTATGCTGGATGAATGAATCAAAATAATTTCAAACATTATTAAATTCCAATAATGAAGAGAAAACAACTAAAACTGTGTTCATGAAAGGACTGTAAGGAATAACTGAAGCGTGACAAACACTGTTGTGCATGCTCTACCACTGCCATGATGAAGTATATAAAGATGGACTGGTTGGAAGAGGTTGGAGGACAGCAAAAAAAAGTTTTCTAAAAGGGTCCTACCCAGCAACCATTGCCAGAAGAACAACAGCAGCTCTACTGTTCCCTTCTGTTGTGTTGGGAACTTTCATGGTGAATCTCTTCCATAACATCTGAATGATAGTACTGCTGATTTCACCAGACTTCACCAGCTCCACAATCTATAAAGAAACCATGTCGAGCAAATTAAAACACCTGACTTCATCAGCTCCACAACATATAAAGAAAAAATGTCAAGCAAAATAAAAGACCTGACTTCATCAGCTCCACAATCTATAAAGCAAAAATGTCAAGCAAAATAAAAGACCTGATAAACAGATCCACAATCAATAAAGAAAAAAGGTTAATATTAAACAAGAAGCTGTAGCCTGCTAGAAGTTTTAAACTGAACAGAAGCAATATTATCATTTTAAACCAGTAAGATCTATTGATGCAAATCTCCTTATTTAAGTGCCACTACAAATTTTGCAAATAGTAAAGTGCAAGTATTTCTTTCACAAATACTGTCAGTTTGCAAAATTGGTAATATACACATGCCACTCTTTTGTCATTATTAAGATTAAAGATTAGAAGTTTTGCCAACTTTTGAATTTCAGACCAGGTATAGGTCTCTCTTCATTCTGTCAATGAATTGGGTATTATGAACTCCAAAACTCTACCCTATGTCTAAATTGTAATTTTACAAAAAAGCTAACAAAATTTTGTAATTTATGTTTCTCAGACAATACTTACCACATCAAATTAATGCTAAGAAAATAAATTTTACTACTTCCCAATCCAGCACTCCAAAAAGATAAAATTTTGTCTTTTCCATCTATTAACCATATAGAAAAAATTATTTAAGTGTTCTATTGTAATTCACTTGTAAATACTGTAAATACTCTACACACTTTAAAATCTAACTGATTTAACAAGTTATTTACTTGTTTTAGTGGACCTTATCTATAACTACTGTAGTATCATCAATTTTCATGGTTTTTGTTGTTGTCCTGAACCACGAATTTAAAGCCCTCACGAAAAATGAGCCACGTAGGATGACATTTCATTTTATCCATGCATTTTCAGGTACATAATCCCAAAATTGCTGAATTAAACAAGTCCAGCTTTCTCAAAACTACTGATAATTTGGTCTGATCTTTCACTCATTGTCGCTTAGCTGCAATTATCCATTCAGCATGAACTGGCTTGATTAACGAGGTTGCAAAGTTTACTAATACTGTGCAATGATCATCACCGGTAACATCTTCTTCCATAATGGCATCCATGATCTGTTTAACATACCAGTCGTGGAAGTGTGACTTTAATTCTTCTTTTTACTCTTTATTTACTGTCAAGTCTAGTGGTTGAAGTCAGTCTGTACCATTGGCAGGCACAAACATTAGCTGCCTGGTAAGCAAGCACCTCTGCTGTGTTCACAGCTTCTGACAGGTTAGGAAGTCCAGGAACTGAAGAGGGTCTAATTTGAATCTTAAGCCACTGTGTTCCAATGCCATGATCATCAGAAAGTACTGATGGTGCAACTTGATGGACAGTGGTTTAAGTAAGAGATCATTAATATGTACTTTATTAACCGATTTGCCTAGTGTTGTTGGCTGTGTCGGCTTCCTCTGATGTTGAGCATTCAAATAAAAACATGGTGAAAGTGATTAATCTTGACAGGTGTTTTATTAGTGCTCACAGAGATGGAAGTATTGTTTTAGTGTTGTTGGCTGCATCGTCTTCAATTGATATAATTCACTTGATTGAAAACATGGTGTAAGTATTGAACTTGTCAAATCTATGAAGTGCTCATACATGTGAAAATATTGTTTTAAACATTTAAAGTGCATCGGCATAGTTTTATTCTTTTGTATTCTTTATTTTGGGTATTTGTAGAGGTTAAACCATGAAATTAAATATCTACTAATATGGAAATTTTGACAGGCAAAACCACGAATCTAAGTACCCAGAAAATGCCTTCTTTTTTTTACGAAGCCACAAAAATTGAGCCCAATGAAAATAAATGATACTATGGTAAATACATAATGATACTACAGTAAATACATAATGATACTACAGTAAATACATAATGATACTACGGTAAATGCATAATGATACTACGGTAAATACATAATGCAAACGAGCATCTGTCAGTGACTGTCACATTCGCACTGGTAATTGGATAATGCATTCTGGTCAGCACTGCAACAGATTACAGAAAGCAGAGGCAATTACAAAAAACATTTTGCCACTAATCTGTTGTTGTCCAGGAGTAAAAAATGACATAATAAACTGGTCTCTTGAATGATTGGTGACCTGTTTTTACAGAGATTAAATCACTAATATTCTACCTTGATTTAGTGCTAATGCCAAATTTGACAGACATGTGTACTGTAATCAGGAGACCTGCAAACCCTAACAAGACTTATAGTAAGGCAGTTCATTTTTACCGAAATTCTGACAGTTTTCAGTAAGATGAAACAAAATATCATATACTGCAACTGTACAGTTGGAAAACACGTATTTAAAAAGTTTGATATTCAAAACTGATGCAGCGATGGTAAACATTTTGCTCAATGGCCTGTTTGTAAAGTACATGTAGACTTTATTCGCCTCTAGTACAATTGCATAAACTTCAGTTCTAAACCCTATGCAGACCTTATTTACCACTAGTACAACTGCATAAACTTCAGTTCTAAACCCTATGTAGACCTTATTTACCACTAGTACAATCGCATAAACTTCAGTTCTAAACCCTATGCAGACCTTATTTACCATTCAGCTCAATGGCTTGTTGCTATCTCTCAATTTGAAGTAATACTTGGATGTTTTGTTTCCATTTTACATGACAACAGCAATCATGTGTGTGTGCGTATATGATTTGGATTTTTAACATAGCCTTAAAAAATTTCAGTCATATCGCTATGATGTCTGCAGTGTGATAGTTTATAGTGATGTCTAGCACATGGGCACATTAGTAACAGTAAAAATAAACATTTTAAAGAAAAATTATCAACAACATATCATTTACAAGAAGATCTGTTTCAGGGGTGGTTTTGTTTTTAAGAACGTGTAGTTTCTAATCAGACAGCTATCCCCAAAACGAAAGTAATTTGAGTTGTATCATATCCACTTGAAACTGGTCCAGTGAAATATGAAACATTTCAAAATGTATAGATGGTTCCTTTTTTTTTTTTAAATCATGTCTATTAGCTATCACAAACTCTTACCAATCCTTCTAAAGCAGTCAGCTCCCCCAGTGTGGCATCATCAATTAGACAAGACAGGCTCTTCACAACAGCAAGAGCTCGGGATCTAAGAATGACAGAAAGATTGTTGTTAAATGCTTTATTCAAATTAAATTTAGTACTAAGGCTTTGCAGAAAACTGTTAAATACTATTGTTAACAAAGTATGAAGTCCATTTTAGTGATGTTGTTAGCTGAAAAAAATCACTGATTGATATCTTTATTCTTCATGGTGATACCAATTTTCATCGATTTCATGGTTGTTACAAACCACAAATTAAAAGACCAAACGCACAACAATTCCTCTGTGGAAGCAAAAAAAGGCCCTTTTGTCAAAGTAAAAAGATACAGGCTTCAGGCTTTGGACTGGTGTGTGTGTGATTAGGATTTTTAATGTACAGGCTTCAGGCTTTTGGACTGGTGTGTGTGATTTAACGTACAAGCCTCAGGCTTTGGACTGATGTGTGTGATTATGATTTTTAACGTACAGGCCTCAGGCTTTGGACTGGTGTGTGTGATTAGGATTTTTAACGTAATGGCCTCAGGCTTTGGACTGGTGCTTCATCAGAATACTGATCTAAGTTAAATCAATGCTCATGCTAACATCATTCTGTACTGAATGCTTGGTAATATTTCATTTTAAAAAAAACTTTGATATATACTATTTTGTATAAAGACTCTAAAGACTCTCAGCCCACCCACCCCCACCCATGTGAATTTAAATATATTGGCGAATATGATCTTGGGCAACACCTCCAATATTGAATTCCATCTGTATATGATATTTTTTTATTCATGTCTGTCTGAAGACCTGAAAGGACTCAAATACTGAATTCCATCTATATATGATATTTTTTTATTCATGTCTGTCTGAAGACCTGAAAGGACTCAAATACTGAATTCCATCTATATATGACAAACTTTTATTCATGTCTGTCTAAAGACCTCAAAGGACTCCAATACTGAATTCCATCTATATATGACAAACTTGTATTCATGTCTATCTAAAGACCTGAAAGGACTCAGTAAGACAGTTAACATTATCCACAAAGTGAGACCAGTTTCAATAAGGTATAATGAAATATCAGATACTTCTATTTTCCACTTTGGAACCTGTCTGAAAACTTCCTAAGCATTGTCTGAAGCAGGGATGGCAACATTATGTTCATCTAAATAGTTCATAAGGTACACATCAACCTTAATAACCTCCAGGATGTTTCTTTAAACCTTAGAGTACAATCATAAGGGCTTGCAGGTTGGTATCTACCTCCTCACCTTTCATTCCGTCCTTCTGGGCTTAAGTAAAGCCTTCTATAAGCTGCCACCACTGCCTCTTTTATCCCTGGTTCTTTTGAGGACACAAGAAGAAGCATTTTCTTAATTCCGACAATAGAAGCTGTCAGTCCGAACTCATAACCGGTCACAAAGAATTCAATTGCTTCCAAAATGTCAGATGTTGTCTTGGATCCAAGCAGTTGAGAGATTATTGGGATTGCTTCCTGAATCAAAGTGGCAAAGGCAAGGGAATCCTAAAATGAAATCAAGTGTACAGATTGATACATTACAAACTGGCAAAGGCAAGGGAATCCTAAAATGATATAAAGTGTACAGAATGATACATTACAGAGTGGCAAAGGCAAATGAATCCTAAAATGAAGTAAATGGTACAGATTGATACATTACAAAGTGGCAAAGGCAAAGGAATCCTAAAATGAAGTACAGTGTACAGATTGATACATTACAAAGTAGCAAAGGTAAGGGAATCCTAAAATGAAGTACAGTTTACAGATTGATATATTACAAAGTGGCAAAGGCAAGGGAATCCTAAAATGAAGTACAGTCTACAGATTGATACATTACAGAATGACAAAGGCAAGGGAATCCTAAAATGAAGTAAAGTGTACAGGTCAGTGCATTAAATACTTTCACTTTCTTTATAATGAAATTTAAGAAATAGAAAATTCACTGTTTTTATGTCAATTTCATCCAATTTTCCAGACATTTTCATTAAAAGCATAATAGTAATTCTTGATTACAACAAAATGCTTTGTTCTAAAGTAAACTATAAATATTCTTTTTAATGACACAAACTTTGCAGAAAATATTTTGTATTCCTTATGCTATGTAAATACTGATGACATACATGCTATATATTCTATTAATCGCAATGTTACAGAGTCAAGACAATAAGAACTTTGATTTTATCAAAAATGCTGTGTGCTAAAACACAGATATGATTATCCAGATGCCAACACCCACCATAAGGAACAACATACATTCCAAACCCAGAGAGCAATATAAGCATAATATAAGTGGCATAACCTGGTCATAAAAAGTATACTGTATATACTACCAGTACTAATATTAGTACCCCAATTTTGTCGAGTCTATGACATCGTAGGTAATATATTATAATACATATTTATAGTACACTGTATGAAAAATTTAATTAATTTTTACCACTAATCTGGATCTGAAGGCAAAAATTGGGCAAAATCCACATGGATTAGAACCAGAATTTATATTCAACATTCACTTCAGCACTAAACTGACATGAATTATTTTATTGGTCAATATTCGATTGCTGTTGTGATACAAGTGCTTAGGTACACATTCACAAATGAATTGCAAGCATCTTTGTGATCTAGATATACTGAGGTATACATTGTGGTTTAACTGTATAGATTTTATCTGACAAGAAACTTAGAATATGGTGGAAATTATCGTAATGACATAATTTGAAGTTGAAAGTTGGAATGATTCTGCCAAAGTCAAAATGCCTGTTGTCTCAGTTTATCTCATTCTTGAGGATTCCTGACTTAACTAACCTGTAGGTACTGTACAAGGACTTGTTGTTTGCTCAGCTCATTGACAATATTCTGGTCTTGTGTACCCTGCGTTTCCAGTGCCTCTGTCACAGATGCAAGTGATGTCCTTTTGCGTGCTGCATGCAACAAAAATATGTTAATTTATTTTCATGAAAGAAGAATATCAAAACAACAGTGACTGCTAGAACAGACGTGAGGTGTATGAATGACACACAAAGTTGCCATTACTTACATTTGGAAATCATACCAAGAAATATGTGACACGGAGACTTTCCGGAGAGCATGGTACAACAAAGAAACTTAATATAATGCTGTAAAGTTATTGATGTACATAAGAGCTCTAAAAGATATGATTTACTTTTTTTAAATTGTTTTTCTAATAATATATTGTTTCTCTTGACTATCTGTACAGCAAAATAACTGGAGTTTCTGACATATTACAGTTTCACTATCTATCATTTGTTCATATATATTTTAAATGCAAATAGTTCCAAAGTTACTGCATTGTAAACCAGTGTACAATGCATTACTGCTTTGTTACACACATCGTTGTAAATATGGCGTACATTGCATTACTGCTTTGTTACACACATCATTGTAAATATGACGTACATTGCATTACTGCTTTGTTACACACATCATTGTAAATATGGCGTACATTGCATAACTGCTTTGTTCAACACATCATTGTAAATATGGTGTACATTGCATAACTGCTTTGTTCAACACATCATTGTAAATATGGCACAAATAAATTTGAATATGGATTAATAAATAGGTCACTGTATATATTTACCAAAATACAATCTCTTCAATGACTTTACTGTATTCATCTGGCTTTCACTCACTCCCTCCTCTTCAAAAACCCCATCATCACTATAATTAGTAAAAGAAATCTGATGCTTCAGTTTAACAGGTAGGCTACATGTAGCAGCAAATATCCATTCATTAGTTAAGGGATCAAAATGATTTTTATACACATGTATGCACACAGACACATGAAATAACCAAAAGCCATCCCCTTTAATAAAATATTTTCTAAGAGAGAACATGTATCCTGAAAAGTTTTAACATTTCTGCAAGTCATCAAACTGCCTTAACAAAATTATGACAATCCTTACACCTACTGGTTACTTCAAAACTTTGAATGAAGTGAAATTATCATTTACCATCAATAATTTTTTCTTCAAAATTTCTGGATTACAAACATGCTAGGCTTACCTATAAAGTTAGGCTGATATTGGAGTGAAATATTAGATGCTCAATAGGAAAAAACATATTTTGATTAAACAAACCTGCTGGTGTATTGTCAAACTGTCAAAATATATACATTTCAAACCTGCAACAACTAGAGCTACTGGTAATGGGTGCATTACCAAGGTCCCAACTCACTATAACATTATCACTGGCCATAGGAAGCAAAGTTAGAAGACGGCAATCAGGGGACATATTTCCACAAAATGATGATGTGGAGTCAAAGATGTAATGTAAAAACTCATAACGAATTTTCATTTCAATCCATCAAATCTTTCAAAAATTATTGAGCAGAAACAAAATTTGTGAGGAAGATGAGATCTGAGGGGAAGGATGAATAATGGTAACACTATATGCCCTTTCCATATATATGACAGGAAAATAATACAAAGATACATAATACAAAATGTTTGAAATTGAAAGTTATTTTGCAGAAATCAATGGATGATGGGCAATTATGAGCCATAGATCTTCTAGATAATAATGTATTAATATAATGCTGCATACCAAATTTCAACTCTCACAAACCTTAGCAAAGTAACAAGCAAAATTACCCAAATCAAGAGGATAAGCAGTTAAGGGGCATAACTCTGTAAATACTATCATGGAACACAGAAAATCAAACTCACCCAAATTCTCGTTAATAAAGATATGAATGACAAGTTTTTATGCAAGTCCCACATGAAAAAAATGAAAGTCAGTGAAGTAAGTAATCAGCGGCCCTAACTTTTCTAAATGATGAAAGAAAAAATGGAAATTGAACTGTTTTCAGATCTCATCAATATAAAGATTTAAAGCAAGCTTGATTCAAATCCAACAATTCCCAGTAAAGTTATCTTGCAGAAAACATATTCTTTATTCACATGTGTAAGGAGCTTGATATACCACTCATATGGGGAAATTTCCATATTGTTAAACTTGCAAATTTATAATTTTAAAAACATTCTTTTAAAGAATTTATCCTGCAGTCAAAAAGAATGAAATTCAAACTCTGAATTAAATTAAAATTGGAACACTGTAAAATTAAAACTGGAACATTGTAATGTCATACAATCATTGGATTATTACTGACGTGCCAAATTTTGTGCTTCCGATATGAAGTTTTTGAAGCAGTTTTATGACATTTTTTCCTCATATTTTAGTTCAACAACACTAAACTGACCGATCACAGACAAAGCAAACATGTTTCCCATCCACACATAAAAATGCAAAAATAACCCATAAGTAATACATAATATTTTGTTGGGCCATACCATGAAAGCAATAAAAGGTCAAGTATTTTACTCACCCCTCAGACAGAGAGTTAGTTTCACCTATATCCGGCCAGGCTTCCTTAGCAACAGTCATCAATTTCATGGCATTTTTGTACTTTTCCTCCATCATGTAAACAAAGATCTTGTCTAGAACGCTGTAATACAAATCAGAATGACAAAATGCAAAATATCTGCTACAATGGAATAATCCAAACATCTTAAAAAGCTGACAGCAAAAAAAGTTCATTGTGACCTATTTCTGTCTGGTACCCTCCATTAAAAATTTACCCAACTTATTTCATGACTAAATAATAAAATATCAGAGAAACTTAACCAAATGCAAAATCAAAATGTATTTAAGGATCATGAAAAGCTGGTTATGCTGACCTACTTTGTTAAATACCATAAAGTGTCATCGCTGGAGATTTAACGGTGCCAGGAGACTCAGCACAATTCAAAAGCTTAATCACCAGAGGTCAATGTGACCTACTTTTATCCAAAGTAAGTAGTACGCTAGAGGATAGTATACCTGTCACGCTGCATGGCAGTACATACAACAGTATCAGTAAACCAAATACAAAACCTTTCACTAATATCTACAACAACAATGCTATTTGAAAGTGAACCCCAATTTATTATATATTTCATAATGAGATACTGAAAATTAACAGAGAAAAATAATATCACCACAGTAGCAACACCATTTTTGAAATCTACTTTCATTTTCCATTTGGATGGATATCTGGCCTTTTGTATGTTTTTTGGACATGCATTTCCATTTTCTTCTTTCTCTCTGTCTCTCTCTCAAAATAAAATACTTACCCATACAAATATTTAAGTACTACTCTTTGACAAAGTAAATTAAAAATTAAAAGAGTAAATGGTATAAAGGATACCTTTAAGACATATTATAATGACAGCTATCTCAACATAAGGATAAAAACTATCTCCATGCATATAATCATTTACAAGTTGAAATTTGACATATCACACATGTCTCAGTCAGTAGGATGCAATTAAAGGCCAATACCATGCATCAAACCGTGACCGTACCTCTTAAATTTTGTCAGAAAAAGATGAACTGGATCTTTATTTTTGTGTGTGTTTGATTTTTAACACAGCTTTAACAAATTTTCATTCATATTGCTACAATGTCTACAGTGTTGCAATTTATAGTGATGTCCAGCACTGGGGCATCGTACAGCAGACATGTTGCATCATGTCCCAACAAATAACATTATCCTGACACCAGGCCGACCAGTCCTAAAAATAACCTCTTATTGTTGAGCACCAAGCAAGGGAACTGTTCCATTTTTAGAAGTCTTTGGTATGACTCCGCTCAGGTTCAAACCCACGACTTCCTGCATCTGAGGCGGACACTCTAACCACTAGGCCATCAGAACGATCTCTTCATTTATATAATGCCTCATAGAAAATTTTCTTTTAATACTTTTAAGTTTTTAAATGTCACCATTACTTATGATCATACAGCTGTCACTTGTGGAAATCATATTTATGTCTTGAAATCTGTTAATGCTGTGGAGACAAGTGTCTTGATAACAAAGATACAAAGGTTTCATGAAAAAGTGGATCTGGATGTGACTTACAAACTTTGGCATAGTTTTATCCTCTGTAAACCAGAATAGAGCTGGCTCTAAATTTAAGCTGTTTGGAGAGTGAAATGTAATGTGGCAATTGCCTGCCAGGTTTTTTTGTTGTTAGGTACCAATTTTTGTCAGGTTTGTAGTTGCTCCAAACCACAGTTAAAGGCCAAAACACTCCAAAACTACTTCCCTTATTCATCAATTTGAGTACTCATGAAACACATTTTCACCAACAACAAAAAAATTAAAATTGATACCAACAAAATAAATGAATTTACAGCATTTTAATACATAATAAATAAAACACTGTAACCACTGAGGTCAGTCCAGATAATATTACATCAGAGGATGACACCTGGGATGAGTAAACTCGACAAATCCAGATCTGTTTTCACATGAGCCAGCAGATCGACATCTGTTAGAAGTAATCAGTGGAACAAACAACACAGCAAGATCAGCCACCATATTATGTGACAGCAGATCTGGGTCTACATTGTTTGCAGTTGGACTCTAATTAAAAGTAATTATATATACAGTAAGCTTATTGCCTAACAACTCACAAAGGGAGAATGTTGGAAACTTGAACACAATTTATATTCATCCATAACACAATGTAATTCATTTATTAACAAATGTATCAATAAAGGGGACATAATACAACACAAGGTCGTGGTTAATATTGTGCTTTCACTATGTTAATAAACTATTTGTAGAATGACTTTAGTAAAGAATTATACAACGGAAACATAACATGACTTGATTGTACATTGTTAAATATTAATTCTGCAAGAATGCTTAATTTACTGTAAACTTCAAGTATAAAACTTGTTTGAATTGGATTTATATGCATATTAATAATGTTAAATTCCTATTCCTCAACATCGAATTGAATTGATAAAAAGTTGAATTGAATCAAGTGCATCAGGTTGATTAAGTTAACATATTGACTTTGACGGACCAATAACTTCCAAAATTTCTGGAATTGTTATAATGAAATGTTGAATGAATCAATTAAAACAGCTGAGTTGGTGGAATTATACTGAACTGAATTTATCTTGTCAAGTCAGTTAGAATAATACTTACAATAATTTGGACAATCTTGCATCATACAAAAACCTAATGAATTATGTTTATATGTTGGATTAGACAATTATTACATTGACTTATTATTGAACTGAAGGAACTGAACATGTTAAGTCGTGAGAATAACATCCACACTGACCTGGATAAACCAGCTTGTTATGAAAATTGTGGAATTAAGTTTATGAAGTGCTGAAATAAACTGTAGTAAAATTTACAATCTATGTGATGTAAAGCATTAATCTCTAAACAATTTACATCTAGGATTAAAAAGAGAGATTTAATTCAGCTTACAAAAACATGAAAATGCATGTAACTTCATAATATATATAATTACTAATCAGTAAGGATAACACAACTCAGTTCTTATAACAAATGATTTAACAATCTACTGTTTACTTAAAAAATAAAATTGAAATGAATAGAATTCATATAATTTACATTACAGAAAAACTTTCCTAAATTAATCTGACTTTGCACTTTAAACATATTTGAAACAAAGATGTACTTTCTAAATGATCCAACAGTTTATTAAGACAAGTAAAACCTAAACAAGTAAAAAGAAGATAAAAACTTACCATTTAATTGTGACATGAATCCCACAAGCAAACCACAATGCCATATATACGTTGTTGTGTATATTTAATTTAATTGTTTGTTAGTTTTGTTATTTTTTTAATTTCATTACATGCTATTGTTGTTGTTGTGGGGTTTGATGCCATTTTTCTTCAGCACAAGAAAGGCTATCCATGGTGGCCAGTATTAATGGTGGAGGAAGAACCCGGAAAGACCCCGGATAGAACCACCGACCCACGAGAAGCTACTGGCAAGCTTTCTCACATACCCACATAGGCTGAACCGGCAACTTGAACCCACATAGACAGAGGTGAGATGGCAGTGATCCGTAACGGTGAGTGCTTTAGACCACTCGGCCACTCAGGGCCCCACATGCTATTGTAATGTAATATTATAAGTTGGACATGACCTTGTCCAAAAATCGAGTTCATTTCTGTTGGACCCACTATTTTAAAATTTATTTTATTCTGTGTAAACAACTAATACATAGCTAATATATTCTCTATGTGTATGAGATTAAAATCAGTATTATTATTAAATATGTTTATTTGGGTATATCTAGGTTAAATAAAATCCTTAGTGTATTTTACATAATCCACGTTATGGTTTTTATTTTGTAAACATTAGGATCATTCTAAAAAGTTATTTTACATTAGGTAATTTTATTTTATTTTACAGAAAATGCTAATTGTGACCTGAGGTCAAGTAAAGAACTATATAATCTTGTAACTGTGAGGATTTTTCAGTTGTGCTTTAATACGTAGCAGTTTTAGGTTACATTATATGTTGTGTCCAGTTTTTCATTTTTGGGCTTGAAAATTTATTTCTTCAAATTACTGAATTCAAGTGATTATTTTCTCTGGAAATACAAAAGTGATCTGATAGAATTCTTGGATAGACCCATTCACTGGAATTTAGAGTGAATTCAAACCTGGAATTATACCACTGTGATTCAATATAAGACTGTTGGCACTTCAACACTATATGCTACCACAGACACATCAACACTGTCAGTTTTTGGATTTATTCTGGACTTTTACTAATTATATTCAGGACTTTAAATTATTAGGACTTGTGTCTGTAATTATTGGATTATTCTGGGATCGAATTCAAAATACTGTAAGTTTTTTCTTCTCATTTTCACTTTGTATTCTAGGGTAATAAATTATTTGCTAAATTTTACAAAGCTTGTTGTCTTTCACTCTTTTCTGTTACTTATTTTAAGAGCATAGACTTGTAACAACCTCTAACAAAATACACTCAAACATACATCAAGCAAAAACTAGATAGTGACTTCCATCAAGCACAAGCTACCATGGCAACTGTAACTTAGCAAATGTCTACACAGATTCCATAAAGAAAAGTCAAGATCTTGCATATTATTCCCTTAAAATTATATCTCATTTAAAATAAAATTGTTTTGTTTGCACACAAAGAAAATTATGTATCCAAAATTAAATATATTTAATCAGTGATGCACTACCCTGTCAATGGACAGCATATTATTATTCATGAAGGACAAGTGATTGCTAATTATCGGTAACCAATAAAATACAAGGAAGAGAAATAGTACTGTCCCCCATTTATTGATCACATACTTTTCTTTGTGTGCAAAGTTGATAACTTCAGTACTATCTTCATAAGGTGGTGAGACTAACAATGGAGCTCCAGCAGGACTGAATATTCATAATTTATTGGTGTCTTTCAAGAACATCAAATTGAACTGAAGCATTGCAAATGGTAAAACTTTCTTTCACAGGCTCTTTGACCAACTTGTTTAGAAACAAGAGGCTTCCAATCTTTGAGTTAGGGTGGCACCATGCATCAGGTTATTGATTTTCTGAGCTTTGACAGAAAACCATTCCCCATGATGATAATGTTAACAATTAAGATGACTTCATCACTGACAGATCTTTGACAGAAAACCATTCCATATGATGATAATGTTAACAATTAAGATGACTTCATCACTGACAGATCTTTGACAGAAAACCATTCCACATGATGATAATGTTAGCAATTAAGATGACTTCATCACTGACAGATCTTTGACAGAAAACCATTCCATATGATGATAATGTTAACAATTAAGATGACTTTATCACTGACAGATCTTTGACAGAAAACCATTCCACATGATGATAATGTTAGCAATTAAGATGACTTCATCACTGACAGAAAACCATTCCACATGAAGATAATGTTAACAATTAAGATGACTTCATCACTGACAGATCTTTGACAGAAAACCATTCCACATTATGATAATGTTAACAATTAAGATGACTTCATCACTGACAGATCTTTGACAGAAAACCATTCCACATGATGATAATGTTAACAATTAAGATCACTTCATCACTGACAGATCTTTGACAGAAAACCATTCCACATGATCATAACAATTAAGATGACGTCATCACTGCCAAAGGAGTAATACATATATGTCTCACCATCTTCCAACTCATGCAAAACAAAGTTGCCCCTGATATTACAAAACAATGTTTTTACAAACTCACCTTTCCATGGTGTCTTGCTCAGTAATAAGCTCAGAATCTCCCTCCTTATCCTCACTTTCCTCCCCAACAATCTCCTCACTCCCTTCTGAGGTTAGAAGGGCCTTAAGTCGTTTCTGAAGGGCATTCCATTCCTCACATATCATGCTCTTAAACCTCTCTGTACCAAAAACAGGAACAATCGATAAGATTACATTGACCTGGACATGGATAGCACAGTAGGATAATATACTTAACCTGTGTCCCTGTGGTCCTGGGTTTGATCCCAAATCCTGTACTTGCAAAAGGCAGTGGTCTCCAAAAACAGGTTGGTAGTTTTCTCTGGGTTTTGAAGATTTTTGCCACCTCAAAAACAACTCTAACATCTTAGCTGTAATAAGCAGGGACTACTCAGTAATCAAAAAGTGAGTAAATCTACCCTACCAACCCTTCAACAACAATGGTACAGTTCCGTATTTAATAGCCCTTAATGTAAACATTAGCACTGGAGTTGTTTTTACATTTAATACCAATTTTCAGCACATTACAGGCTGTACATGGCAGCCAGCATATCTGAGAGATAGAACCTGTAATAATCACAGGAAGAACCTCCAACCCATGGGCATGGGTGCTATTGCAAGCTTTCTCTCATACCCATTCTGACTGAGCCTGGGACTTGAACCAGAGATGAGATGTTGGTGATCTGTCTGCAAAGGAGAGTGCCTTAGACCACTTGGCTACCCAGGGTCCCTCACTAACACTGGACAATGGATCAGCTTACCATGACCATGACCTTTGAATTCAAACCACATAGGTTTTTCTCCTCTAAGCGCAATCCATCTACAAAGTCTGATCAAGGAACATACTCTAGAATGAACATTATTACATTTATGGTGTGGAAACAAAAAGTAAGGAACAGACCAACAGACCAGGAGTATTTAATGATCAAATAAAGGTGGAGCTTACAAACATGATGATTTTAAAGCACTGTTGCTTTTCAAAATAAATTTGTATAAATTATCATCCAAGAACAGATCATGTGAAAGGTACCCAATGTAAGTTGATACAACTTCACAACTGATGTATGAGAGACCAGTTCAATTTCTATGGCATCTTTATACTGCAAGATCAAAATGGTACAAACAGAAAACAAGTTCTTGCCAATAATGAAAATATCGTATTGCATTTATAAACACTGCAATCTGACAAATCATATAGATAAACCTGACAATCAGACTAGAAATTTTCATTTTAATTAATATCTCTAATTTACATCATTCCAGCTCATTTTATGACTGTCCTTTCCCTGGATTATTGTGAAGAGAGGTTTGGTCGATGAAATTAATAAAATTTCATGTCTAGATTAAGTTCTGAGTGAGAAATTTTTGATAATTTCATAGACTAAGCATCATAAAAATCAGTTATACACAAATAAACTTAAATCTTGTTATAGTTGTTTTTGTTATTAGTATTATTGTTGCTTCTCATGGTAAGTTTTAAGCAAATTTTATGACACATTTAACACTCTGCAACTCATAGATGTCTCACATTTTTTGTACAATAAGCTACAGTTCTCCATCTTTATACCATTGTTATGTGAGTCATGAAAGTCACATTATCAACAGGGAGCCTTTTATCAAGGAGTATTCCAATAATGATGTGTCCAGATCATCTTTTAAAACATAATAGAGTATTTAATGTTGTGAAATGACCTCCATATTGGTTCTCATTATCCAAGAACACAAAGTGAAATACATTAACAAATCAACTTATTGGGACATACTGAGGGACTTTATAAAGAGGGAGCACTATTTCTTTCAAATTGCATTACAATATATGACTTCCAAAAATTATAAAATTACAGATCTCAGCATTATCAACTGTGATGTGACAAGTTTATAATAAAAATTTAAAACGGTGAGACAACTCTAAAAGTACTACTCTAACAAAGCCACAGTTTCAAAGAGTCAAAAACTCTTGTAATTGCATACCAAGTTTCATAAAGACATTTCAAATGTTAATGAAAATCGAATTCTGATCAGGCCCCATATTTTACATGACACAATGTCTAGTCATGTTGCAAAAGGATACCAAATGTCTTCAAGATATCTGAACAGCTTCATTATTAAATAAATAAAAAATGTAACATATTGATGGACAAGCAGACTCCAGTTCACAATGCCACATCCCCTACCCCCAATTTCATTTGAACAAACTGACTCCAGTATACCCCCCCATAACTACATTTGTGATGGAGTATAACCGCAGCTGGAAAAGCAATATCTTTGTCCTGCTCTCCACAGAATGATTAGGTAACCAATTCTTGTGTCTCACCATTGGTAGCGTCCTGTGTCTGATGTTCAGGCATCATGTCATCCAGTTTCTTTTTCTCTGTCTCATAACTCACCTTCAGCTCCTCAGCACTCAACTGAAATAAAGTAAAGATGTTATACATCAAACACTGCAATTTCAGTTATATTTGTGGGTATCAAATACTGTCGTTTTACAGAAAAAAAATTCTGTCCATACTTCAAATTCATGTATATGCCACTGATGAGGAAGTGGAGAAATTATTGTTTCTTACATGTTTCAATTCATAGTTTGAGGTAACAATTAAAATTCAAAAAGTATTGAAAACGTTGATGGTTTGGACAGATGAAGTGAAAATCTTTATATATCACTCCAAAATATATATTAACATTGGAAACATTATTCAAGGAATTACTGCAATGACTTCCTATTTAAAGTATTAACATTGGAAACATTATTCAAGGAATTACTGCAATGACTTCCTATTTAAAGTATTAACATTGGAAACATTATTCAAGGAATTACTGCAATGACTTCCTATTTGAAGTATTAACATTGGAAACATTATTCAAGGAATTACTGCAATGACTTCCTATTCTTACTACTGAAGTATTTTTGTGGAGGAATATCAAAGGGAGATAACTACAATATGCTAATTTATTTACAAAAATGAGTTTGATTTGAATTTTTAATGGAGCTTTAACAATTTTTCAGTCATATTGCTATGATGTCTGCAGTGTGGCAGTTTCTAGTGATGTCTAGTACTGAGGCATCATGATGCAGATATGTAGCATGATGGCCCACCCAGTCACATTGTCCTGATACCAGACCAACCAGTCCTAACACTAACCTCTTAATGCTGAGCACCTAGTGAGGCAGCTGTTAGTACCATTTTTATAAGTCTTTGGTATCAATCAGCCTGGGTTCGAACCCATGACCTGAGCTGCCTGCTTAACATATATAACTGGCATAAAACACGTCAACCTACACTTTGTTACTGTCATAAAGACCATAGAGTTTATTAAATGTATAGAGGAACTGAGATTCATCCAGTCCCAACTCTACAAATAAAAGTAAATTTACTTCCTAACACTAAACTATAGGTCAATTAATCCTAATGATCTAGACCAGTTTCTTATAATGAATCTGGTTTTGCAGGACATATGTATAAAAAACTAGAGAAAAATACAAATAAAAATGAACTTTGGAAGGCATTCTTGTTTTAGTATCTATTTCATTGTTAAATACATGCATGTTGCTGAATCAGGTATTTAATATCCACAAATGATGAATCACTCTTATCACAATTTTAGTTAACTTAAAATAACTTGTTTCCCCTACCTTTTGAATGCATTGTTAAATGTTGTAAAGGCTCACATACCTTGGCAGCAAATGGATTGCTCTTCAGTAGGTTGGTTATGAGCTGAACAGCACTCTTTCTGACTTGGCTTGATTTGTCCTGTAAACGGCCAAGCACAAGGTGCAGCAGGCTCCCTTGTCGATTGAGGGGAAGACACTGTAGTCATGAAATAGTAAATAAATTATTGAATAAGGTCTTCATCTAACACTGTTTCACCTGCACACACCTTCATAAAATATCATCCACATATCTATATTTTAGTACATTATATAAGTACAAAGTCCTGACAGATATATCATCAATTTTTTTCACTTGAAAACTAATGTTTTGTGATCTGCTTTTCAAAAATGAGGTCACAGAATAGTAACACTGTTTTAAATATAATTTTTGGTGCATTTCTACAGGAATCAGGAAAATATAAAATGTTGTCTTAATTCTAATTTTATGCAGGAATTGATACGATCTGCATGTTGCTTCCAATATGTATCACAATGCATGATTTACATCGATGGGGAGGGATTCAGAACTGAATAACTGTAACTTGTACCCAAATACATTTGCTTACAAAGTCAAAGTAAAGTACACAATAGCCATTACTATTAAAACTTTGTTAATCTGTATTTTCAGTTCATGAATGCTATAACTATGCCACCCAAGTATTTTTAAATCTACAATAAAAAGACTGTACTGTATTGTATTGTAATTTACCAACTCTCCCTAGGATAGATTCATAAATAATAGACCATCACCAGTCATGTTACAAACATTTAGTTTATCACGTCTATCTTCAACAGTGCATGGGGCATTACACAACATTATGCAACTTCAAAATTTGCTTTGCTTTTTATATATTGTGATATCAATTATATGCTAAAGTGTCCCCATCTCCACCTACATGCTCAAATCCTGGGGGGCCAATCAGAATTTTGAATCCCGAAATGTGAAGGCTATATATTAACATGGTATAGGAGGAGCATAATGACATTCATGGAAAGGCTCCAAGATAACTTCGTATTTACAATATGCATGAATTCATGGCCAGGATCTGAGTTACATCTTCTCATTAACAATATACATGGATTCAAGGCCAGGATCTGAGTTACATCTCATTAACAATATACATGACTTCATGGCCAAGATCTGAGTTACATCTTCTCATTAACAATATACATGAATTCATGGCCAGGATCTGAGTTACATCTTCTCATTAACAATATACATGTATTCATGGCCAAGATCTGAGTTACATCTTCTCATTAACAATATACATGAATTCATGGCCAGGATCTGAGTTACATCTTCTCATTAACAATATACATGAATTCATGGCCAAGATCTGAGTTACATCTTCTCAGTAACAATATACATGAATTCATGGCCAGGATCTGAGTTACATCTTCTCATTAACAATATACATGAATTCATGGCCAGGATCTGAGTTACATCTTCTCATTAACAATATACATGAATTCATGGCCAGGATCTGAGTTACATCTTCTCATTAACAATATACATGTATTCATGGCCAAGATCTGAGTTACATCTTCTCATTAACAATATACATGAATTCATGGCCAGGATCTGAGTTATACCTTCTCGTTAACAATGTTTAGCCAAATCTGTAAAACCTTGCTTCGTACAAAGGCCGCTGTGTCATGAATATGGTCCTGTAAAAGAAAATAATATGACATCAAATCCAAGCAAATGACACCAAGCATCCATGCATACAGTAAGCAATTTGAACAAAAAGAAGTGAATAATGACAAAATACATCATAGCCAAGTATGATGCATTAAATTCAATGTTTAAGGATTGAACAAGAATATTAAGTTTTGTTATGATATGCATTGCCAATAGTAGAAGAATATCAATTACCAGAAAAATAAAAATGAGTTAGTAACCATGACAACCTTGTTTTTTGTACACGAGAGGTCATGAAGTTTACTGAAAATATGCAGACTGCAAAACATTAAAGAAAATTAATTATAACAAAATCAATTTGTTGCCTTCTCATATCACAAATAAAAATAACAACTAAAGCTTGACTGTTTCACTTTCAGAATTTGTTTCCTAGCTTTGTGACAGAAATTCTAAATTACACTGGCCTATTTAAAATTTGCAAACTTTCAAATTTTCATGCTTTAAAGAACATAATAATTTGCTTGAAAAAAATCTAAATAAGGAATGAGCTATAAGCAAGAAGTAGATGACAGACGGCCCTGCTCTCTACAATTGTCTCAGCAGCACATTAAAAAGAATATTTGCTAGGAAACCATTGTTGAAGATAAGTGTGTGCATGCACATGCACAAAGAGTTGAAGTACAAGTCTGTTAAGTAAATTATTTCTTAATCCAAACCATGGCTCGCTGCGAGTTCAAACTTCTACCTCACAGTCCATCATAGCTGCCAACCTTCCTGGCTCACAATTAGTGAAAATAGGGATAAAAAGTCGTGAATTTGGACAAGAATTCGTGAAAAATACCATGACAATAACTCCATCCATTCTGACCGTCAATGCTACACTATATCAAGTTCGCAATATAAAACTAAAACACGACATATATGCAGAAAGATTTATTTATCAAGACATGATACTGTGGCAGACCTGAACTTCCTCAACTGCTTGATCGTAAAATTGTTTTCTAAACAGTTCAGACTTCTTGCCGGCTGGTTGATCTTGGCGACTAAAATTACTGACAAATTTTCTGCAACTAAGGAGACCCTAAAGTCTTATTTTTCCTCACTAGAGAAAATATACTTTCGCTGTCACTGTTGCTGTGATGAATGCACAGGAGCTGCAGCACTTTTGGTCCTTCCACAGGAAAATTTGGAATCGATTTTCAAGTCCGGCAACATTTGTTAGAACAAATGTTTAGCATGGTCTCCAGCTGATAAAGGTAGATTGTGTTCGACAAGAAAACTCACAAATAATGCTTCAGCGTTGGTAGCCTGCATTTCTTCTGCCAATTGTTTAAAATATTCCGGAGCTGAAATCTGCGAATTTTTAATTTTCCCAACTTCTATGTGTTTTTTGCAACCGACGTACTTCCTCACATCGTCTCTGCGATGGCACACTGAGTGCAAAAAGCATGATGAATATCAATGTTTAATGGCAGAATGCATGGCCAATTTTTGATATATTCCAAATTAAACTTCACTTTTTGAGTAATACATTTCTTTTTTCTTGGTGGTGAAGACATTTTCTAAATCGTACATGAGATGCTGAACCGTAACTCAAATCAGTGTTGGTGACACATGCGCGGAGCAAAATTCCGGTTAGGCCCCAGTTTCTCTCAAAAGCATTTGTAAAACTACTCGTATACATATCGATTAAAATAGGCTAAAATGCTTGCTACCGGGCCAACTGTACTAATCGGCTGTAGATCTACTAATATCGCGACCAGCAGTACCGAACCGTTTCGGCAACTGCGAATATCACGACTAGCGCTTAACGGGAAATCAGTTATTTTATTAAAAATTTAAAATAATTGAGGATCGGAGAATTCATGAATTTTTGGCTTGCGGCGTGAATCCGTGAATCGCTGAAAAAGTCGTGAAATTCACACCAAATTCGTGAGGGTTGGCAGCTATGGTCCATGGATAAAGAAGTGACTTTCCTAATATTCTGACTTAGCCTGAACAATAACAAATTAACCCCAGGTGACGAGTTTAAGTGGTAGGAGGTAATAGCCTACTGCTGAGCTTTGTAGCGTCAAGGTCATGTAAGATACACTAAAGTGGGTGGTATTATAGAAAGGTAGACAGATGTAGCTCTCCAATGATACCAAATAATCTGGAATTTCTAGTTGCACTACAAAATAAAGAGCAAAAATATTCATTGTTTGGACCTGATTTTTTTCCTAACCAAATTTTGCCTGTGGTCGGAAACCAATTTTGTGTCCGGATTTTAGACTTTTTGGTCTCAGATCTAACACAGACCGGTATGAACTGCGAACAGACAGATGAACCTTTGCAAAAAGTAGGATAAGATGGGCATTTGGAGAAAAGTGTTCTCTATATGAAAATAATGGGTCCATAAAAAAAAAAAATAAGAACTCCAACTTTTACCCTTCTGCTCATTCGCGAGCCAAATAGCCAATGAAAAACTATGTTTCTAACACAACTAGGCAGCATGTTACTGGAAGATCACCTGGAAGTTGGTGTTTTAGGATGTATTCAGAAATAGCTTTCAAAATGTGTTTCCTAATCGAATTTAAGACGAAAACGACAAAACCCTCCAGGGGTTATTGTGTTAATATGGAAGAATATTTAAATTCCTGGAGAAATCATTGTATGCCTGTGTCCATTTTGTTGTTGTTATTGTTGTTGGGTTTAACGCCATTTTTCAGCACACTATAGGCTATGTATGGCGGCCAGTAATAATGGTGGAGGAAGAACCTGGGTAAACCCCGGGAAGAACCACCGACCCACAAGAAGCTACTGGCAAGCTCTCTCACATACCCACATTGGTCAAATCCTAGACTCGAACCCACGCCGTGTGTCCGTTTTAAGGTCTGGATTACTTATTCATACAATATGGCAACTTAAGTCCTAGATTATATGAATGTAACAAGCTTTATGACTGGTCAAACAAAAATTGTTTTGTCAATCCATAATATGTTATCAAAAAAGTTGTGTTTTTTGTCACACCATGACTCTTTATAACAGTACCTCAGAAAACATTTTTTTCCATTTTTTTTCAAGAATTTATTAAAAGAGCGGTAAAATGAAACAAGGTCTTGTGTCAAAAGATCAGAGGATGTTAATAATGGCTTTTGGTGTTTAAATAAATCCATTTTAAAATTTCTGCTGATATGTTGCCAAATTAATTCAATTTATGACTGAAAACTATCACAGACGTTCTTCGTCTCAATTTCCTGACTTCTGACCCTTAAATACAGTTTTTCAGCAAATATTTTGTACATGATGATGTAAGTTACTGCCCCTTAAAAATCTATTTGCTCTAAATTTAGTAGCAATAATTTCATATAGGGACTATGATCAGGAATGGACAGTTTCCCTTACAAGAAGTATGACTCAAACCAATAACTATAAGTTGCAGATTATTTACTGTTGGATATTCCAGGCAAGACCAAAGTATAATGGTATTAGCTAGAATGCCACACATACTTCAGACACGACCAAGTATAATTATATCAACTTGTATGCCACTCATACTTCAGACAAGACCAAAGTATAATAGTATTAGCTTCTATTGCACACATACTTCAGACATGACCAAAGTGTAATGGTATCAGCTTCTATGCCACACATACTTCAGACATGACCAAAGTTTAATGGTCTTAGCTTGAATGCCACACATACTTCAGACAAGACCAAAGTATAATGGTATCAACTTGAATGCCACACATACTTCAAACAAGACCAAAGTTTAATGGTATTAGCCTGAATGCCACTCATACTTCAGAAAAGACCAAAGTATAATGGTATCAACTTGAATGCCACTCATACTTCAGACAAGACCAAAGTATAATGGTATCAACTTGAATGCCACACATACTTCAGACAAGACCAAAGTTTAATGGTATTAGCTTGAATGCCACTCATACTTCAAACACGACCAAAGTATAATAGTATTAGCTTGAATGCCACTCATACTTCAGACATGACCAAAGTATAATGGTATCAACCTGAATGCCACTCATACTTCAGACATGACCAAAGTATAATAGTATTAGCTTGAATGCCACTCATACTTCAGACATGACCAAAGTATAATAGTATTAGCTTGAATGCCACTCATACTTCAGACAAGACCAAAGTTTAATGGTATCAACTTGAATGCCACACATACTTCAGACAAGACCAAAGTTTAATGGTATCAACTTGAATGCCACACATACTTCAAACATGACCAAAGTTTAATGGTATTAGCTTGAATGCCACACATACTTCAGACAAGACCAAAGTTTAATGGTATCAGCCTGTATGCCACACATACCTCAGAAAAGAGCACAATATCGAAACATACAATAGTAAAATTTATTTTTCACCTATCCCTTTTTATTCAAGGACGAATTGTATTTAAAATGATTTTCACAAAATTATCAATAAATATATTCTTGACAAAAAAAATCTGGTTTTTAATATTTTTAAAACTAAATCGTACATAAGCTTTACGTGACATCATTTACATACAGAGTATGATGTGAAATGTTTTTAGATAAATACAAAGTATGACTGACGTATTTTAATATAAATATAAATTATGAGACTTGTTCTTACCTAAATACAAAGTATGATCTGACATGTTGTTACATAGATACATACAGAGTATAATGTGACATGTTTTTACATATATACATACAGAGTATGATGTGACATGTTTTACATAAATATAGAGCATGATGTGACATGTTCTGACATAAAAAGTATGATGTGACATTTTTTCTAACAAACTGCAATGTTATAATAAGACTGATGTGGCAGAAAAATATACTGGATCATCCCACACAACTGATTTGAATAGGAAGTCACAAAAGGGGCATATATTAAGTGACAAATATAGATGAAGTTGTTACCTCTAACTTATCCAGGAATTGGTCTCTGGCCGTCTTCAACTTGTCATCCAAGTTTTCTTGACTCAAAATCTTAATGTGAATCTCTCCCATCACCCCAAGAATACCATTACGCATACTGTGGGACTAGAAAAAGATAAACAATCTTTCAATTTGTTCCCACATTCATCTCTCATCATGTTTTAATAATGGCAGCCATATTGGATGGTAGACCGGTATACAAATTGTAAAGACCTTTATGCCAGCATGCTCTATGTAGACCGGTATACAAATTGTAAAGACCTTTATGCCAGCATGCTCTATGTAGACCGGTATACAAATTGTAAAGACCTTTATGCCAGCATGCTCTATGTAGACTGGTATACAAATTGTAAAGACCTTTATGCCAGCATGCTCTATGTAGACTGGTATACAAATTGTAAAGACCTTTATGCCAGCATGCTCTATGTAGACTGGTATACAAATTGTAAAGACCTTTATGCCAGCATGCTCTATGTACACTGGTATACAAATTGTAAAGACCTTTATGCCAGCATGCTCTATGTAGACTGGTATACAAATTTTAAAGACCTTTATGCCAGCATGCTCTATGTCATATTTGGTTCAATTCTGCTCAGA
Source organism: Sinohyriopsis cumingii (assembly GCA_028554795.2). NCBI lineage: Eukaryota > Metazoa > Mollusca > Bivalvia > Unionida > Unionidae > Sinohyriopsis > Sinohyriopsis cumingii. Next base: position 344,439 of record JAPYKE020000333.1, on the reverse strand, counting down.
TGTTTGTGAAAAGACAGTTAAAGATTTTTCTTATTTAGTAGTTGCAGTTATATGACACGACAGATCAGCAGCATAATCTCAATAACTTTAATAGCATTTCATACCTTTCTGTCACATTTGGTAAAATTCTGTACAAAGGTTTTGCGAAAAATGATGACTGTAGACTATCTATTTGTAGTCAGCTAAATCTTACAGTGGATCAGCATTCTTTTTATAAAGCCTTGAGGCCAGAATGTTTTCCATCAAATTTGGTCAAATTCTGTTGAGTGGTATTCAAGAGAAGTTGTTCAATTTTTTAAAGGCCACATTATTTTCAACAAATCTGGTCAAATTTTGTTGAGCAGTTTAGAAACTTACCTCATTTTAGTAAAGGCAGCCATATTTAATGGCTTATGGGTAATATTTGCAGAAAACTGAATGGCTTTTATGTCAGAAGGCTCAGTTAAATTTAATCGAAACCAGCACTTAGGATTTTGAAAACAAGCTTAAAATAGTAAAAGTTGGCTTATGATGTATGAAGTACAGGACTATCAAACAGCCACATTGCCCAATAGTCAGGTGAACTAAATACAGAAATACTTATGACCCATAATGAAGAGACCTCCAGTTTTAAGTCCCTTCTCTGGACTACTGCATTTAAGATGGATTACCAGGCAGTCCAAGGTTAACTGCAATCGGTTATTTTAATTATTTTTTTTATTTTTTTATTGTAATCATCTGTAATTGATTATTGATTTAATGTATTCACAAGTAACTGGAAATCAGAAATTGTTCTATAATGCATCATTAATGGGTGAAATATGCCATTAAGAGGTCTAAATCAATCTAAGACATGATTGTTACATTCTGGCAATGAATTTACATAAAAATTAAAATGCATCCATTTTTCATGTCTGCACTCTCATCCTCCTTTCCATTTTCATCTTACTTGGCAAGCAGATGATTCTATTTTAAGCAATTTGATTGCTAAAAATAGCAAAAGATTTGGTGAACATCCTTTTACCTTTGTAAGGATGGATTTGTAAGGCAGTAGATGATCTGGTAATATGAATGGATAATGTATTTAAAAAGTTCACCTCTGCATCCAGGTGACACAGAATCAGACTTATGTTAGGTAGGATGGTGGTAGGAATTTTCTCAGCAACCTCCACTATGAATGCGGAATATGCCCGGGTTCCCGATGTGTCGCGAGAAAGATCTGCTGGATCCATACGGCCTATTTCTCTGCAAGAAAAATAATACTTCAGTTGTGTTTAATAATTACTGAAAATCAATATTGAAATCATTCAATAACAACAGTCAATTTTGCCCAATCATGAAAATTATTTATAAACATTTAGGTTTCAATTTCTCCTTCAGATACATAAAAATATAGGTAGTCCATATTTTTATAAAGTCACCACCTCTGTAGCCTTTATAAGAGGGGTGGCCTGAATCATGGAGACAAAATCTTTAACATGTACAATGGCAATAGATGCAGGCATCCTTTCTTGAGTGGAGTCTCATAACAGGGGGACTACTGTTTTTCCCAAAATCCATTTGACATGTTCACTTTTACTACAAATGATTTATCTTATCCCTTAATCTGTGTAGTTAAGCTTTGTGTTTATGTTAGATTTCAAGCAGTGGTGGGACATCCATGTTCCATGAACACATTTCATGTTTGAATTGTGCAATTGCAAATCCATGCACTTTTACCACATATTCAAACCCTAACTCCACCCACCTATTACTTGCTCCTCAGCCCCAGACTGCACCCCATAGGTAATAATGCAAAATCTGCCATATATATTCATTGTTTTCATGCTGTGAAATACATATATAGTTTTTGTCAGAAAATATGTTGTAATTGACATTTTGGATGTTGTCTCACCCACCCACCTACCCCAGGGATGAAGCCAACGATGAGCTCTTTAATGCAACATCCAAATGCATAAATTTCTGCCTGGAAGTTTAGGAGATGCAAAAATAGATGGACAGACAGATATCATAAAGAACAGAAGCTTGGAAAATTATTTCTTGTCATCATCTTGATAGGTTACTTATTTTTACTTCCATTAATCTCTCAGTTTTCACTGAATTTTAATTCATCCACTTTTTTAGGTTTTTACCTGAAAAGCTCAGCAATGACATTCTTGGCTCCATATTCAGACACAAAGAGAGCTACAGCCTCAGCCAGAGGTGTCACCAGATGCTCAAAATGCTGTAACAGTTGAATGACCTTCAAACTGGCTCCTGCATTAGAAAGGACATAGCAGCAAATATGGATACATGGGTAATTTGGGAAATGTTTGGAATTTAATAAATATTAACCTTGGTGAATCAATATTATTCTAACATTTACATAAGAAAAAAGAACTCCAACTTTTACCCTTCTGCACATGCGTGAGCCAAATAGCCAAAGAAAACAATGCTTCTAACACAACTAGGCATCAGTCTAAAGAAAAACTCTTGGAAGCAGAGGCATTTGGTTGTATTCAGAATTAACCTCCAAAATGTGTTTCCTACCCCGTTTTCAGGCAAAATTACTAAAGTCTCTGGGGCCAAATGAGTCAAGGAATATATTTAAAGTACAATGTTACAGTAGTGTTAATATTCATCAACTTCTTTCAGCCCTTTCTTTTTTACATGTGCTAAGTTATCTAACCAGCTGTTTACCAGATCAAAAAGAAACCCATCATACAAAATGGTTTTACTAATTGCTTCTATGCTAAATATTTACTTACATTATGAAGTTCAACATATGACAACTATGTTAATTAGGTCGACATCTATGTTATAATTTCCTTATTGTAACACATGTAACATGGCAGCATGACATATTTCACAACAAATTTACTACACTGTTCTGTGGTTTTGTCAAAATAAAATCTTATTCCAAGAAAATAAATAATAAAGAAATCAAAAATAAAATACATTTTATCATGTGATGAATAGCATCTTACATTTCAAGGGGTCAATATAAAACTCTTGTAACTCATTTTTTAAATTTAAAATGATTTTATTTAGTGTCCCAATCACTTTGTCCATAATGTGTCCAAGTTTTAAACACTTCTTATTTACAAAGATATTACAACAAAATGATTTTTGTATCTGATGTTGTCTTACGTTATGTGTTTAGGTTTGAATAAACATAACACAAGAAAGAGTGAAAACAACAAGCTTTGAAAAATTTAACAAATTATTTATTTCCCTGTAAAAATGAAAAATATAAGAACTTCTAGTTTTATGAATCAAAGCCAAAAATAATCCAAGAATAAAATTTTAGAAGTCCAAATGCTGAAATGCTCCAATGAAATCAAATGTGAGTCCCGATGAAGAACCAAACATGGATTACGATGATGCATGCTGTATTCTGTACAGTGTTGAAGTCTACAGTTCCTTGCAGAAACACAAGAAATAACACTCCGGTGCTGGAAATCCAAATAAAATTTTTAAGAAATGTCTTTGTTCAAGAATTCTGTATGAGCACACATATATTTCCAGGAAAAAAAGAATCCTTTTAGAATCCAAATAATCTGAAGTAAAGTGAACATATAACTCGAAAACTGGCTACAACTGAAGAAAAATGACTTGACCTCGTGTTTAAAGCCCAGACTTAGAGATCTCTCTCTAAGCATCATTATTAAAACTATGAAATGTGCAATTTCGGAAACTCCCGAATTGCGAAATAGAGGGTCATGTGATCATGTTTACATAAATCACGCAGCCTCAGAATGACCTTGATAAAAAGCAATCATTTTACTCCGAGAATAAAATATAAAAAAGAACTTGTTCAAGTGACTGTTACCAATTTTGAATTCAGGTCAGTCTTAGGTGTTTACAATTAGAGTTAGGTCAAACAGATTTTCTGGAAAAATTTCCAAATCACATAAACAAGATTATATTATAATAGCATGTACAATAAAAATAACATTTTAAAACAGACAAACAAACAATAAAATTAAAATAAATATGAATTAAATCAGATATACGTAACAGTTGACTTCTGCAACAATATTTTACCTCAAGTCAAACATATAATTTCAATCTTTTAGTAACCAAGGCTTACAAAAAGAAATTATCTGACTCGTTTAAAATAAGCAATCATGTAAGATCCTCTATGTTTACTTTGTGACCCAAATATTTCTAATTAAAACTGGGTTAGAACTTTGGTTTTTGTATGGTTTTAAATTACAGGCACATCCAGTAGAAAGTGGAAACAAACGGTATATTATATACAGTGCTTACATGCCAGGTGTAGACGAGCAAAACTTCACTTGAACCACCTGACCATACCCTGTTTTATTGCCTAGAACAAAGACAAAGTTGCTCTCTTCTCAGACAATAAAGAGAGAAAATTTTGCATGTTCTGTATGTTTCATGAAGTGTAATAAATTCTACTATCTGTTTCAGAGACCTGTGTAGTAGCCCAAGCTTTCTCTGACCTTTCTCTCCCCATTTCTGATATATGGACAGTTATGTTGGGGTCCATGTATGTTCCCAACGGAAAACATAATTCTAACCATGTTTTAGTGGCAGTGAGTAGTCACTTCAAACGAGCTAACAAATATAAGTGGCACTGCATCAACCCCTACCTGCCTGATACAAAAAAGTAAAATATTTATCAAATAAGATCAATCAAAAATTACATTGTAAGTAAAGAAGTCAATTTTCCAGTTAAAAAGGGCAGAAGGGTTAGGTTTAGGGTTAGGGTTAGGCAGAAGGGTGCAATGAAAGATCAACAGGGATGCACAAAATGTGTGAGGTGGGCACTTTGAGGCACCCATCAATTTCTTTCTAGCAGGAACACACACACACACACAGAGAGGTGTGAGGTGGGCACGTTGAAGCACCCATCAATTTCTTTCTAGCAGGAACACACACACACACACAGGTGTGAGGTGGGCACGTTGAAGCACCCATCAATTTCTTTATAGCAGGAACACACACACACACACACACACACAGGTGTGAGGTGGGCACGTTGAAGCACCCATCAATTTCTTTCTAGCAGGAACACACACACACACACACACAGGTGTGAGGTGGGCACATTGAAGCACCCATCAATTTCTTTCTATCAGGAACACACACACACAAAAGTTGCATAGGCAAATTCTGCCTAATATTCTGACCTAGCACGAGTCTTGATATACATACCAAGTCCATGATTGTATCGTTTGACCATAACTCCAAGAATGTGAGCAATCCCCTCTCTAGCTTCCTTGCTGGCCACATAGGCAATGGATGGGTTCTCCAAGAGCTTGTAACAGCAGTTTGTAACCAAGCTGCAAAATTTGAGTATATCTTAAAGTGCAAGGTGTCAGCAATGATTTAGAAACGTCCAAGATTGTTGCACTCATCCATTTTTCTATTATAAGGGTATAAAAATAGAGTATAAAAGTGTGCATTCTGCCATTCCTGTAAAATTAATTTTCAGAACTTCTCAAATTCAACCCAGAACAAAAATCATGAGCAGTTATGGCAGCAGTTGGCAACCTAAGCCTACCTACAACCAAGAAACAATTTAAACTTCTTGGTGGACACAGAACAGTTGTTGCCACATTCCAATACAGACACTAAAAAGACATCTTCTATCCTGAGGAAAATTCAGGCTGACTCATGAGGGCACCTGGATCCCATGACATTACATCATCTCTTAAACGCTGTGAATGAGGACTGCCACAAATATACTGTAGTATCACTAATTTTGATGGGTTACAAATTTTGGTGAATTCTGTTGTTGTCCCAAACCATGAATTTAAAGACCCAATGAAAAGTTAGCCACATATGATGTGAGCTGCTAATCAAGAATTAGCTTTTATATGTGTATGTTTTATTTCAACCCTTACAAAAAGATAATAAAGCAATTTATAATTCAATGCACATATCTATATGAAATCTATTAATAATAAAGGGAGTTAATGTGCAGGAAAAAAAAAATAGTGGGTGGGTCTAAAGATAAGAGGTTCAAAATCCACTGAGCCAGAATACTGACAACTGAACCACGGTGTCATGAAAATCAACCAAATTTGAATGGAATCCAACAGTAACTGAGAGAGCTATTGTACTGAACCAAACGTGAGTGGGTCAAACAACCAGGGGCTGTAACTCTGCTAAAAGATGATAAAGAAAGTAAATAAACACAGCCAGGTTTCATCAATATCAAGCTAAATACTACAGCTGGTCGAAATGCATAAAGGCATTATTCAGTGGAAATGAAAAACATCTCATCAATAGAACTCAGCCAACATCTCATCAATAGAACTCAGCCAACATCTCATCAATAGAACTCAGCCAACATCTCATCAATAGAACTCAGCCAACATCTCATCAACAGAACTCAGCCAACATCTCATCAATAGAACTCAGCCAACATCTCATCAATAGAACTCAGCCAACATCTCATCAACAGAACTCAGCCAACATCTCATCAATAGAACTCAGCCAACATCTCATCAATAGAACTCAGCCAACATCTCATCAGTATCAAGTTGAATAGCAAAGTTGGTTGAAATCACGTAAAAAATTAAGGCATCTATTGTGAGGAAGAGTGACAATGACAGGTGCAAAAAACCAAAGATGCAGAAATCTGACAAATGAATTCAACCAAAGGTTTACGCAGTGAGATGGCCAAATTAATAGTCGGCTTGTCAGTGAAAAGCTGCAGACAATTAAAGTGAATTGGGATGAACACATGGCATTATATTTTCTGCAAGTTTCCTAAGAGGTTATGATCTATATGGAGTTAGAGAAAACTGAAATTATTGTCAAAAATGCCATCTTAGATAATGATTTCTTACACTGTAAGATTTTAACTTTAAACAATTCATTGCACTATCGCTAAAAGACTTGTTTCTTTTACCTGACAAACTCTTCCTCTGGTATAGGCGGATCCCATAGTCGGTGTATATTCAGCTGCACTAGATGAAGTACTGCCTTGATCCCATGTTCCTTCTCTTTAGCCCAGTCAAGTGTCCATGCTCCTGCATCCTTCTTCTTCTTTCCTTTACCCTGGTACAAAAATGAACATATTGCAGTTTAATTGGCAAAACTGCAAATTATTTTTGACAGAACCGCTATGCATTATTAATAAAATCAAATTTAAAAAAGCTGATTTTAGTACTGAATAGGCTGTTAAGAATGCCTAAATTGGCTTACAGAATTTAAAAGTAAACATATATGATATTTACATGTAAGGGCTGTTCCATTTCATCATACATGGTACCCAGAGAACACACCTTATTAGAATAATATCCCAGGGTAATTTGATAATACAAAGAAAATGATACAAAATTCGAAATTGCATGTCTAAACAACTACTCAATGGAAGTTATTTACCTGGGTCCCCAGTATGTTTGACTGGAAAAGCCCTTACTGTGCTTGTATCTTAATGCTCTCCATACATGATTATAAGTTTAATCACACTGCAAACACCACAGATCCCGATTTGTCATCGCATAATACTGATCAGGGCCTATGTAGTTTGTTTTATTGATTACTATTCAAAAAACTGCATAGAACCAGATCTGTCAGTCCATTATGTGATGGCAGATCTGGATGTGTGCAATTTGCAGCTGAAATCAATTTTAAAACCATGAATATACATGGCTAGTACACTACATCATAAACAAGACAGCATGGTTTCCGCAAATATTCATGCATAGTGACAATTTTAACTGAAATAGTCACTGTGCCCACGTTTGCTTAAACCAGGCAGTCTTTGGTAATAATATTAATGCATGCAGATTCCTTGCCATTTGCCAGGTACTAATCAAGATTTGTGGAAAATAAGAAAACCAGAAGCAAATCTTACCCTTAAATTATTAGACGGCTATACCGATTACGATACAAGCCATGATATAAGGTAATCAACTTTACTGAAGTTATTTTTCTAAAATTAAATGAGTACTAATCATGGATAGAATTATTATGAACACTGGCTCCCTTTTAATAAATTAAGGAAGTTGATTAAACACATTTCAAGTTTTAGCAATGACAGCTATACTTCATGGTGTATTGACATGATCTGTATAAACTGAAACGTCTCCATAAAGACCAACTGAATCAATGGTGTTAAATTAATATATCAATAATTAGGAATATTTAAAAAAGATACCTCTCCCAAATTAATTTCAAATGAGACCAGTGGTTTGCATCTTTATTAATTTTTTTAAAATTTCCAACCCATATTACTTTAGCATTACCATGATTTACCTTTCAGTCAAATACTAATGCACAAATTTCTAATAAAATCAGAGTGGAATAATAAGAAATGTCATTGGATCATCTGCAAACTGTGCAACTCTATGTTCTTTTTTAGTTACAATGCCTTTATTTATATTACCTCTTATAAAAACTGACAATAAATCTACACAGAATAAAAATAAAAATAGGTCCAACAAGATAGAGCCTACACACTCCTTTTACTGTAAAGAATTCTGATATCATACATGATTTTGATCTTCCATAAAAAAAAGTTGAAAAAATTCTAAGGAGGTTTGGGACTCCTCCACCAACTGGGTCTCAAGAGGCAGTTCCCTCGATCTGAAGTTCCAGGGGCCAAAGGCCACCATCCAAAAACATATTTTACACTCATAAAAAACTGCTCCTTTTGCATCTTATGATCATAAAATAAACCAAAATAATCATTTGAAAAACTAATAAACTTACCAAAAATGTTCAACTTGACTTCAATAATTTCACAATATTTAAAGTCACTTAAGTTTATTCTCCAATACTATTGATGCTGAAGTTATTTCATGTGCATGTCAGTGTTCACATCTTAATTAAGTTATAATAATTTCTCAATTTTAGCAGCAAATATATTATACTTCTCTCTTTTCATAACAAACCTGTAAAATACACACCCAATTACATCAACTATATACAAATAATCCCATACATTCACTTGTCTTTTTCTCCAGTGGACACAGCCTATTGATATGCCAGTCAAGCTCTTTTTTTGTGGCTTTGGCAAATATTTCTTTAGCCTTCCTTTTTGTCACTATTTACTTTTTTGGCTCAATGTACAGTCATTTCTTTTCCTTCTCAGTGACAGCCTTTTTCCTTTCAAGCTAGTGCTTGTATTGGCAACATGCAGTGCACATATTCTGACAGAGAGCTACATCTGTTCCCTCAAAAATTAAAATACTATTTAATGTTTATTTAATAACTCTGTCCAGAAAAATCCATGACATATCAAATGCTTTTTCAAAATCACTAAGAACAAGTTGACCATAAATATTATATTTTTCTGGATATTGTATACAATTAGATATTACGTGTTTTTCCAGGTAAGTGACTGTATTAACATGTACCTTGCCAGAAATTACTTGTGATGAAGGAACATTAATAACTGGATATTGTATACAATTAGACATTATTCAGATGTTTTCACCCACATATCTACTTTTAATATATTTTAAATACACATAAAAGATTACTAGTAATTCTTTTTTCCATATAGATTTGCTGACCAAGTCAGGTTTCAATTTAACCTAATGTAAAATGACAAGGCTAGGCAGATTTTTAGCAATGTTATTTGCATTGGCTAATAAAATCACCACCTTTCTGACAGTCAACCTCTGTCACTCAGAGGGTGTACTCTTGCATCACTCAAAACTGTGCACTGACTGGGCCAAAATAAAAGATGTGTTTCCGATCAGCTTACCAACCCTGTTTTAGTTGATGACCCTAGCACCTTTTTTTTACCCCAGGGTGATTTTTAAATAAAAATTCAATAATTTTTGTACAAACTGCAGAAATTAATTTGTGCATCTACCTGAGCTGGTTATGCCCAGTACTTGAAGCACTTGGTACATTATATATTTTAATCATTATAATACATAAAATGCTTTTTTTTTAAAAATAGCTAACTACCCTAATTTTAAAACCAGTGCAATAGGAAATAAATTTCTTTTGGAGTTGCCATTGCCACTAGTAACTAATGTAGATTGATAAAGCATAGGTTCATTCACATCTTGGGTCATTTGTTGCCATTGTTATGTTGTTTAGAGAAAAATCAACACCATGGCAAAAACTGCCTGAATTTGATGGCATTGCTTCTTATTTTCTTAGGTACATGACGACGTTCAGCTGGAGAGGCCCCGTGTGGCCGAGTGGCCTAAAGCACTCTCCGTTTCGGATCACTGCCATCTCACATCTGTCTGCGTGGGTTCGAGTCTCAGATTCAGCCAATGTGAGTATGTGAGAAACCTTGCCAGTAGCTTCTTGTGGGTCGGTGGTTCTTTTCGGGGTTTTCCCGCCACCATTAACACTACCCGCCATGTATAGCCTATCGTGTGCTGAAAAATGACGTTAAACCCTACAACAATATTCAGCTGGAAATATCAAACTGGCTTTATGACAAATTTTACAGCTCCAAATCGTTTTCATTGGAGTTAAAGTATAATGACTTTATTTGTGATGCTGAATGGTAAGAAGAAACAAGTCATGCAATAAATAAGCTGAGTTTACAATCCCATCACTTTGTACCTTTGATTCATCATGCTGGAGAAGTTTTACTACAGCTCAATAAACATAGATAAAACACATGAAAAATTAACAAAATTTATGCCAACTGAAAATTCATATATCGACATATTTTGTTCCTTATTAACCTTTTTTCATTTTTTTAACATAAATATCAGAAAATGATGTATTTCCACATGATTCGTGATTTTCAGAAATCTGGTTTACATTTCATTCTTTGCTTCATATTGTTTAAACATATTTTCAGGTAGCATCATTACACTGGATTTTTCCTAGCAATTAAACAGGAAAATGGATCAGCACCAGTTTCAACTTTCTTCATAGTGAAGAGACTGGTGCATCATCAACTGCATACTAAATTTGCCCCTATGTCTGGTAACATTTCACGATACCAGTCTCTCACTATCAAATGATCATCTTTTAGTTGCACTGATGTGCTTTTATAATTCTTTACAAACATGTAGAGGAATAAAATGATCCACAAACTGTATGCCATCTAAGGGAAATTCTAATAAATATCAAAAGTCCAAGAGACTAGCACTGGTAATATAAGGGGCATGGGGCAAAAAAAAAAATCAATCTGAGACCATGCTAATTTTCAGGCCATTTATGTGTATCTATGAAAAATCTTCTAGATAGTTTTTAATCAGTTGTATACATAAAATACACTAGATATCACTGTTGAGTCAAACACTGCATCATAATGCTGATGTTTGTTCTTTTCTTCTGTGGACTTATAGGTGGGGGAGGGGGAAATAATTGTACTACAGTTTCTTACAAACTCTACATAAAAAGTTAAAGAAAGAATATGTGATTCCAGCTTTACAACATTATGCATTCATATGACTGAGTACGCTTGAAAGCAATAACTCACCAGCACACATTTCACAACATATTCATGTCTATATGATTATTGAATCTTCTAACAAGATTTAATTCTGGAACCATAAGGATATTTATAGAACAATCATGAAATGAATTAACTACGCAACAGGCATTTGTAAATTAACTACATTTTAAACACTAAAGAATGGAATGAAATTTATCAATTTATATTATTAATAATCAAATCTAACATATCTAATAAACTGTTCTAAAATATTACTGAAACTGATGGGGGCTAATGCCTTGAGGATTAAGACTTTCTTGTAGCACAAGTTTTCTTTTTCAGTGTTCACAAAATAACCCCTCAAATTTTTGCAGAAAAAAAATTCAATTAGTTCCAATCCAGAGATCCAAATTTTACCAGGGAAATATCGCATGAACCATGATTACACTGAAACACAATTAAATGATTAAAATTAAAATGCAAATTTCACTTAGAAAGACTTGAATTGGTATTTATTTCAGTATTGCCACCAGAAATACTGAACATGTTCATATATCAGTATATAATCCTATATTGTATTATTTACCACTAACATACTTTTTGGTTCAAGTAAAATTTTGTTACAAAACACTCAAATTCGCAAATTTGATGATAATTATTCTGCATTTCTGTGCACTAGCTGTCACATTTGATCAAAAAATGGGTGATATATTGAGCTTTCGTCTACCATTTTTGAAGATATTTTAATGTGAAGCAAAAGAGAACCTATTTTGTTCCTGTTCAATATTTTTAAAAATGAGACCCATGTTTACCTCCGCTTTATAAGCAGGTTCACAAGTTATCTGGAAACATTAAAATGAAGGAGTGACGTGTCCATCCATACAATCTATCTCTATCTAACTCTGTATATCTGCCTTACCTATCAACCTAACATACACGCATATGTAGATAATACATAAATACATACATACAGGGTGCCAAAACACCAAACATTATAACATACATGCCACGTGCTGAGAAACCAAATGTTAGATTTAATCAACTTGCTAATGATAACTTAGGTCCCGCTAGTGATCTTATTAAGTTTTACTGTATTTCAAATACTGACCTTGGCATTCACAATTTGATTAGTGTTTGGCTTTGTGTCATCATTCTCCAACATCTCAATGTACTGACACAGAAGGTAGCAGGTCATCTTCACACAATTCAGTCTGTCAACACGAGTCTCTTTGTCAAAGTCACCTTCTTCCAGCACAGATGACATGTGATTTGTCAAGGCTGTAGACACTGAAGGTGAGATTAATAAAATGAATCATAGATGTTGGAGATGGATAAAGGCTCCATCATAAATCTGAGTTCAATGTTAGGACATAAGGCTTTGGATGTTCTCATCCCGTCTGATTAGTTATTTTCTTTCATTCTCAATGTATAATTTACATTAAAGTACAAACAGCAGATAATGCATGGATGTAAATTTGAAAATTATAAAATAAAAAATTCATTAGTTTGCTTCTTTACAAGATATGGTTTCTTGTGTAACTTGAATCTGCCATTAAAAGCCAGCACATTTTTTATTTATGACAAGAGAATCACAAAAAAACAAGGACTGACATGATACGCCTGTGCAGAATATCAATATAATTTACAGTACACTGTCGATGTTACAATACATTATCAATAAACCTATGAAGCTGATGGTAGGTTGTGCTCTTTTATGTGTTGATATAATGGTTGTATTCCCAATAAGCAGATTACAGACATATACTATCAAATAGACTACCTGTTAGCTGTCAGTGAGCTTTATTCTATGTTAGAGGCCATTTAAGGTAGGTTTCATTTGATCAGATACAGGTCTCACTTTAGCCACCACGCTGTTTCTTTTGCACTTCATGAATGCTTTAAAAACATATTATCAATTTCATGTCTCACTTAAACTTGGAAGGCATTAACATGTTATCTTCAAAACTGAAAAGGGGGGCACCGATTGGCCGAGTGGTCTAAAGAGCTCTCCGTTACGGATCACTGCCATCTCACCTCTGTCTGCATGGGTTAGAGTCTCAGATTCGGCCAATGTGGGTATGTGAGAAAGCCTGCCAGTAGCTTCTTGTGGGTCGGTGGTTCTTTCCGGGGGTTTTCTCGGGTTCTTCCTCCACCATTAATACTGGCCGCCATGTATAGCCTATCGTGTGCTGAAAAATGGCGTTAAACCCTACAACAACAAAATCAAAACTGAAAAACAATTTCCTCGTGCAAAGAAAATCTCATCTAGTATGGAGTAGGGATGAATACCAACAAGATACAACAACAAAAACAAAAAAACCAAAACTGCCACAGCCACAGGTTGTATTAGTGAAGAAGAAAAACTATTGACAACACCCACTCCCATTCATAAAAAAATATATAAATTTACAAGAGCTAACAAACTTATGCAATATGAAATCTGCTCCCTTGCCAATTCTGTGCTAATTTTATTTATCCCATCGACACATTCAGTCACTGATTAAATATCTCTGCATTAAAAGAGTCATTCCAATCTATTTGGACGATTTAAGAAGATGACAAGATTTTATCTGAATGGTGGAGCTCCCCTCCATTTCACCAAATTATGGAGAGTAGAAATAAAGAGAGGAGGAAACGGCCAGAGTTCAATATTTACCCAACAATTCAATATCCATCTCTCTTTCTTCATGCTCCGTTTGAGCTATATTGAAGTCAAAATCAGATGTCACCTATAGTTGTATATGCATTAATCTGTTGATTGTTAATGCTGATATGGATAGAGTTTTGTAATTCATCATCTAGCAGGGTAAACAGTTTAAGAAAATAAATGAAAATTGCATTCTACTTTAAAATTGTTTTAATTAGGCTTGGTGTTCTGCCTTTCCTACATTTAATTTTGAAATGCCACTGGAAGGTGGATTGACCATCATGATGCCTTTCTTTGTACATTGGACTTGTATTTAAAACCATTTTCGGGATCAAAATCAGTATTTGCTAAATGAAACTGTCATCTGATGATGTACCACACCATCTTGAGCTTACTAGGTGGTCCGTATTTTAAACATGCATTTGCAAAACTTCCCTTATGCAAGGCTCAAACTATGGCATAATGCTTGTCCCAGGGCACGTTTAACAACCATGTATGTCAAGCTCAAGAATCCAGATGTGTAAACAGAGTAAAGTTCTAATTGGTGGTTATTCTACCTGGACTGAAACAAACAATAACCAACAGTAAGAATTCAATGTAACATATATCACACAGCAGTAGTATAGCTTTCAAACTTGACTAACACAGACAAGATACAAATCAACATGGAAACTCTGTGTAAAAGTAATTATTCAGTGATGAGTAATGTACTTCATTATACACATGGAACATCTTTAGAAGGTCTCCTTTATGCTGGTGAACATGCAGCTGGGATAAGATAATTAGCATCGAATTGGGGGGGAAGGAAAGGCAATTACAAACCACATCACTTTGTGTTAATTTCTAAAAACTGAGTCAGTTTTCTCAAGTCATTTTTGCTTTTACTAATAAAACTGAGTGTTTGTGCCATGCAACAGACAGCTGTCTCAGATAAATTTTCAATTTAAAAAGTAACAAGGCAAGTGACTAATAATTATTATTTGATGACTGCTAACGACTAAAGTAACTTGCATATGGTAAATATCATTTTGTAAAAATTCTCCACCACTTGTATCAACATGTGTATGAGTACAGCAAAAGTATTGATGAATCGTTTTACCCGTACTAGAAACATCCACTTATAAACATGACATTACAGTAAATATGATGTGATTCATCCAGTGTCCTGCATCCAAAATTAGCACCAGTTTGTTAAAACTCTTCCAAAACTACTTGGAGGAATGTCCTGAAATTCAGCAGTTTCATCTTGAAAATCTTCACATTGCAACTTTTCCTCAATGAACAGATACACCAATGTCAGGATTTCATTAAAACACTATAGCAATATGTAGATTGTTCTGAATTATCTTATCTCTAACATGGCAATGTAGTAACTTATTTGAAACTAACATTGGTTTTTCACAAGAACAATGTTTTTTGCAACATGAAATTTGGAAGAAACCGAATATATATATACAAAAAAAATAGTACCTGAAATGTTGGTTCATCAGTATTGGGTTCAAAATCACTCACTGTTATCTTTATTAATATTTTACCAGCTCCAAAAATCTGATCTACTTCAAACTTAAAAAAAAATCAGTCATTGTCACTAACATCAACCACTATTTGCTGAACGAAACCTTCATCTGAAGAGAAACCATGTTCGGAATCAGCCATTTTGGGTTTTCTACGTAGCCTGTATTTTAAAACTTCTATGATGCAAAGTTCACAATAAGACAGTGCTTGTATGATAATCAAATTTAGTTTAACAACCATTTATGCCAAGCTAAAGAAACCAGATATTTCAATAGTTGCCTACGTGAAAAGAGATAGGTGTCATAACAAACACTACAAACAGGTGTCATAACACTACAATACCTCTAATGGCATCATAACTTGTGTCGTGACAAGCAATTTAAGGGTTAAAGTTAAATAAGAATTGAATACTGCGCAGAGTTCATTTTTATATGTATGACTTGAAACTAATTTGTGGGAGTTCTCATGCATCATTGCCCTCCAAGTACAGGAATTTGTACAAATTCTGCATGGTTCCCACATTTGCATGTCCTGGCAGCATCTCTGAAAACCCCATGTCCCTTTGACCACTCACTCAAGCAAAGAGGTAACAAGATTTCCAAAATGGCTACCATAGCAGACATATTTGCTGTTAGATCTGTACCATCAAACAACTTTTTTTATATTGGGAGTGGGAGGTTGCTCTATAATTAGGTGTGTCTTGATACACTATTGCCTTCAAGTAGTTTAGGAGGAGTAGCAATAATAAACGTGTGCTAACAGATGGACAGACAATGGACAACAAGCCTTCTATGACTAATAGAGCTATAAATAGCACTAAGGAAAAATACAAGTGGAATGGATATGAAAGGTCGCTGTTAATGACAGATATCCAATTCTAGGTTGAAGTTTACTTACATTTGAGAAGAATCTCCCATGCCTCTTCTTTAAGCTCCGCATCAATGTCCTTCATCGTACTAAACATTCAGAACAAACAGACATTAAGTAGAATGTTTAACCCATGACTGATACCATCAAGATTAAGCTTTGTAACAAACTTCAACTATACATTTGGATACAAATTTTAGTGGACTTAATGGTTGCTAGAAACCATGAAATTAAAGAAGTCTTTCCCAAGCCATGAATATAAGTACAAAACGAAAATATCATTTTTCACAAAATCATAAAAATCAAATACATATGAAAAAATATGAATTCACCATACCATTCATTGACATGAAATATTATTTTGATTAAAAATATGCCAGTAGTTAGAATACTAACATTTTATTTCTAGAAATATATCTACTATTGGCACGATTGTAAAACGTGTGTGTGTGTGTGTGTGTGTGTAAGGCATACCTGTCAACTTGTCAAAAGAAATGTTGGGACACTAGATAAAAAAAATGAGAGAGATTGGGACCTAAAATTTTTCGTGGCATTTTTAAAGCCTTGTATTCCCTAAATACTGATTGATCATCCTGGTCCAATATGCATGAAATTCCCAAAAAGACTGACCGTTTCTGCCTCTGACACACCCTTTTCCCCCCCAGGATGTACAGGATGTACCCTATTTTCATATTCTGGTTAGCTGTGGCCAAACTTCACAACAGCTAAATGTTAGTCCTAAATAAACAAGCAAAAAGCTAGTGCAACTAAATAGAAGTTAATCCTTATCAATGCAACTATTTTGTGAAAACGACTGTCCCTCCATCATAATTCAAAGAAACCACATTCTACACTACTGCGTGTTATGCAAACACCAGCAATTGATTGGCAAATATAGTATTCCCCCTTGTTGTATATCTGACCTTATTCCCTTATTGTCAACTCGTAAGGCATTTTATATTGTTTACTATAAAACATATTTATTCTGAATTAGTTTTTTGAGGACACATTTGCTGTGTGATATGTATTTTCATTCCTTCTTTTAATTTAACATTGTTAATTAACATTGGTATATATGGTATTAAAATGCCAGGTGTTCACTAGTGCAAGTTTTTTTAGTAGGAATGGCACTATATTGCATAGATTTGTATTTATGGAAACAGTTTCACCAGTAATACTTCACGATCAGTGAAACATTCTTCAGGTCTTTTCTTGTCAGTTGGGAGCCAGGTGATTTACCTGGTTACTTTTACATTATACCCAGCTACTTTAAGATGTGATGTGATGTGATTTTTATTTTTAACGTAGCTTTAACAATTTTTCAGTCATATCGCTACGATGTCTGCAGTGTGGCATCATGCCGCAGACATGTAGCATGATGGCCCACCCAGTCACATTATCCTGACACCAGGCCGACCAGTCCTAACACTAACCTCTTAATGCTGAACGCCAAGCAAGGCAGCTGTTAGTACCATTTTTAAGTCTCTGGTATGACTCGGCCGGGGATCGAACCCACAACCTCCCGCGTCTGAGGCGGACGCTCTAACCACTAGGCCATTGGAGCGGTGCTACTTTAAGAAAAAGTGTATCACCGTTAGGGAAGGTCCCCCCAAATCCCCTGCCTACGTGGGAACTCACACTCCAACTTTAAATCTAATAGATGGCCCTGATTGTTACTGGTATAAATCCAAAGTAGCAAGCTGTAATTAAAAAAATATTTCAATAAATACTCCAAAAATGTAGTATGCATCAACTTCAACTACAAACAAGAACCTGAAAAATGGTCACAGCAAGATTTAATGGCAATGGCTTTAATAGTAGTATAACCTTGAACTGCCTCAATAGGAGTATAACCTTGAACTGCCTCAATAGGAGTATAACCTTGAACTGCCTCAATAGCAAAGGCTTTAATAGGAGTAAAACTTTGAACTGCCCCAACAACAAAGGCTTTAATACATGCACAACATTGAACTGCCTCAACAGCAATGGCTTTAATAGTAGTATAACCTTGAACTGCTGCAATGGCAAAAGGCTTTAATAGGAATATAACCTTGAACTGCCTCAATAGCAAAGGCTTTAACAGGAGTATAACACTGAAATGCCTCAACAACAAAGGCTTTAATAGCAGTATAACACTGAAATGCCTCAACAGCAAAGGCTTTAATACATGTATAACCTTGAACTGCCTCAATAGCAAAGGCTTTAATAGGAGTATAACACTGAAATGCCTCAACAGCAAAGGCTTTAATACATACATGCCAACCCCTGGCGAGGAAAAAGTGTACTCCCATTGGATAAAAAGAGTAATCCGAGCAGAAAAAAAGAGTAATCCACATATAACATGATAAAATTCAATGAGCATATGTACAAAATGATTTATTTAACCCTCTGGTCTTGTAACATCAACTGCTGCTTCAAAATTTCATATACAACACTTTTGGCTTAAAAAGCAACAGACTGTCATGTTGCATTTCAAAACACTTTGTACAAGTTGAGTCCATGAAAGTTTTGCACACCAGTAGAGCACAAAATACTGGGCTACAGAGCCTGGATCTGAATTCAGTTGTTATGTTTGTTAACAATACTGAAGAATCTCTCTGTCAGCATTAGAATGATAAATAACCAACATTCCTTTCATAACCTGACAAAGAGGAAATTTATATCCTCCAGTGATTGTGTCTTTTAGCTGGGAAATAAGCTGCCACTGGCATCATTAAGTACATTATCAGGTAGAATGCCAACTTGATACTTCAGGAATTCTCCTAATTTATCAGCAGTCTTTCCTTCAGCAAGGTGCATCAAATGACAGGGACTACCTGTTATGTACACTGATATGGTATCTACATTTTCAAAATACATGCATAGCTGCCAACCTTCCAGGCTCACAATTAGTGAAAATTGGGATAAAAAGTCGCGAATTTGGACACAAATTCGTGAAAAATACCATGACAATAACTCCATCCACTCTGACTACTCCAACCATTAATACTACGCTATATCAAGTTCGCAAAATAAAAATAAAACACTACATATATGCAGAAATATTTATTTATTAAGACATGATACTGTGGCAGACTTGAACTTCCTCAACTGCTTGATCGTAAATTTGTTTTCTAAACAGTTTCGACTTCTTGCCTGCTGGTAGATCTTGGGGACTAAAATTGTTGACAAATTTTCTGCGGCTAAGGAGGTCCTAAAGTCTGTCTTTTTTTTTTCATCACTAAAGAAAATACTCTTTTGCTATCACTGTTGCTGTGAGGAATGCACAGGAGCTGCAGCATTTTTGGTTCTTCCACAGGAAAATTTGGAAGCAATTTTCAAGTCTGGGAACATATGTCAGAACAAATGTTTAGCATGGTCTCCAGCTGATAAAGGTAGATTGTGTTCGACACAAGAAAACTCACAAATAATGCTTAAGCGTTGGTAGCCTGCGGGTCTTCCGCCAATGGTTTAAAATATTCCAGAGCTGAAATCTGCGAATTCTTAATTTCCCCAACTTCTACGTGTTTCTTGCAACCGACATTCTTCCTCACATTGTCTCTGCGATGGCACACTGAGTGCAAAAAGTATGAATGAATATCAATGTTTAATGGCAGAATGCACGGCCAATTTTTGATATATTCCAAATTAAACTTTCACTTTTTGAGTAATACATTTCTTTTTCCTTGGTGGTGAAGACATTTTCAAAATCTTACATGCGATGCTGAACGATGCTGAACAGTAACTCAAATCAGTGTTTTGACGCATGCACGGAGCAAATTTGCGGTTAGGCCCTAGTTTCTCTCAAAAGCACTTGTAAAACTACTCTTATACATACAGATTAAAATAGGCTAAAATGCTTGCGACCGGGCCAACTGTACTAATCGGCTGTAGATCTACTAATATTGTGACCAGCGGTACTGGACCGTTTCGGCAACTGCGAATATCACAACTAGCGCTTAACGGAAAATCGGTTATTTTATTAAAGATTTAAAATAATTGAGGATCGGAAAATTCGTGAATTTTTGTCTTACGGCGTGAATCTGTGAATCGCTGAAAAAGTCGTGAAATTCACACCAAATTCGTGAGGGTTGGCAGCTATGTACATGTATATGATGCAACTCCTTTATGAATTCCAATCACTGATGCATTATCAGCTGAAAACCCCATACAGTTCTGCCAACTTATGTTTCGTCAAAGCATTATCAGGCAAATAAAAAAAGGTTTTCTCCAGTGTAATCTACTGTTAATTCTCGTAATACAATAAGAACACTCTGATTTTGCCCTTTTCGTTGTCAAAGTATCTGACACAGACTGGGTTACAACCTTCTGTTGTCATAATTACTACTCCCATCTGTGGCAATACTAAACCACCTAATTTTCATGGCTTCTGCTATTTTAAGTGAAGTATCTTGACCTTTACACCGAACAATATTAGATGATTTTATTTTTGCAAATTCATATTTTCTGCAATTTGGAATTAGGAAACATTCATTTGAACAAAGGACCAATGTGGTCTGCTACCACTAGGGGGAGTCCGTGTTTTATTATGAACTTGGTAAATAATACCTCTGCATTTATAACATTCATGTCCACAATTGAGTTCTGCTGTAAAAAAAAAAGTTACCTTTATATTGGAGTTAGTAAGACAAGCTAGTTCAAGGTATTTTCAGGTGTTATCTACATCAAATTTACCACCATTACCAATATTAAAATCCTTTCCACACAACCATGAATGAGCATCAAGCTGCCCTAGAATGGAAAGCTGTATGTCACTGAGGTATTCATCTAGGAAATAGGAGGAATCTTTTTTCTTTGTCTTTTTCTACTCCATCTGTGAAATTATTTGAAAAACATTTTTGCTCTAACACACATTGACCAGAATCCATTTGGCAACCATTAGCACCAAATATTTAAATTCTTTCCACACAGTCTACAATAGGTGTGATGCTGCCTTAGAATGGAACACTGCATTATGCCATTCATGTATTCATCTTTGAAGAATTCTGTTTATTGTCTTTTACTACTCCATCTATGAAATTATATGAAAAACATTTTTGCTCTAACACACACATCAACTAGAATAAATTTTACCTGACTTTTAGCACCAAATACCTAATGACTGTTTCTGCACCAAATTATCAATTAGAATTTGATAGCAAAAATTAATAATTAGAAAACCAGTCTGTTTTCTCCTAACAGCCACACAGCTGCAATAAATAGCATCTAATGATAGTATGAGGAAAGTACATGCAGGTCTATTGTACTCTTGTACAACTGCCAATAGACATGACCTACAGCACGCTATAGATTGGTTCTCTAACAAACACAAATGATAACAATGAATCCATGGTCAAAGGTCTGAAAGTAGAAACCAGCATGTTTCTTGGAAATAAGACAGCTGCTATAAATAGAACATATTAATACTGTTCAGAAAGTGCATACAAGTCTACGGGCAAGCGTACTGTTATATCATAGTCACACAGAAGCAGTCTTTTCTAGAATACGATCTGTGGGATTAATGGGATGTTAATAAAAAATGAGAAAATAAATTATTTATTTTTTTGTAGGGGGATTTACCAAAAACAGAAAATCTATATATGTTTATGCATAAGGCATAACTTAGTGAAAAAAAGTGTAATGATTACGCCAAAAGTGAAATGGTTGGCATGTATGTAAATAAAAGTATAGCCCTGAACTGCCTCAACAGCAAAGGCTTTAAAAATATAAAAACCTTAATCTTCGGAATGTATTATAATTTCCCACCCCGAACATGTTAAATGAATCTAATTCAGTTATTAAATGTAGAAAATCAAGTTAGCTCTCTTTTTCACATCCAGCAATATAATTGCTCTATATACCATGTATAAATGAAATTTAGCAACAAAAATAGTGGTAATAAAGAATCAATATTCAGTTTTGCTATGCTACATATCCTGGATGTATCATGCAGCTGATTTTAAAACATTACAATTTTAATTCTAATGTTGCATTTTTAGCATGCACATTGCAGTTCATAATTCTCTTAGAAGACTTCATTGGAAACACAATGAATCTAATAGCCTCAGCTCACCTTTCTCCCAAACTGTATCCATCGCAACACATGGAACTTGAAGTCTGATGGGATTTGAAGACAAGAATTTCAGTGGAACCAGAGAGCAAATTTTTTCATTCATGAAATTCTGATGAAAGGAATTAAACTAACAGGCAGAACAGGATCCTTGTTAGCAAAACAACAATTTGTCAACATACAATTTTTACAAAGTAGAATAGTACGGCCATTTTGGAAAAAAACAAGCTGATGCATTGCACTGCTGATAAGAAGTACCTTGAGCATCATTCTTGATACACTACTGTACTTAAACCAAGGTCAAGGATGCTCCAATTGGAGACTGTAAAAAGTTTCTACTGCATGTATAAATGTAAAAATTAACTAGCTCATCTTAAAAACTGAAACATTTTAAAACCCCAAGACAAAACTAGAATCAAATGCAGCAACTCACTTCTCCCATCATACCATGTGTCAACCATGTAAAATCAATATCTTGGGAACAATGAGGTCTCTGCCACCAATATTTACATGTTCATTTTCTAGATAAAAACTTACCAAAGCAAACTGAAGAAAGCATCAAAATGCTCCAATATGCACAGTGGACCCTTGTTTTTCAGCGCCACCTTTGCATCTGAAATTTTAAAAGAATTTCTTACAAATTCAACAAGCAATGTTCTTCTATGTTTCAGCGATAGTAAGTAGTTTAGTGATAAAAAACAAAGTTTGTTATTTTCTGCTAGATACTGACATTAAATAAATGTTAGTAGTAATACTCATGCCTTAATGTACTAAAAAGAACAACACCGAGTCTGACAGTGACTGGCCCATTGGTAAAAGAACAATAGAGTCTGACAGTGACTGGCCCATTGGTAAAAATGTGAAAATGACACTGCACTAGTAATATCATTGCCTTAGCAAGTCAACCTTGCCTCAAAAATAATTTCTTGTAGAAATCTATGCTACTAAACATATGGAGTATATTTTTCATGCTGCTACTAAAATGAAAGAAATCACATCACATATATGGCACCCATGCTAGTTTCTTGGCATGTAATGAAGTTTAAAATAAATCATTACTTAAATGAAGTGAACATCTTTTCCAGTCCATCCATATGTATATCAGACCTGCCAATATTGAAAAAATGAAAATCAGGAAAATCACCATTAAAAATCAGGAGGCAGGGTAAAAAATCAGGGGGTACAAGAGTAAGGTGTATAGATCATGATAAAGATGTCAGTCCCTTGTACGCTGCAGATTTGCATTTCTGCAAAAGTTCATCATTTATTTGTCCTTGGGTGCCAAATTTGCTAACAAGAATAGCTTCCTGGGTTGATGCTGACAGGCTGGCTCTTTGGCTAGTTCTGTTTTTTCTGACCATTGAGAATGCGGTATTGAAAGTATTGATAGCATTACTATTCCAAAGGTTGGAAACAACAGTTGGCCAGATCCATCCTTATTTTTCCTGAGAGCAACCCATTGATGATCTGCTCTTTCCAAATTCAGTTCTGCATCTAAACTGTAGATTTGGTAAACCTGAAACTCTCTATGCAGATCATCAGTGCCAATTCCTTCCATTCAGCTGGAGAAAAGGCCAGGTCCTTAAACGATACTACAGATTGTTTAGACACATCTGCAATGCTTGCACTGTGTTTATTAATGTCATCCAGACCACCATGTCATATTGAGATTGAATGCTAGGCCCCGCGATTCGATGGACGAATGAAAGCAAACTGCTTCTCCCAATCACTCCTATATTTTTGATCCCATGGACACTATTCAGTTAACCCTCCTTTAATAAACAGGTCCTGTCTTACAAAACTATAACACATATTAAGAACATCACTGCTTTATCCATCACTGTTGCAAGTTATACTTGCATGCCTTTATTGCTATCAGATAATGTAAGTGACAAAAAGAAAAGGAAACAATAGCAGGAAAATCAGCTCACCTTGTATTGCTCCTGGGATCTCTCTTAGCAACAGAACCTCATCCACAACATACTGTGTAACATCAGTCTTGTTCAACAGATCCTCACGGGACACAGGGATCAGAAAGTCAAATTTTGTTGATACCATTTTATTAGTACTATACCTGAAAAACACAAAAAATAGTTTACAGATGAAGTTTGATGCCACACTTTTTCTTTAGTTAGCATGTTCATCACAAATGATTAATGGCACATAGTTTAAAGCTAAAAGGTTTTCAGCTGTCAGTTTGGACTAAAATGGCAGAGTTAAAGTCCTCTTTAAGCAGCGATTGATCATGGGGGTGGAGCTCCAAAACAAATATAGTTCAGGTTTAGTTTCATGTTTTACAGCAAGTAACAGTTAACATTATTTAGTGTCAAGGACGGAGTAATGCGCCTTGTCCAAGGACACATAATGGTTAGCTGATCCAGGCTAATTCATTGGTAGGATCTAGTTTTTAGTCATCTGTCAACAACAACAAAAACCTAGCCAAAACCACTTCATCTACTCAAATAAGGTACAATTTTATATTGGTCTTTTATGTGCTATGCAATATGGTCATGTGTCAAGATATTCAGAAACATACATAAACACTAGGGTGGCACTCTACAGTTTCATATTTTGCATAGGGTTAGAATTTCCCAGAATTTCCTCACTGGTTATACTGGCCATTTAAAAAAGACCTTGTACATCTTTGGTATAGTTCAAAGAACCTTTAATTCCCTTTATTTTGGTGTATGATTGATAGGTGTAATATGGGTTATAGAGTATACAGCTTGGCATTCCTCCAGATGTGCACCTTTCGAAAAAGTGCTAGCTCCACTTTATCATTTTCTCTTCCTGAACTTCATAGGTAAATTGTATAAAAAAAAAGAGCCAATAACTTTTTTTTTTACATTTTATATATTTGGTAATTCATTTACTGCACTTCAGAAGCTGGTATTGTCTAGTCTGGCAAAATTCATTTTCCCTATTTTAATAGCTGCTATAGATAGTGTACTTTAGACTAATTCTGGCCAATTTTGTTTAGCACAAGGGATCAGTCATTTAAGTTAGCAGTGTGCTTAGATCATGTACAATTTCCAAAAGTACAATGTTCAAAGAAATATCATCCACATTACATTAATGTAGCATAGAGGTATGCCAACATTCTCTCCATTGTGCATGTTTTTAATGCAAACAACTTCACCTTACAAACGTCACTCTCAAAAGTACATAATAACTGGTGAGCACACCCTAGAACATAAATATAAAATAACCAAGGGATAGATATTCAAGCATTTATCAAAGCCAATAATTAGCCAATTCCATAACAGATGAAAATACTACTTAAAATGTACCATATTTGGCATTGTTTGTGAAAATTAATAGCTACACTTTGTGCAGATGTAAGGGGTTCTATTTTTTTTTTTATTTAAGGTTTAAATATCTTTTGCCATCAAAGGGCTACCTTAATGGATATCTAAGTGCATTAATTAACTAATCAGTCTATCTTCTATACAACATCTAGAATTCTGCCACTGGAAGGCACTAGGACTTCCATTACAGCTATCTCATAAGAAAAACACATCATTTTCCAGCAAACTGAGACAGCTTATAAAGATTCAAAGTCAAACCCCAAATGGACAAATAGATTTTGATGTTAGAGTAGAACCTGTCTTGAAAGACCGCCCCTTTTGCCAATAACTAATGGTCACTTAAGACAGGTGGTCTCTCATAACATTTCACAACATTAAATAATCAATAAATCAGTGCATGATGATACTGGTCAGTCAAAACAGATGGTCTTTCAAGACAGGTTTTATCGTACTGGTTTACACAGAGTATGTCTGACATACTATATCTGTATTGTACTTCCTTATAAGGCAGCATACTCAACCACTCCCATTATAATGTACATCTACTGCTACATTTCCAAAGTGTTTTAGCATTGGGATGACAGATTTGTGTTTGAGGATACCAGTGTTCTTTTACTACTGCAAATATATAGTTAACAGGCTATAGTAACATGTTTCCAGTAAAACTATTTGTGTGCATGAAACAACCAGTAACAGCTTCAATGTTTGCATGACTTAATTTTCAACATGACTTAGTTCAGTTTGCTGCCTAAAAATAGTAACAAAATCAGTAATTAAACTTGCATGTGGCTGTCAGCTATGCAGGAACAACCAATACCAGTTAAATCACATATCTGCCCAACTGCTGCTTAGGAGGACTGTTTACAAGGATTTTTCTATTCTTTTCTAACTGTATGTATGATTTTCATATCAAAATGTAGAATTGCTAAGAAAAAGTAAAAGTTCATGAGAATTGGATGTAGCATACATAACACTGTACATTAGGTTGATTTATGGAGAAAAAAAAGTTGTTTAAACATTATTTAATTTTGAAATACATCCAGTTGTATTAATTGTGTTTCCATCATCTATATGTATGCATAAGCTTGAAACAACATTACAATGATCATGGGGATGTTTTACCAACATTTACAGATATATTCAGCAAAGAGAGGCAGTGTTTATGCAACAAATACGCAGACTTTTCCAATTTGACCTACAAAAATCATAGACGGTATGTAAATTGATGCACCACAATGTTATGTTTTGCTGATTAACAAAAAACAAAAGTTTGGTCTACAAATCGTCGGTGGTACTTAAACTTATTATTATATGCTGATTAACACAAAATTAAGGTTTCGTTAATGGCTAGATTACAACTCTTCCAAACAGAGAAAACATGCGCAAATCAGTGTCTTACACTAATTTATCATAACACATAGGGTTACAACTGAGTGAGGAGCCTGGATCTGACCTTATGTGACCTGCAACTGTCACATTATTTGTAGCAACAGGATGTTAGAACCGTATAATTCACCCCACCCAAGAAAGAGGCAGAAAATAGACACGTGATTTTAAAGTGATTCTCACAAGAAACTATTATTTTATGTGCACTTTTGTCACGCAATGAAGCAACAATTTCTATTCACTTAATTGTATGCCTTGCATTGTTCCAAGATACTTTCAGCATTCGACTAAAAATGGTGTCCAAGGCACACACAAAAAATTCATCCAAAACAAACAAAATTATCTTTTGGACTGTGTTTATAACTAACCAATGATAATAGTATTGTTATTGAAACAGTCAAGCCATCATCATCCAATGAGGTAACGGTTACCCGTAAGATAAAACTAACTTGTGCAGCAATGGTTGAAAACACAACTGGCTATGTTTTCAAGAAGTCGCAATAAGAATGTGACAGTGAACATGCCTTTATGTTTTGCCATATATGTACCGAGGCTAAAAGAAGACTTCCATGACCAAATGTGCAAAAAACAATCACTTTCAGAACAGCACATTGGCAAGGCATCTTGGGTTGCCAGAAGACAAACTGCTGATGCTTCTAGCAAGGGAACTGCCTTATTGGCTTTATTCACATTATATAACTAATATTTTTGTTGTGTATTTAAACAATATAATTATTTTTAAAAACTACTGTAAACTGATCATTGGCTTGAATAAGACTCATAGGTTTGGATTTTTACTCAATTTTTGCCTTAATGAGTCAAATGACTTACATGAAGCCATTTGTTGATAAAACTCTGGTGAGGTATTACAAACTGAATCCTAAATTGAGCAAGGTACGGCACAAGGGTTCAGTTTCTAATTACTTTGTTTAAATAGCATAATTTAGATCAGGGGTATCAAACTCAAACCAGCTTGAGGGGTGCATAAGGGTATTTTTGATGACCCAAGGGCAGCACCACCTTTGTTATCTCGCATGACACCTTGTGATGCCAATCGTTTTGCAGGCCACAGGTTATGACTTGGAGGGCTGCATGCGGCTGTGGGCCACGTGTTTGAGACCCCTGATATAGATTATTGTAAATTTTTAGACATTTTGGTAGATGCTGCAGCCTTACAACCATTAATATCATGAAATCTTCAAATACATTATTTTATCTCCTAAACATTCACCTTTTTCTTCTGAATCAAAATCCATTTCAGATGGCTGGATAAAAAATACAATATCATGTCAAACTGATAAATTATTAAAACATAAATCTCTTGAGATGTCCTTATATCATTCTCAAGGTCACATTATACTACCCTCACAAGACCATGATGTCACATTATCAATACATTACCTTATTACTGTATCATCCTGTGACTAGCAGTTCAAAAAACATTACACTTAAAATAAATGACAATAATGTATTTACTGGCTAATTTAACTTTACAATACAATTATTGATGGTTTTTTGCAACTGTTTCTGGCAATGTTTAACTTTACAATACAATTATTGATTGTTTTTTTGCAACTGTTTCTGGCAACTTAATTTTAGGTCATATAAACATGCAATTTACAGGGTGCCAACAATTTTTAATGACAAATAAGCTAAGCAGACACCTTCACCGTCATTTGAATAGTTGTTTGCAATAAACGAACGCATTAAAGTCAACCATGATACTTTTTATAGGTTGTGAAGATTTGGACTTACTAGCCAAAAATTGACAAAGTGGCTGTCAGGAGTCTTACTGGTGTTTTGTACAAGTGGATGACATTATCAACTCTGCAACAACCTGTATGCTTGAGCCATCTTACACTAAAAGGGTGAATTCACACTAATATAGTGGATTCAGGCCGTTTTCTATTTTATTTTGTATGCTCCTTTATTGTTATAAATTTGGGAGTTATTGGAACCAGAGGCGAGTACGTCTAAAGAATACCTACACACAAAACTTTTTCCGTTTCTATGTGCTGGAATGTTATGATAAAAACTAAAAATTAAAATGTTTAACTGACTAAACATGAAGTTTAACTGACTTAGCTTGAAAATATATCATTCTTTTACAGAATACCTTCATCTAATATAATGAGAGCATCCTTCCTCCGTCCCTCGGCTACCCCCACCCACCAACCCCCTCTAAGCTCAGGGTGTTAAAAAAGCAATTTGATAACAGTATTGCATGATAAACAAAACGTGTTTGTAAAGAGTTATCAGTTTCTTATTTTTCTGCCTTTTAAAATTTGGACCAGATATATGCGATTATATACAATTTTTTTGAATATCCAACCTTTTGTGATTCACTGTTTGAAATGTCCGCCTTTTTAGCGAACTGACCAATCAAGCCCTGATGCTCGTTCTTTACGAACCAAGAGTTAACACAGATCCTATCATAAAATATATAGTTATATTATTTTAGTTGTATGTATGTTTCTTTAGCGAAAAATATATATTATTATTCAGATTTTGATAAATTAGATTTTCTGTATAGTGTTCTAAGTGATTTTTAACAAATGGTTTTTATGGCTATTTTTGCTGTGAAATCAAGGGAAATGAATTTATAGCCTCGAAACCAAAGTATTTTCATAAAGAAATCATGCCGTCGTCGGAAAAATGACCGACTTAAGCAACTTCATTTTTATGGTTTTCTTCGTTTTATCAATATTTTCGTACCTTGTTTTTAATATTTATATTTTATCATTTTTATTTGTACTTGGTATCGCGTTATTTGTATCGTATCGGGGCTATATGCGTAGAATTCTTACTGGAACTGGGAAACAAGATCGCAGAAATGGTATGAGCCAACGCAGAATCGAGAAAATGTCAGGCCGCAGAACAACTATTGGAGGACATCCATTGTCCCCTAAACCACACAAGACCCACAATACCTACCCCGTTTCTCCAAATACATCGTCAAGAACTCCTTTGACCCCTCTTCACAAATCCCCCTGGTCCAACTCGTCCGTTTTGAACAATCACTTGAATGACACCTCAATGAGTATTAAGAAACGGTCAACATGGACTTCAGGAAAGACAAACCCTTCATTTCTGCACAATGAGTCAAATGGGTCACCGTGGTCCAACAGTTTGAGTCAGTCGCACCTGATCAACGATAAAAGTGGTGTTGCTTCTTCCTCCTTGCCAGCATTTCTACCCATGATAAAAAGAGCACTGGGTCTGGAACGCCTGCCAGAACCCAATTACAGGTACTTTTATCAACCTTTGATACGTTTAACTACAGGAAAACCCATTCTAACATGATGATCAGGGTCCTCAGATTGTCATGTGCAATGTATAATGCAATGGTTAGACGAAGTGCTGCATGAGTATCAAAAAAGTTATAAAAGAGGGCGGGGGTGGGGGGGGCAAAAATGAGGGCTTCATTGATGCATATTGGATGAGAAATGATGGAATTGGTGATTACATATCTTGATATTTTCTTCTCTGTACCCATTCATGATCGGTTATGTACATGTAAAATAAAATTGGCAACTGAAACAAATGAATAGTTAAAGTACATGTATATCTCCAACTGGTTTCATTACATCCAAAATAATCCATAATAACTCCATTGAAAATACATAATGAATCATAATTTTTAATTGTCACTAAAGTACATGTATATCTCCAACTAGACCGCTCCGGTGGCCTAGTGGTTAGAGCGTCCGCCTCGGATGCGGGAGGTCGTGGGTTCGATCCCCGGCCGAGTCATACCATAGACTTACAAAAATGGTACTAACAGCTGCCTCGCTTGGCGCTCAGCATTAAGAGGTTAGTGTTAGGACTGGTCGGCCCGGTGTCAGGATAATGTGACTGGGTGGGACATCATGCTACATGTCTGCGGCATGATGCCCCAGTGCTAGACATCACTATAAACTGCCACATTGCAGACATCGTAGCGATATGACTGAAAAATTGTTAAAGCTACGTTAAAAATCCAAATCACATCACATCACATATCTCCAACTGGTTTCATTACATCCAAAATAATCCATAATAACTCCATTGAAAATACATATGAATCATAATTTTTAATTGTCACAGTTTGTTAAGATTAAGTTTGTTAAAACTAAGAATAACAGAAGGAAAGGTTACATTTTAGAATGCAGATGTGTGTTTCTAAGTGGCGTCCGTGTATAAATTTAGACATAGATTTGTTTTTGGTACTGTTCTGTTGATTCTGTTTAAACATGAATACTTGATTCCATGCTAATAAACTTGCATAAACTTACAAAACAATACATGCCAGGGTCTATTCTGTTTTTGCTTAATTCTGAAAAAATTGTACATACAAATGAACCGTATACACAAAATTTGCATGCAATATTTTCCAACTGTATCTTATATCCATATGGAGAGGGGATTTCAAACCTGCCAAACTTATAATGTTACCTTAAAGCTTATTCAAATGACCTTCAGTTTAAATCATGGATTTTTGCATCTGAAAAATGTTTCAAAAGATGATGGGTACAGACCCTGATCCCAATGAACTTCACAAATATTTTGCCAGTAAAACATGCACCAGCTAGATTTGCTATCCCAAAATACCATGGATGATCTTCAGATTGCTAAATTCAGTCATTACATAAATTTACTGAATTAATTTTTTTTCCTATTATTCTGAATTAATTTTTTTCCTTAGTTCTCCCAGCAGACAGGCAATTGTCCCGATACCCAACACAGGGCTTTCTCCAGGTGTGTATCCAAACTTCCGCACCAGAAAACAGGAGAGACTTTCCCTGTCTGAAAGGAACACATCCATGTATAGGAAAACAAACACAGTGAAGATAGCTCCTCCAGATCCTAACAGGACCCTTAGCCCATAGTGAGTATTACCTTATTGTGAAAAGAAATATACTGTGAAAGGGATAAAAAAAAGCTACTTTATATATCAGAAAGGACTTTGCTGCTATTTCATGAAATCAGTGACTTGTTAGTTCATGAAATCAGTGACTTGTTAGCGTTACCAATTAATTGCAAAATATGTATGTATGTATAGCTTTTAAAATCAGCACAATCTTGGCTATATAGTGTTTTGACACCCCAGAAAAGGCATGCAAAGCAAAGATAAAGACAGAAAAGGGGTAAAAGTCTTTTAAATACAAAATCATATTTTTAATATAAAATTCTAAGACCTCAGCATGAACATAATCACAGGTGAAACAGTGTTCCCAGCAGCAGTTGTTTCTTACAACATACACACAAGGTCTGTTCTTAATACCCAAACCCCCAGGTATACATGAGCCTGATGCCTACCACAGGTGAGACACTTCATTCGTGGAAAATTTCTATTGTTTCTTTCATGACATTTTTTTTATGGAATATACTTAAAATATTTGAATTATTTATCAGAACTTATACTGTGACATATTTAAATGTTTTCTGTCGAACAGACAAATATAGCAAACAAGTACACTTTGCAGTCGCAGCTTCCAGACATTTGCCAGTGATGGGAAGTCATTCACTCAGTGCTGGGTCAGTATTGTTAATTGAAAGAGTAGCCATCACTGATTACTGATCTTTTTGAAAAAGCAGTCTGATTTTTTTTATTGATCAGCCAGCTTTATAATAAAAATAATTTCTGTCCCCATAGAATTCAGTATTCTGGCTGATTTTGGCTTTCATTTAACTTGGATTTGTGCACGTCTTCTGCCCTGTAAAATTAATGTTGAATTTTTATGTCACTATAGTGCATCTCCTTTTTGTTCCTATAAGTGTCAAAACGGGAAGGTGTTATCAGCATAATCCTCATTCACATATAAGAGAGTTCCTGTGAGTATGAAGTGTATTTAAACTGTTTGGGACATCCCACGTTATTTAAAAGTGCCATAAATTAGCCATAGCTTAAATTATGAGTGCAACTATGTGTGACTTGCCATTATGTGATGTATACATCACATAGCACCATAGAGATGGCTCCCAAGGAAGCCTAAATCAAGAGCACAAGCGACTTCCCATGATACTTTGGAGATCACTCTTATTCCAGCTGAAATCACAAATGCAACTGAGTGACTTCCCATGATAGAAAACTCATGCTGCGGCTGAATACATGAATCCAGCTAAGTGACTTATTGTGATATTTGATGTGTATTCTGTGCACATCACATAACACTAAGGAGATTGCTCACACGGCAGCATATTCAGGTTTAAAGCCAGCGCAAAAATGTATCACATTGCATGGTGTATTGCTTTATTTCTTTTAATTATTGTCCACTTTTGTGCAATTTTTTTATATATATCTTTATCCTGTTTGATTGGTTTTTAACTTGTATGTACTTATGTTTTATTTCTATCAAGTTTACTACATTTTTGGTGGTTTATTTTTGAAGTTATTAATTGTTTTTAACTAGTCATGTAATTGTGTTTAATTAATATTGTGGTTACTCCTTTTGTTTATTCTGATTTATTGGATTGGTTTGTAACTAGTCATTAATGAATTATATTTAATTGTCCATTTGTTTAACCAATTTTTTGTTATCTGAAACTTTGTGGATTGGTTTTTAACTAGTTGTTGTGGGGTTTAACGCCATTTTTCAGCACATGATACATGGCAGCTAGTATTAATGGTGGAGGAAAATCCCGGGAAAACCCCGGAAAGAACCACCAACCCATGAGAAGCTACTGGCTAGCTTTCTCACATACCCACATAGGTCAAACCCGAGACTCGAACCCACACAGACAGGTGTTTTATCTAGTTGTATATTACTCTGTCAAAGTACATCCACCATGAAGATATTTACTGTTCATAAGAAATATCATCATAGTGTATGTTATATCTCATATTTCTTTTCATTTTGTCCAGTTTTGTACCAGTGTATTGTTGAAACATGTACATCAATTTCCAATTTGATTTTTGCACAATTATAACTCAAGTTGTATGCCATCAGCAGTTGCCAAACTTTGAGGATGGCTTGCACCAGATGTAAGGAACAACCCTATCACTTACAGGGTTTTAAAAAATCCAAGGTTAAGGTCACAGAAAGAAAAATATCCATGAGTAAATTTGGTTCTACATCACAAACGATGACCAAACTTTCTGGAAAGGAATAAGCATATCAGTTTCAGAGGTCAGAAGTCAAGGACAAAGAAAAAGGAAAAGTAGTTTATGCACAGAAATTTTAATTTTTTTAACACATACCTTGGCCAAAATTGGTAGACGGCTTTATTATAACTCAAAGTAGAATTTGGTTTTGCACAGTGTCTTTTGTTTTCAGGTAAGTTTCTAGACCAAACTGTGTGAATGACTTACACTTAAGGTCATAGGCCACAGTATTCATTGTTCTGATAATGATTTGTGCACATAAAGTTTAATTTAGGACTGCATCACTTGACCAAATGTCGGTTAAGATCAATAAGTTAGAGTCAACTATACCCTTTTTGTGCCTCCAACATTTTTGACTGTGAACCACAGAATGCATGTATATTGTACTGTTTATGTTAACTTGTTAACTAGTGATATTGTGCATTGTTAAAGAGTATGGTTCAAGTTCTTTGACTATTTTTTTCCAAAACAAAACTATGATCTCACTACAAACTTTACAACATTTTTCAAAACATTTATCATAAGAGCTTTGATAAAAAATGAAACTCCTGCTATCTGAATGTTTCGTAATATCCCTGTAGAGGATAGGTAAACTGTATAGTTTATAATTTATATTGTCCAGTTTGTCACGATTGAAAGCTGATTCATCATTGACTGACAGATCCACTCCAGATACAAGAGCTGTTGTCACTGCTTTAAAGGAAAGAAGGTAAGTTCATGGCAGTCAGCATAACATTCTTTTCTTTCATCTTTTTATAGCACAACATGTTTCTAATAACTTATCATTGCCATTGATAGGAATTATAAGTGAAGCTAATTTGTTTAGCTTTGTATGGTATTTGTGAAACTTATGATTTTAATGTTTGGGGAATATGAATTACTGTATATTCACAGTTATAAGTTAAGTCCAACTGCAAATTGCACAGATGCAGATCTGTCATCACCTAATGCAGGTCTGTGCAGTTTGTTAAGAGTAATAAGTTGAACAAACAACATTGACCCTGGTTTGCAGGTGCATTATGTTACAGCAGATCAGGGTGTTGTTTGCAGTTGACTGATCTTATAAGTAAATATCTATGGTTATTTTTATGAAGTATAGAACTATTGTACTGCTTGCTCTTTAGCATATACCACCCTTTCTTTCTTTCTAGGTCCTAGTTTTGTGAGGGTTTCATTGCACCTATCAACAGGAACGGGGGCTAAATTTGTACATGTACATTTCTGTAATTTTTTTCTTCTTTCTTTTCTTCATAATTGCAATCAGTTCAGATGTTTTGCACCATGTGTACACAGTGTTGTATGTGGAATCGTGAACCTTCGTGAGTGGATGCATCCTCATCACACAAGTTGGTCACTGTGACCATTAATTCACACTTGTCTTTGGGTGCATTTTGTGTTTTAACTTTTGTGTCAGGCTTTATCTATGCAAAATTATTAAATTTGACGATTGTTTGAATTTCTGTTAGTACCACACTCTTACAACTATAGAAAGTCACTGTGCCCTACATTTCACTGGTTCAGGTTAAGAGTTTGCAATTAGGTCATGATTCTGTAGAATTTTTGGGATATATTATGCATGTTATTTTTCCTAGAATCATGAAACATAGTGAGGGTATGCATCTTGATGAGCACTATCAATCATTTCAGTTGTAGGTCACTGTAGCCCATGATTGAAACTGACGATGATATGCATATCTATTAGAAATATACCCAAACAACAAAAATAATATATTGTAACCTACATTTCATTTTTTACTGACTTTGTTCAAGTTTTTGTTCGAACACTCTATTTAGAATGCTGTTTGCATGATATACTACTTAGAATTATGAAACTTTGTGAAATGCATCTTGATAAGTTGTACAACTTTTTAGCAAAAAGAGGTACTATGACCAACATTTCATGCATCAGTGGCTGTGTTTCAACCATTCCAGTGGCCTAGTGGTTAGCGTGTCCACCTCAGATGCAGGAGGTTGCAGGTTCGAACCACAGCCGAGTCATACCAAAGAATTATAAAAATTTTTACGAACAACTGCCTCACTAGGCACTCAGCATTAAATGGTTAGTGTTAGGACTGGTCAGCCTGGTGTCAGGATAATGTGACTGGGTGGGACATTATGCTACATGTCTGTGGCATGATACCTCCAGTGCTAGACATCACTATAAACTGCCCCACTGCAGACATCGTAGCAGTGTGACTGAATTTTTTTTTAAGCTATGTTAAAACTCGCACTCAGTGGCTATGTTGAGATTTTTCTGTGTTCAGAGTTCATTTATTGTCTTTTGGGTTTAGACAAGCCAAGCAGCATAACTGGTGGAAGAAGAACCCAGAATAACCTAAGTACTCTATTGGTAAATTATATTTCTGCAATAATACTTACTGAACACATTACAAAAACCCTCATACTCTTTCCCCCAACCTGCTAGAGGTCTCAAGTTAAAACGGATTACATCTAGTATAATGGTTGCCAACTACCATGTATTAAGGGGAGTTAACCTATAAGTTACAATTGTATGTTACGTTTCTGGAAAGACATTTTAATAGTCTTTTAAGACAGGGCTGGATTCAAAGGTAGCAGAGAATAATCCTAATGTTATTATGATCAGGTAATTATTTTCAGAGAAACATAATTTACAGTTTTTCATCATTGTATATGTGGAATCAAACTACAACACAGTTTTCTACAGTTTCTTTGTCATTGAAAATGGTTGTGTTTACTCTTCAGTACACTGTCATTTTAGCTGAATATTTAAATATTTATTGCAGAAATTAATAAATCTATAACCCATGTGATTATGATTTGATCTTTCTCCCCTGTCATGAGTCTTCCATATTGGGATTTGAATAACCATTCTCCAGTAGAACTTTTTTAGGACATTTGAGTGTACATTTCATTTTGTACACTACTTGGGAAATAAATGCTGCACTGATTTTGTTGAAAATGTCATCCTTTTTATATTTTTATCAATGATTCACCATTTACTCTTGATTTGTTGACCAAGCTATCATAATTATTAAAACATTTCTTAATGTTATTAAAATTGATGATATTGATTTGCAACAAGCTCATTATTTATAATAAGCATAGCATGTCTTCAGTTCAGTCTGAAGTCAACTGTAATGATCTTTTGTCATTTTGGAGGGGGGGGGGTCTTTTTTATGTGCCCTAATGGTGCCATGGAGGGAACTTCCACATGCCAAAGATGCAAAATAAGGGTCACTGGTGCAAATGTGTAGCTTGGATTGAACCACCACCCACCCACCCCGACCCATTTGATTTGAAGATGTCATCATTTATGCAACCAACATTGGCACCAGGGTCACAACTTGGAGGAAACTGTTCACAGCCAGGTGCTTCAAATTTATTTAGTTGGTTTTTATTCATGGGCCAGTCCTTACCCAACACAAACACTCATCATTCATGACACACAAATACACACACACACACACTGATCACAATTTGAGATCCACACACTATAACCATACATACACTTTATTGACCAGCTAAGATATTTATGCAGCTAACACTGGTCAAGAGTCTTTCAGTACTTGTTGGGAACTTGTGGGTTGGTCATAACCTGAAAAATGTTCATAGTTCCTCCCAAAAAATATACATACATGTACTTGGCATGATGTCACTTACAGTAAGCAACAGAATGGTCATGTGAGTCTGACATATTGCTCCATGGAACAATTCTATAATTAAGTCTACATGGATAAATAGTCATTTTTGTCGAAAATGTACAACATTAACAACATTTCTGCAAACTTTATATTCAAATCAAGCATTATTGTGTAGTTTAAGTTGTCAAAAATGCTATGTTGTTATAACATTGAATCAGACCTTTTACCAGACATTTTGTATGACTTCAGTGCCACATGGACCCTTTGGTGAAAGATCAGATTACATTTTCCCACAAACTTGGATTCTTTTAAGAAGAAATAAATTCTTTATAGGTTTGTATATAAAGTTTTTGTTAAACTGGTCAATATTTGGTAAGCTTTCCTACTATTAGAATGCAGGAAATAAGGAATAATGAACACAGAATGTGTGTTTTGTTCACAGGAAAAGGTCAATAAATTCTCAAGAGGAGACAACCCCAGATGTACCAGTTCACCATGCCAAGAGAAGGTTGGTTTAGCTTGAATTTACAACTTAGACAGCACCTAATAATGCACTTGATTTTTTTTTTTAAGAGGCTGCAGTATTGTTCAAACAAGTTAACTGAGCCAATATTTTTTTATGGTTTCACTGAAATATTTGGGATCAGAGAAGTCACCATCAGCAGGGATTTTCAAATCCACATGCCCAACTCCCTGGACAAGCTGAAGTTAAAGTTTCAAGGTACTTGCCTACAGAAGGAGAAGGGGGTCATGTTTTATTCATAATGCTTTACCATATTTCCTGTAATTTTTGGTACACAAAAAATAATTATTCATATCATAGTATGAAATTTTTTATGTAAAATAAATAATTATTATTTTGTTGTACTTACCATGTAAGAAAAAAAGGTCTACTCAGACAAGGTCTACATGACACACAGTATTCAACAACGGAATATTACTAACATACAGACTAATCGTACATTTTGTTTTCATTTTTCTGTCAACTCAAGAATCCCATTTCGGTAAAAATAAAAGTACTCAAAAAGATTTTTGTTGTTATTAATGAGAGAGAGATGGCAGGAATGACAATAGGTTAGTTGGCAAGACCGACCATCTGCATTTAGTTTATACATCATTGTAGCTTGTTATGGCAAAACAATGAAGAAAATGGTCTGCACATCTATGTATTATTTGTGGCTATAATTTATCGGTACAGTGTTGTCAGGAAGTTACATATGCAACTTGTACTTTTTGAGCAACAGTAACCTCATTATCAAATTCCAATTTAAAAAAATAAAAGAACTAAAAAAGAATGCATTAGTGTGAGTAAGAGAGATAGAGATGAAACAATGTCATGTCTGTGTGCAAGATTTAATATATTGATTTGGGGGATTTTTTATTTGTAGCTTTTGGAGAGAGAGAGAGAGGTTACAGGGCATTTGTAATTTGTATTTTCATTTACCCTTGACAGTTGTGATCTTCCACATTTACTTGAACACTACTATATTCCATTATCATTTAACACCTATTAATAAACCATTAATTCTTGTTTAAATTATTATTTCCATGGCTATGCAGTGTTATTTACACATTAATTAAATATGCATAGAGCTTTTGCCAGGTTATTCTGGCTGACACCAGATTGAGGGAAGAGATCAAATTAATGTGGCTGCCGATAGGGAAATGAGGCTACCAATAGGGAAATGTGGCTACCAATAGGGAAATGAGGCTACCAATAGGGAAATGTGGCTATTCATGGGGAATAAAAAAGATCTGTCAGTATGCTATGAAGGCCATTGTGAGGACAATCGATGATCACTTGTTCTTTGTACTTATCAATAAAGATAACAGTAGAGGAGTAGGATTGATTCTTAATTATATCCAAATTGAAACAATACAAGTGCTTTTATATATATATATATATATATATATATATATATATATATATATATATATATATATATCACTGAATTCAAATTTGACAAAAAATTATATGGTTTTTATATTTTATTTTTGAAATACTTTCATGAAACAGACAACCACTGGTCTGTGGTCTTCATTCTATCATGTACTGAGATATAATTTTATTGGATAAGAAAATATGGCTTCCGAACTCATTTTAAAATGTACATGATGCTTTGTTACAGTGACTGAATTAATGAAGAGCACTCATTAATGATATGACCATTTTCCAATTGGTAATGAAAAGCAGTAGATGTTATAATGACGGAGAGTTTTTCATCTTCTCTAGCCAAGTTTCTTATATGTTAACCCCATTTACAATTTGGCTGATCAATCAGATATTTCATTGCTTGGTCCAAGCGACATCTTGTGGGTTTGATAGTTGCCTTCCTTAGTATGTAATGCCAACTAACCAGTAGAGTGTAAGAGCAGTGCTTGGTACATAGCGGAAAATGGTAGAGGTAATTGATGTAGGATGCTTTGTAAGTTTAACGTCGAAAGTATGACTACATGCCGGAGAGAATCCATTAAAAATGTATTTGACAGCAGAGATGTATTTATACAAACACAGACCAGCAGTGGAAAATTGTCCATTCCAGTTGTATGCACCCCTTCTCATTTAGTGTTCAAATTTCAACAGGTTGATATTGATTGTATCTAGTGCAATTCACAGGCCCAAAACACAGAAATATCTGATCAATCCATCAGATATAGACAGGGTTAACATATTGATACCTTGGAAAATGGGAGATCTTTGCATGAATCATATTTTCTTGCCAATAAAGAAGACAAATAAGGGCGGATTGATGAATGAGGGTAGATTCTCAATTAAAAGAAAAATTTCCCTTTCAACTAGAGATGATCAAAGGCCTTTCTGTACAATTATAAATGGTGTCATTTCTTTATATTTCATTATTAGATACATGATGTTAACATAAGTCTGGTCAGTTTTAACTGAGGCTATAAATTAATATGAAACCAACCCTATATTAGCATCTCAGCAGTTAACAAATCTATTGTTTTAATTATCATGTGCAGAAAGACTCAGGGATATTCCAATTGCAAATGTATATGAAGAGTTATTTCCCTTATCCTGTTTTTCTATTTACAAATGCCACCTATGGAGTTTAATTAGTGTAACAGTACAGTATTATATAACTCGTCCCAATTAATAACCTTATCATTGTCATTCTCTTTTTTATTTAACTGAGTTTGGTAAGGAGATTCGATTTACATAGGCCTTAGTATCCACTAAGAAAATGAGAACCTTGCAATTAGTTTAATTTGTTTTTAAATCTTTAAAGAATTTGTTCAGTGTAAGTTTGAACTTTTGTTGTTAAATGGAAACTTTTACCTGAGGTTCTTGGTGGGAGCTACTGTTGAAAAAAAAAGACCTATTCAGTTTTGTCATATAAAATCCTTAAACTAGTTGTCTCGCACAATATGCCATATGTTATATGGTGCCTGTTTTGCCTCGATCCTTCAGAGGGTGATTTCAACCAAATTATCTGTGATGCTTCATTACACCAATCGCTTGCAGAGTTAATGAACGAACACGTTGGGAGTTTTCCTAGTATAAGCATTGATGTTGCCCAACCTTGTGTACACAAACTTTTCACATTATTGAAATTTCCGTAAATTAAAGACTTTTTACCTCTTGGAACATTATCACTTTAGACCATTCAATATTTTCTTTTGTAGGCGTCAAGAGAGTCAACACTCGAATGCATCAACCTCATCCCTATCATCTCTCCATGAGGCCTTACCAGACCTTTCACAGCACGACTATAACATCCCTCGGCTTGAAACATCAACTCTGAAACGACCATCACGACCCAGCCAGGAGCAGAATGAAGATTATGAGAGTGAATTAAGTGTTAAAAGACCAAGGCAACAAACCAGAAACAATGCAGTCTGGAGTTCACTCAGCTCAAGTAGAAAAATGGTGCAGAGAAGAGAGGTGAGTTTTGTTGTCAACAGACTTTGACTTTAGCTTTGATTTAAATTGATATCTAAAGAAAATTTGCGTTTCAAAGATTATTTAGTGTGTGTATATATATATTTATAAAGCTGGACACCTTCATTGACTTTTCTGAGCAAAGGCTTTTATTTGGAGGTTAGGGTGGTTGCTGAATTTTGGCCACATTCCCAACTTGACAATTCCTAAGGTTAGAAATTCCTTGTTTCATTCTTGGTGTTTTAATTTAAAAAATGTGAAAGAACCAATACAAAACTGATTATTTTGTGGTATTTATTACATGTATTTTACGGGAAATGAGAAACTTTACAGTGCTTTAATAAACACCACTCCCATTTGGTCATTGTAAGAGTACATCATAAGAACAATTTTAGCTTTCATTATTGTGCTCTAGTAAATACCCCCTCCCCCATTTTGGAAAATGTAATGCCCATGTGTGTATTAATTAGGAAATATATAGTATTAGAAAATAGGAATATATGGTTTGGTCGCAAATTTTCATGAATTGTGCATGCTTTATTTCCAACCAGTGTAGAAATTACCCATTTTCCATCTGTACAGTTTTTCTTTTATGGACCACCATTTCTGTTGCTTGAAGGGTGGTAGTAGCCAAAGAATGTTGAATGTGGTTGAACTATAAATTTAGCATTTTTATCCAAAAGAATGTCTAAGCACATTTGGCTGAATGTAATTAGACATATTTGGTTCATTAAAAGATTACACTCCTAGTCTAACTGAATTTGGCATTCCGCAGGTACTTTTGCTCTTCAAAGAACTGAATGGGTAGTCAACAGGGTTTGATAAATGCAACAACTAGATTGTATAAGGGTTTATTTTGAGAAGGAAAAAGACATCAGGGTAAGTATCGTACAATTGAAGCAATGGACTAACTATATTATTATGGGTTGCCAATTGTGTGGGGTATTCTTGAAAATTTCGTCCCCAGCAATCCTAGTAATGTACAGTTAATCAGTAGTAAAATCCTTTTGTACACATTTAAACAGATGCATAATTTCTAACTATAAAATAGAGCTTCTTTTAGCTTTTCCATGAAATCATCTGCTAATTATCTGTCCCTTTACTGTAGACATTAACTGAAAATAATGTACCGTGTTTTCAGGGTGTTGCAGTATCATTTTCACATGCCCAAACATTTCATATATGAAAATATTTCCCCAGTATTATCAGACTTGAAGTAAAATCTGTTACATCATCTCCTCTTGAGTTCACATGATGGCCAACATAAATGTTCATGTAATATTTTATGTTGACCACTCTCTGAAACAAAATGGTTGTTCCTGTTGCAAGTTAGTGAATGCTCTGTTATTTTTATATTTCTAATAACTTTCAAGGTCAAAGGCTATGACCTTGGGCATGTGTAATCAGGCTTAATAAACATGAACACATGGCATTTTGTTCAGCTAGGAAAATTACAAGTAAACTGCACAAAAAATCAGCGGATTATGGTCAGGGTAGTATAACAGAGTTTAAAGTACAGGTTTTAGAACACATGTGCCAAACTCAAGGCCCGCGGGACACATCAGGCCCGGCGTACAATTATATCCGGCCCGAGAGAGAATTTTAGGCAAAAATATTTTTTAATGGCCCTGCAATATAAAGTGCAAATCAAATTCCCTAATTAGCAGCCTTGCCAAACATCCAGCTCTGACAAATTGGCATAAGAGCGAAAATGGGTATGCCAATGATTTTTTTTTTTATTAAGACCTTTTTCTGTTTTAATTTATATTAATATTTAAAAAAGGTTTAATTTTCCGCTTATTGAATGTTTATCCAGTTCAGCCCGCAACCTTACGTGTGATTTGAGTTTTGGCCCGCTGAGCAATTGAGTTTGACACCCCTGTTTTAGAAATAGTGGACACAAGGATTTTGCAAGTTTGTTTTTCATGCCGTCATCATTAGGCAAAGGATATACTAAAGTTACTAAAATTTTGCTGATGGCTTGCATTTTTTTCGAGGTCATGTCATTTTGAGGTCTAGGTCACTATGTTAAAGAATAAAGATGGTTTGCATGAAACATTAAATCTATACATGAACCAAACTTTGTGGATCACTTGATCTTGGATTAAGCATGAAACCTATCAATTTTGTGGTCTGATGTTAAGGTCCCCGTGACTGAAAGAAGAAAATTTTGTTTCCAACCAGTTATGTTGATTCTGCATTCCAGACCTCAGCCAAACTTTGAATAGTGTACACTTGCAGCAAGGAATTAGCTTATTGATTTTTAGATGAAAACAAACAGATCAGGTCACTGTGGAAAAGAAATATGTTTTTTTTACACCAGGAATTCAGTATTGTTATTTGCTGTCCTTATTTTAATGGGAGTCATATTATGGCAGGTATTAGCAATGAAATATGCTACATTTATTCAGATGATTCAGAAGCAAATGCCATATTTATCTTTCATTGTGGTCATGATAAAGTCAAACACATCATAGCACCTTTTACATAGCACAAGCTAACGTTGGTATGTGAGAAAGCCTGCCAGTAGCTTCTCGTGGGTCGGTGGTTCTTCCTGGGGTTTTCCAGGGTTCTTCCTCCACCAATTATACTGGCCGCCATGTATAGCCTATCTTGTGCTGAAAAATGGCATTAAACCCTACAACAACAACAACAACATAGCACAAGGTTTCGTCAATTCAGGTCTTATACTGACCCATGAATGTGCATATAAAGGTAGGATTGAAAAAAAGCTACTCACATGATATTTTAAATACTGTATGTCAGGTATGTTCCATAAGCCTATGATACATATTGTTTCTAGACCTCTGTATCTTGATACATATTGTATCTGGACCTCTGCATCTTGATACATATTGTTTCTAGACCTCTGTATCTTGATACACATTGTATCTAGACCTCTGCATCTGGTCACATATTGTATCTAGACCTCTCTATTATGATATACAACTGCAAAAGCAAAAGCGATATCCATTGCCAAAATGAAATGGGTCTGTATTTTTATCATGTAATACTTGCAGCTCTTCTTTCAGATCTCAGGCAAGGATTTTGCCAAAAGGAAGCTGGATCTGACAGAAAAAGAAAATACAGAATCCTTATCCAAATTTCAGAGGATGGATACAGTCAAATTGACCCCAGAGATAAGCTTTGCGAAAGAACAGAGGTACT
Organism: Sinohyriopsis cumingii; assembly: GCA_028554795.2. Taxonomy (NCBI): domain Eukaryota; kingdom Metazoa; phylum Mollusca; class Bivalvia; order Unionida; family Unionidae; genus Sinohyriopsis; species Sinohyriopsis cumingii. Next base: position 299,586 of record JAPYKE020000333.1, on the reverse strand, counting down.
ATCTACAGTTGCATTCAGTTTCTTTACATATAAAATTTGATGTTGTTTTGTTCGAGCTTAAATAGAAGAGTGTCTGGTATAATAGAGGTGGCAGAGGCTAATAATTATAATGTGACACCTCTCCCTTGATTTCTCCTGCCGAGATGACTTGTAAACCAGTTAAGATATGGGATTAGACATGGACCCCATTTTTGTTCTCTAGAAAACACCAGAAACATTGGCCCTTTGTATGTTGAACAGGAAGAAACTTGCAATAAAACCCGTTTAATGAAACTTGCTATATTGCTCAATTTATTGTGACAAAAAGTGGTTATTACCCAGAAATTTGAATCAGTATCATGAAATATGTAACTTTTAATAACCATATACAGCAGTTTTTAAGAAAGAAATACCAGTTAAATAAAGTTTGTGAAATGAAATTCGTGTTTTAGTTCCGTCTTTCAATTTTGGATTCAGTGTAATTGTCATAAATCAGTATATCCTCTTGTATTCAAACATAAAAAGTGTCTCAGCTATGTCCACATGCACTGGTAACTCACACTTGTTTATGAACCCCATTATGTGTGAGTTGTAATGATAGAGGTGTATCGTGGAAAAGTTCTTTGCCATATATATATGTATATGTGTGTGTGTATGTATATATATATATATATATATATATATATATATATATATATATATATATATATAACCCATGTCTGGAAAGGCTGGATTTGCTTGGCAGTTGAAAATAATTCTTATTGTGACTGAGTAAGTACTCCCAGAGAAACTTGATTTACAATTTTAAAAAATTCCTTCTTGTAACATGCACCAGCAAATATTACAATTTTGCGGGTAGACAAGACAATTTTATCCTGTTCTGGGATATGTACACAGAAAATGCATCATAGTTTGCATGTCACTGGACCTGTCTGGAAATTTGCTATGCATCATGGGTAAAATCATTTAGAAAACAATATTATGCTATCCTTCTTTAACGAGCTGATACATGTGTTTATAGTAGCTAATGAAAGATCCGTTTAGAAATATAAATTGTTTGCAAATTTTAAATCAAGTAAATTTAAAAAGAGGCAAAAGTTTTTCTCATTAATCACAGTGAAATGACACTGATTGGTCCAAATTAAGGTTAATCAATCTCGATCAGTTCTTTTGTAGCAGTCAGAAATATATGCAGGTGTGTGTTTCATATGTTTGTGGCTTGAACAAGAGAAAGAGAGAGTGTTTGTTAATATTACCAGGTCACATACTCAATAAGTGAAATTGGACCAGTAGTCCTAGAAAGATACACTTGATCCAGATGTCTTAATTTTGATACATCCAATCTAATAAACCATTGAAGAGCATTAATTTACCTTTGTAAACAATACCGACTGTCTGACCATCCAATGATAACAAGAACATTCATTTATCTTTGTAAACAATACCGACTGTCTGACCATGCAATGATAATAAGAACATTAATTGACCTTTGTAAACAATACCGACTGTCTGACCATCCAATGATAATAAGAACATTAATTTACCTTTGTAAACAATACCGACTGTCTGACCATCCTATGATAATAAGAACATTAATTTACCTTTGTAAACAATACTGACTGTCTGACCATCCAGTGATAATAAGAACATTAATTTACCTTTGTAAACAATACCAACTGTCTGACCATCCAGTGATAATAAGAACATTAATTTACCTTTGTAAACAATACTGACTGTCTGACCATCCAATGATAATAAGAACATTAATTTGCCTTTGTAAACAATACCGACTGTCTGACCATCCAATGATAATAAGAACATTAATTTGCCTTTGTAAACAATACCGACTGTCTGACCATCCAATGATAATAAGAACATTAATTTGCCTTTGTAAACAATACCGACTGTCTGACCATCCAATGATAATAAGAACATTAATTTGCCTTTGTATACAATACTGACTGTCTGACCATCCAAAGGTAATAATAACATGTGTGTTTCAAAAAGAAAGTTATCAGATGCTTAGACTCATACAGTCACATCAGAAATTGCTGGACTGCCCTGTGATTTGCTAGCTTCAGTTTCAATTCATATTGTTTGTATTTTCTTACTAACATTCATTCCCCCAAGTGACTTGGGGACGAATGTCACAAGAGGCAACTAATGGAGGCAACCATTTTACCTTTTAAGGATTGTCCCCTGGTGACATTTCAGCTGAGGAGGTTTTGGACTTTGTACATGAATGTGATTTATATAAAAGAAAATTTGGCTTTGTATTTGAATGATTTTACCTTTTTGTTTTTGCCATTATCTTTGTTGTTTTGTATGCCTTTGTATTGATATGGTCAGAGATTGAATGGATGAGCCTTCTGTTTGGCATTCTGGTATATATAGAGCTTTTGCTTTGTTGATATAAAAGGTATATGATCAAATACAGAAGTTCATAATTTAGATTCATAATATAGAAAGCTCATTTGTTTCCACATTGCTGCTACATGTGTTTGCAAATTGATTAGCAAAATGTGAATCTAAATTGGTTTGCAAATGTTAATCAGAACTGAAAATTTAAAAATCTTAAGATACTTTTAATGTATAAAGGGAAGATGTCCATGACAGCTTCAGCTTTATGATCAGATTGTAACAAAGGGTTTTATATCAGTAAGGGTATGATGGTAAAGGCAAGATGGTAAAAGTAGGATTTTAAAGTTAAAGGCAAGATGGTAAAGGTAAGATTTTAAAGGTAAAGGTAGGATTTTAAAGTTAAAGGCAAGATGGTAAAGGTAGGATTTTAAAAGGTAAAGGTAGGATGGTAAAGGTTAAGATAGGAACATTGTTTATCTTACTTAAACACAAGTTCCTTTCACTTTCAGTAAAATGAAACCAGATCGAGACAGCACTGAAAGCCCAGATTCTTCATTGAATGGTTCAAGGGGATTAAAGGTAACTACCACAAGTTGTTTGTTTTTTTGGTTGCTTGTATAAAAATAATAAAGTGCAATGCCTGACAAGTAATGAAATTTGAAATAATTATTTAAATAGTTACAATCTTTTCAAGGTTGTTGCATTGAAACCTACTTGGGACTGGGGGTGGTGGGGGTATTTGTGGTTATAGTCAGACTGAACTTTCTGTGTAATCAGAGTACCCAAACATATATTGGTTACAGGCTGTCCTCCCACGGTACATTATCCTGTGAATCACTTAAAATTTTTGGATTCTTAATTTCATAATTTGTCATTTGCAGTAAATGGGATTAAGTATTGCACATCAATGTATATATCTTTATAAAAGATAATGAGGAGATACAGTTCCATGCATTTTTGAGCATCCGGCTTAAAAACCACTGTAGTAATTAAGTTGATTAGGCAGTGTATACATTAGTAACAGTTGTCCCTAAGTTTTTAATCTTGAAGATGCTAACATCCCTCTGGAAAGTAAAGAAGAACAATATATGTTGCATTAATTGCATTAAAGTCTGTTTTCAATCCATTATGAATCGTAGACCAACTTGGGTCTTTGAAAGTATTTGGTACAATTACAGTATAGCTGAGTCAGCCAATGAGAGCAGGTGATTCCAATAACTTTGTGCATTCTCAACCAATGAGAGCAGTGTATTTTCAAAACATTCAAGAGTGTTACCGTCTTCGTGCTTACTAATTCAAACGTGATTTTTTAAAGTATAATTACTCTTCTTTGGTTCAGGTCTTGATGTCTGTTAAGGGCTGTTCAAGTCAAACATACTTGGGACCCATGGAAGGCACTTTCATCATGGAATAGTCACTGACATGTGTGATTTAGAATTTTGTGTCATTTTGAAAGAAACCTTTCGATCAGTCAGTGTCCTGGCATTCATTTTCTGTTTTAAAAATGCCTTCATTGTAGAGTTGCACCATATTACCAGTTTGCCTCTGTGGTTTTTTTTTTTGCATGGTATGTACCATGGTACTTTTTCACTGTGCCATTACTTTGGTAGTTTTCATCAGTACAGAAAACTTAATATGACTTAAATGAAGCTTGTTTTCATTATTTATGACACAATAGTTCAAAACACTTTTTTTTCTTCTCAAAACAGCTGTAGCTATCACAATTTAATAATGATATTACAACTATAATTTTATTTTTGTTCCTTTAATATAATGTTTGACTTGCACGTGTGAATGTGTTCAGTATGTATATCCCTCTGTAAGACTGCTGATCATCCTATGATTGTCAGGACTGCAGTTATTTTATGTCTGAACTTTACATAAATTTCTCACTAAATGTTTTCTCCTTTGTCAAGTACATGTGTTTTATATTTACTGGCCTTTTCTGATAAATGTCTTGCTGGTTGTTGGCATCCCATTCAAAGTTTCTCTACCTGTTATATCAGTATAGATTATAGATTTCAGTATTAGCACTCCTTATTTGTGTCAATAAGCCCTCTAGCCCAATGTTTTTCATTGTATCAGCACTCCTTATTTGTATCAATAGGTCCTCTAGCCCAATGTTTTTCATTGTATCAGCACTCCTTATTTGTATGAATAAGCCCTCTAGCCCAGTATTTTTCATTGTATCAGCACTCCTTATTTGTATCAATAGGCCCTCTAGCCCAATGTTTTTCATTGTATCAGCACTCCTTATTTGTATCAATAGGCCCTCTAGCCCATTGTTTTTCATTGTATCAGCACTCCTTATTTGTATCAATAGGCCCTCAAGCCCAATGTTTTTCATTGTATCAACACTCCTTATTTGTATCAATAAGCCCTCTAGCCCAATGTTTTTCATTGTATCAGCACTCCTTGTTTGTATCAATAAGCCCTCTAGCCCAATGTTTTTCATTGTATCAGCACTCATTTGTATCAATAAGTCCTCAAGCCCAGTGTTTTTCATTTTATCAGCACTCCTTATTTGTATCAATAGGCACTCTAGCCCAATGTTTTTCATTGTATCAGCACTCCTTATTTGTATCAATAGGCCCTCAAGCCCAATGTTTTTCATTGTATTAGCACTCCTTATTTGTATCAATAGGCCTTCTAGCCCAATGTTTTTCGTTGTGTCAGCACTCCTAATAATATTTGTATCAATAAGCCCTCAAGCCCAATGTTTTTCATTGCATCAGCACTCCTTATTTGTATCAATAGGCCCTCAAGCCCAATGTTTTTCATTGTATCAGCAATAGTATAAGCTTAATAATTTCACTTCAGTTACTGGTTTTAGATTACAACTTATACCACAATTAACATGCACATAACAAAATCATCATCTATTTGACATTGACGATTTAATTTACGAGGGGTGTGTGGGGGCTGTGACTTTTTTTATGCTGAAATATTTCCTTTTCTTTAATTACAAGATAAATAAAGATTTTATTCCCCATATAATATCATGGATATAAATGGGTGTTAATTTGCTGTAAAACAGAGTAAAATATTTTTTTCATCAAGTGACAGATGGAAATTAAACAAAAAGGTGTAAAGCCCCTGGCCCCAAAACATTCAGTTGTTGGTCCCTAATATAATTGGGAGCTAACGAGCTTATTTTCCTAACATTAATGTATTCAGGTAAGTATTCATGGAATAGCAGGATTTATTGAAAAATTTGCTTTTTGTCAGATTGGCATGTGAACTTGGGAAGATTGCAGCTGATAATACTACCACTGTAGTGTTATAATGTCATTATTAATTGGTATGTCACTTTGTCATAATGTCATGTCATTGATTGATATATCACTATCATATCATGTCACAAACTTGTATGTCACTGTCAAAGTAACATGGAAGACTGCAGATGATAATACAAGATGTTTACCATTAGAAGTGTTATTTCCTGTCATAAATTGGCATCATGCTGTCATTTTGTTATGAATTGTTTTGTCACCTGTGTAATAATGTATTGTCATAAATTGGTAACAAATAGTGGCATCTCATGACCACATATTGAGTCATGTGGCTATAAATAACATCAATATCTCTGGATGAAGAGAAATGAAATTTATGACACAACAATTAAATCTTTATGCCACTTGCTATATGTATAAGGAGCTAGTGGCAAATCATCAAAAAATGCTAGTCAAATTGTATTAATTGCAAATGTAATAACTACATGTTTAATGGCCCATTATCAGTAGATCATCTCTCTCTCAGATCAACCACTCTGGTGTTCTTGTGGTTGGGGTATCCGTCTCGGATGCAGGAGTTTGTGGGTTCGATTCCCGGCCAAGTCATAGCAAAGACTTAGAAAAATGGTACTAACAGCTGCCTCACTTGGCGCTCAGCGTTAAAAGGTTAGTGTTAGTACTTGTCGGCCTGGTGTCAGGATAATGTGACTGGGTGGGACTTCATGCTACACGTCTACGGCATGATGACCCAGTGCTTGACATCGCTATAAACTGCCACGCTGCAGACATAGTGATATGACTGAAAAATGATTAAAGCTACGTTAAAAATCCAAATCATACAGACTCTCTGAGATCCTAAAAATGTAGGATTAACTTAAATTTTGAGCTGCTTGTAAATTAAGGTAACCAGTTTACATATCGGTACACAAAGCATATTGTTATTTTCAGGGTTTGGAATCGGAGCCATCCAGACCTTCCTTGTTAAAGAATTTATCATCCTCCAAGAAGAGTTCCTTGTCCATTTATTCAGAGATGAATACTAGGCCAAGAAAGGTATTGATGGATACTGGGAATTCATTTATTTTCGTGGTGTTGGGGAAAACAATATTTTATCAGTGCCAGATTGGGGGGGGGAGCATTTTATATTTACAGAATAATTATTGTTCATTAGGTCTTTAAATGCATGGTTTACAACAGCCACAAAATCTCAGAAAAAGTTGAATATTGTATAATTGCAGTTATCCTTATCTTGCTCCTTCAATAATGGGGACATTTTTAATTTTTTTCGTCTTTTATTGTTCACATTGAACAAAACGAATGACAGATTGATGGAGTTATTCCCCTTGTATTATAAGCATCCATTCCAGCTTTTGAGTACTTCAAGATGAACTTTTTTTGGGATAACAGTAAAATACAAGTGAATGATCAGAAATACATTATTATTTTCTTTGGACAGTTGTATGATATCCATCATGAAATTTTGTATGATTAGAAACTGTATGTGGTAGTACATTATAGCTTTTGTTTTGATCACTGCAAAATCTATTTTAGGTGCCCTATGCCAATGTCCTGGCCACGTTGGAGGACTACGACAAAGACAAGGAGGCGGAACATAAAAGAGTAGAGCAAATGCTGCAGGATGTTGACGAAACCTTTAAAGAAAAATCAGGTCTGATACTGATGTGGATTTGTTTGAATCAAATATTAATGCCATGCACACTCAAAAGATGTAAAGTTTCACAATTATTTTTAAGTTATTATTTACAGTAATAGTACAAACATACATAGTGAAAACATTAACTGTTTCAGCTTCAAAATTGCAAAGGAAACATTCCACAAGCAGAACTATTCAGTTGCCTCCTTTTTTTGCCAGACAACAGATCTTCCAGGAAAGCATATTATTCTGCATATAATTTCATTACAAAATCAATAGTGGGTTCAAGTCTCAGGCTTAGCCGATGTAGGTGTGTGAGAAAGCTTGCCAGTAGCTTCCCAAGGATCGGTGGTTCTTACCAGGGCTTTCCCAGGTTCTTCCTACACCAGTTATACACTGGCTGCTATGTATAGCCTATCATGCGCTAAAAATGGCATTAAATCCAAAATAACAACAAGAAAATTGATAGAAGACCTTTTTCAGTGCTTGCCAAATTACATGATACACAACCCTGTGGTCAGTTTTGTTTGACATGGAATGAATAATAAATGGGAGGCTATATACGTACATGTTGTGTACAATATGAAATATTGCATCAATGTATGGAAAGAAAGAATAAAGTGATAGCCATTGATATTACTCCAGTTCTTTCAGCGAAACTTGAGATAGAGTAAATGCATCATTTCAGGTTAACTGTATATTTATACATGGTAATGTTTTCATGAGTTATTTGAGTACATGATACAAACTTTTAATGCAGTGATGTAATCCAAGAAAAATATGATGACACTTCGCAGATTTAAAAAATATCAATGCCAAAACTGTAAAAGCGAACAAGATTAACCCATCATTGTTGCACTGTTAGTGTATTTTGTACTTTTACTTTCATTTGTCGAGCGAAAAGATTGTGTGTTCACCAGATTTGGGGGGTTTGGAGAAATAGTGTCCCCACCCTTGGGATCAGATGTACAACACTGGGTAAATGGGGGGGGGTCTTTCTTTTTTTTCTTTTATAGAAACCCCCCACCTGTCTCTCTTACAATCTTATGCACATAGCAGATGTAATAAGAGGATGGTCAGAAAAGTATTTACAGCACACACAGGAGGGTCATGATAAATGTAGAGAGTGAAGCAATATTGACTAAAATGGGGCAGATTTCGTAAAAAGTGAGGGTGTTTTTTACTGGATGTGATTTTGCAATTTGGGTGAAAAGTAGGGGTGTTTTTTATTTGCGGCAAATTTGCAGTGGGACAATTTTGTGATGTTATCGGTTTCTGGTCTGTAACTTCAGAGGATGCTGCTGCAGCTGCAGTATACAAGCAATACAGTTTTTTTGACATATCAAAGAATATACAGGTAAAACCTATTAAACGAATTGCTTGGGGTCCAAAGAATAACATCATGATATAAGCGAGATTATGTTTAAAAAACTTATTAAAAACTTCCCCATAGAAAATGTGCACTGAAATTTCACTGTCATCAGTTTTGACTAACCTTTTGATCATATATTGTTTTGTTTGCCGGGTTTCATCAAATATCAAATATACTTCAGTTTTGAATTGTATACATACCATTATGGCAAAAAAGGTGCATGATGAAGTTAAGCCAACATTAAATGCATTGCTGGGATTCAAAATCTGCTAGGTATACGAATAATCAGCTTTTCCGAGAGCATGTATTTAGGATGTTAAAAAGAGAGGTCACCTTAAATTAAAAAATGGGAGCCATGCTGCCATTGCGTTATAACAAAGTGCATTATAACAGGTTTTACCTGTACAACATGAAACTTGCCAGAGCACCAAACTTTTAGAAATCGGCTAATAATAACGTATTTCATAAAAAAATATTTGAAAGGTAAATAGATAGTAAAGATTATAATTCAGTCGAATATGGTCAGTTAGTTTAAACAGTAATCCTTTTTTTAAGTCACCGTATAATTGGTGCTGGTAGGAATTTCTTTAAAGAGAAAATAGTTTCTTTCTTCCCTAATAAATATTATTATTATTTATTATTATTATTATTATTATTATTATTATTATTGTTTACAGGTACATTGCAGACGTGCTATCATTTAATAATAATTTTCAAAGTGATCATTTACAAAATTTAAGTTGCCAACTTCCTCTTTATTCATTATATTTTATTAAAAATCCGTCTGCATTGTTAGATTTGATTCATTATTGTTCCTTGTAAATTATACAATTTTGATTACAGTTTTGTGAAGAAAATATCAATGTACATTTTCATTGTTAAATTATAATATTGTGATGACGTCATGATTATCTACAAGGGTCTTTTCTCAAAATGTGTTTTTATCCCACCCCACCCCACCCTACCTCTCCCTCTGTAAATATGAAATTTCTGCCTGGAGCACTGTATGTGTGTACTAGTGTTATATATATCCTGATAATACTTTGATTCTCTTTAAAGCACACATGTGCACAAGTTATTGAGTGCTGTCGTAAAGAAATTCTAAAGTATAAACAGCTGTTTTAAAGTGCTTTGTATAATCTTAATTGAAGGCCAAAAAAATATATACATGTGTTTCCTTCTGCACTGGTTTAAAAATTGGGTAGGTAGCTAAGGATTTTTTATATATAAATGATACACTTTTTATTTAAACATTATATATATTATAATGAATAGTAGCTATAATGTAGAAAGTGCTTCAGTTACTGGACCTAACCATCTCATTTAGACATGCAAATCAATTTCAGAATTTTTAAAAGCGTTTTTTGTGTTAACAATATTTTTGGGGTTTTTTTACCTTGGGAAAAGAAGTGTGAGGGTTTTTCCAAAGACCCAGAGCTGGTCTGCCAACCCGAAACACATTTTGTTTGACCTCATAGCTCAGTATTCAGACTTAATGACCTTTAATTTATTTTTCTTTCAAAAAGTAAAGAACTACATATGCTGTCTAATTTTATTTATGAGTGAAATTTGGAAATGTCTTTTTCTGACAACCAGTATAAAATAAACACAATTTCAGGGACGTTGTTTGGTTGCCATTGAATTAGCCCCAATTTCATCAGGATAGAGAGGCACTGTCATTCTGTGGTTACGGTTTTGGACTTGAAGAGTTCTGATTCAGTTCTTTTAAGGACTTTGTACACAACACCTCTGCATTGAATCAAACTGGAACTTCTACCATGTTGCAGGGGCCCCTTGTGGCCAAGTGGTTTAAAGAGATCTCCAATACAGATCTGTGTCTGTGTGGGTTCGAGTCTCAGATTCTGCCAGTGTAGGTATGTGAAAAAGCTTGCCACTAGCTTCTCTTGTGTCAGTGGTTCTTTCTGGGGTTTTTCCCAGGTTCTTCCTCCGTAATACTGGCTGCCATGTACAGCCTATCATTTGCTGAAAAATGGCATTAAACCCCACAACAACAACAACCACCACCACCATGTTGCATCTTTTGAGCAAGACACTTTACTAGACTAGGTTATGCATAGTATAACCTTGGAGGTGTTGCTGTGCTGCAGAAACCCATCAGTATGGAAAATCAAGGAATAAACATTGATAGATTAAAAACATAATTTTCAGGAGTAAATTCTTCATGAAATTGGACTGTTTTACATTGGGGCAAGGGCAATTTTGGTCCAATCAGTCTCCTAAAGATATCAATAAATTTGTACTGCATGAATTGAAAATTAGTATTAAAATCATCAGCCATAAACTATTACATTGAGTTCATTTTCCTCAATTTTACCCAACTTTGTTTTTTTACATTAATATTTTATCTTTTTTCAGCTGCAGATAAAGTCAAGTCCATTTATGCTACAACAGTGACAAGTTCTTTTACTACAGCCCCAATTTCCACCACAACAGCAGATATACCTACGTCATTAAATTCCAGTTTGGGTCTGAAATCTACTTCACAAATATTAACCACATCTTCTGAACCTACAACTGCTGTTTCTTTAGCAGCAATGGTAACAACAAACACAGTAGCTCCAGTCCCTTCCATAAGCTTGGCTCTGCCAAATGGAGAAATCCCCAAAACTCCACCAAAAGAGGTTATTCCTCAACAGGAGTCTGGAGAAGGCACAAAAACAATAAATGTGACAGCGCCATCTAGTGCATTCCCAGGATTTATGTCATCTAATCAGAACAGTGGTGAGACTCAGACTCCGATTCAGATTAGTCTGATGAAGACTCCAGGCTCACAGGAATCTATAAGTACCATAAGTTCATATACTGTGGCAAGTTCAGCGGCAAAGCCAGGATTTATTTTTTCAGCAGGCACAACAGGTGTGGCTGTGACCAGTTCATCACAACCTCAGTTCTCATTCAAACCTGTGTTCCCACAATCAGCAACAGCAACTACCACAACAGCCTCAACTGGTATTGCAGAAGGATTTAATTTCAAATTTTCAGGAGGTAAGTTGCAAAGATGGGATGTTCAAAAGTTTTAGCTGATTTGGCCATAAGGCTGAGTTAGATTATGTTATAGTCTGTGTCAGTCAGTGTTTGTTTCAACTCTTAAGGCCATGATTCTGGTTGGATTTTGGTCAGACTTGGAATATAGGCTAATATAATCAAGGTCTCAGATGAGTAAGATTCTTGCATATTATTAAGGTGAATTTGAATCAAATTGACTGAGCTTGTTGCTATTCTGTTGGCCATATTTTTTATCCAATTTTGCTATGCTTGTGTAATAGGAGTGGAGACCAGTTTCTACCATTCACAGTTAAGAATCAAAACCAGTTCATCTATCTCTGTCAGGTACATCATACCATGAAACTGTAAAGTCTGATCCAGCTAGGCTGGTTAGCAAGTGGCCTCATGTACCTAGTCTGCTACACTTGGGCTTATATCATCACATTCTCAGAAGAGTTCAATAATGGGAAAGATCCAGACCTTTCATTGAGGTGATCTTGGATCTGTAGCTACTTTGGTGACCTCATTTCTGATCCAGTTTTGATCAAACTTGAAATATAGGCTTATAAAATAAAGGTCCTTGACAGATTCGATAATAGTGATTCATGAGGTGATCGTATAAAATAAAGGTCCTTGACAGATTCGATAATATTGATTCATGAGGTGATCTTATAAAATAAAGGTCCTTGACAGTTTCAGTAATATTGATTCATGAGGTGATCTTATAAAATAAAGGTCCTTGACAGTTTCAGTAATATTGATTCATGAGGTGATCTTATAAAATAAAGGTCCTTGACAGTTTCGATAATATTGATTCATGAGGTGATCTTATAAAATAAAGGTCCTTGACAGTTTCAGTAATATTGATTCATGAGGTGATCTTATAAAATAAAGGTCCTTGACAGTTTCGATAATATTGATTCATGAGGTGATCTTATAAAATAAAGGTCCTTGACAGTTTCGATAATATTGATTCATGAGGTGATCTTATAAAATAAAGGTCCTTGACAGTTTCAATAATATTGATTCATGAGGTGATCTTGCATCTGATTGGCGGTTTCAGAAAGCCCTATATGATACAGTTTTGATTCATCTTGATAATAGATTGAAATCAGATGACTACAAAAACGAACAACCTTGCAAATTGTTGAGGTTATGTTGCAAATGATTGGCTGAGCTTGCAAACACTTAAACAACTCTGATCAGATTTTTATCCACATATATTAATAGGCATATATCATAACGATATAAAATAGCTTTTATTATTAGTGATATTTATCCATGTTAATGAGGTGATCTTCTTGCCGCTTGAGATGACATTTTATCAGACTTGGTAAATAGACTCCTTTAGTCAATATGATGGATGAAGTTAATCTTGCGTCTGAGTTTTTCCCATTTTTTTTATCAACGTAAGTGCCCATTTCCTTTATGAACTGCTTCATGACAATAATGAGTTTTTTAATTTTTTTGCCTTGATTACATCAATGATGAACTTGTTTGTGTAATATTGTGTTTGAACAAAGCAATTATACTAAAGCAGCAGCTTGTGTTTGCATTAAAACAAGAAAAATGTACGTCGTGATTACTTTATTTGAATTAGTCATCAGATGAGGTGATCCACTTCATATGGATAAAATGAGTTTACTAAAAAAAAAATTGCAAGTAAGGTCATACGAAAGATTCATTGAAGAAAAATTCACATGAAAGTTGAAGGATAAATCTGAGGCAGCCACTGAGCTTGATTTAACTATTCCACTAAAGAGACAAGCCAGACTCTGTGGCAGCTAGAATTGTTAAATATCACACAACAAACATACATGCCAACCATTACACTTTTGGCGTAATCATTGTTTTTTCCGCTAAATTACGCCTTACGCATAAATGTATTCGGATTACGAGTTTTCTATATATATATATCCCCCTCCAAAAAAATTAATAATTTGTTTTCTCATTTTTATTAACATCCCATTAATCCCACAGACTGTATTCTAGAAAAGATGGCTTCTATGTAACTACGACAGAAGATTATGCTTGTCCGTAGATTTACATGCACTTTTCTAAGTTTTATGTTCTACTTATAGCAGTTGCCCTATTTCCAAGAAGTAAGCTGGTTCTACTTTCAAACTTTTGCCCTCGGTTTCTATTTATAGCAGCTGTATGGCTTAGTTAGGAGAGAACAGACTGGTTTTCTAACTTGTAATCTTTGCTTGCAGATTCTTTGTTCAAATTGATAACTGGTACATAACCATTCTGTAGGTATTTGGCACAAAAAGTCAAGTTGGATTTATTCTAGTTGATGCATGTGTTAGAGCATAAATATTTTTTCAAATAATTTCACAGATTGATTAGAAAAGATGAAAAATTGATTCAGAGATGAATAAATGAACTACACATTACAGCATTCCATTCTAAGGGCAGCTTCACGCCCCTCGCAAGCTGTGTGGAAAGATTTTAATATTGGTCATGGTGATAAAACAAAGAAACCTTGAATTAGCTCATTTTACTAACTCCAGTACTAAGGTAGTTTCTTTTTTACAGCAGAACTAAATTGTGGGCACCAATTTTATAAATGCAGAGGTGTTGTGTACAGAGTCCTTAAAAGAACACGGACTACCCCTAGCAGTAGAAGACTACATTGGTTCTTTGTTCAGACTGATTCCAGAGTTGCAGAAAATATGCATGTGCAAGAACAAAATCATCTAATATTGTTAGGTGTTTAGCAGAAGATAATTTACTTAAAATTGCAGAAACCATGAAAATTGGGCCGTTTAATATTGCAACAGACAGGAGTAGTGATTATGATTACAAAACGTTGTACCCAGTCTGTGTATGAGACTTTGACAATGAAAAAGGCAAAGTCAGAGTGTTCTTCTTTCTTTACCAGAATTAACAGTAGATTCCACTGGAGAATCAAGTTTTATTTGCTTGATAATTGTTTGAATAAATATAAGACGGCAGAACTGTATTGGGTTTTCAGCTGATGCTGCATCAGTGACAACTGGAATTCATAAAGGAGTTGCATTCTGTATTTTGAAAAATGTCTCTATCATTGTACATATCAGGTTGTCTCTGTCATATGATCCACCATGTTGCAGGAAAAGCTGCTTATAAATTAGAAGGAGAACTCCTGAAGTATCAAGCTGGCACTCTACCTGACAATGTACTTCATGGGGACAGAGTTGATGTGCAATGGCACCTTATTTACCAGCTAAAAGACCCAGTAGCTGGAAGATATAAATTTCCTCCTCTTTGTTAGGTTATGAAAGGAATATTGGTTCTTTACCATTCTAATGCTGGCAGTGAGAGATTGTTCAGTATTGTTAACAAAAGTACACCTGAATTTAGATCCAAGCTCTGTAATCCAGCACTTAGTGCTCTACTAGTGTGCAAAACATTCATAATCTCAACTGTTACAAAGTGTTTTGAAATGCAATGAGAGTCTTGCTTTTTAAAGCTCAAAGCATTCTATACAAAAACTTGAAGCAGTAATTGATGTTAAAAGTCCAGAGGGATAAATAAATCATTTTGTACGTATGCTCATTGAATTTTTTTCATGTTATATGTGGATTACTCTTTTTCTGCTCGGATTATTCTTTTTGTCAACTTGGATTACACTTTTTCCTCGCCAGGGGTTGGCATATATGAACAAAGAGACAAAGACATGTTGATAATTAACTATTGCTTGAACTCATTTGCTCAATTAAAGATGTTTTGCAGTTATTGCAGACAATATCCCCAGCTGGCACAGGTTGGAAATTCAGCTAGTTTATTTATCAATGGAACTGACAAATGCTGTATTTAATCATATAAATCACGTGACAATTTTGGACCTCAGATATCTGAAGCACAGTATAATGATGACAATAGCCAGTATGTGCAGAAAATCACTAAGTTAGAGTTGCTAACACTCCACTAGGAAAGGCCATTTTAAAACTAAATGAGAATGAAATGAAAAACAATAAAACAAAAGATCTCTTTAACACTAACCCAGTATAGAAAACTTTTTTTTATATGGCAGGGTTGGTCCAGGCTTTTAAAATGTTGTTGCAAAAAAAATCACCAGCCTTAATATTTTGTCACGAATTTTCAACAAACTTTGCCAGAACAAGTACAGAATATTTTTCCAAGTCTATTAATGTAATAGTCAATGAAAATTGAAAAAGATGGGATAGTTATTACTTTATTGACGTCAAGCAATACAGCCAGTTTTACCAAAAAAATCATTACATGACTATTTTGCACTACTTCCATGGTCTTTGCATCCCACAACACCCATAGGTATAACTATTGTCACCTGAAATAAATGCATTATAAAATGTAAAATATCTCCTTTCCTGACATCTACAGTCTCTCATTTTTTTATATATAGAAACAGGTATTAAGCAAATCTATATTATGTATATTATTTTCCAAAACAATAGTTTTGTAAGGAACTTTAGTTAATGACATTTTATTACTAAAACCCTATGATCGTACTTTGCAATGTATGATGAGTGATGTATAATGCGACCGTCAATTTCATGCATTCAGGAATTAAATGACACCACCACCCCATTTCTAGCTTTACAAAGTACATCTCCATCAACCAAGAGTTCAGAAATTTATTTTTGCTGCATTTTACATGCTTTGCTATTAGTGAATTGTTTCCTACATCCCAAGAATCATCACTGAATGCTGTAGATTTTTTTCTCAACAAGCAAACTTGATCTCCATTCCCACCAATGAAACTTACGAGTCAACACCTGGCTATAATGTACAGTATGTGTGTGTTGGCATCAGTTAGTCTCGAGAGACGATGGAACTGCGCCCATGAGAGATGTCCCAGTTGGTGGTTGTGCAGCGTCTGCTGTGGCTAAGTAGTCCAATGCGGGAGTGGCAGTCCCTGCTGCACTTGAAGGTTGTGTCAGGTGTTGGTTGAAGCTGCTTCTTCTTCCTCTGCGATCGTCTTTCATCAGCTAGCAAGCGTTGCTTGTCCTCTCCGGCTTTCAGACCAGTGATCAGAGCATGTCGCCAGGTGTTGACATCAGTATCAAGGGCTTTCATGTCGTGCTTACAGACATCCTTGAGGCGGAGATGTGGCCGTCCGATCGACCTTTTGTCAGAGGCAAGTTCTGAATAAAGAATGTCTTTGGGGATCCGTCCGTCATCCATCCAACATACATGGCCCAGCCATCTGATGCGGCATTGGCGGAGGAGTGTGATCATGCTGGGAATCTTGGCACGCTTGAGCACCTCGTTGTTTGTTACATTGATCTCTCCAGGTGATCCTGAGTATGCGTTGGAGGCATCGCATGTGAAAGGCGCTCAGTCTTTTCTCTTGTGAGGCGTACAGAGTCCAGGTTTCACTGGCATACATGAGAGTGCTTAGCACGGATGCATGGTACATGGTGATCTTAGTGTTCATGGTCAGCATGCTGTTGTTCCACACTCTCTGCGACAACCTGGAGAGAGTTGTTGATGCCTTTCCGATCCCCTTGTTGAGCTCAGCATCGAGCGAGAGGTTGTTGGTGATGGTAGAGCCGAGATACATGAACTGACTCACCACCTCAAGTTCGTAGTTGTTGATGATGATGCTTGGGGGGTCCGCGTCCTGAACCATCACGTTTGTTTTCTTTAGGCTTATGGTTAACCCAAACTCATCACATGCTTTAGCAAAGCGGGCCATCAGGTACCGAAGCTCAGCTTCTGTGTGGGTGGCTAGAGCAGCATCATCTGCGAAGAGCATGTCCCTGATGGTTACTTCACGCACTTTGCTCTTTGCCTTCAGTCGTGCCAGGTTGAACAGTCTGCTGTCTGATCGTGTGTGCAGGTAAATCCCTTCTGTGGACGTCCCAAAGGCGTGCTTGAACAGGACTGCGAAGAAGATGCCAAAGAGCATGGGGGCAAGGACACAGCCCTGTTTAACTCCACTGCGGATGTCAAAGGGGTCGGATGTTGAGCCATCATACTGCACTGTGCCTTTCATGTCATCGTGGAAGGACTGGATCATGCTTAGCAGCTTTGGAGGGCAACCAATTTTCGCCAGGATTGTGAAGAGTCCATCTCTGCTGACCAGATCGAATGCCTTGGTGAGGTCTATAAAGGCCAGGAAGAGGGGTCTGTGTTGTTCTCTGCATTTTTCCTGCAGTTGCCTGACAGAGAAGATCATGTCGATTGTGGACCTCTCTGCGCGGAACCTGCACTGCGACTCTGGGTAAACTCTGTCAGCAAGCGTCTGCAGTCTGTTCAGGATGACGTGTGCGAAAAGTTTACCCACGATGCTGAGAAGTGATATGCCCCTGTAGTTGTTGCAGTCACTTCTGTCGCCCTTGTTCTTGTACAGGGTTATGATGTTAGCATCTCTCATGTCCTGAGGCACTGCCCCCTCGTCCCAGCACTGGCACAGGAGGTCGTGCAGGTGTGTGAGAAGCACGCTACATCCACACTTGATGAGTTCTGCTGTGATGCCATCCTTCCCTGGGGCTTTACCTAGAGACAGTTTCTCTAAGGCCTTCTTTAGTTCGTCTACAGTAGGTTTCTCGTCCAGTTCGGCCATTGGAGGGAGGTTTTCAATGGCGTTGAGGGCATCATTGTTCACATGGTTCTCTTTGGAGTACAGTTCGGAGTAGTATTCCACCCAATGCTCCATCTGCTTGCCTTTGTTGTGGATGGTATCGCCTGTGGCAGACTTCAGTGGTGCTGTCAGTTTCTTCGTGGGACCCATTGCTTTCTTTATGCCATTGTACATGCCTCTGATGTTTCCAGTATCTGCTGCTGACTTGATACTCTGATAGAGCTGAAGCCAGTATTCATTTTCACACTGCCGTGCTAATCTCTGCACTTTGCTTCTCGTAGACCTGTATGCCTGTAGTGTCTTCTGACAGGGGGATCGCTTGTATTGCAGGTGAGCAGTGCGACGCTCTTCTATGGCTGGCATGAGTGTGGCAGAGTTAGCCTCAAACCAGTCATTGTTCTTTGATTGCTTCTTACCAAAGATCCATGTGGCTGTGCTGTATACAGTCTCTCTGATGTAATCCCATCTTTCTTTGGCACTGCCGTTGGGGGGTTCTGAGTCAAACATCTTGGAAAGAGCATATGTGAATTCCTCAGCCTTGTCTGGATATGATGTCTTGCTCACATCAATGCGTGGTTGACCCTTTTGCCTAGAGCGGTGGATCTTCTTTGGCTGAAGCTTCATTTTGCAGCACACCAGCGAGTGGTCGGTGTCGCAGTCAGCACTGTGGAAGGTACGGGTGAGAAGCACACCCTTCATGGCTGACCGTCTTGTAATGATCAAGTCCAGCTGGTGCCAGTGTTTAGACCGGGGATGCCTCCAAGACACTTTGTGCTGTGGCTTTGTCTGAAAGAATGAATTGGTGATGCTGAGTTCGTGGTACGAGCACATCTCTAGAAGGCGCTGCCCATTCTCATTCATCTTCCCAACGCCAAACTTGCCAAGACAGGAGGGCCAAGAGTCATGATCGGCACCCACCCTAACATTGAAGTCGCCCAGCAAAATCAAGTTCTCTTCCTTGGGAATTTTGTCGATGAGCGAGTTTAACTCATCATAAAACTCATCCTTGGTATCTGTGGCAGATCTTAGTGTAGGAGCGTATACACTGATCAGGTTGACTGGCCCGTTTGTGGTGTGAAGGCAGAGGGATACCAGTCTTTCATTTCCTTGTTGGCAGGGTTCTATCATTCCCAGCAGAGTGTTCCTGACAGTGAATCCAACACCAAACTCTCTGGCTTCATCTGCACTCTTTCCTTGCCAGAAGAATGTGTAGTTCTTTTCTCTCAGGGACCCAGAATCTGGTAGTCTTGTTTCCTGTAGTGAGGCAATGTCGACCTGGAGCCTTGCAAGCTCGTCGTTGATGACTGAAGTCTCATGAACATCACTGATTGTCTGGAGATCATCTGAAAGCCCAGTCAGCATGGTCCAGACATTCCAGGTACCTAGCTTGAGGATTTAAGTAGTCTTTTTTATTTTTATTTTGTTATTTCTTGGTGCAGTAGTTGCAGTCCGCTTGTCAGGTACTCGCGTACCTTAAGCCTTATGCACCCAGCAAGGCAGGCGAACTGTGGCGAACAGCACCTTATTGGCTGGGGGCTGCCCAGTTTGAGGCGGGCGGTAGCTGTCCATTGAAACATGTTGGTCTCTCCCACCGTCAGAAGCAACCTCTGGCGTCTGGCTCTACGCCAATCGAGCGGTGTCTTATAACCAGTAAACTGCTGCTTCCCGTGTTGTGTCAACGCTATGGAGCGAAGCTGGAGTGTCCTCTCCAGGGCGCAAGCCTGGGCAGGGTGATATGGAGAATCAACTGTTGCCCATGCAGCTGATCCCCCCTCTCCACGCAGCTGATGGATCCAAGGGAAAGGATAAGCCGATACATCATGGCACCAGCTGCGTCGCAGGAGTTGCCGAGATGACACTGAAATCAATGCCAAGTCACCTTAGGGACTCCGACTCCGGATTTTCTGTTGGGGTTTACTCCCTTAGCCTTTCCCCTAGGAGGGTATAGTCGCAAGGCAGCAAAGGTTTGAAATCGGAGTTTACCTTCTCCTAGATGGGTGACCACCCAAGGTTAACGAGCCCCATCTGCCCGAAGCATCTGGTTTTGAGGCGCCAGAAGCTCACCTGTCATCCCTTCTCCAGTCAGTTTAAACAGGTTCCGCCACTCGTGAAGGCCTGGAGCTGGATTTGGTTGTCAGAGGCTCTATCAGACGCAAGCCATTGGGAGATTTCCATGGGAAGTGGGTGCTTATCTCCCACAACCGCCCCCGGCGATGACAACCCTTGAAACCCAGTGTACAGTATATATAAGCATTAATTACCATCATTAAATTAAAAGGAATGAAGAAACATCACAGAGCACATTTGCCACCACCCCCCACCCCACCCCACCCCCGCAAAAAAACTAATTCGGAATAAATATCTTATTTAGTAAGCAGTGTTATATGCATATGTGAGTTAAAAATAAGAAAATAAGGTGGGATATAAAATGTGGGAAATAGTTATCACACTTATGGTAGCTTGTGACCTCATTTGAACCGTTAACATAAATTCACACCCATTTTAAACATTGTTAGTTATAGCAAAAAAGTGCACTGTTTATTTGTCAATCACTTGCTAGTGCTTTCAATCACTTTAGAATAGGCAGTTTCATTAAAGTATGTTGAAGAGGCTTGAGTCTAACTTTCAGCTATTGTGCAGTTTGGGCACAGTTGGGACGATGAACACGCAAACGGTAAACTTTTGTTTACCCATGACAAAGTTGCACTGTTGACAGTATTTAATTCTGATTATGATTTTCCCATTTTCTTTGTATTTATACACAGCAATCGGTACTTCAAAAAAAAATCAGTTTTCTCCGAAGTTTCAGCAAAACCGTTTTACTGGTACCTTTAAAACAAAAACAAGGATTACCCATCATTCAGTTAATTGTAGCTGTTTCATTTCGTGTCGATTGTAGGTATAGTCTGGTAGCATGACTGAGTGTATCACAAAATACAGAACAGAGGCCACATGTCATCATAAGCGGATTATGATGTAACAATGCACTGTAGAGATGGGTTTGTCAATACGAACAAAAGATTTATGTTCCTTTTGTGGTCCCTTTGAATGTCTCTTTACTCCAAATGCATGATTGTGCACTCCAGAAGAAGAATGGTCTTAAAATCTGCATATTGGCTTTTGTTTGATCCTGATCATGGTTTTCATATTTAGTGGAGGTCTTTTTTATACAGAATGCCTGCATGATAAAGGTTTTGTTAATCTAGCAGTGTCATCCAACAAATGAAAGCACATTTACGTGATAATCAGGCTCTTTGAATTGTCAGCACATAAATATAATGGAGTTTCTTGAATGACTGTGCTTGGAAAATCAGCTTCTTTAAAGTTAAAACAATTGGTACAGAAATGTAACAAAATCAGAGGTCTCGGAATCGCTTAATCACTTGTATTTGGGTGCAAATCTTTAATCTGGGATGCAGAAACTCACTTTTGAAGAGGAATCCTCCATACACAAACAATTGCTGGATGACAAATTCAGAGGCTTGGCAGTCCTGCTTCAACCACCTGCAGAGTGGGAAAACGTGCTGATCAATTGATCATTTTAGCTGTGCTGATATTTACAATGAGAAAATTATGAAAGACCTCAAGATGTATATGTTGTCATTGTAAGAGTACATATGAAGAACATGTCCCAAGGTAACAATTATATATTTTGGACATTAGGTCATTTTGATGCGAGTATTGGTTATGGTGGAAGAGATGATATTGCCTCTACCTAATAAAATAAAAATATGCATATGAGGATCATATGGCTTCTAGCTAGGATCTGTTAACTACAATGAGTTTGGAATATAATTTTTTTAAACAGAACATGAGGTCACTAAGGTCTAAGTGTGCTTGACAAATTTTTAGTTGAAAATTTAAATATATGTGCTGCTTCAGATCACACTTCTGAAATTTTCACATATTTTCTAAGTCACCAATATTTCATTACACTTGGTCTAACAGAAAATACTGAGCCTTACTGAGAAAGGTTTTTTTTTATGGTTGGCAAGTTGGCCGTGAGGCATATTTTTCCAATTTTGCAATCTGATTGAAATTGAGGTCACCATAATGAAGATTTGGCAAGTTTATTTTCAAATCTTTGGAATTCGAAAACAACTTGATTTTGGTAACCTTCAGCTAAAGCATTGCATTTTGAGTTGGGAAGAGTTAACAATAGTTTATTTGTTTTCAGAATTTCGAAACCTCTAGTTTGATTGATTAATTAGATTGTCAAGAAAACATGACCTTATATCAATGACCATCATCTATACCTATTATAAGTAATATTGCTAATTTTTTTTCAGATAAGTCAGTTTTGCTAATCACCACTTGAAAGATATTGATTTTTTAACCAAAAAAAGTGCCTTGTATTCATTTGCTTTCTTGTATTTGTGTCAAATCGTCCATCAGTATATTGGGTTCTTGATAATCTTACACTCATGGTTTAATGGTTGTAATATGAGATACATATATGAAACGTCTTTTTACCAGTATAATGCAATAAGATGTTATCCAATTCTTTTTCAGGAATTGGAGCAACTGCCACAAATAGTTCTGGATTTAGCTTCACAGCAGGAACAACAGCAGCAGCACCAAGTTTAAAATTCAGCACAATAAACACAAGTTCTAATCCGGCCCCTATCTTGAGTACCACAGAGAGTTTCCCCTTAATGCAGAAAACTAGCTCAGTCCCAGGTTCAGGAACAGGGTTTAATTTTGCAGCAACTTCATCTGCACCATTGTCAATGACAGGTGGCTTAAATTTTACACAGCCTACTTCTGCCCCAGCCTCAGCTGGTTTTAATTTTAATGTAAACAAAACAACAGCATCAACAGTTGGGGGTTTCACATTCAGCACAAATACCACCACAAGCAGTGCAGCCCTTGGTAGTTTTAGTTTTGCTACCAATAAAACAACATCAAGTGCTAACAGTGGGTTTGTTTTTTCAACAAATACAACAGCTTCAAATGCAGCTGGTGGTTTCAATTTCACACCAAATTCAACAGCTTCAAACTCTGGGATTAGCTTTAAGTTTCCTGCCAACACATCAGTGCCCAGTGCTACATTAGGTTTACAATCTGGACAAACAAACACTAGTTTAAATTTTCCATCAAGCACGACCTCTTCAGGTTCTGCACCAGTTTTTAATACAGGAACATTTTCATTTAGTTCAAATACACAGACAAACACAGCAGCTTCCACAACAGGAGCTGCTTCAAATATGTCTAAATTTGGTGCAGTTTCTGGGACAACAGATCAGAAATCGGGGGTGGGTTTTAACTTTTCTGCTGATGCAGGTAAAATTCCCTTTGGAACTGGTATAATTGGAGGGACAACAAATCCTTTTGGACAAAGTGGAACGGTGACTCAGCAAGCTACAAATGCATTTGGTCAAAATGTAACAATCAATCAGCAAACTTCTAACTTATTTGGACAGAATACAACAACTAATCAGCAGACTTCTAACTTATTTGGACAGAATACAACAGCCAGTCAAAAGGTTAGTAGTCCATTTGGGCAGAGTGGAACAACAAATCAGCCAGTGGTTAATGTGTTTGGCCAGAGCACTCCAGCCAATCAACAAAAGATCAATCTCTTTGGACAAACTGGACCAACCAATCAGCAGACATCTAACATGTTTGGGCAGAGTGGAATGACAAATCAGCAAACTCCTAATATGTTTGGGCAAAGTGGAGCAGCCAATCAGCAAACTCCTAACATGTTTGGGCAGAGTGGAACATCCAATCAGCAAACTCCAAACATGTTTGGGCAGAGTGCATCATCCAATCAACAAACATCTAATCCATTTGGACAGAGTGGTAGCACATTTGGAACATCACTGGCCAGCAGTGCTCCATTTGTTTTTGGCCAAGGAGGAAGTACTCAGATAGACAGTGGGGCTACGAAGGGATTCAACTTTTCTGCTTCAGCTGTGGCCACTCCACAGTTCAATTTCAGTAAGTTCATCATTTAGTTGCGTTCTTTTGTCACCTCTGCTAAGTATTGGTGCACAGGTGAGACAGCTTGTTCCATGTTTGTTTTTTTCTGTTATTTTCTGTTAAATGCCTATGAGGAATAGTAAGGATTGTGTGACATAGGAGTTATTGACTATTTCTTCTCTAAATTAATCTGTATGTTATTTGTCTAGCAACAATTTTACATTGGAGTTGTTTGAAATTGTTATAATTTGTATTTACATGACTTATCACATGGGTTCATTAATGGACTTTTAAGAGCGCAGTTTTACGCTTGAACAAAAAACTTAGAGTTAGGGGTTAGGCTGCAACACTCAGCAACTAATACTGTAAATATTTGTAATTTTTATTTTTGTTGTTTCTGTTGTAGTTTTACCCCCTGCATAAAAAGCAACAATGGAGACATATGTACTGTTTTCTCTCAGCATTGTAGTTGTAAATACATCTTCTTCATTTCATTAGCAGGTAGGTCAGGGTCTGTCTGTGTGTGTGTGTGCATGCATGCGCGTGCGCACACACAGACCGACACATGAGATGCAGGTGAAACTCTGTCTTCCAAGATACACTTGTTAAGTTATTTTCTTTACTGGATTATGACTGGGCCATGTGACAAAAATGTTCTTTTAGGATGTTAACATTCTTGTGAGTAGTTGTTTCTGTAATGGGGTTTAACGCCATTTTTCAGCGCAAGATAGACTATACAATGGCAGCCAGTATAACTGGTGAAAGAAGAAGCCGGGAAAACCCCGGAAAGAACCCACCAACCCACAAGAAGCTAGCAAGCTTTCTCACATACCCACATTGGCCGAGCCTGAGACTTGAACCCACGCAGACAGAGGTGAGATGGCAGTGATCCGTAATGATGAGTGCTTTAGACCACTTGGCCACTTGGGGCCCTTTCTTGTGAGTAAATTGCTATGAAGTTAGGACTCATTTATATAAAATGGGGGACATATTTTCAGAGGCTGAGTCCACTAAAGAAAATACTTGTCTGGCAACTAGTCCAGTAAAAGCTTGTTTTAATTCTTTGCCAAAATTAACTACCAACACTTTTTTATACTGTCTTTTCTGCAATGTTCATTAATGAATTGAAACCAGGTTGTTCAGTTAAATTTGTCTTTAAAATATAGGCAGCCCATGATAAATTTGTTCTTGTTAAGCTTTTAATAACATTCTTGTTTAAACGCTTATATATTTATTTTCTTTTATGCCAGATGCCAATAGTAGCTTTGGAACTCCTGGTTTTGGCTCTCCACCATCGAATCCATTTACAGCAGGACCCAATGTATTTTCTGTTGGATCTACTTCAACTGCTCCAAGACCTCGCAGCGTGGTCAAGGGAAAAAGGCGTACATTCAAGAAATGAAGAGTCAGAGGAAACTTATTTGAACAGTAACTGAATTACAATGATTCGAAACTGTTACGATCTTCGTGTAACCCAGCCACTCAAATAACTTTTATATGGTCATTCTGACGTCCCAAGTGTAACACAGCTGCTCAAATAACAGTTATATAGTCATTCTGATGTCCCAAGTGTAACACAGCCACTCAGATAACATTTATATGGTCATTCTGATGTCCCAAGTGTAACACAGCCACTCAAATAACATTTACATGGTCATTCTGATGTCCCAAGTGTAACACAGCCACTCAAATAACATTTACATGGTCATTCTGATGTCCCAAGTGTAACACAGTCCCTCCTGTAACATTGATATGCAGTGTATCACCTAGGGATGCAAGATTGGGAGTTAGAATTTACATGTCAGATCTGGAAGTCAGTTTGAATGAAAATCAAACATTGGTGTCAAACATCGGTGGTGTCAGAACTGGGTGTAAAATTAAAAATGTGAGGGTCTCTGATGTGCAGATGAGGGTATAAATGAAAACCCTGCAATATGGTAATTCTGATGTCCCTAGTGTAACATGGCCACTTTTATAATATTCATGTGGTCATTCTGATGTCCCTAGTATAACATGGCCACTTTTATAATATTCATGTGGTCATTCTGATATCCCTAGTGTAACATGGCCACTTTTACAATATTCATGTGGTCATTCTGATGTCTAATGTAACATGGCAACTTTTATAATATTCAGATGGTCATTCTGATGTCCCTAGTGTAACATGGCCACTTTTACAATATTCATGTGGTCATTCTGATGTCTAATGTAACATGGCCACTTTTATAATATTCAAATGGTCATTCTGATGTCCCTAGTGTAACATGGCCACTTTTATAATATTCATATAATCATTCTGATGTCCCTAGTATAACATGGCCACTTTTATAATATTCAGATGGTCATTCTGATGTCCACTATTAAAGAATCAATAACAGTGTAGTCTATATAATACACCTAAAAGAAAGCACTGATGGTCATTCTGATGTCCTTAGTATAACATGGCCACTTGAATAATATTCATATAGTCATTCTAATGTCCCTTATGTAACATGGCCACTTTTACAATATTCATGTGGTCATTCTGATGTCCCTAGTATAACATGGCCACTTTTATAATATGCATATGGTCATTATGATGTCCCTAGTGTAACATGGCCACTTTTATAATATTCATGTGGTCATTCTGATGTCCACTATTAAAGAATCAATAACAGTGTAGTCTATATAAAACACCTAAAAGAAAGCACTGATCTACACTATTAAAGATTCTCATTTTAAGGATTCTTTTCATATTATGTGCAAGAAAGGTTTGCTTTAAAGGTGAACATGTTTCTTTTTTCAAAAACCTTGTCCACGTTTAATTTGCATATAAAAATATTGCTAAAAATTTGGCCACATTTAAAGTTTTTGAATATCTTTGAAGCCGGTTTGAAATGTTTCATTCAGTGAATTTGACATCTGCATCTTTTCTTCATTAAGATGCCAGAAACATTTGTGATTTATATATTTTCATAATCATTGTACATTATTTTAAGGCATGCCATATATTCATTATCATTACCCACAATTTATTTAGGTAAAAAAAAAATAATTTGTTAATGAAAAGTACAAAATAAATCAGTATGTTTTCCTCTTGAAATGCATCAAATTTAAGTTTCTAAGAACAAAGACACTTCTGATCTTACAAAAAAATCCTTGAAATTATGAGGTCAATCCTGGCTGATACGTTGGGAATCAAACACGTAGCTTTCTAGTTGAGTCCTCTGCATCGACCACTGAGCTATCACAGATCCATTATGTCAGGTTCCCGATGGTTTCCAAGTTTTTACTCCATGGGCAGACCCCAGCAGGTTAAGGACCTACTCAGAAATCTGTGCTGACTTCATGAGTTAACTCGCATTGTAATGCTTGATAAATGTATATACTTTGAGGATGGGGCCTTAGATATAAAGAGTTATGTTATGAAACCAGGCTTATACAGCTGGTCCTGGAAAATCCAGGGGATAGTGCTGGTTGTGTAGCTGGCTTGTTCTTATAGTACTAGGAAGGGATCCTATGTAGATATAATGCCAAGGAAAGAAAATAAAAGACTCAATATGTGTGTGAATTTGCACTGACAAACTGACACGTCAGCTACCCAATATGTGGGTTGGTGGTTCTCACCATGGTTTTCTCAGGTTCTTCCTCCACTAGCTATACTGACCACCATGTTTAACCTATCATGCACAGAAAAATGGTGTTAAACCCAAGCAACAACAACAATATAAATACAATAGTTAGTTTAAGTTTTTTTTAGCTCTCCTTGCCAGAAACTTTGCACAGTAATCACTGTGGTGTCTATCAGTATGTCCGTCCATGCATTTATACACACCCCAGAGTCTTCTAGACACAGCACAACGCTAAACTTGCTTGAGGGCAAAATAAAAGCATGGCCTGTCTAAAGGCTACTTTATTGTTTAAAATCACTGGCACTTGTAAGTAATCAAAATTGTTGGATTTGCAGACCAGTTTGTTTTAATTGTATCAGTTTAAGTTTTGAAATTTTGACATATGATGAATTGTACTGGCTATGAAATACCCTACACTTACTCAGTTTGTTTGGAGAGCAAAGTGTTTAATGGCTGTAACTTAAAAAGACAAAGTCAAGCTCATTCACATATAAATTGATGCAAGGCTTACTATGATTTGGTGTCTTACAGCATATCAACACAAGCCAATCAATTGGACATACAACGATAGCTGGTGTAATGATGGTATTCAAACCTGCACCCTTTCAGTTGCAAATCTGGTCACTGCCACCATTGGTCACCTCTTGATTTGCAGAAGATGCATTTGCCATACCTGCAAAGGTCAGTACCAAAACTGTATGATGGGATTATTTGCCATAACTGCAAGGGTCAGTACCAAAACTGTATGATGGGATGATTTGCCATACCTGCAAGGATCATTACCAAAACTGTATGATGGGATTATTTGCCATACCTGCAAGGGTCAGTACCAAAACTGTATGATGGGATTATTTGCCATACCTGCAAGGGTCAGTACCAAAACTGTATCATGTGATTATTTGCCTTACCTGCAAGGGTCAGTACCAAAACTGTATGTATCATGGGATTATTTGCCATACCTGCAACGGTCGGTACCAAAACTGTATCATGGGATTATTACATCCAGACATCTTTAAGATGATAAATATTGTCTTGTTACATCAGTGACAATACGCAAACAACATTTATGTACATTATTTCTCCCAGGATGAAACCTTGGCACCGGTCTCCACAGAGGACTAACCATCCCTGATAAGGCTTGAGGACCAGCCATGAACGATTGTTAAGATTTAGGAGGTGGTCCTGATATTAGACAAAGCTTTCCATAGTAAATATTTAACAACAATTTCTTCAACAGGATAAAGGGGGTGGGGTGAGATGGTTTGTCTTATCAAATGTTTAAGATGAGTATATCTATTGTTTAAAACACTATATGTTTGTATAATCTTCCTGTTCACGGCTTTTATGATGACCATACGAGTTGGCAGTATTTAGTTTGGGTGACTGAATAAATTTAGTTAGTGACTGTGTTATTTAGTGTGGATGCAGGCCTGCCAACCCTTCCAATTTTACTGTATGTCTTACTGAAATCACCCGTAAAATATATACTTACTTAAAAGAACAAAATACTGAAATATAGTTCATTCTGATAAAATCTGGGTAATGGCTTGGTGGAGTGTTTAATCTGCATTGCTAATAAGTTACTATCACGAATTCTTACCCAGATACGTTTTTTCTTCTTTTTTTTTCTTCTTTGTTTTTTTAAAGGTCATGGATCTTGATTTAGCCATATTTTAAATAATCAAGTAATAAATAAGTAATTTTTGCAGTATTTTGGATAAATAAAAAAATTTGTATGTACAATATCTTGCATTTATTTCAGCAGCTCTCGGTGTATATTCAAAGTTTTGGATATCCGATTGGTCAGAATAAAATCAGATTTGTTTTAAGCCGAATCAGATTGTGCTATTTTTAACTTTTGACACAGACTTAAACACTTTAGAGTGCATTATTCAGTAAAAGCATAAAAAGGTAGTCAAAAAAGTAGTTTGTGCACTGATCATGTGTTCATTTTTTGGTCATTATTTGTTATCAGATTTATAGATGCATGTAAATGTGCTGTTTTTCAGTTGTGTATTTTTGTAATGTATTTCCTAGAAATGTATGTGTGAGCCTTTTGTGCTTTGTTTACATGGTACTATCACACATAAGGAATGGATCTTTTTTTAAGTGTAAGTTCAGATGCTTTTGAATTGATATTGCAGTTTTAGAATGTGAAAGTCTTGGATAGAAATCAAGTATACTACATCAGCAAATAAAACATACTTGTTCTTGTGTCCTCCAAGTCCAAGTGCTCATCATTTATCGTGTTTTTAATTCACAGTGTTAGCAGAAGGGGGTATATTGTTTTGCTGCTGTCTGTCCACATGCCTGCATGTTCATTCTTCTTAAATCTGTTTTAGCATGATGTTAATGCTATTAGACTTTGAGCCACATTAAAGTAGATACTGGAGCTAATTAGATTGATAAGCTTTTTCCCATTTTTAAAAAGTAACATTCCTTATTTGAGGATAATTTTTTATACCATTTGGTTTCATGCCATAGAGTTAATGTCAGACATAAGATGTCCAGAATTTTGCAACAGTCTACCATCCAAACTTTACAGAGGATGTAATTAAAATCAGCCAAGTACTTTTAATTGATCCAGTTGTTTACAAACTTAGTACTTGAAGAGAAAGGATGCATGGGGTATGTGTTATTAACAAGATGATATGAGTTATTAACAAGATGATATGTGTTATTAACAAGATGATATGTTCAAAGTTAAAAAGATTTTAAGAGCAAAACCAATGAATATCAGAAAGTGATGTACTTATTAAACGACAGGATCTGACGAATTGGTCGATATCTGTAAGCCAGCTGAAAGTAAGATGCCATTAAATTAGTAATTTACTAAAAATATCTCTTCTTTAGATATATGTGTCAAAAGTATAATTTTCCATAGGTGACAGTGGAAATACAGTACATAGAATTAATAAGGATTGTAATGGGATGAAATTGGATTGGGTGGATCTATCATCTAGTGAAGACATGTAATGCAAGCACGTGAATGATATTTTGATTAATAATGCAAATTAATGATAATCAACTCTCTGACACCTCACCATGGGTCACACCCATATGTCCATCCCCCTCAAACTAACCTAAAATAACTGGTAACCCTATCCTAGTATTTATTCATACAAAGTTCCTCAATGGATCAATACTGAAAATGTTCCTTAACGGATATGGCCAATACATTGATTTTAACAACAGTAATGATGTATGGATATATTAACATATACAATCAATGCGTGGATTTATCGACAAATAAAATCAGTGTTTTGTTCATCAACAAGTACCATGGTGCATTAGATTGTCATGCATATAATGAAACATTTATGCTTGAAAAGCTCATATATATTCCACAAACAGTACGATACTGTTGGCTCATGGCATCTTGGCCATGAGCATGAATACATTCGACCCGCCTCTCCTATGACGGGTTGTGGAATGATATTGTGTAGAACACAACTATCGGCCAGCTAAAGGATCGTTCAGTAACCGCCCTACCCCATTGACCCGTCAAGGCTCATGCGTATTTTGGAGAGTAACATGGAGAACACGTGACACTCTACCATCTCAATTGGAAGAGATCCTGACAGATTTAAACAATGAAACGGTGAAGAGACTAAATAGGTCTTTAATGGTTTTAGTACAAAATTAACTCCCATGTACAATCAGATAACACTAACGTGCTTTACTCCATTGTACAATCAGATAACAGCTAGCACTATTGTGCTCTACTCCATTGTATAATCAAATAACAGCTAGCACTAATGTGCTATACTCCCTTGTACACTCAGTTTGCTAGCACTAATGTGCTATACTCCAGTGTACAATCAACAGCTAGCAATAATGTGCTATACTCCCTGATACAGTTTGCTAGCACTAATGTGATATACTCCAGCGTACAATCAGATAACAGCAAGCACTAATGTGCTATGCTCCCTTGTATACTCAGTTTGCTAGCACTAATGTGCTATACTCCAGTGTACAATCAACAGCTAGCAATAATGTGCTAACTCCATTGTACGGTTAGATAACAGCTAGCACTAATGTGCTATATTCCATTGTATACTCGGTTTGCTAGCACTAATGTGCTATACTCCGTTGTATACTCGGTTTGCTAGCACTAATGTGCTGTCAGAATCTTAACGTACCAAATACTGTGAATAAGCGTGTTAGTCTTGGTGAATGTGGACAATACTCTGTGTGTAATACTGACATGTTCAGATGTGTAAAGTACTGGACGAAAATTATGCATATGCCGACTAGCAGATATCCCTTTCAATGTTATGTTAAAAATTACATGGATTATGCCGGCAAAAGCACGTGCGAGTAAAGTTAAACATGTTTTATTCTCTAATATTTTAATGTATGCATGGCTAGCGTCAAAAATGGGTGACAAACAAATTTGAACTATGTTCAGACAACGTCTATTTCATTCTTCGTTTCAGATTGGGTAAAGTAAAATATACGATTCTACACATGGGTTTGGCAGTACAAGTCGTTATTTGATAATTACAAATATTTAACCTTTCATTTTCAAAAAAAAAAAACTTTCAATGTTTTAAAGACTATTTAATGACTGAAGATTGAAAGAGATCAGAGTCTGTAAATTATGTCCTAAAGAAAATATAAAGTGTGTAGAAAATGAGAATCATTTTGTATGTGTATGTACTTCTTACATCAATTTAAGTCGGAACTCTCTCGACGATGTGTATTATATCAAATGTTCAGTAGATAAATTTATAAATATAATGTCCACTCAGAAAATAAGCCATACTACAAATGTTTCAAAATGGTTTTATTTGCTTTTAAATTAATAGACATACTTTTAAAAGTATAAATATCAGCACCTAAAGAAATGTTTTACCAGACTGTTGTGGCGCACTGCGTTACACTCTCTTTTATTAAGTTGTGTATTATGGGCCAGAGGCCTAAAGTACTGAACAAACATTCTGTTCTGTTCAGAAGGGCAGAAGAACGATTTAACAGAGCTAGCCAAAAAAGATGGAGTATCTCAAAACCAAAAATAAATATTGGGGAAAGCACGAGAAAAGTTATGATGACACGTGGCAATTTATCGATTACAGAGATAAAGTTTGCCAATCCTGGTTATTCTCTGAATTTCAATTGAAACAGTCGTACCAGGTACCCAACAGGCCGTTTCCCCAACGTAAATCTTATCCTCTACGGCTAGATCCCTATCCCGCTCATAAATGAGAGAAAGATTGTGTTGCCATCACGGACTCGGGCTTGAGAATAAGATTTAGGTTACAAAGGCTTTTACCTATACATTTGATCAACACAAAAGCACATTAAAATTAACACTGTAATTGCTAGCAATTATTAAAAAATGACGAAATCTTTAGGACACTCCGGTTGCAATACGCAATATACGCGGTAAAATGTTAGTATCTCACTTTGTATGCGCGCACATTAGTTTTGGACGATATAGCTTTCACAGTAGTGCTAATTTAACTCTAACAACAATAGCACAATAAATACTCGGAATACGCTCAAGTCAACCTTAAGAGCATGGATGTTAATATAATTGGAAAGAAATATAAATTACGATGAATGGAACACAAATTAAGCTGCAGTCAACTTGTTACCTTACAGTGATGAGCCTATGGTACTTTTCCTTAAAATGGTAAGAAATCTCAATGGAGTAATGATGATAAGAAATTGGCGAAAGTTCTAATGCAATGATATCAATCATATTAGAGAGTTTTCTGATAATTACAACTTTCTCGGCACTCAGTAATTCTTGAAAGTTTGCTACATTTAGGTGATATACAAGGGTTATATAATGTGTGTGAGAGAGAGAGAGGTATCTACATTGTAATATATTATGTTTCTGGCATTATATATATATATATATATATATATATATATATATATAATCTTTTGTGCGCTGATAACTTTTCAGTTAAGAGAAGAAAAAAGGTCAGACATATTTTGATTGATTCTGTTAATCGTATCTGTTTATCTGTGGTGATACTAATGTTGTCAATTTTTTTTAATTCCTACTATTTTTGCGGCTATTGGAACCACGATGTTGAAACATGATTAACACTTCAAACTCTTTGTCGTTTAATTTTAATTATTCGAACAGGTTTGATATGAAATGTTTTAACTATTTTAAATTTATTTACAGATATATCAAAATCAGTCTCGGTTTTATTAATGTCCTCTATTTTTACCGGACATCTATCAAATTACTGACTCTCTCTAAAAAAAAAAAATGATTGCATGTTTACATTATCATTTAGTGTGTTTAACACGGCTTTAAAAATAAAAGAAACACTTAATAGATTTATGTTTTGGTATCATAAAGCTTTTTTCCATTAACCCATTCGTTTAAATCTAAGTATGAACTTCTGAATGGTTTATATCTGGCTATGCACGGTGTCAACTATTCAATCCTGTCAAACACACGTCTTGTAGTTTTGCTTCTTTTCTCGCCAAATTTGTATATGTGCATTGTCATATAAATGTACATTATTTTATAGAATGTGCGTCATATAACTATAGAGTGTCATGTCATATAAAAAGTACGTCACAAATGTATCCCGTCACATAAATGTACAGTGTCATAAAAACGTATAAAGCCATATAAATATACAGTCATACAAATGTAGTCATATAAATTTACACTGTCATATAAATGTACAATGTCATACAGTGAAATATACTTGCAACCATTGTCGCATTTCGGCATAAGCTAAACAAGCTACATCTTAGGACCTCACAGTCTGAAGGGGCCTCTCAAATGTTTTTTTAAATACCAAATAGGGACTCTACTGCTACCCATAGCTTAGGGTCTCGCTAAGTCTAATCCGACACTAATGTCATATAAATGTACAGTGTCATACAAATGTACAATGTCGTATAAACGTATAATGCCATATAAATCCACGGTCATATAAATTTACAATGGCATATAAATGTACAATATCATAAAAAATACGTCATATAAATAGACAATGTCATGTCATAAAAAGTACGTGATATAAATGTACAGTGTCATACAATTGTTACGTGTAATCAACCTTTGACACAACCAACTTGACAAATTTTTCTATTGATGATGTTCAAATATGGCTTCATATTGTTGAACCAATTAATTCAACTCTTGATTACTGATGACGTACAAATACATGGGTATTTCTCTTAAACAAATTTCTTAGTCTTTTCGTTATGATTCCATTTGAATTCATCCGTTTTATTTGTTTTCATATAAATACTAACCGGAGAGTGAAGGTAATATTTTTTTAATTTGTTTTGGTATTGGGGCATCAAGGAAGCAAGGTCTTCATTTTTATTTATTGTAAGAGATATATAAATATTTTTACAGATGTGACGAAAACATCCATAAAATATATATTCAATTCGTTTTACGTCATTGTTGAATGTGTACATCTGCGTTGCCGTTTTAAATTTTATTTTGCAGTAATGCTTTTGTGTTCTGTGAACTAAACGCATATCGAAATTTTAACATGTTTATTGCATCACTGTTTTAAGCTGTGGTGCAGTCCACTTTTTAAAAATATTTTCACCAGTACTGAGATTCACACCGTTAACCTTATATGACCTATAACAAGCAGATCCAGTTATTTACGCTGTAAACAAAGATTTATGTATCAGCAAATGAGGGGCCCCGAGTGGTCTAAAGCACTTACCATTACGGATCACTGCCATCTCACCTATGTCTGCGTGGGTTCGAGTCTCGGATTCAGCCAGTGTGGGTGTATGAGAAAGCTTGCCAGTAGCTTCTCGTGGGTCGGTGGTTCATTCTGGGGTTTTCCCGGATTCTTCCTCCACCATTAATACTGACCGGCATGTATAGCCTATCGTGTGCTGAAAAATGGGAGTTAAACCCAGCAACAACTTCGCGATCCTCTCTAAATACTTATAAATTCAGTACACTATGCTTAATGTCATTATATATCACGTGCTAAATATATTCAGATCAGCAGTTTCTGTCCGCATCGCAAATAGTCTTCATAATATTTCTTCCATTGTCCACTTTACGTTTTTGTGAATTACTAAAGTCTGACTGGTCTAGTATTTTTTTTTTAGATTAGTTTGATATATTGACTGAACTGGAATTTTCATTCATGGAAATTTAATGATGTATTTATTTACGCATGGACGAAGTTTCCGCTCTGTCAATATATCAGCTTCTAATATGTCCAACATTATTAAATGAAAAAATAATGCTAATAAAATCGATTATATATATATATATATATATATATATATATATATATATATATATATATATATATATATATATATATAGGTTGCTCATATTCACCGCCAAAAGAACAATGGGGCAAAATTAAGCCCTTTGGGGGAAAAATAAGCAACACTGAAAATCTTTAAGGTTCCTCATGTCGTTTGATCTTCTTCTTCTTTCCTTCTTCTATGTTATCCCCTTTCTTCCTCCTCTCCTGTTTCCTCTCGTGGACCATCTCCTCCTCCCTATTCTTCTCCTCCATCGTCGTTGTCTTTAATATAGTTGAGCTTACAAACTACATCCCAGACCCATATGTCTGCTATTAGCAACGCATTCAGGTAAGTGCTAATTTTAATTATTAAAAGAATAATCTTCGAAAGCTCTTTGACAAATAAATTTTGACAGCTGGATATTATGACTGACGTTTTCGTTCCAAATAATTGAAAGGAATCTGCACGTTTTCCAAATGGGTCAATAAAACTCGGGATGTCTGATCTTTAGTACAGCATTTTCAGATTAAATTTTTGTAAATCTGATGACCTGAATGCTATTTATCTTTCTCAGTCCAGAGTAGGATCTACGAACTAACGAACTACCAACGAACTAACACACTCAGGGAAAAAATAAGTTGGAACAAAAATTGTCGACCTGCATAATTTAGACTTTTGAAAGTTATAATGTAGTTTTGAACACAAAGCCTTACACGCCGCAAGTAGCTCTACATTGTTAACTTTCATCTCGAAATCTTTGGTACATATTTTTACAAGCCAGCCCAGTGTTCCGCACAAATAAACGTGGCACTGTGAATAACATTGGAAAATCCAGAGTGCAGATGCTATCGTACACAACACCTCTTTGATACAAAATATTCTTTTGTTGTAAAAGAAATCGAGACAGAACTACAGTGCCTAAAATTAAAAGTGGATTTATCCCTCGAACCTTTTAGTAGTGATCGACATTTGTTTTTAAGCTCTCGACGGAACAACTTTTTGAATATATTTATTCAATTATCAGTTCTCTGTCATGTCTGTAATTCTCTCTCTCTCTCTCTCTCTCTCTCTCTCACACACACACACACACACACACGCACACACATATTGACGTTCATTTGGCTTAGGAGTTTTTCAGATGTCCAGAGTGATTTTGTTCCCGCTAAATCGTGATGACATTCTTTGCAGCAGCCAAGTTAATTACATATTTTGCAAATCCTGGGAACAAGTTGCAGATGGAATAGAGAATAGTAATGTTTATGGAAGTGATTT
This sequence comes from Sinohyriopsis cumingii, assembly GCA_028554795.2. Taxonomy (NCBI): domain Eukaryota; kingdom Metazoa; phylum Mollusca; class Bivalvia; order Unionida; family Unionidae; genus Sinohyriopsis; species Sinohyriopsis cumingii. The sequence goes on along the minus strand of JAPYKE020000333.1, from coordinate 262,400 downwards.
TTAAGTGGGATGGTTTTTGGGGGTCCTTCTCCATTTGTCAGCTTGGGTTTTAATCTATACATAACTGTGACACGTGATATTGGCTCAGTTTATAATGTAATTTTTTGGTACTCGTCACAATCTTAAAACACATTTGCTTGTTTCTTTTTGGAGATTTCTTTTTCATGCTAACTTTCCAGATATGCGTTAGATTTATTTGTAACCGTTCGGACAATACCGAAATGCAACAAGTAACTTGCGATAAGGTGTGAGTTAACCTAATATTTTCAGTTCCCAGAAAGAGGGCTTTGGCCAGTATATGTTAAAATCAATCTGATTAAAATCAGATATCCACTGTTATAAATGAAGATCTGACAGCGACCGCTTAGGGGTCATGTTCTGATACCCTATGTTATTACCATAATCGCTCATTTTATCATCCAATCAGATGAAGCTTTATATCTTCGCATTTGGAGACTGAGCAGTGTGGACGAAGAGCATGAATGAGTACCGAATGATTTATTTCACTTTCAGATTTTTGAAAGCTGCATTTCTATTAGCTAATTTAAAGGTCACCAGAACATGACCCTTAAGCGGTCGTCGTCAGATCTTCACGTAGGACAGCAGAAATCTGATTTTAAGCAGATTAATGTTAAAATAATGGAACCCACGTTTATAGGTTGCGATACCATACTATCAAAACCAATTTAGCTTTGTGAGGGAGCCATTTTTTTTATGTTTTCTTGATACAAGTATGGATGATTCACACGTGTAATACATATATACTGAGACAATAGTTCAACCAGAAGATAAATATGTATACCGTTCTAGACATTTATATTTCGTCACTGAAAGATGAAAGGAATGAAGTTAAGAAAAGTCAGAGATAATATAACCGGAAAGGGATTTTATTTACATATATATTTTAAAGATCAATATGCGTGGAAAATATTTACAATTATTACTAAGGTATCATGACAATTAGTGCGCATATCATACATACATACATACATACATACATACATACATACATACATACATACATACATACATACATACATACATACATACATATATACAGACACACATAAAGACAGACAGACATAATTAAAAAGGTAATAGAAATTAGAATAAGCAATGTGAAGCAAAAAAGTAATTAATAAATATATGTACATTTCTCTCGTTCTTAAAAAGAGGAAGTTTTACTTCTTCAACGATAAGCCTGCACATCCAAATTATTTATATTGTTTCATTTTGTTAGTTTAGTGCTTACAGTCTTGGTGCATGGAAAATACACTAAGTTTGCTATGTTATCAAAAAATTCACATAAAGTGACAAAAACACGTCAAGATTTCAACCATACCCTGAAACCGCAAGATACTTTTCAAGGTGTCTTACTGTGATGGAATAGTATATGTACTATGCCATAATGGACTATTATTTTTAATCATTTAGTATGGGATCATTTTCAACATTTAAAACACAACTTATAGTTTTCCTACTCCTGTAATCGATGACTTTGTTGCAATCGCCCATAGCTGCATAGTGAATGCGCAGGCTCACTGAACAAAAGTTATCATCGATCGATGAACATATTTCAAGAAGGCAGGTCTTGGTAGACAACATAACGGAACAATGAGAGCGCGTGACAGGCGTTGAGGTTTTCTTTCGATTTAAATACCTGTGTCGAATACGCGATTTCATGGATATTTACACCTGCAGCTAAGTGACAGAGGTTGTGGTCAGGGAATACACATATCTATATATCTTACCTGGATTTGTCCAATTAACGCTAGTCTTTATACCCTTGATGGAACATGTACATTTTAGTAAGGATGGACTGAAGAGACAGCGACGATACATGCAACATCGATAACAAACATGGATTCATGTAGCCTTAGATCGGAATAGTACGCATAAAATGTATATTAAATCAAAGAAAACGGAATCGGAGATAATTCAGAAACATATATGGATTAATTATCTGAGACAAGTGCACAAAAGGTAAGTTGCTTTCATATAAAGAAAATTTGATGCTAAATGGTGAAAATTAGGGATCAGTCAAAATTTGGTGGAGGGGGTGAAGTGCACGTTGGGGGGGGGGATAAAGTTAGGGTACACACAAATTAGGTTGGATCGTTGTCAGGCCCTGCCCTAGGAAGTGCGGGCGACCAGGGCAGCATGAGGGTCCACAGGCAGCAAAAGCGATGATCGGGGCCGCAAGCAAAACAATTACATTACAGAGTTGATTTTTCTGAAAGCGCGGGGCCCATGGCGGTTGCCTTGTTCGCCTTGCCCTAGGGCCGGGCCTGATCGTTGTCAGGCTTCCCCCAGGACCTTTGTAGTACAAAATACAATGCTTATCCTGAAATGTACAATTATATCGTACACTTCCTGTATGGCACAAAACACATTGTAAGACACATTGTAAAAAGCATGCAAATTTATACGAACATCACCCTAACCCCCAACTCCAACTAAGTCACACAGATTTTCCCTCCAATATAAACATTCAGCACTCCAGTAAAATTAATTTTTTACAAAAATAAAATCCTTTATATTCTTCTAATTGCATTTGCTACCATGATATTCATCGGTAGTACGATAATTACTGTAAAGTCACAGCTGTTACATGCTTTTTATTCTTAAAAAATAGTATTGAATAGGACAGTATAATGTGCTCAAAATATATCAAATATATATTTATCAATATAATATTAACCTTTAGAAGAAAAGTACTATCAATACAATGTGTGTCACACTAGCACGTGTTTACAGTGCGTGTTAACTGAAAGTGCTTTCATGTCATTTTATATTGCTTAGAATACAATAGATAAGCTTCAGTCCTTGATAAATTTAATTTGTACAAGTGTTTCTTTAAAATGATATGTGTTAGCAAAATTTTAGGAGTTCTGGTATACAGTTTCGCAGTTGGAAACGACATTATGGTTCAGACTGAACATATGGAAAAACTATATGTCAACAGTGTAATTAGAGTTTTGTACACCTTCTTAAAACCCTTATTGAATACAGCTAATTTTAGCTCTTCGCTGCCATGAATTTTCTCAGGTAGATATTTTAACTTTGGGTTGATTATAGTCAGACAAGTCATACATACATACGAATTGCTTCGAGGAAGAAGAGACGATCTTTACACCCCGAATATCTGCTAGCTTTGAATGCGATTCCATCCATATGAACATTGCCCATTATACACATATAGATACATGCATACATACATGCATGCATGCATGCATACATACATACATACATACATACATACATACATACATACATATACTTGACGGTTTACAGGGACAGTTTATCAGTGTGTGGTACTCTCAAACTGATACAAATGATTTTCGTACAATATATGAAATATCAATTTGTTGCTTCGTTCAATACACATATGTGTACTGCTATTTCTACGCATGAAAATCAAATCCATATTCCTTTTCAAAAATATTAACACGTACTTAGTAAGCCCAACATGAAGATAAAATTTCACCTCGTCACTTTCCTTTTTCAACCCAGAAATTCATAATCGAGCAGGAATGTCTTAATTTGTATGAGTAGAAAGACTCGTAAGATTTGAATGAGATCGCATAATAAAGAAGTCAAAAACTGACCTGGATAAATGAAACTTATTTTACTAATTGGAACAGATACAAAGGCCCATACCTGTGCATTATAAGTGTTTGAAGGTATGCCCACCTGTCAATTCAGCTGGATGTAGTTATCATTCCTTTTATCTACGAATGACAGAATGCGTGTAATTATTTCAACTCTACATCTCCAAAACATGATAGCTTTAGATTACAAACAGTTAATCACATACGAAAAAGAAAGAAAGAAATTTTAATTTAAAAAAAGGAAAGAAGATTTCACGAATATAAATTTTCCCCGCTTATTACAAAACACTACCCACATAAGAAAAGAAAATATTGACAGACGGACGGACAGTTGGAATGGTTTCTCTTTATCTTACGGCACAACAAAAACTGAAGGTTAGATGTTGCCGAGGCAAGTGAAGCTCCCAAGAACCCATCCCAAGAATACACCACGGTGACCGATCTGATATTGGGAATCCAACGACTGGCCTTCTGGTTAAGTGGTTAGTGTTAGGACTGGTCGGCCAGGTGTCAGGATAATGTGCATTATGATGCCCCAGTGCAGGCAAATGGACAGAAAAAACGAAAATAGTATCCCGATTATTTAATATTTAATAATTTAACGTTTTATATGAAATACGGATAAATGCATTGGATTGTTTATTTATTTACTGGTGTCGTTGTTTATACGTTTGTTTGTGCCTATATATAACGATACAATCTAATTTGTGTATAATTTCGCTGTCCAATGTGCTCGATCAAAATAAGCAGTTTGTGATCGATGCCATTGTTCTCTTTTTGTCCTTAATGTAGAGAATGGGACCATTTAAGATGCCGTTACATGATAAGGAAGTGCTGAAATAAATATGATCGATCTCTTTCATGTTATCTCCCGATATGTCATGTCATTAAATACAGCTTACGTCTCTTTTTTTTTAGCATAAGGCGATTGATTTCATCGAAGAGAATAGGCTGAGACTCACTGTCTGTTACATGTTATTAGCATAGGGCGAATCGTTGATCGAAGAGAATAGGCTGAGACATCCTATCAATGATACCTATTGTTTGGCACAGGTTGACTCAGGGTGACTCATTACATGGAATAGAATAGACTGAGACTCACTGTCTGTTACATGTTATTAGCATAGGGCGAATCGTTAATCGAAGAGAATAGGCTGAGACCTCCTATCAATGATACCTATTGTTTGGCACAGGGTGACTCAGGGTGACTCATTACATGGAAAAGACTTTATATATTTCGTATTAATAGCGTAGGGCAACTCAGTTCATTGAAAAGAATAAGCTGAGACTTCCCATCTGTGATACGTATATTTTAGCATATGCCACTCATTACATGGACGATAATTGACTGAGACTTCCTATCAATGTTATATATTCTTAGTTCAAAGCAGCTCAATACATGGAAGAAAATAGGCTGACATTTCCTATTAAAACTTAAAATAGCATCTGACAGATTGGTAACCTATTTGCAGTGAATCATTTTGTTTATGTCCATTGCGCTGAAGGTGTTCTGAAGAAGCAATTATTAATAATTTTTTAAGAAAAATGGCATTTAAGTGTTCAGCAGAAATATATTAGGAAATTTTTCATATCAATTTCCAAAGGAAAAACATCGAGGGTGAGGTAGGGAACTTGTATGAAACTTTGATTAGTTCTTTACTTATTATGTTGTCTTCAGAATGATGATAGTTCATCAACAGGGTTTCGCGAAAATATTTCTTGTATATATTGTTTGTAGACGAGATGTGCAGATACATTGCACTGTACGAGGAGGAGGGTCAAGAAGTAACTCGTCTAAGATAGCACTGAGATAATGTATAAGGTCCCTCTGTTTCTGCTCTAATCACCTGCACGTTCGAACGTGTCTATTGAACTTTTTGTTATATTCATAGATGAGAAACAACAATATGATGCCATTCTGTAAATAAAAAGAATGTGACATTCGTAAAGTGTGTGTGTGTGTGTGTGTGTGTGTGTGTGTGTGTGTTGAATAAAAATTATGTTAATGGGTTCCACACAGCTGCATGACAATCAATATATATATATATATATATATATATATATATATATATATATATATATATATATATATATATATATATATATATATATATATTGCTTAATATCATCTTCCGTCATATGAACTATCATCCATCATTGCAGCTTGTTTCAAGATAGGTTTCAAGATAGGTTTTGAAAGTTTTACACAGGTTGACAGGTTGACAGAAGGGCGTAAAGAAACGAACAAAATATAAAAACAAATTTCGTAAATGGGGGTGGGGAATCTACAGCTTGTAAAAAAAAATCACAAGTGTGTTCTCCTTGAATCAAAATGATGTGAATGGCGTCCACACAGCTGCATGACAATCAAAACCGATATACTATTGATCATTACGATAGGAAGCAATAATTAGGATCTTTTGGACACAACCGATATGTTCTTGGTAATCACAATCTAAATTACTTGGCCGTTTGGACACAACCAATTAATTGTTCATTATTACAGTCGGGACGATTTGTGTTGTTTGGACAAAACCGGGGTGTTGTTGATCAATGCAATAGGAATGACTTCGGTCATTTGAGCACAATTGATTTATTGTTTATTAGTACAGTCGGAATGACTTTAGTCGTTGGACACAACCTATGTATTATTGTTGGTCATTGCAATCGGAATAATTTCTGTATTTTGGACAAAACCGATTTTTTTTCTTCTTCATATTAAAATCGAATAGAACCGTAAATGACTGGCTAATTGCCAAATAATTTCTTTTTTCTTGAAAGAGCTATAGCTTTGGTAGTGAATGGTTGGATATGTCTGGTCATAGTTTGTAGATGTTCCAAATAGTAGGTTTGTTGGTTCTCGTAATTATTACACAAAATCTATATTTTATGTAAATCACCAGAAAAGAGAATTTGATTTATCCCGAAAAGAAGTTTTAAACTGACTTGAACCCACGTTGTTATTTTTAATACAAGTCCTATACACGTTATATCAACTTGTTATTTGCGATTGCACGAAAGACACAATTGTTCTTAGGGATTCGAACAGACACTGTGAATGAAGAAGATTTGTCGTTTGAGCTTGCCCGCATTTAAATCATTTCTTTCGTATATTTTATTTCATATTTTGGTTACATGGGGAGAGGTGGTAGCGTGCATATTTTTCTTTCTTCTTTGAATTTTCGCCACCCCCACCCTCCAGATCTTTACGAATAGTCTTGCTCAGATTTGGAGAAAAACAGATATTATGATATCCATTATATTAGTTCAAAAATGGTCTGGAGGTAAAATATGCAAAATATACTGGTTGGAAAGAAATTCTCAGACTCCTTTACTCCACCCACATAAAAATCAATGGTCGGTCTCTTAGATGACATGTGTGTACCATGTGTTTTCTATGTTCCCTGTGTATTTAGTTTCACATGTACAAAGCCTCCGGGGCTCCGATTGGCTGAGTGGTCTAAAGCGCTCATCGTTCCGGATCACTGCCGTCTCACCTCTGTTCTGCGTTGGTTCGAGTCTTAGGCTCAGCTAACGTGGGTTCGTGAGAAAGCTCGCCAGTAGCTTCTCGTGGCTCAGTGGTTCATCGCGGGGTTTTCCAGGGTTCTTCCTCGACCAGTTTTACTGGCCGCCATGTAAAGCCTATCTTGTGCTGAAAAATTGGCGTTAAACTTTACAACAACAACAACAAAGCCTACTTTAATAAACCATCTAGCATCAGATAAACATAATACGAACGCTTCATCCATATCATAGCATAGGAAGCATGGAAGCCTGAAATAGGATTTACAGGCGTGCGAGGCCAAGTCTCCAAAGATAAATGACCCAGGTACTTTATATTGGGTCAGAACATAAGGGTTTGACTTAAAATTTGGATCCACTAAATACCAAGGGACTGACCCCCAAGAATAACTAAAACTGTCTGAGAACTCTATACTAAAGTATATTGATGTTTATCGTCTTCTTTGACTTTATGGAAGAACAAACTGAGAACCAGTCCTTCCTGCCTTTTAAGCAGTTCAGTTTGGTTTCGTTACTGTTTATCAAAGCTCCACTTTTCAGCCTTTCAAGGTGTTCAACCGAAATTGCTCAGAAACACAATCTTCCAGCCCTGTATCTGAATCAGAATTGATACAAGTAGCAGAAAATATGACTCTCGTTTACACCATCTTCATACCGTTACAACCACAGAACGACTCTTGATTATTTCTAGAGCAAACACAAATAATCAGGGATGTTTTCTCTTTTTCTTCAAGCAATTCAGAATTAAATACGTCATGTATTTGTCTTATCTCGTATAACTATGATTGTTAGAAAACTCGGAAAGAAGAACTTTGAAACGGAATTCAGTGAAAGAAGTTTTATATTCTTCGATATATTTTGAGCTTTTTGCACTCATTTACAAAATGCCATACATGCAAATTGAAATTTAATGTTAATTTTTAATTTTTCACCCGAAGCAGAATTAGAATAAACAGTAAACGATAGTGCAAGAGAAAGTGATCATGTATGGTTGCGGCTGAAGAGAGAAAAACGAAGATTATGTTGAATTGAAAGTTCGTGTACTTTTAGCAATATGTACTCTTATGCCCCATTTTCAGGTAAAGTTGTGATTTTATGAGCCAAAGGAACTTGTACATAAATTTGCTTCTGTATGAAGTTAAACATATATTAAGTTAAAGTAGAGACCACTCCGGTGGCCTAGTGGTTAGACTCGCAGAGGTGGGCAAATTTTCCAGTGCAGGTGCCGCATATACAAATTTACACCTTGTCGCGGGCCGCATAGTTCATTAAGTAAAATAATATTTGAAATAGCAAAAACAAAAGGTTTTTATAAATAACATCTAATTAATTTTCAGTTGTTAATATGTTGTTAATATTTGAAAACTTAAGCTTCAAAAGAAGCACATTTATTTGATAAACAGTAACAAACAGAGTCAGTGCGAATGATGACTTGTTCCTAGGCCGCACGAAAACCCTTGGCGGGCTGCATGAAAGCCCTTGGCGGGCCGTAGCTTGCCCACCCCTGTGTTAGAGCGTCCGTCTCGAGTGCAGGAGGACGCGGGTTCGGATCCCGGCCGAATCATACCAAAGGTTTATACAAATAGTACTAGCAGCTCTTGGCGTTCAGCATTAAGAGGTTAGTGTTAGGACTGGTCGGCCTGGTGTCAGGATAATGAGACTGGGTGGGACATCATGCTACGTATCAGCGGCATGATGTCCACAGTGCTAGACTTCACAACATACTGCATACATGTTAGTGATATGACTGAAAAATTGTTAAAGCTACGTTAAAAATACCCACCCCACCCCTCCACACACACGTTAATGCAGAAACTTGTGTGGGAAGATTTGTTGGTGATTCGGTTGTTGTTTGTTATTTCTATATATATATATATATATATATATATATATATATATATATATATATATATATATATATATATATATATATATATATATATATATATATATATAAAATATGATTCTGCAATTGTTTATGTAAAGAGTTCCTATGAATCATTGGCGAGGCTTCAGTTACCATTATCATATTGCTTAAGATAGCTGTTTTTGTACACGCATCGTACGATTAGATTTGACATCGGGTAATACTGAGTGATAATTCACGCAGGTGATATACTTTAAACAACAAGGAAAAGTCAAACTGATATTTGCCGTCTGCTGCAACAGTTGTGACGACTTTTGTACTCTTTCTGGTCAGGAACACGTCTGTAAAGTAACACGATAAGCTCCATTCTGGCAGTTATCTGCAAGTGTGGATTCCCAGACTACTTGCTATGGATAGAAGCAATAATGTCCACTCTAGTGAGACTGCGACATGACTCATTCAGGTAGTTTGTCAAAGGTTCTACAAAATAATTGTTAAAATATGAGCAAATTGCACGAGGTCTTTTCCTGCAAGTCGATCAGTTAAAAAGCCAACGAAGAGTGTCTGAAACCAAAAGGTATGGACTTACTAACAGTTTATAAGTTAATTTTCTGTTATTTCATATATATATACATATATAGTAAAACCGTGTGATACGATTTGTGTTAAGTGGAACCCGAGAGAAAAACTACAGACTTTGGATGGATGATTAATTTCCACTGCACAAGCTGGAACAGTGGATGGGATCTGAGACAACAAAAATGTTTTTGGTTTGGTTTGGGATATATGTTTACTGGCACGTCAACACGTTAAGAAGCTTGCCGTTAGCTTGTCGTGAGTCGGTTGTTCTTTCCGGGGTTTTCCCGTTGTTGCAGGCCAAATTAACCCCTGCCCAGATTAAAGCCGGGTATAATTTGGCCCAGGCCAGAGTATACTTCGGGTGATAAAGTGTCATAGGCTAAACTATGCCCGGGGTTGTAAAATAGCCTGGGCCAGATCATACCCCTTCAGGCCAGAATATGCCCCACTGGTATATTAAATTAATATTTACTTATCGTTCTGGTCTTTACTTGTAGCAGGAAAACATGAACAACAATCATCACCGCCTTTTCTGAGTTTATTGAGGTATGTTTTAGCTTCAGCTTAAAGAAGTAAGAATACCACTGTGATTTAAAAACTAGAACATATTGATGGGAGTGTTGGAAATGTAATAGTTAATCAATACAATTGGACTGGAAGAACGTGAAGTATATATTGTATCATGATTCTTGATTCCTTCTTCAAGTTTTCCACAAAAAGCTCAAACTGTTGTGCATTGACACTACCACGATAGTGTACCACATGATTAACACTGTCTCTGGATAATCTTATCTTGTATGTATATACCTTGACAGACTACGAGTACGACTGAAACATGTCACTTAACTTACCTGACAAAGCTGAATCCTCAATAAAATGTTGAAAAATTAAGTAATTCTTGTGTATATCGCTTAACACTATTGATATCATCTGGGTATAATTTGACCTGAGGGGTATGAATTGGCACAGGCCATAATACCCCCGGGTATAATCTAGCCTAGGCCGCTTTAACCCCAGGTTTACTCCGGACTGGGGGTATACTATTGACTGTTACACCGGGTTCTGTCTCCATGATTTGTACTGGCCACCATGTATAGCCAGCCTATCCTATGATGAAAAATGGCGTTAAATCCTACAACAACAACAACATCTTATTCATATCATCTTTACTTGTTATTGCGTCTTATTCGTGTTTTCTCTACGATAGAACATATCATTGGCGGTTCAAAGAATATCGTTCGTTGGAGTGTGAGGTTGAGAGTAGGGGTATTGAACACGTAAGTAAGGGGTTTGTTGGATCGAATACATGGCGGGGCCCAGTTGACAAAGTCCAGTGAAGCTCATGCACTTTAAGCGCTTTCATGGCAAAGCATAATTGTAACCATGTAACTCTAACGAAGATTGCCTGTATGAGTAGTTCTAGTTATATGCGCTCATTTTTTTTGGGGGGGGGGTGACGCCGCGTCCACCCCCACCGCTAAGCACTCCTGCAATAATTCGTCGAACTAGTCACCATGTATAGCGAACAGTAGTATTTTTTTTTATTAGACGAAGGGAGATTTATTCTCGAGTTCAATGTATCTTAGACAAGTATACTAGAATTCTGAACAGTAACCGGATGGCATCATTAAATTTCCTAAGTTGTTTTCATTGTTTGCTGCTGAAACGCGTTGGCAGAATAAAAAGTAAATAATTGATAACTGATAACGTTTTGGCATGAACTTGAAAATGAATATTTAATGAAAATTGTTCGTAAAGAATCAGATTATTTCGCATGAGAGGTATACCATTAGTTTATTATGCGTACCGTCAAAGGATTAGAGCTTACCTGGAGACGTAAACAGTCGGTTTACCGGGACTTTGAATTATTAACATCAGCAAATACTTAAAGCTGTTCGGGTGGCCGAGTGGTCCAAAGCGCTCGCCTTACTGGCCACTGCCATATCACTTCTGTCCGCGTGGGTTTGAATCTCGGGTTCGCCCAACGTGGATATGTGAGAGTTTGCCAGTAGCTTTCCGTGGGTCGGTGACTCATACGGAGTTTTCTCTGGTTCTGCGTCTATCATTTATAGTAAAGGCCATATATAGCCTATATCCCCACCCCCAATATAATGTTGTATGTGTAACATTTTAACAGACTAAATAAGCAGAGCTTAGAAGTTAATGGGGTTATAAGTTCTAAATGATAAATACTGACACCAAAAGAAGTATCTATTTTAACAGATAAATATTTTTTTTTCTTCTGCAATTTTAGCGCTCTTGGGATTGATAATGAAAACATGTTTCTATCTTGAAACATGTGCCACTTTTGAAGTAAGTATTTCGCCTCTAACATGAAAAATGAACAAAGCTCTACTTGCTTACACCGATTGTGATCTATTTACTTCATCACACAAATGTTTCACCTCATCAATAGCCTGAAGGTCTTTTCCGTCGCATCCTAGAAAAGACCTCGAGTATAAATAGCGAGGCCATTATGAACTGGGCACCAGCTCTTGGATTTTATCAGCAGAATTTCGATGCCATGAAACGGAATTTTTTAGTACAAATACAGGAGTAACATTTTTACAATAAAATTAAATGTGCGGCTATTTTACTGATTGTTGAAATATAGTCGAACGTTGTTTGCAATACTTATCATATCGCACATACAGCCAGTGAGTGAAGAGATGTACGATTTTTTTAGATGATTATATGGCGAAATTCAATACAGAACTAGCTCCCTGCATATTGAATGGCTTAAATCCATAACAACAGAGTGAGCTAGAAAGAATTATAAACAACGACGAATACAAACTTTATCAGTTGGTTGATTTTTGTTGTTTGGTTGTTGTTGTTGGAGATGTCTTGTTTTAAAACACTGATTACTTCTCTTTAGGCATTATGGGATCACAGACTACATGCAATGTTTACTTACCTCAGAAATGAAAGAGCTTGACAACATGCAAAACTACGCACTGAAACTGAACATTTGACAATATAAGTGCTCCAGAAGCATAGACAATTTAACTTTTTGCAACAAAAACGCCCATGTTATCACGGTTTTGATTACACAGAAGTTTACTTAGTTTAAATTACAATCAAGATTTAAAAAAATGAGATTGACCTTAGTAACTCATGAAAATTAACATGAGGTGTTTGCAACAATTGTGTTGTTTTTGTACGTGAGCTGGTCGGGGTAGCGATACTATCCAAAATTGGAATAATGTAAATCGCCAGATAGAAGAGGTTCTTACTTACCTATTTAAAAAGAGCTAGAATTCAGTAATGTTATTTCTTGGTAGCCAAGTCTTATAGTTATTGTGGCTTTTAGCATAAAAGTTTGCAGTTTGAGTCGCACTTTGCAAATAGTCACGTGCCCTTAAGAGGAAAATATCGCCTGTTCTTGGATTTGCGAAAATCAATATCTCGGTAATTTTAGAAGATACCTTTGGCTAACTTGATGTGTGCAATTAATTATACCACTGATTTAATAATTAGACTAGTTTGAACTGTCTCGAAACTCAGACAGTTGTGTTAGGAAAGGATGAAATGACAATTCCGGCGTCACTTGCAATCGAGACATTATATAAGAAGTTATACATTATAACTATTACGTTTGTGTGTGTGCGAGAGAAAGAGAGAGAGAGAGAGAGGGGGGGGGGAGAGAGGGAGTGGGAGGGATGGAGGGAGGGTGAAAAAGCAGTTCAGTTAAACATTTGTGGAACAAAGTTCCTTGCAAGATTCAAATGACCAAATATAAACGTATTATGCCTAGGACTGATCCGGAGAGCCACAAAACCTGAGAGTTTCTTCGTTTATTTTTATTCAATTATTAGAAAGAAATTTATCTCGAGCAGTTAAATGATAGACAAAACAATCAAAAGAAGAGGTTGTTCGTTTGTATAAAGACATAACACTGTTCAAAAGGTTCGTTTTGATTCGATGTTTTCTCGATTGCATCAAATACTATCTTTATTCAAACAAAAGTGATAAGGAATACAGTCTCTCTTCATCAAAATCTCCAGAATTACGGAGGAAACAACGTTTTTACCAATTGCATCATTGTTTGGTCTCAATCTTCAAAGAAAAGAAACAAAAGTCTCTTTCTTCTATAACAATAGTTGGCATCATTTAAGGGTAAGTTTCACAACTCATCCTAGTCCAAGTTTATCCGATTGGTTATCAGTTGCATGGGTTCTCTCCAATCACTTCACACAATGGTCGTGCATTAGCCAACGGAATGTTGGGCTTATTTAACCAATATAATTCGAGCAGATGAGTATATAAGCGGGTGATTTGGACATTTATAGATTTCAAAATTGGCGATAGAGGAAGGGCCATGACGATAGAAGTTAAGCTAAGAGATGAATAAAGGAAAAAGGCGATGAAATTCAGGATATTATATATGATGGGAGACAAGCACGAGCCTAAAAACCCAAATCTCGAAACCTGTTGGAATTAAAAAGCATTTCTCAAAATAAACAAAATAACAAAATCTCATTCAGACATTTTTCTTCATTATTTTAGAGAAACGACGTATAGTGTATAAAATACGGAAGAGTTCCTTGAGCAAGTCTAACTCTAGTGATTAATGACTACTGTTCTGTGATTGTAATTACGGGTTTCTTTCCGGAGTCGTGAATTTATCATGGATTACTCCGAAACGGTCCGAGACGAGCTGTGGTTGTTTCATAGGTTTCCTATAAGGAGTGTTACTTTCCTGGACGACGCAAGAGATAACGCTAGCTTCGAAATAAATCTCCTAAAGCTTAGGCGTGCAGATGTTCGCAGCTAACAGAAATACGACTAAAACCACCTCTAGAACGGTGCATTATAGAAAACAGGGTTGCATGGAACTACGGAGATTAGAAACATATTGGCCCATTGGTCGATTGAATGAACCAGTGTGTTGTCCAGAGTTCCATCCAATCAACTTGTGGGGGGGGGGTATGAAGAATGTATTTATGGGGCGTAACCCTTGAATCTCTGAAACGCTGAACCAATAATATGAAGACGTCTCTTGAAAAGGAGACAATTCAAATTGTATAAATGATTATATAATTTTAAAGTCAAATCCATAACACCCAGCTCCATTAGACAACACGTACATTCTTTTCATCAAATCGTTTTGCAAATTTTGCTCACAGTCTGCGCCATTTTTACGTCGCAGAAATTCTAGAGCTAAAAACACTGTATAATATTTTTTCTCAGCTTTTAAGTTACGCATTTTCCACGTGTCAAATAGTTCGTGGCAATTGATTTTCGAGGTAATGTCATTCACAGTATATATCATTGATTACAAATGTGACCTACCACAGTCTCCAGCAAAACGTTGTACAACAAGCTCACTTTGAAAATGAACTATTTTTACGAAAACTAAATTTAATAATCAGGTAACATGTATTCCAAAGTGCACTACAAATTTACTTACATGGGGATTGTTTAAAATTTGGTATATATATATATATATATATATATATATATATATATATATATATATATATATATATATATATATATATATATATCTGGAAATATATGACATTGTCAACTGCAATTCAATATTTATGTCCCTGTCGATTACCCCAGTAATAATTAAGGTTGTCCCTGTCATTACCTACAAAACGTCGATGGCAAACACATGGCGCAGAGTGTTTTCTAATTGGAATTTATGCAGTTTAATTAAGGTTAATGACTGTAATGATTGCGATTAATTCTAAATTTGGAAACGTTCTTGTGTCAATTCAGATTCACCTTTGCGAATACCGGATGTGAATGTTAAGGAAGCTACTGGCAATTTCATGAAAAGGTGCCCCCCCCCCCCACATTTGTTATATTCTTCACAAATGTATTTAATGTTCGTGTCACTGCTTTTGGGAAAATACGTGACAGATGTTTTAGGCCAATCAATTTGTAACGAAAAAACGGATGTTCCTGGTTCAGAAAGTTATTACAATTGGCAGATGATGCTTGCTCGCATTTTGTACTCTTCTTTTTAGATCAGTGGTAACAAAATAACCAATATGGTAATACATTCGTGAAAAGAACCATTAACAGACGTTACCAGACTGTAGACATCATAATTAGAGCGGTCTTATCTGGGCTAAAACTTGCCACCAGTCCGGAGATGAAGCCAGGTTGCAGATGACGATTTAGGATGGTTTCGCTGGAACAGCATCAGTACTTACAAATTCCGTTAATATTATCCAAAAATAACACAACAACAAACAATAAATTCATTTGACTCGCTTAGTTAAGGAAATGTATGAAATGCAATGTTTCACTTCTAATTGTGTGCAGTCAAATCCACGTGTTTACTTCAATTTTGATAGTTATATGTGTCAATTGACATCAATGTCATTTGTTTGTAGACGACACGCAGTCTTGTGTAAGCTTCATACGGTAAGACAATATTGCATTAATTTCGTAAAACTAATTTAGTGTTACAAAAACCATCCAAGATTGCTACATCATAATGTGTAACTCTAATGGCGGAACACCAGTTTTAATCATTCTAATTCTAAGGTTTTAATTTCCCGTGCAGCCATGCTGATTTTGTTCACAGTATGTCCGTCGGAAACTTTATCAAATTATTGAAGCACGTACATAGGAAAAAGCACAACTCGCTGATTAAATTGGTTAAAGTTCATGTCTAACCAAGCCAACTGTTTGTTCATAAGGACGGATATCATCTCGGCTTAAGTGGCTTCAATCACCCTCACCAACAAGTAATGGGGATCCTGTCCTAGAAGCTTACATAGGTGTTGTTCTTTCCAGTTCTATGACTGAAGGAAGTAAAATGCATCACTCAAGACACGATTTCAATATTTGAAATAGGAATCGAACTCTGACGTGATGCAATAGTCAAAATCCACAAAGTTGTACAGAAATTTAACGAATGTTCGATTGGTTTGTTTTCTGTACGCTTGGAATTAGATGACCACTGCACTATAATCCCTGAACAAATTTTATCAAAGCCACACTGGTATGATATCAAAGTCACACTGGTATGATACATATATTTAGTTGAATAATAATATAGTCTTCTAAGAAAATAAGACAGAATTGGAAAACCACTTTGTACGAAATATCTCAGTAAAAAAGACAAATTCAGTTCAGAAATTTCGAAACTATATTTCAGAATTACTCACCTGATTAAGGGGAAAAAACTGTTTTACCTCCTTTCTGTACTATTGATACAACATAATTTTCAGTACAAAATTCTCCATAGATTTCTCTATACGAATAGTAGATAGTTTAAAATAAAAATGTATGAAATATATATGTGTACCTTTGGTAAAGAAGATGGCCGGACTATGTTACCTGTAGATTCGTTTTTGTTTGTTTTAAATTATTTTGCGATGTCATTTTGTGAAAACAGAGTTGATACGTTTTATGATAAATATAATATTGAGTTAGATGTCACGGAAAAATACCATAGGAGTTTGAATTTGGAATTCACTAGACTGTGCGTGCGCTTGTAAGTAGTGAAGGGGGATATTATAGCGTCAATGGGACTTATCATTAAAAATACCCTTGGGAACATATAGCGTCAAGGGAAATTTAACATGGAGAAAAATCGTGGGAACATATAGCGTCAAGGGAAATTAACATGGAGAAAAATCGTGGGACTGTTGAGCGTCAAGGGGATTTGAACATGGGAATAGGGGACTGTATAGCGTCAAAGGAATTTAAACAGGGTGGGACTGTATAGCGTCAAGGGAAATGGAACATGGGATTTTTTTTTAAAAAAAAAAATAAAAAAAATAAGAAAGGGGTAGGCAATTCAAAGGCTATCTCTTTTCGAGAAATATGGGGGCCCTGAAAAGGGCCTTTGGGTTTTTCTTCTTCTTCTTTTAACTTCTTAACTTCTTCCACCATCCTCTTATTTTGTCCATTATTCCTTTCTTCTTTTTCTTTTCTGTTTCCGGCAGCCAGTCCGGGTGGCCCATGGCCCGGAACTTCTCTTGGATTTTCATCCAGTTTGTGTTCAGTTTATCGAATTCATCCCTTTTTTTCTATTTTCTTCTTCTTTTCTTTCATTATACCACTTTTCTTTGATCTTCTTGACCTCTTTGGTCAGCACATTCCTCATTAGTTCTTCAGCTTTCTTAAGTTTTTCTAACCCCCACTTCGCGAAACACCAATCTGTCCATTCTACAATGTCTTCTAGAAAGAACCTTGCACTCGTCACATGATCTATCGCTTCTTTTAACTTACCCACTTTGACATACGGTGGGTTAATTAAACCTCTGATTCTCTTCTCCTCATCCTCTATCATTTCTTTTACAATATTTACGGATAAGTGGAGGCTGGTTACTTGTCTTGAGACGAAGTCTTTTGTCACTGCATACCTCCATTCCTGTTCAACCCTTTCTACTACACTCAATCCATCCACCATCCAATACCAACTTCCCATAAGATCGTTGTATAAAGCTGAAGCTGCTGGCATCTTCTTGTTTGCTTATTCCGTAGAATGGGTTCCAATGGCCAACACTGTTAGTTTTATGCTGAAAGCGCGTACGTGATGGAAAACATCCCCTAAAAACATAAAATTGATCTTACCTAGATCATGACCTAACAACGCGCGGACGTGAAGGAAAACATCCCCCTACTTTTTCATTTAATATAATATAACCCCAACTATACTCTTCACATACGCTAAGAAACCCATAATCTACTATTCACACAAACATACCTGAGCTCTTACAAACACAAACACACAATCACACAAACACATACCCTCACATTTTTAAAAAAAAAGAGTGTTTATATTCACACTACTCTACCTACACACATTGGCAAATTAATAGTTATTTCTTTTCTAGAGTATTGGGTAGCCCTGAAAAGGGCTGTTTTTTTTTGAACTCCTGATGCACCTATCTAATGGTTGCACCTTCCTGGCCTGGCGCCACACACGCATCTTCTTCCCCAATCTTCTTTCACCTTTCTTCTGGGGAGCGCAGAGGGAGGATGATTCGCTTCAACACCCCAATCCTCTGTCTCGGGAATATTGAACGACATCCTCTCTTCTCTTTTCTTTTCCTCTTCTTCCCTCTCTCTTCTCTCCTCCTCTTCCTTCTTTACTCTTGCTTCTTCTACTATAGCCTCCGCTGATAGTTCGTTTACTATGCGCCTGGCATATTCCAGGTGCATCTGGAGTTCTAACAGTTTCACTATTCTGCTAGTCATTCTTCTGGCTGTGTTGATCAATCAACAAGGGTAGCTAGACTGCCCAGCGAGTTTCAATTTATAGTGAAAGCGCGGACGTGATGGAAAACATCCCCTAATAACATAAAATTGATCTTACCTAGATCATGACCAAAAAACAACAACGCGCGGACCTAAAAGAAACACTCACTCACTTTTTTATGCTACCCATCACTATTGTAAAATTTTTTATAAATCACTTCAATAGACTATCACATAAGCAAAGCAATCCAATCTAACCTCAAATATACACCTCAAACACCAAAAAGACATCATTTTAATCTACTATCCACACCAACCTACTTGATCACTTACAAACACACAAACACACAATCCTATACACAAACACATACCCTCACATTTTTTGAAAAAGAGTTAGTGTTTATTTTCACACTACTCTACCTACACACATTGGCAAATTGATGGTTATTTCTTTTCTAGAGTATTGGGTAGCCCTGAAAAGGGCTGTTTTTTTTTTGTTTGCTATGGCATTCTTTTTTAGTTTCTAAGAATGCGATGTCCTCTGAGGATAGACTTTCTGGCGATAGGTCTGCTTCTTCGGAAAGAGAAGAAGAACTCTTTGGTGTCGATACGACAATCGACAAAGCCTCTGTCAGCTTCAGGTTGCTGCTGCTGCTGTTGCTGCTGTTGCTGCTGTCTCTGAAGTCTGTACTTCTCTGTCCATTCTTCTTTTTCCCTGTTCATTTCTTCTCTGAAGAGCTCTTCTATCAGTTAGTTAGTTAGTTGGATTATAGTGGTTTTCGTTCTTTTGAACATGTACCACTTTTTTATTCACGCACTGCGTGATTTTTAATTACTCCTGGGGGAAGGAAAAGGAGCCTCATCCCCCAGGCTTTTATGTACTCAAAGAGTACTTTTTAATTTAGCCACTCAGGTGTAGGACTAACTAGTCCTTAACAACCTGACTGAAAGGCTAATAGACATGAGTGGGAATAGTCACACCACACACTCGTGTTTCTTAGTTGGATTGAAATGCCCCAGGTGTCAAACCAAGCAGTATGTGACTCCCGCCACGATTGGTCGGCAGCGATGACGTCACATTAGGACACCCGGTCTTGTGGCATTGACGAAGTGGCCCGCTTTTTTGATATCATCAATTGCCTTTCCCAGTCCGATATTCCGGTAGACAGAGCCTTCCTTTTTTCCACTCTGTTTAGGTGGTGCAGGTTCATCAGCTTCATCGCCGCTGGATGATGATACTTCCAGGGCCGCTGCCAGCGTGGAAGTTTCAAATTCTTCAGTGTCGTCTGCCAACATTGCCTGGATTTGGCTGAGTATGTTAGTAGAAATAGCTGTGGAAGCTTGATTTAAAAGTTCAGCCAGATGTTGTTTAAGAGACAAGGAGACGGTTAGGAGTATTTTTTTTTTTTATTTTATTTTTTTTTTTTTTTTCGTTTTCTTTTTTTTTTTATTCATGAATTCCTTATTTATTTTGATTCCCTATCTTATTGGTTTGGAATGAAAACTTGTTTTATGGTTGTTTGTATGTTATTATGGAGTCCTGTTTTAATTAATTCCTATTTTCCTGTTTCAATTTTTTGTGGCCTTAATTGGTTTTTATTATTCGGGGTATGAACGGCTGTGTCAGTTTGTGAACCTACGAGACCTAGCAGGCCGTCATAATTCCCAAACAGTGATTTTGTAATATTCGTCCTTAACTGGTTTTTATTATTCGGGCTATGAACGGCTGTGTCAGTCTGTGAACCCACGAGACCGAGCCGGCCGTCATAATTCCCAAACAGTGATTTGTTATATTTTTAACTGGTCTTTGATTTACTTTCTTAGATTTTTTTGAGTAGATTGGATTCGTGTATAAAACTTATGATATTTTTGAATGTTAGATTAATATTGGGGTTTGTGTTCATCAAGAATTCTGGGTATGTTGTAGGGGATCCAATTTTATGCTGTTTAACTTTAAACTTAGCCCTTTCTTTTTCAAGTGTATGGCAGTTGTTAAAAATATGCTCTATGTCTTCTGGGACCCTGCAGTGGTAGCAGTTAGGGTTATGTGGTTGTGGTCCTATGTACTGTCCGAAGCTGTTAGCCAGCTTGGTTTTGCCCGTGAGTATTCTATTTATGAATTTTTGTTCACTGCCTTTTGTTTTGGGTGGTTTCCTATTTCTACATACTTCTTTAATGATGGTTTTTAGTTTCCTGCCTTGAGTGCTTGTGTTCCATAATTCCTGCCATTTATTATCAATGAGGGTTTTAGATATGCTATTGAGTTCGCATATGCTATAATCTAGGTTGATGTGAGTGGTTTCGTTTAGTTTTTGTTTAGCTGTTATATCTGCCATATCGTTACCTGGTATGTTAATATGGGATGGTATCCACATAAATTCTACTTGTAAGTTATTATTGTTCAGTATTTTTAACAATAAATTGGTTTGCCTAAGATAGTTTTCTCTTGATTTGGTGTTGTTATTAAGTATTGAGTTTATGACGCTTAGCGAGTCACTTATTATTACCGCTTGGGGTATTTTGTTCTCTTTGATCCATTTGAGTGCTTCAAGTATGGCCCAGAATTCAGCTGTGTATATAGAGCAGAGGTTAGGTAGTCTTCGTCCTACTTTAATGTTAAGTTCGGGGATTACGTAAACTGCTGCTGTTCTGGGTGGTTCTGTAATTTTGGATCCATCAGTGTAAATCTTAATGTAGTTGCAATATTTTGAGTTGATTTCTTCTGTACAGATTGTGTTTAGTTTGAGTTCCTGTTCGTTTTTATTGCCATATTTCGTAATGAGGGTGTTAACTGTGGGGTTGATATTTATCCATGGTTCTTTGTCATAGTGATTTGCAATTTCTGCTTGGAGTTTGTCTATAGGAAGTTGTTCAACTAATTGATGGACTAATTTCCCTGCTGGTATGTTTTGTGATAATTTAGTTCTAAAAGGTATGTTGCATTTATTTATAGCTAGCCGGGTGGGGTGTGTGTCGGGGTGTGTTGTTAGCCTGGCTGCATATCTGAGGGTGAGTTCTTGTCTTCTAAGGTGGAGCGGCAGTTCTCCAGTTAAGATTTGAAGTTCCACTAGTGATGTGGATGGTAGTGCACCAGTGCAAATAATTAGGGCCTTTCTTTGTATGCTATCTAGTTTTTTGAGGTTATTTTGCGGTGCCGAGTTGTAAATTTGGCATCCGTAATCTAGTTTAGATCTAATTAACGATTTATATAAAGCTAGTAAGGTTTCTTGATTGGATCCCCAGGTGGTTCCTTTAAGGGTTGTAAGGAGGTTAAGGTCTTTATTGCACCTTTTGACCAGTTCGTTTATGTGGTGTCCCCAGTTTAGCTTGGAGTCATAATGCATTCCTAAAAATCGTGCTACATTTACGAATTTAATTTCTTGATTTTGGATGGTGAGTTTGGGAAACTGATTTTGTAATTTACGTTTGGTGGTGAATAATACTGCTATGGTTTTTTCATGGGATATTTTGAAACCCCATTTATCAGCCCATTTCCCTATTTTGTTTAAACTTGTTTGAATATCGCTGATTACTTTGTGGTTGGATGGGTTTCCTGCTCTCCATAATCCACTATCATCAGCAAATTGTGAGAGTTCAATTAGTTTTGATGGTAAGTTGGTGTCCAAGTCATTAATCATGATGTTGAAAAGGGTTGGGCTGAGTACGCTCCCTTGTGGTGTACCGTTTTCAAGTGTGTGTGGTTCAGAGTAGGTGTCGCCGACTCTGGTTGATATTTTACGGTCAGCGAGGAAGTTTTCAATGAATTTAAACATTCGACCTGTGATGGCGTAGTGGTTGAGTTTGGCTAATAAGCCTTTGGTCCATACAAGGTCGAATGCCTTTTCGAGGTCAATAAATACTGCAATTAAATTCCTATCAGCTTTGCGTTTGGAGTTGAACGCCAATTTAATTGCGGTTTCTAATCGTATTAGTTGATCCGTGGTGGATCTTTTGTTTCTAAATCCGCATTGATTATCGGAGATTAAATTATTGCTCTCTAGGTGGTGTTTGAGTCGGTTGGTGACTATAGTTTCCATGATCTTACAAATGTTGTTTGTTAGGGAAATGGGTCTGTAGGAGCTAATATCGTTAGGGTCTTTTCCTTGCTTCGGTATTGGAATTACTATTGCGTGTTTCCATTTATCGGGTAGTTTGCCTGAGGTCCATATTTGGTTTAGTAATTTAATAATTGTTTGTTTAATGTTATTTGGGATATTTTTGTATATTGTGTATCCTATTTGATCTTCCCCTGGGCTAGTTTCGTTTTTGGTTTTCAATGCTAGGTCCCATTCGTAAGTTGTAATGTCTTTATTTAGGTTCGAGACTTTGGGACCGAGGTCTTTAAAGAGATTACTATGGGTTCTTTCTACTTTGTCCCTATGTAATTGAAATGCTGGGGTGTGGTTGGTGTTGCTACTCATATCTGAGAAATGCTGAGCTAGTCGGTCAGCCTTTTCTTTATTAGTAATGGCTCCAGCTATTTTTGGAGTGGTGTTAGTTGTCTTTCCTCTAATTGATCTAATCTTATCCCAGACTTGTTTGGTACTAGTTGTGATATTGATATTCGTGCAGTAATTATGCCAAGTTGATTCCTTTGCCTGTTTAATTATGTTTTTAAGGTTTTTCTCCTTTTGTTTATATATAGTGAAATCAATAGAGTTTTTAGTGCGTTTGAATTTATTGAGGGCTTTTTTCTTATCAGTGATGGCTTGTTTGCATTCATCATTCCACCATGGGACTCCTTGTTTATGTGGGTTACCACTGGTTTTGGGTATGTTAGTGGTGGCTGCCTTTAGAATGGTATCAATCAGGTCTTCGTAATATTTATTAATATTATCATTTTCTATGTTTTTGGTGTCTATTTTGCTTAGTGTTTCATTAAATGAGGTCCAATCTGCTTTTGAATATATCCATCTAGGGGTTCTTTTTAGCGAGTTGTATTGGACCGTCATCTTCTTCTTTTTCCACGGTCTCCTCACATTCCATCTTTAAAGTTTCTCCACTAGGTAAAGAGGGATAACAGTCTTCCATGGTTTCTAGTAATCTAGGATGACTTCTCTCAAACTGTTGATTTCTATGGTATTATCGAATTCTGCATACAGGAGGACGTTCACCGTGTCTGGTAGAGCATTAGTAAACTGAAGTTCCACACGAATCTGGCCGGATTTTATAGGGTGGAAATGTCCCTCGTCGCTGCCTTGGTCAGGAGTGAAATCGAAAGCCCACAAAGCATAGCCTCCTGCATAATCGTCGTACTTAATACCGTGACTGGTGTTGGTTCCTAACTGTCCGGTAGCTTCGTACAGGGACAAGTACGATCTCAAGTAATTGTTCTGGCTAAAGTTAGGCTCGAAAGGCCGGGTACACAAGGTCTTGCCATCACGACTGACTTCGATCTTGGACACATTGTAATGATGAAAGTTGAAAGGATTTTCATGGTAGGCTCCGTTGAAGGCTGAATTCTTGACGATACCAACAATCAAACGTTTGGGTAACTGTCCTTGGAACAGATGATCTTGGATCATGGATCGCTGTCCAGTAGGAATGGTGAACGTTTTCACTTCCACACGTCGGATCGGATACTTGGCGGTTGTTCTGCTCAATGTCTGACTGATGTCATTTCCCACTTTAGGTAACACTTCCACACGACGCACGTAGAGTCTGGCTTCTTGGATGACGGTTTTGTAAGTGGCATCACGATCAGCCATCAAATGGAAAGTGGCATTGCTACGATTTAGTCTCAGGCGGATATCCACCCCGTTCAGCAAATACTTTTCTTGTAACCACATGTCCAAATGCAAGCGATCCATCAGTTCCAAACTACGACTTAGTGCAATTTTCGCTCGTCGATCTACAAATCCCTTTGAATGTGAAGCATCCGCAGCAAGTACAATAGTGTTGAACTTAGTCGCTGGGTCAGGTTTCCATACCACGCAAGCATCCAGATGACTGTCCTTGGCATTTATTCCGTACGTCAAGAGATTTTCCAGGTAGGCACGGTAAGGGTATGTATCCATGCTGCTGCTGACTAGTTTGTTATTCAAGTACAAGTCCACCTCGCTAAACAAGGAATGCATGAAATTGTTGACGGGAGCTACTGCATCATTATTGTCTATGGCATCGTTGTTCGCTTCGGTTACTTTGACTTTCAAGTACAGGTAACTGCTATTCAGATCGATGTAATCTTCGGGCTGTCCTTTGATTTCAAACTCGATGGGAGCAGAATCGGTCAAAGAGGAGACGGGATGAAATTCCACCCACTGGGATTCTTGCATGGTCATCATGGTGGGGGGCATGGCAAACAGATCCAGTTCCGTCTTGGAACAAGCGCAAGACTCTCGGTGCATCATTTTTTTGTCTCTTTCTCAATAATCGAAAACGTCTAAGTCTCGAACGGTTCTTCTTTTCTTGGCCTTTCTAGCTTGAAGTCTAGTGAAAGGGTGTTTTCTTCGTCGTCTCTTTCTGCCTTGTCCTTGCTGAATGCCTGATTCGGTAGCGTGCAGGGCATTTATAGGTGTGTCTCGTCGGCCCAAAATGTCTTTACCCGTTTGCAGCAAGACATTTTTGCCTGCCCTCATGAAGGCTTCTTTAGGGTTTTGTTTGTCGATGATGACATTTTGGAGAAATTCTTTGCCTTGCGTCAGTGCCGCATCTTTCAAGGCGTGCAATCCGCGTGTCACCATCGGTTTC
This sequence comes from Sinohyriopsis cumingii, assembly GCA_028554795.2. Taxonomy (NCBI): domain Eukaryota; kingdom Metazoa; phylum Mollusca; class Bivalvia; order Unionida; family Unionidae; genus Sinohyriopsis; species Sinohyriopsis cumingii. Next base: position 236,957 of record JAPYKE020000333.1, on the reverse strand, counting down.
AACACCGGGGCCACCGAACGAAAGGCCGATTTTAACATGTCTCCTAAACCGTGTCCTCGCTGTCGAGCCACCCCTCGGTACACTGGATACATGACTTACTTATGAATCGTGAGAGAACCGTTTTCGAAAATGGAGTTTCACCGTGACTTTTCCTTTGGTGAATGGAATATTTTGTCCCAAATCTCCTTTTATAGTAATGTTGACCGTGTCCAAATACGACTTGCTGACCGGCAAATAGTGAGGATGGACAAATTCGCGGTGGACGTGATAAGTGTTTCCACCTTCCTCGTCAGCGTTCGTGGCAGAATCCACTTTGAAAGGAATGACACGCAGTAATGGCACGGAGGTGTGTCCCACCACGTTGTATTCCACCACATCGGAATACACAAACATCAAATTCAGTCCTTGGTTCAGTTCTACCGGGGTACGAAAATACTGGCCAAAAGACTCGTTGCTGTAAATGATGGTTTTTTTGGGGTGGTGTTTGTAGTTCTACTTTCTTCCTCATCTTTATGTCACCGCCCAACATGTCAAACAATTCATCATAAAAATAGAAACCCATGATTTTATCCCCCTCAGGAAATTTCATCAGGAAGCGACGAGCTGTTTTGTGGTATTCCAGGGTGACAGTTTTGTTCTTGACATTCTTAAAAGCTTCCCCAAACACGCCATTAAACTTGGTGGCTATGGTGCTGACCAAATGTTGACCACTAAAATAATAGCCTGGGGGAATGAACAACTGATAGGTGGTCCACTTTGGATTTTCTTTGTTAGGGGTTTTCTTGTCATATTTGCTATGGGTATCCATCCACTGTTGTATTTGTTCGTCATAAACTTCCACATCAAATTTATTTTGATTGGGAAGGACATTGAGGACTTGGGTCGGGTGAATCATTTCTACTAAAGCCACTTCCCAATGGGCTTCGTGATCTAAGGGGATGGCCTGAGGTAATTTGGCCGTGTAACAGCACAACGTGTTGTTGGGAAACACCTCCATGGAACTGTCACTGGGTAAGGTTAAGTAAAATTGGTTTTGGTGACTCATAATTCCAGAGTTCTGTGGCTGTCCGAGGGAATATTAGTGGATGCCAGAGGTGTGTCTCCGCCCAAAATGGGGTTCTGGTTGTGGTTGTTGTTGGAGTGGTGACTGCCACTGGCACTGGACACAACGTTCCCGTTCGAGGAGAATTTCAGGGAGGGATTGGGAAGCAGGTAACCGATGCAACTGCTCAATAAAATGGTCCACAATTGTTTGTCTCCTTGTTGCAAACTCAAATTGGCAATGGCTGCCCCGATGACACAATACACCACGAAGATTTGGCAGAAAAAGACGATTTGCGTTTTAGGCACACGTTCTCCGCACCACACCCACAAGGGTTGTTTTTGTAAATCTTGCACAGAAGAACTAGGGGAAGAAGGAGTGGTCGACGTAGCTGCGTCTGCTGTGTGAAAGGGCATGATGGTCACTTCTTCTTTTTATAGTCGATGACTTGCGAAGCGTCGATCCAAGAATCGAAACTGGGTGGATATCCTTTCCAACGTACTTTGACTTCTTTGACACGTCGTTTGCCCACTTTACGGGTTCTGCGTTCGAGAATGCTTTCGATGTCGTACACGTCGTCTTCTTTTTTGGTGACACGTTGTAACTCGGGCAAATAAAACGTTCCTTTGAGCACTTCTCCGTTCATGTCTTCCAATTTATAGACGGCAGGATGACGGCCATGCACTCGTCCAGTGACGCGAAACAATTCGGTCGTCCAGTTAGGTAAGTAACCTTTGTCGAAAGTGCGTTTGGTTTTGCCAATGCGCACCCAATCTCCTACGGTCAACTCTCCACTTTTCTTGGGGACAGCCCTCGTCGGGGACGTACCAAACAGGCGCTCAAACACCAACACTTCGTTCTCGGGGGTCACGTCTTGCGGGGCAGGTCCGATGCTTCGATGGTAAGATTGGTTGTACGCTTGCACCAGGTGCGGTAAGATGTCGATGTACTTCAGAGTGTGGTGATGCGTAAAATATTTCCACATGCGTTCTTTCAAAGTGCGTTGAAAACGTTCCACGATGCTGGCTTTGGTTTCGGGATTCTCGGTGGTAAAAAAATGAATGTCACGTTTCTTTAATTCTTTTTGGAAAGCTTGGTTCAGAAATTCGGTGCCTTTGTCCGTTTGCCATCGAAGAGGGTGACGACCGCTTTGTTTCAACACCCGTTGCAGGGCTCGCACTAACTCGCTGCTCGATTTGGAAGTCAAGGGCACGACCCAGGCAAATCTGGAAAAGACGTCGATGACACAAAACAAATATTTGTAGCCACGATTGTAGCTGGCCAAATGAGAGACATCGGCTAAATCGGCTTGCCATTGATGATCGATGCCTTCCACTCGGGTGCGACTTCTGGCAAACTTGCGTCGAATGGGTTTGTGTAAAGTGTAGGTAGCTTGTTCTTGTAACCATCGTTGCACTTGAGGTAAACGGAGACTTTTCAGTCGCGTTTTGGCAGCACGATACAATTTTTGAACTCCTGCGTAACCTGCAGGATGGGAGGGATCGTAGTAAATGCTGGCTAAGACTTTTTCCATTTTTTGTGTTGGTGTGTTAATAAGTCACCCACTCTTCGGTGATGCTACTTTGGGTGGGTCGAAAGGGTGGTTTGGAAACGGATTTACGTGTCCGATGGGCTACGGGAGTAGAAGTCGAAGGTAGTGGTGGTGGTGGTGGAGGTGGCAATGGAATGGCTTTGGTTTTCTTTTCTTTTTTCGCTTCTGGTTTCCCTTCTTTCTTTTTCACTTCTGTCGAAGGAGGCGTGGACATCATCTTTTTAACCCAAGCTTTCATTTCTTCTCGTTGGGGTGTGGGGGACGGGGTCAACAAGGATGCTGAAATCTTACTCGAAATGGGAGCTGCTGACGGTGTTTGAAACACTTCGCGCATCTCTTCTTCCTCGGGTCTTTGTGGGGTAGCATCTCTGGTGACCCTTGGGGATGGAAGTGGTGGTGGTAATGATGATGGTGCTGGACTTTTCATCAAGGTCTTAAAATCTTTTAGAGTGGGTAAAGCTGTTTCGTCTAAAGCTTTCTGGTGAAAAAGTTGCAGTCTTTGCAAGAGTTGACCGTACTTTTGCGATTTTTCTGTTTCGGACAAATCTTGGCGATCCATCAAGGATTGCAATTCGTGTTGTAACTGGGACATCTCGCTCAAATTGGGATTGGGAGGTAAATGCGGGGTGCATTGTTCTTGCCACCGATGGTATTCCATCCATCGTTTGTAAGGCACTAAGGCTAGTTTTCGTCCTTCCATGGGGTTGTCAGGGGTGAATTCTGAGATCTTGGGACTTCCGAGGGCCTTTTTATCTTGCTCCCACCAGTCCTCCCAACATGGTTCCCAAGACTCCTTTCAGTATGGGGCCTAACAAGAAAGGTAAAATGCCTCCACGTTGGACCAACATCTTCTTTTTTTGACGAATGGGAATTTTCTTTTGAACCATTTTCCGAAGAACGTGACGATGTTTGCCTAAGCATTGTTTCTGGTGTTTGGACAAAGGGATCGTACCTTTCAAAACGTTCAAACAACATTCGCACACGGTATCGATGACCTCTTTGGAGGCCGTTTGAATGAGTTTTTTTTCGTAGGGGTGGAGAAGCTTTGGACAGGACAGATAACAGGTCCCCATGTTTGGCTAAACGTGCTGGCAGTCCTTTCCTTTTCTTTCCTTGGGGTTTTCTGGAGGGTGACATCTTTGAGTCTTTAGGAGCACCGAAAAAACACTGATACCCTACTCGGTCACAGGTCTTTTTTATACTGGAACGCGTCGCCATTGATTGTCTTTACGTCGTATCAGTTTGAGGACAGGCATGACACGTCGTGTAGGGGTACGCAACGGACTAAATCGAGCCAGTTCTTGCTTGGACAAATCCAGTAAACTTTGTAACATGCCCGATCTTTCATGGACTTTGATTTTGGGAGAAGGTACTTTGTGAGCAGCAGCCACTGCCGCTAAATTGGAAGGTCCTGCCACTGGGGAAGTTCTTTTGGGGGTCATCAACGGAGAAGTTCTTGGTGTGATCAACGTCTCCAAGTACTCTTCAGTTCCTGGTGACATCAACGGAGAAGTGGATAAACGTGAGGCTGCCGGAGACGCAGTCACCGCTGTGGCAGGTCGTGGTTTGCGAGTGTAAGGTTGCGTCCTGGCCGAAGTGCCTCTCTTGCGACTAGTTTTCTTCTTCTGTGGACTTTTCATTTTCTGGGGACTTTTTCTCTGTTTCTTTTTCTGGGGGCTTCTTTTCTTTTTCCGGGGTGGTGGTGTCTGGTCAGAGGAGGGTCCTGCCACTGGAGAAGTTATTCTTCTTGGGGACCTGGTCTTTTTCTTTTTCTTCTTGGGGCTTCGTTGGACTTTTGTCTTGGGGATAACTTTGGGGGCATTAGGATCCCATCTTAAGAGTGAGCGAATGATGACCCCTCCTAGAGTACCGCTCCCTCCAGGTTTCAAAATGATTTGTTTTTTGGTTTGAGTGTCGATGCGGGGATCAGCCAGTTGGACCAAAGCGACTTTGTTTCGATCGAAAAAGCGTTTGGTTTGATGAGGAATCTGAATGATTCCTTGGAGTAATTGACGTGCTGTCACCATGAACCATCGTAAGACTTCTTTGAGACTAGCTTCTAAGACACGAGCTCGTGTTTGTGGATCTTTTTCTCGACTGATGCCATACAAGGCACGAATCAATTTGACGGGAAGATGCGACTGAAGGGACGTCATGTTCACACTGTGTGAGACAGACGAAAAAGGGTCTGAGGTTTTTATAGATTTTTTTATGGGGAGTGAAATGAAGTCGAGGACGGAGACGTGTACAGGACAGGCCCTCCGTCTTGGCACCAGTGGTGAAACAAGTGGGTACGAAATCGCAAATCCTCGGGGGTCGTAGGTTTCAAATCGACGAGTAAATAGGCGTGTGGCGTTTGAGTGGCATCGTCGTACGCCTGAGTCAGCCAAGGCGTTCCTAACTGTTTGGCTAAGACTTGCACTTGCGATTTATCTCGAGGGCTTTTAAACAAGACCACGTAATGCGCATTGAGACTGATGGTGCGATGGGCTTTACTTTGTTGAAACAAATTTTGGGTGATGTAAACGACACTGGCATTGCGGTGATGCCCTTTGCGCGTGAACCACAATTTAATTTCTTCTTCGTCTTCTCCTAACATGTCGTCGAAAATGACCAAATGGGTTTGACGGGAGTCAGAGACGATGCCGTCGTCTTCTTTAGGAATGCCTTCCACAAACACGATGGAATCGCCTTGACTTTCTCGCAAGAGGCTGTACGCCGATTGCCACTCTTTGTAACACCACACGATCCGTTGAGGGGGCCGATCGATCAAATGATGTTTATGTTCGATCAAACGTTTGACGAATTCGGTTTTGCCTGAACCGCTAGGTCCAGCAATGAGCATGTTAAAGGGATGGCGAAGATACAAAGCCTCCCAACTGGCACGATCTAAGTGTTCGTCGATGACTTTGACAGTAGAGGAAGAGGGAGCAGAGACAGTAGAGGTAGCCATGGTGTGAGAAATGTCACTTATGACACGAAAAACAAACAAGACAAGAGTTTATATACTTTTTCAGAACACGTTTATTGAATGTTTTTTTTTCAAACATGAATACGAAAGACAAAAATACATAAAAGCCAAAGGCTTAAGTACAAGGATAAAAGGCACATGTTAACGATGAACGTGGAATAAACACAAGTGTCTGTACAACAACCACATCTTTTGGGTAATGTTCTAACCAGTTCAACAGGGGGTAAGGTCACACAAGTGTCCTCCCGAAAGGGTCTTTCAGGTCTGTCCACGATAGTCCTGTCCTGGGTGACGGGTTCTTCTGGCACCGTCACTAACACGGGTTGAAAAGTAACTTTTTTCCTTGAACAACTCTCGTGCATACTGGGCCACTTCTTGGGTCCAAGCCTCAAAACCCCATTCTTTCCAGGCACGGACATCTGTCCAATAGGGATGTAAGTCACAAGCTACACACACATCGTCATACACGTCTTGGGTAGCTAAAAGTTGACGAATCTTTTTTTCCTGTTGAGGTCGAGAAGTATCCAGATGAAAACGCAAGGCTTTGAGCAAAAGGAGTTTTTCGTGACCATTTAAGGCCATGGAGGTGGTAAGTACTGATCGTAAAGAGTCCACAAAGAATCGGCTGGTAAACGAAATCCCAGAAAACAAGTCACTAAGACACACACCACTTGTCGTCCCAAATTGAATGGATACAGTTCTTGTAATAATTGATGGTAATGATCCACGGTTTGAATATGGTCATTGAGTTCCTTCCACGGAATCTGTTGGATGACATGTGACATAAACCGTGGCATGGCAGCCTGTTTTTATATTCTCTTTTTTTTTGATGCAATACACGTACTTTCTAGCCAGAGATCTTCGTTCTCCAGTAGGGAATCTAAATCTTGCATACTGTAACCGAAACGTCAGAGTTCGTTTAGGTGTTTCCTCTTCCGCTAAGCAGATTCCACGTAAAATATGTTTGTAATCCTTTAACTTGTCTTCCTCAATGCGTTGCACTAGGTGAATCTCGAAGTAACCATAATCATGAACATGTCGATCATTAGCGACCTCAAAGTTTTGAACAATGTCTGACCATTGAAAGAATTTCTGACGAATCAGTTCTCTTATACCATTCAGGTACCAGTGGTTAAAGATCTGGTGACGTATCGGATGCAATTGTTCTTTACGTTTCACTTGTATTTTGACCAGCTCTCGGTAAATGTGTTCTCTCAACTCCACAGGCAAAGCACGAATGTTCTCTTGTAAAGTATCCATGAATAGGTCATACTAAATCCTCTTTGGTCTGACACAAGAAATGTACTGTTTGCACAAACATGGTTTTAATTCATTGTCGAATCTAAATCGTTTCACCACTAATTTACACATTACAATTCGTTCAGAAGTTTCCTCTTTCACCAAGTTGACATTGCGTGAAAGATGTTGGTAATTCGTTAACTCTTCCTCTGGAATTCGATGCAGTACGTTTACAATGTAGTAGATAGAATCGTCAATACCAAACCATTCCTTTTTATAACCAGGAGGTCGTTGATCAATGTCTGTCCAATGGAACACTTTCAACTCAATCAGTCCTTGTATAGCCTGAAGGTACCAGTGGTTCAAACACCGGTGACGTAACGGATGCAATTGTTCTTTACGTTTGACTTGTATTTTGACCAGCTCTCGGTAAATGCGTTCTCTCAACTCCACAGGCAAAGCACGAATGTTCTCTTGTAAAGTATCCATGAACAGATTATTATGGCAAGAAGTTACTTCAATGTCTCGGTCCCACTAAGGGTAAGTAATGACAATTCGGTGACCATCGAGCATGTTCTACGTAGGCCGAATCTTGCGGCTCCCAGTGGTGAAGTGACACACCGCAACTGAAGCACTTGACTTTATCTCCTTCACCCAAGTAGAAAATTCCGGCTCTGGCTAATTCTTCGGGGGTCGGTCCTCCCAGATACTTTGGCCATTTTCCTTTAAACGATTGAAGACGATTTTCAAAGTCGCAGTATTCCGACAAACGCACAGGAAACGAATATTCGTCTTTCACAGGTTCGTTTCGATGAGGGTTGAGTGACATGGGTAGGAGTTTGCTCAGGGCTGGATGACATCCGTAGGGGGGTAGACGTAAAGGTGAACATTCCCCTTTAAAACGAAACCCAGTAAAATGTCCAAGAGGACGAGCAGCATCGCTTTCGCATCCCACAGGTTTGACACGCACAGCATCACTTTCCATGATAGGGGTAGGGGCACTAAAGTTCCCATGATGCTTTACGGCATCGCTCAGGTCACAACGTACAGCATCGGTCCCATCGCAAAGCTCACAATCGCACTCGTCTGCAAACTCCGTTACGCAATTACAATGGTAACCACATGGACAATCGCAGTTTCCTTCCGGACATTTTCCGTCGCAATGCCTGGGTCTTATCCATCCAATATTAGTCACACTAGAGGAAGATACAACTTTTTTACAATCCCCAAACTGGAACGATGCCTCTTTCAAAGTATTCATCTTGTTCGCTCGGTCTTGGTAGTCACAATGAACTATCGATCTTGCCTAGGGTTCCTTTTTTATATACAGACCAATACCGACGTGACCGTACGGTAAGGTGAAATGATTGGGAAGTCGAACTCGCTTCTGGTATACAATTTGATAGATTTTTTCCAAGGGTCGACTGACGATGTGGTGAGTGGGTAAACGTACAATCTTGTTCGGTTGGTAAGTGGTCACTTTAAAGTTTCCATCCTCTCCCGATTGCAAGGCTTCTTTCAATACCCCAAAGTTGACCACTCGACTGGTACGATAATTCAGAGTCAGTCCTTTCACTTTGCACGTCGTGTGCACTTCTCCTTGTTTGTCACGGTATTGGTAGCCGTAATTTTTAGGACCGCCACTGACGAAACTTAAAATCTTGTCGTCGGGATGCTCGTCTGTCCAGGCTCCTAAACGGTCTCCTTCGATGGTAGGGTGATGTTGAATCGGGTGATGGATGTAAATGCAACTGTCCGTGTCAAAGTACAGGACGCGTTCCCCTAACAGTTCTAAAGCTTCGTACAATTTTAAGCGAGCATGGGCTGTCACGTAAGCCGCAATGATGACATTTCCAAAAGGGTCGTCTTGTACAAAGTCCAGATCTTCTTCGTAATTGACCAAGATCAAATTCTCTCGAACGACGTCCACGTGTTTCATGTATTTGGTTTTGTCGTGAATCATCTGGAAGTAGCGGGAAGGTTCTGTCAAATATTCCGTCTTGGGTAAACACGGTCGTTGTGCCATTTTACCCCACAAGCAATTTAACATCACTTTGGCAAACGATCGCCTGCCTTCGTTTTTCTCGATGTGGTCTAAAGTGATGCCTTCTTGTTCGTAGTATTTCTCTTTGAATTGTATTTGGTCTTCGGGAGTGTGACACCAGGAAGGATAGCCGCTGGCTTCTTGCTTCAGTTTCAAAAAGGCATCCACGTAGTCTGTGAAAATGCCTTTCTGCGTGGGGTCACCCTTGCGGTATTGTTGTGTCTTGGGAAAGTGACAAATTTCGTACACTTCTAACAGTTGGTATCCCATGTCCAGAGCTTTGAACAATTCCACGCTGACCCAGGTTCCCGTCAAGGCACGTTCTTCCTGGCTGTGATGGCAAGGTTGGTCTTGGTTGCACGTTTCGGCACAAGTACGGCACAAGGGAAACATCAGTTTGCCTTGACAATGGTGAGGTAAGACGGGATGGTATAGGTTCGTGGGAGGCAAAACTTTGCACTTGATCAAGCCTTCGTATTGTCGAATGTTGACCAGGTCGATGTGTTCCGTGAACAATTGCGGGTGCCCTACAGGAAAGCGACAATATTTGCACACGTAGGGATACAGCGAACACACGTCCAAGTATTTGATTTCTTCTCCTTTCTCTTCGTCGGCTTGGTACAGCAAACAGGTGGCATTGGTCCTTCCTCCGTACAAACTATCCCTCGGGTTCAGCGGGTCCATGAACTGGTAACTTTCCACGAGGCGTTTAAACTCGGGATCGGTTTTCATACGGTGATCGTACTCGTGTTCCCACATTTCCACCACTTGGTATCCTTCCTGTTCCAACTTTTGGCGTCGCTGACAAGTGTCCTGGTACAAGTCTTCCATGGTTCGTTGCAAAAACTGATTTTTAGTGCTACGATCAGGGTAACAGACGGGACATCCGTGAAATAAGCAACCGTTAAACTCGTACACGATCTTGGGGTTTTCTAAGTCCCAGCCATCGACCGAATACGTTCCGATGGTCTTTTCGCCCCCTCCTTTGCGGGCATGCTGAATCCACTTGTCTTCCTTGTCGCACAAGTAATGTAACCAACGTAGGGCTTTGACCGAGTATTGACGTTTGACATAGTGGGTCGTTTGAGGACTGATGACAGCCACGGTGTTTTCAGGCATGAATCGTTGTCGATACACTAAGGAACACGCTTTGGCAATGGTGCAAGCTTCTTTCAAAGGATCGACCCCTCCGTGTTCCATGAACAGTTCTCGAAATTTTCCACAGCAACGCCGTAAAATGTCCACGTCGGAACGACAATACTTTAGCATTTCTTCCTGAAAGTCGAAAGGGTCCGAGGCGTGAGCCTGGTACCAAGCGTAGAAAGCTTCTCGTTGTTCGGTACGCATGTTGTCGGGGTTGTAATAGTGAGCCTCGGGTAAATGGGGTAGAACGGCATGTTGACTGGCTTCCGTATTGAAAAAGTGTGGAAAATAACCTTTAGCCATTTCTGTCATTCCAAACGTTTTAGGCATTCGACTCAAAGGCATGGCCAAATAGCTCATCGAATCTTTAAACTGCACTTGTGCCACTTGCATGAAAATGATTTTGGCTCCGTTCAAAGTCACTTTAGGACGCTCGGTGCCTTGTTCCGTATAGTATCTGAGAAGAAACTGTCCATCGTATCCGGAGAAATTGTGAGCCATCACCGTGGCATGACGATGACAATCTCCGTAACGTTCGATGTCCTCTTGGCTCCACGTCTTGTCGATGGGGTCTAAGACCCATTGGGCGAAATCGGCTAGCGTGTTCGGTCCCCGAAAGATTTTTTCACGTCCTCCAGGAATCTTGCTGCAGTGAGGACAATGACTGAAGATAGGTTCTTGAATGCACTTCTCGCACGCTCGATGAGCCACGCAGAAATTAGGAATGTGAATGCCGGTCTCTTGCATGCATTCGAAATCGATAAAGATGAAATTGCCTTTCTTCTTGTGACCGTCCTCTTTCTTTGTTGGGGGTTGGTATTTTTGCACGTAACATTGGTGTTCCAAGTCCACGATGTGGTGACAAATGTGACATTTTTTCTTTCCTGAACATACGTGTGCCTTGGTATTATTGGTACGTATGACTTGTTCACACGTAGAGCACAATCTCAGAAGTTGACAAGCACATTTCTTCTGTGAACCTTGCGTCTTCAGATGTTGTTGGTAACAGGTAGGGCTAACAAACGTGCGCAGACAAGTTGAACAAGGCACTGGTTCTTCGCTCAGACAGAGTGAAGAGGCCAAACATCCTGAGCATTTCGATCCACAATGCTTGTGTTGCTCTCGATTATTATAACCATGGTCACATTTCTCACAGTAATAACCGTATCCCAGGAATCCGGTGATAGTGGTAATGGTATCGAAATGGTCATCGTGATAATAAACATGAATGTATTTTCCGTCCTTAAAGTCTTGCCCTCGAAACAACAAAGACCCGCGCACTTCTTGAGGGTGCACTTTCAAGGTGTAACGTGGAGCTAGGGCATCTTGCAATTTTTGCATCTCAGGAATGCCACAGGGTGTGTCTTTGGACAGTCCGGCTTGTTGTAACAGAAGTTCTGCTTCGTTTCGTTGTTTGGCTCGGTCGGATTGTTGAATAGTTTTCCAGGTTCTTTTCCATTCTACCGTGTCGTTCTTGTTGGCATAGGTTCGTCCCACCACGATGGCACGGGCTAAACACATCTGGTCATGAGGGTTGTGAATTTGGACAAGGCTACGCTTAATGCTGCGAAGGTCGTTCACCAATAACATCTTTTTGCGTCCGGTCCCTTGAGGAGGAGAGACGTGGGTCATGTCCAATGTGGCTTTTCCATCGGTGATGTCAAACTGGTCATTAGATTGTTGCACGTGTTGAATCTTGTCCATGACTTTGGAAGCGGTCAATTCTGCAGGGGTGCTAAACTCGATCCAAACAGGGGATTTCAAACCATCGTGTTGTATGGAAAGTCTCAAGCGATCGTCTTCTTTGGGTTGACATTGTTGCTTGAGTGCAGTGAGCAAAGAATCCCACACCCCAGTGATAAACACTTCTGCTTTCTCTAACGGCACTTCAGCCTTGAAATCTTTAAACTTCACCGTGTATTTGTAAGCCGTAGTTCTAAATTTTCTAGAGGAGCGCTTTTCCGTCTCTCGAATGGAATAGTACTGTTCAGGGTTAACTAAGGGTGGTGAAATTGGTTTAGAGGGTTCTGATTCTGGTTCACTCATGTCCTCTTCAAAATCACTGGCATGAATTTGTGCCAAGATTTCAGCCCTGGTACGAGGCGATAGATCACGTTTCTGCCTCTTACTTCTTTCTTCTTCTTTCTTCTCGAATGAATTAGATCGTTTCATCTTGAAAGCAAAAAGTCAAATGACTCAAGTTCAAACACCATGAACTACTTTATAGTCATAGCATACCAGCGTATATAAAAGGGTGTGTGTCTTGTCCTTTCACTATTCATTTCACTCTCAAGCCGAGCACAACGATGGAAGAGACTAACCAGATGGAACGTTTCGTCAGAGCTTTGCGAGGGGTCATTAGAAAATTCTCTTCAGACCAGCCTACGGACTACTCTCCTTCCTTTAGAGATAAAAGTCAAGATACTTGCTATATCTGTCAGAAGAAAGGGCATTGGTCTTCAGAGTGTCCAGACCGTCAAAAAAGAACAAAAACAGGGACTAAAAAAGACAAAAGTCAAGATACCTGTTATTATTGTAAAGAAAAAGGACATTGGTCTCCAGATTGCCCAAAAAAGAAACAAGAGGAGTCAGAAGAAAAGAGGGATTCTTCAGAAGAAGAGAGGGATTCTTCGGATGAAGAGAGGAATTCTTCAGAAGAAGAGGAAGAAAAAAGACAATTCTATTTACAAGAGGCAAAGAAACAGGAGAAGAAGAAAAGAAGAAGGGAAGAAAATGAGGAAAAGACGGTGAAGAAATTCAAAAAACAGAGAGACTAAACAAGGAGAAAGAAGAAGTCAATGAACTTTTTTATTAAAGTGTTGTGTTGTAAATTGTGAATTGGATTGTAAAAAAAATGGATAAAAGAATAAATGAATGATATAAGGTAAGAGTCTTTTAGTTTTGATTTTAAAATAAGAACGTACACTCACGCACTCATACACAGACACGTACTATAAAGGTAAAATGGGTGGGTTTTTTTTTTTTTTTTTTTTTTTTGAGTTATTGGCAAATTGAAATTGTATTTCTTTTCGAGAAATATGGGTGGCCCTGAAAAGGGCCTTTTTTTCTCTTTATGGTGTAGGGGTGAGTTTAAGCAATCAACTTTAACTGCCTTATGCCTTTGCCACGGCCAAGGCCTACTTCTGAACTGCGTAATGTTGATGATGATTGGGTTGAAATCACTAAGGGTGGTACGGTAGGCTTAGTCACAGGGTTGACGTGTTTAGCTCGGGAAGGTCGTATTCTCTTCGGTCGTGATAAAGAAGTCTGATACATTTGTTTCAGACTTCTTAACTCCGCTAAAATGTCCAACAGTACCGTGACCGTTTGATTTTCACCCTCTTGTTTCTTTGCTGCTACTTCTTCTTGCTGTTGTTGCTGTTGTTTTTTTCTTACCTCTTCTTCTTGTTGCTGTTGCTGTAGGAGAAAAGCCTGTTCCGCTTCCTTTTGTCGTTGTATAAATTTCTCCAATTCTTCTTTCTGTCTCTGTCTAAAATTCTCCACTTGCGGTAATGAAGAAGGTAACGAAGGTTCCGGAACAAATTCTTGCGAGGAGAGAAAATCCACAAAATCCCAATTCACCTCTTCTGAAAGTAAGTCCGGGTTCCCTTGGGCGGTCTCCCCTGCTGGTGCACCCCATTGGATCGTTTTCTGAGTTTCCGTCATGTTGAATCACTGTCGCATAGATTGACTGCACACAAGCGCTAGCGAATCTACATAGACTACGTGACGTCACAGACTGCTCTCTTCGGATTGGATGCGGGCTGACTGAATTTTGTAACGCGTGTTCGGATTGGTGAATGAACTCAATCCGTTTCAATCCTACCTGTACCTATAAATAAGCGCAGTTCAGTGCATTGATTCACCTGTTCTCGTCGCTTCAAGATGTGGACCACAGTTGAGTCATCCACCCTTGTGTCTTCCATGATGTTTCGGACAGACTTGCTTATGTGTGTCCGATCCAAGTGGACCGTTGTCCACAGGACAAACACCAGCCTGTGGATACGTAGGATCTACGTTGAAAGACAAGGATGCCTGAAAAGAGTGCTGGTTTACGGGCCAACAGTGAGACGCAGCCTAAGGACAAGAAGAAGACCAATACGGTGCCCTTTATGTTAATGAATACATTAACATAAACCCAAAAGCCCTTTTCAGGGCCAGCCATATTTCTCGAAAAGAGATAGCCTTTGAATTGCCTACCCCTTTCTTATTTTTTTTATTTTTTTTTAAAAAAAAAAATCCCATGTTCCATTTCCCTTGACGCTATACAGTCCCACCCTGTTTAAATTCCTTTGACGCTATACGGTCCCCTATTCCCATGTTCAAATCCCCTTGACGCTCAACAGTCCCACGATTTTTCTCCATGTTAATTTCCCTTGACGCTATATGTTCCCACGATTTTTCTCCATGTTAAATTTCCCTTGACGCTATATGTTCCCAAGGGTATTTTTAATGATAAGTCCCATTGACGCTATAATATCCCCCTTCACTACTCTTGTATGTATGCATTCTTCTTCTTGGATAAAAAATACTTAGTTTTTTCTTTTGTCATCAACATAATGCATGTCTAGCTCTTTTTGCCCGTTTCGTTGGGCTTTTTTGCCCGACTCGCAAACAATTATAGTGCATAGACTGGATTGTATGAAATAACCCACAGAAATTTAGGCACCCACCACTGTGTTTCCAATAGTGAGTGTGAGGATAAGCTTTTTTTTTTTTTAATTCGACCTCTACTTTGCTACGAAAAGAAGAAAGAAAAAAAACGTATTGCTTCCTTAGCCTGCTTATAAGTCATATTTTATTTGTTTCATACAGGGCCCTCCCCGTCCTCGCAAAACTTAATTCTGGGGCCTCTTCCCAATACAACAAAAAATGTAAATGGGAATTTTTGGTCCCTACTGGGCCTGTTCATCCACCACCCACCACACGCTTCATATTATTCGGTACAATGAATAAACGTCCCATCCCCAATACGAAACAAATAAACTCCACACCACGCAGCCCCATCTGAAAATGAAGTGATTGAATATTCGTATAGAAAGTTATTTTATCAAATTATAACTGTATAGAAAGTTATATATAAAATTACAATAAAATAAAGTGATTTTGGTTGGTTGTTTTGGGGTTTAATGCCATTTCTCAGGGCAAGATAGGTTATATATGGTGCCAGCATAACTGGTGATGGAAGAATGGGGGAAAACCCAAGCAAGAACTACTGAGCTACGGGAAGCTACTGGAAGCCTTCTCGTATACGCACACTGGCCGAGCCGGACACTCAAACCTAAGCGGACAAAAGTACGATGGTAGTGATCGGTAGAGGCGAGAACTTTATACCACATAGCCACCAGCCCGCTCCAACCACCCACCCCCACCAACTCCACCCCCAAAAATAAAGTGCAAAATATATATGCTTGAAACTTACTATGCGTGAATATACAAAAACCTGTTGTTTTCTTTGTATTTGTGCGCGCGCCTTTCCAAATGAAATGTACGCCATGATTCCAAACAATGACATGGACTTGCCACCAGAAGAGTATGGGTTTGAATCCTGTGATGACCAGACCGGTTGAGCTGCCGTAGTCTCTGTGACGATCTAACTTGTCATGTAGACCGCTCCAGTGGCCTAAGTGGTTAGAGCGTCCACTTCGGATGAGGTCGCGGTTTCGAACTCCTGTCGCGTCATACCAAAGATTTATAAAAAGGATACTAGCATCTGCCTAGTTAGGATTGGTCGACCTGGTGTCAGGATAATATAAATGAGTGGAACATTACGTTACATGTCTGTTGCATGATGCTCCAGTGCAATTCTTAACAATAAACTGCCACACTGCAGATATTATAGCGATATTACTGAACAAGTTTTAAAAATACGTTAAGAATCCAAATCTCACACACACACACACACACACACACACACACACAAACACACACATCTTTCGTGTATTAGTGAACTGTTAATTACAACCAATATATCGCTCAATCATACACGAAAATAAATCCAAGAAAAACTAATATCCCATTTCTCTAACTCAAAAATAAGCTTCTATTTTTTAATGTCGTACCAAGTGTGATTTTCACACATATCATTATATGGGGAATGCATGTGTGACAGAGTTTCCCGTACGAAATACAACCTTCATTGAGTTACACGAACACCGTAAAATACTTTTTTTTCATATTAAAATTTATAGCTAAATTCACTGTAAAAAGATTCCATGGAATTCATAAGAACTGCTTAAACAGCATTTTCCAAAGCTAATGTGTTAACTAAATAATTATTTTATCTCTGGGAACATTGATTCTACCCGTATAATTAATAATGCGAATAATTTAAACTACGACAAGAAACCTGAGAAACCAACTACTAAAGGTGAAACGAACTCAGGACAGACTAATTTCGTATTGGCGTATTAATACATTTATGTTTATTGTAAGGTTTATTTAGTCTGTGTGCAATAATAATCCCTACATTTGTAAAACTTAAGTTTTAATTGACGCTATGTAGCCAGTACTGTGCTGGCGTGCCGAGAACCAACACACATTCGTGCTAATACCACAGACAACAGTCAAAAATTCCCTTGCATATCATATGAACAATTGATAACACCATCTACTATCTACCAGTTAAACTTTTAGACTTTTTGTCACATAATTTTATAATGTTTCTGGTTGATATGTGTCGTCATCGTATGTCACATAGCAACCTAGTAACATCACGAAGCAACATCATTGTTTAACAACACGTTATTGCAGTAATGCACTAAATGGGTCGCAATTTCGTTTTCTTTGAAAATCAACAAGTTAAATAATCCAGTATCATACACGCTTCTAGCGGCTTATGGCACATAAACGCATGCGCAAAGATCTAAATTCATAGACAATAGGTTTCGTGGATTATATTTCAACAACAGCACGAATAAATAGGTACTAAATGACCTCTGTATTCAGCAGAAAAGAAATCATATTTGTAATTGATAAATTAGGACAGCCTTTGGCAGTACACGGTCTTCTTAATGGATTTTATATTATCTATGTTGGTACCTGAAGTGCCATCCGCCATTCTAAATATCATGGTATCTTTCCACTTTCACACAAATTCCTCCTCAAGCAGTCAAGAATCGTTTGCCGCAGCTTCACAACTCTTTGTGGCAATGTATAAATTGGTCGACTGTCCATGTTTATCGAATTGTAGTCCTTTGACACATTGTGTATCATCTGCAGAGGACAAATTCAATGACAAATATTCAGTTATCGATACTCATTGTCGAGGGAAGAAATTATAGAAAACGGATAACTTATCAAATAACACCGTTCTCCATCTGTGCTGGTATGTATGAAGTAACTTAAGAAGTATAGTGGCAATTGTAGTGTAGTTTAGATGACAAATTGTCTGTGAGTGTTCGAGGAACATTGTCGTCTGCTTCACTGGAAGATCAAGATGTACTTAACACAATTGACTGTGTGACTAGTGAAATATTTTCGACCCTGAAATGGATTTGTGCTTAAATTTAAATGAATTGCTTTGAAATATTTTAAAGGCGGATTTATGTATTTCTATTTTCCAGAGCGAACGGGTGGAAAGCAATGGGCCATAACACGAGTGATTGTCGGCTCTGAGGCCTCCCAACCTGCAATCGAAAGTAAAATCTAGAATGTCTTCTGATTACCAACCAGAACCGATGGTGACATTGATGGTGACCAAACACGAGAAAGAAATGTCGGAGGAAGCGGCAAATTACAAATACGACTCAACAGAACGGAACAGTATATTGAGCTTTTTTACCATGTGAAGAAGGATAATGAATTTGTTTTGACCCTGCGCAGAAGTGTCTCCTGATATTTGTATTTTTATGATAAAATGATGCAACAGGCAATAAACAACTACAAAACGTTGTATGCAAACAGTATAAAATTCGCTAAGCTTGGCTTTAAACGGTGAGAGAGGCCATTCGTAGGACAACACTGGTCAAGGTTTATATCAGTTATTTACTGATTATCAACATGGTGAATTTTACTCATGCTCTTTCCTGGATTATTATTGTACCGTTAGCGATTTTAACGGATATTCTTGCCGTCATAGTAATCATCCATTACCATCCGTATTACAGTGGTACAGACGTAGTGCTGTTGTCATTGGTACTCAGCATGACTGCAAACGTTGTTTTTATATTGCCAGTTCCAGCCATTTTAGAATTAAGGGCTATTTCTTGGAACTCTGGCTTATGTAATTTTTTTACATGGGGATTTATTAGCTTTCGGATGGCTCAGATTTTATGCTTAGTAACAATGTGCGTGCATTGGTCTGCAGTTCTCAAAATTTCCGCAGAAAAGAAAAAGTTCATATCAGCAAATGTGCTGAAGATTGTAGTAGTGTTCGTATGGATTGTTTCTTCAGTTGTTGGATTATTCCCGACCATCGGAGTTACGAGTGATCCTTTTCAGAAAGATAGGTGTACATTTCTAGCATTCGATTTAGGAATGGGTTTTACCATCTTTTTCATAGTTATTATTTTTGCCACAGTGCTAACATCTGCAATATGTGTTACAGACGCCACTATTCTTTTGAAATACATGAAGCAAGTGGCGGAAGTTAAGTACCAAGCAGGTCGTTTTTACCTCCCTGACAAAAGAACTAGTGTTCCAAGCAGTGGCACCTGTACGATTCTCGAGCGCTATCGCCGACTGAATTTTGCATGGGATTTAAGCAGATTTATTCTCGTCTTCACAATCCTGTCTTTCTTCATGAACCACGTATCGTACGCGGTAAGTATGCCCCGAAATACAAAGAAAGATAGCATACATTTTATTCTTTCCCTGCGAAAAAGCTAATAAATTGGTAAGATTATTTTAGTTTTCTGTCATTACCAGGCACGGATATATAACAACCCAGTCCATTCATGTTATTTCCTTGATAAATATACATATAATAACTTTATGAACTATTGAAAAACATGGTTATCGATGGCGAAATACATTCGGTTTACTCAAACGTATCCACAGTAACCTTTTAAAATTATCACTCAGAAATTTAGAATTATTTTGTACGAAGCCGTAAGACTCATAGTAATAAATTAGGCAGTGTATACGACCGTTATTTCTGCTGCATAAAAAGCATCCATGTTTTAAGTCGTTTATTTATCATCTTAGATGTTATGGTGTTTTAGCGGTCAGAGGGAAGCGAGAATTCTACGAATGTTCTAAGTAATCGTGTCGACGGGTAACCTGTGTCTAGTAAAACTAGAAGCTTTTCTTGAAACAATATATGACAGGTCCACGATACCTTCTAAATATATACTATTAGTCTATTACCACAGTTTTTTTTTCTTTAAACGTATACATATTATATTGTATATTAAAATCTTGAAATAAAAGAAATGTTCATGAAAAAAATAGTATCGAACAAACCCCAATATAATCTGTAGTTGGTGGTAACCCCCCACCCACACCAAAACCACCCAAATAAACTAATATCGGTCTTTTCACACAGTTGCTAATTTCGACATACGCGGTACAACAGGCTTGAAGCCCGGCTCCAGTAGGAGAAAACATGTTGTTTACTGATGTCTTATCCTTCATTGTGCCTTATAAATGTTTAATTTCGTCATCATATAATCTTTCAGACTGAATCTCCAAAAATCATGGGAATACATTTCAACATGTTATTGGATATTAATATTTAGTGTTAAAACAAAAACTAGCAGGCAAGAAGAATTTTATTTGCTATCAAAGACAAAGTTCTGAAAGAATACGAACTGAGTCAATCATATATTCTACTGAGTTAGATAACGGCCTTTGATTGGTTGAATGCCAGGGATGACGTAATGTTGAACTTATCAATTATTAGGTACCGGTATTTTAGCTATTTGTGAGTAATAAACACAACGTACCTGAATAACATGAGCTATACAATCTATTTGGACAATAATAACTTGGGAAAGCTATGCTTACTGAAACTATAACAAGCTTCTTATAGACTTCGGGGAAAAATAGTAATGACCGAATGGATCCATACTCGACTACAAAGGTTGTTTCGGTTGCAACGCACGCGCTGTGACGCCTTGGCTTCACCTTCTACTGGCCAATTCCCGCAATCGGAAATTACTCGCTAAGAGGCTGCCATTTACCGAAATACATATAAACTTATTCTCAATCTTAACCATTTCGCAAAATAGACTTATTTTAATTGTCGATTTTCGATAAAAATAGAAACAAAAGACAATCCCATTAAATTCTAAAGTGTTAGAAGAGACTGGAAACATGTGAATGTCTACATGACAAAATGACATTGTATACTGGGTACGTTAAAATAACTACAATTTTTATGAACTGACTGCATTTTCTACAATCTGATTGGATGTAAACAGTCACGTGATACTGAGCCGGAATTGTTCACACATCGCAAGATTCTGCTTACTACTTTTGGTTCCCTGTTTCCAGATCGAAGTTTTATCTACATGAACACCTTACACCCTAATCAAAGCAACAAGCCCCCGCCCACCCACTTCTGTGATTTCCGATTAAAATTTACAAAGCCCTGATTAAAATCTACCATTAGAAGTGAAAACTGTAATTGCACAGACCTTCCTGCACTCCAACACTCACCCCTTTTGCCTCAGAAGGCATATAGCATGCTTTACAAGCGAGTCTTCGGAAATTATTGCATTTCTCTTCGACTTGTTCCAGCAGATGTTATTAAAGGTCAGAGTCATGTGTCAAGCAATGAATCCAGGGGCGTATTAACCATTAAGCAGACTAAGCACGTGCTTAGGGCACCAGGGCCAAAGGGGTACCACAAAGTTGAGAAAAGGGTGAAAAGAAAAAAAAACGAATGAAGATTTGTAAAAACAAATTGATAAAACTAGTGCAAATTGATCATGATGTTCTGTTTCTTGATTATGGTGCACCCTAGGGTTATCTTCCCAGGTGTACGTGGAAAGGAGGGGGGCACCAAGATTTGTCAGTGCTTAGGGCACCAGTGAGCCTTAATCCGCCCCTGAATGAATCTCACTTAAAAAGGACACGATTTTGCTTTTGAAATGTCGAAATGTGTAGAAATTAACAGGAACGATTGCTATAACATTACGTGCCGTACGCAAGCATAATTTTAGAAAAAGGGAATAACCAGGTTTAAACAGCATCAACTATATTTATAGGCTACTGCATTTGTATCGGAAAATATGAACTAGTTTCTCGGATAAAAATAATAATAATGATGACTTTGTATAGCACCTAATCTTTAGAAGCTCTAAGAGCTTTACAACGTTAGACAACACCTATAAGATAAAAAAAAAACATATAATGATATGATTACAAACACAAACACCATGAAATTAGAAAACATAAAAAACCATGCTGAAAATATTTAAGGTAGGAAACATTATTAGGTCTTTAAGTTTGTTCTTGCAGTCGAAATAAGTGAGTTTTGAGAGCCCTCTTGAATGTGATCACTGTGTCTTTGTGTCTAAGTTCAGTGGGCAATTCATTCCATGTTGCTGGGCCCTGGTATGCAAAAGAACGCTGTCCATATGACTTTGTTTTCATACTTGGAATAATGAGTATACGATTGTCAGAACAGGAGCGTAAGTATCGTGCTGGTGTGTACACATGAGTGAGGTCAGATAAGTATGTTGGACTAGAGTCCGTCAGTGAAACGTAGCACAGAGAACAAATTTTGTGTTTGATTCTGGATCGAATGGATAGCCAGTGTAGGGTACAGAGCAGCGGGGAGGTGTACTCTGGTCGCGGTACTCTAAGTATGATCCGAGCAGCTTTGTTTTGAACATTTTGAAGTTTTTGGAGTAGATATTGAGATGAACCAGATATAATTGAGTTACAATAGTCCAGTCTTGAAAGTACTAATGAACACACAAGTGTTTAAATGGCGTCAACTGAAATATATTTGCGAATGGAGCTGATGCGTCTCAGCTCAAGATATGCAGCCTTGCATATGTTCATGATATGTTGGTGCAATGTGAGAGTACTGTCCAGAGTAACACCTAGGTTTCGTACTGATTGTGTGAATTTAATGCTGGTGTTGCTGATATTTATTGTTTGAGGTAAAGGATGTGAATGAGAAAGTCTTTGTGTTGTAATCAGAAAGGCCTCAGTTTTATAATCATTCATCTGCAGCTTGTTACATGTCATCCATGATTTCACATCAGAAATGCACCTCTCTACACCTTGGATGGTAGCATCAACTTCAGTTGGGTGGCTAGATTTGTATATTTGGGTATCATCAGCGTTCAGTTGGTGAGACACTGGATGATGATCTATGACACGTGAGAGCGGCTGAGTGTATAGAATGAAGAGAACAGGTCCCTGTGGAATACCACAACATAGATCAACTGGGCTGGAGTGTATTCCGTTTGCAGACACAATTTGTGTCCTGTTGACCGAGTAAGACTTGAACCACATTAAGGCTGTATCATGAATGCCAAATACATGCTGGAGACGGTGAAGTAATATATCATGGTCTATTATGTCAAATGCTGCAGACAGATCAAGGAGGGTGAGGACTGTAATCTTTCCGCTATCCAAAGCAGAGAGAATGTCATTAACTACTTTTAGAAGAGTATTTTCAGTACTGTGGCAAGGGCGATATGCAGATTGTACATTGCTAAAACGACTGCTGGGAGTGCAGTATATCCATCCGACAAAACGAGTTCATATTGTCCCATACAATAACCTTTTTATTATATGCTCTTTTTTATTCTACCTAATGCTTAATTATATTAACAAAATACAGAATGTATGCAGTATTCTAAACTAAATATACTAGCGCTGATTCATCATTACACAACAACAACATTATTACTGCGCACATGCTTCCGCCCAGATAACTTTGAACTTAGTCGCTCGCTCGACATAACTTTCGAAACAAAATGGCGTGTCTAATTAAAATTGAAATTTGGAGTCATATTGTGAATGAATGCGCATTGCAACAACTTTTCCATTTGATCTGGAATGAAAAGATTTTGGTATTTTTTCGATTCTACCAAATTTTGTGATGATGGACTGGATTTATATGTGTCAGTTCCACATGAAATACATCGGATTGAAGAGGCGATGGAGAAGCGTGTTGACATCTGCAAATGTGTTTCTGTTTCTGTCATTGAATGTTTGAAATCATAATGTGGGACAAATATGAAGTTTTTCAATGGCAATTATCAAAAAGACGCTATGTAATGGCAATTTCGAAATGTATAATCAAGATTGAGAACCTATGACATGGCTCATGTAACTAGGATTTGCAGAACTAAGAAAGTACATTTTGAGGAAATTCAGGATGTAAAACTCTAAGTATATTTTTTTGCCATTCTTATCATCAGCTAAAGAAAACAGGTTATGCCTTGTCACTTGTATGTCATTTGTAAGGATCCGTTCTTGCGTATATTGTATAGCTAGCATAAATCCGAAACATTGTATCGAAACTGTGCCAAAGCAGCTGACATGTGGCAGTCCACGAATCATCTCCTTTACTTATTCAGAAACAAATTTAAACAACCATAACGTAAAGCGCCCACTACGCGAGTGTGCATGATTTGTTTACAAATCAAAAGTGTTGGCGTCTGCGTCCATTGTTTGTTTACAAGAGAAAGTAGTTCCTTTATGCACGTGAATGCAATATGAAGGTGTGCAATATCGTAAAATACTGAACGATTCTGTCAGTGTAAAGTTAACGGGAAAAACAATTAGCATATAAAATATATATGAATGATCATAACAATATATCACTGGCATGATCCGCTATGACACTCTACCCTATAGTACTGTAAAAAGAATCCACGATTCTAGGTCAGCGAAGATCGGGCCATGTATTATTTCGCAGTTAAAAGGCTAATGAAAAAAAAACTTCTTTCTATGTAAAAGTGAATGTTTTGTTGATGAAAGCTGCTGATCTGGTGACATAAAGGAAATAAATTGGAATCATAAATGACCATGGTTTATCGATGTGTTAATTTTACCCATTACTCACCCAATTAACATAAAGCCATTTGGACTTTATTTACTTTGTGGGTGATTACTGATTAGGTCAAATTTACGTATCGATAAATACCCAGCCATGATCATTTAATCGTATAATAATTCCAGTCTTTACGGACTGACCGCAGTTTCTACAATTTGATTGGATGTAAACGGTCAAGTAATTCTGATCTGGAATTTTCATGCGTTCATCCAGGTCATTTGATGTGAAGTTTTATCTATATCAA
The DNA here is from genome assembly GCA_028554795.2 of Sinohyriopsis cumingii. Lineage (NCBI taxonomy): Eukaryota > Metazoa > Mollusca > Bivalvia > Unionida > Unionidae > Sinohyriopsis > Sinohyriopsis cumingii. The sequence continues at coordinate 212,756 of JAPYKE020000333.1, read as the reverse complement.
CATCGATAAATACCCAACCATGATAATTTATTCCTATAGTAACGTCCTCCGATTGTCTGTGACGTTTCATTGTTGTGTCAGACAGATTGCATTTATACCCACGTGTCCCCATTAGATAATGTTCCAACTTTCGTCATCCTCTTTAAAGTGGGTTATCTGCCTTTGCTAGGATTAAACCACTGCCACTACGCTCTAAAGCTGGTGCAACCGTATGCTTTGGTCAGTAGCGTACTAACGGCGGGAGGGACACACGGGCGGGTGGCTCGGGTGTCAGTGGTCTAGGGCGCCAAAACAAGTGAAATTAATGTTTCTAATGTGGAAATGACAGACATGCATAAAATGGTTCTTGACTGTCTTGTGTGAATGATGGAATTAAGATGTTAGGAAATGTCATCAAACGGCAATAAATTGCAGAAAATTCTTTTGCGACCAGGACTCCGCTCGGGCCCCATTGGGGGAGCTTACAGCGCTCCTCCAAACCCCAAATCCCACTGGTTGGAGGGGGTACTAGCCCACTCCCCGGCTTCGGCCCTTTCGGCCTCGTATTCTGGCCCTTTGGGACATCATCGTTGCCCTTGACCCCATTTAAGCCACTGGCCCCCCACCCACCCTGGCGCCATTTACCCCTAGCTCGCCACTGACTTTGATAATTGTATCATATTCAGTTTAGACTTCATTTGCTGCGATATTTCCCTCCAATGGTTTTAAGGCATAATGTAAAGATTATGTCAAATGCGTCGAAGAAGAATGAATTCTTTACTTGCATTGACGTAATAAAGAGCTTAGGATGTTGAAAGATAGCATGCAAAAAAATCACAGCATACAGATGACGTCGCATTGAAGCGCATATGAGCCGGCAAACACAGTCTGGATCGATTTCCATCTCTTTTCGCGACAATTTGTTAGCTAAGATAAAATTTTGGGACAGGATTCTCGTTAAATGAAATTAAATCTTATCAAGAAGGTATTGGACTTTTCAGCAGACAAACCTCTAGTCAAGAATAGCTACTAAAACAAAAAAAAAAAAAGGTTTGTGATGAAAGTATCACAGGAAACTTTCTCCCGTCAATTAAATGATTGCAGATGTTCATCGAGTACATGTAAATGAAAAAGAAAATCGTTCAGTTTATGTATAACCTCAAACAATGTGCTGATGTTGCTATTAGTGACAACACTCTACTGAGTCGTTGTGATGCCATATTAGTTATTATGGCGTAATAACAGCTACCATGTGTGCCCGCAATTACCCACCCCCACTAACGATTTCACCCCTAAACATGCTTTGACCTACATCCGTATAACTTAATAGCTGAACACTACATGTTGCTTCCCCCACACCGCCACGAAACTTATTCTGCGAACACCTCTGACAACTACGGAGTTGAGGCAAGTTGAAAATGACCTCTGTTTAATGCAGGGTCTTTTCCTAGCATGCGACAGACAAGGCTGAAGACTTTCTAAGCTGAAAATGGTGTTAAGCATATAAACCAAATCCTGGAGACAATGGGAGTGAAAATCGTGCTTCACTGACGCACTTCTTCTAGAAGAAATTTACATGCACACAAGGTGCATTAATTATTATTTAATTATTTATCTCTATGTCAGAGTTGTCACGAAGGGCTTTTTAAATACTAACTTGACCTGTCAATAAGATATGCTTTTTCAGTAAATTGGCATATTAAACGTAGTCTTGCCAATGGCCAGAGTAGTGGTCCATGACAATGAAGCCAGCATGAGTTGTAATAGGGACAAATGCAAATTTTTCTTAAATCCTTTGGGATTGTTTTCGCAACATTATTTCAATGTTTCATTGCTTTATTCTTAGTATTGTAACGGATGGTGCCTGCCCCTAATTGAAATATTAACGGTGCTTGCCCATAATTGAAATATTACCGGTGCTTGCCCCTAATTGGTACTTGATTTACTTTTAAATGAGTAGCATCGGAATGCCTTCTGATACAGACGGCTTCTTCAGGGGCAAGGATAATTTGCCAAATGATTGCCGCCATCGATGTTTACATCCATAATTAGCGACAATTTTCGCTGCTTTGGCTGCCACGGTCGCCCGGTTTCAACGTCATTTTTCTCCACCATACTTATAATGTCAGAGTATTGACATAAGATATTTGATTCATCAGACTTAAGTTTGGCTTAAATTTATTCTGTCAGATTGCTTGATTCTAAATCTTAATTAAAGTCCAGACTAAAAAATCTGTTTGAAAAAAAATATGGATCCGAACGTTTTAGTGCGACATTCTAAGAGCAAACGTGTATGGGAGTAAAAATGTTTTAAGAGATTTTTCGTGCAAATGATAACTTCCCCACTGTGCGTTAAATAAGGCATTCGTCGAACATAATCAATTTGCGAATAATGTAGCTAAACAGTTTGTGAACAGTTGATACCGACATGTTTCAATGAACAAGCCGCCCCCACCGGCTTTTTATTTTCGTGTTATTGAGTTTGTAATGATTCCAGAATTACTTAAAGGGTTTAATTGCATCAACTATGCATCAAAGCGGCGGTAAAAACAGGCAATTGATCCAAGAAGCTAATGGAATTGTTTTAGTTTCTATGCTTTTGACAGTCGTGATGCTTGTGTCAAGCTGTTAAGTATTGAAGCAAATACTCGTACAACTCTGTATGTCATTGATGTTCTGACAACAGGAACAGGATACAGAATCTTTACATTCTCTCTCTCTCTCTCTCTCTCTCTCTCTCTCTCTCTCTCTCTCCTTTTGGGATTTGTGTGTGTATGATTTGGATTTTGTTAACGTAGCTTTAAAAAAATATTGAGTCACATCGCTACGATGTCTGCAGTGTGACAGTTTATAGTGATGTCTAGCACTCGGACATCATGCCGAAGACATGTAGCATGATGTCCCTGCTAGTCACATTATGATGACATCAGTCTCAATACTAACCTGTTAATGCTGAGCGCCTGGTGAGCAGTAAGTTTGGGATTGTCACAGCTTCTCTTTAAATATTTTCCTTCGTCAGTTCATAGAGAGTTTGTCGACATTTTCGTCTGGTTCATGAAAGTTGCAATCTTACTACGTTCAATACAGAAGGGCAGCAAAGATGTTTTTGTAATTAAAAAAAGAGACTGTTTGCTGTGTGGTTAGTTCAGATCTTGTTTCTGACCAGTCATACTGGCCGAAATCATTGCTTCTTGTAATAACCTGGATAAAGCTAGTCCATCCGGTGTAAGATTTAACTCTACATTTATATATATTCTAGCATGTGAAAATATGTCCACCCGGCTAGCAGTCCGGTGTTAACTGTTTATTGACATTATAGGGTGTGAACTTCAAAAATCGCGTATCCGGCCCGCGCCCTGAAGGAAGCAGCACATAACTGATTTCTGTCATTCAAATTCGGATGCTGGCATCCGACATTGTTACTGGCTAGTAATTATTTTGCTCAGGCCAAATAAAAAATAAAAACGTTTGTGTGGTTAAGGTCAGCCGACCGAGCATATTTTTTCCTGCGGACGCAATTTATGAGCGGGATTTTTATTTTAAAAAAAAGAAACAAAAATCAGGAGAAAAAAATTGACAAGTGGTTGAAACTACAACTTAAGTTAAATTCACGATGAGACTGATTCTTGTTTTTTTCAGTTGATGCTTTATTAAATCCGCCCGGACCAAAAATACAACAGATTTGCACCGACCTACCCACCCTAATTTTTGTCAGTGTAACCAGAACCACATATATTTATTTTCCTATTTTGCTTTATGTACGACTTTTTAAAAATTATACGATAATCTCTCATCGCGCTATTTTATCTTGCTGATTTGAACAGCAAACTGTTGTAATGTAGTTCATCGACATCATCGACGTTGCCCTGACGCCCTTTGGAAAAAGGTCGAAATCTGCACAACTACATCTTCGAGTATTGCTTGCAATTACTGGCTGTTCAGAAAGTGAAAAAGAAGGGATAGAGCTCCAACCAACTGTTAATTTGACCGAATAATATTCTCGCCCTTCTTACAGAGAGCAGACACAAATAAATGTATAATGTGAACACAACACGGTCAAGTGTACAACATGCTAAATAAACTATACAACCTGGCAACATCTGTCATATCCTTCAAATTATTTTAATTTTTTCTCTCCACTTTTTGTTACTTTCGTAAGTACGTGAGTAAGACACAACATAACGCGCATCATTAGAAGCAGGCTCAACCGTTAACTTTAACATATTCATAGCAACAACAATAAAATCAAGTATACGATATGTTCACCGTCTACATTGGCCTGCGGGCATGAGCTTGGTTAATTCACTTTCTAGGAGATTCTCAAATTACTTATACCCATCGCTATGACGGTTGACAATTTTAATTGTGCGTGCTTTGTTTCGTGATAAAATATATCCCTAGACACTTGTCTACGTGGTTGTCAGTGCTTTTATGTTTAAAACATTTTCAGAAAGTCTGGAATGTATGTTACATTCTGCTAATGTAAGAATTTAGTTCCTTTGAAGTTTTAATTGTGTAGGTTGCTACTTTGATGCCAGTGGTAATTTTGCTTTCAGTTTGTTTGTTGTATATTGAGGTATATTGTATGTTGAGGTATATTGTATATTGAGGTATATTGTATTACGTAAGTTATCCATCCTGATGTCCGTTGACGTGTTCTTTAAGGCAGGTAAATTACCCTTTTAAGTAAACTAAAATCTCTTTCTTGACAATTAAGGAAAAAAGATCGGTTTCTACCAGTAAAACGCTTTAAATAGTTTTCTTTTTGTTTAGCTTTTATTACAATTCCGCATTATGTTGTTTTTGTTTCATTTTTGTCATCGTGTGTCTTCATTTTTCCTAAATGTGAAAAATTACTCCAGAAATGTAAAATTACCACACTTCCCAAAACTGGTGAAGAAAATCCCAGTTTGCACTGGTAAAGAAAATGCCAGTATGCATGTATTAAAAATAAATGCTAAATACGGCTGTGGTTCACAAACTAACACAGTCGACAAGGCTTTGCTGTGATTACTTTTATAGACAGGTTGGACATGGTCCAAAACAAAGTCATTCCAAATCAGTTCATTGATAAAGTGTATCGTTTTATTAACCCCGTTGTTCTTCAACGAATACATTTTTCTCACATAATTTTGTTTCGAATGCTTTTATGCTTTCTTTTTGTGGGGTGGATTGTGGGTCTCCACTCTGAACATTTTTCTGACAGAAAATGTTTTGCAAAAAGTGATTTGAGATAAAACTGATCACAACCATATTAAGCCTTTGTAATCCAGAAAATCCCGTTCTCATACTACATTCAGAAAATCCCGTTCTCATGCTACATTCAGAAAATTCCGTTCTCATACTTAATCCAGAAAATCCCGTTCTCATACTACATTCAGAAAATCCCGTTCTCATACTTCATCCAGAAAATCCCGTTCTCATACTTCATCCAGAAAATCCCGTTCTCATACTATCACTTAATGTTAGCATGAAAATAATTAATGAACAGAGCTTGCCACAAGTGAGTTTGATCAGGAACTTCAGTTGTTGCTGTTCTTACTTGGTACGTATTTTTCCATGTCGTATATTCATAATAATATTTGTAATATTGATTTCAACATTAATGGTTCAGTTGTTTACTGTTTCAAACACACATTTCACAAAAATAATTTAAGCTCATCGGGTTCACGTAAGCCTCTTCAATAAAAAGATACAACGTAAAACAACAAGCATTTTAATCACAATGCAAAATTATATAAGCTGTGCGTAATATTTGTTTCTGTAAGAAAAAGAAAGGAAAGTTTGTATTTTTTATTATAAACCCTACATAATAATTTTTCTACGAGAAAAAGAAAAGTTAAGTTTTTGTAATACCACATACTAATGATTGGGTACACCTTGTTAAAAAGAACGTGTAACTAATAATATTCCTCCGCTTAAATTTAAAAATCAGGTTGTTTAGAGTTTTTATTTTAATTTTAAAAAAAACAGGATTAGACACCGTTGTCACATCATGGTCATGTTTGTGTATTGTCTTAAAATATAATCGTTTTTCATGGAACGTGATGTAATACACAGTAACCATTTAATAATTTGTACAAATATATAAAATCCTCTTGACGCCAGTTTTTTCTTTACAAATGAGGGTTTGTAATTTCGATGAAGGATTTGTGCTGATTACTTTGTACGTGCAAGTCCGATACGATCTGAAAGAGAGCAGTACTGTTTTCATTAGCACACAATTAGCCCAGCTTCGACTAGTTTAAACTGGAACAAAGGTTGTAATCTGGTAAAGTAGTAATGAAACAAATATGCTGTATGAAAACAGGGTCCATTTTGTGTGAAAATGTACAAAGCGACTAAAATAATACCTGTACATATAAAGTGTTGAGACGCTGAGCATGTAAATAAATAAAAAGAAATAACGTAATAACAAAACACACATTCTTACAGAAGAACACGTGTTCGGTACTGTTATTTGTAGGGATGATTGATGTTTTTCTCTCACATATTCGCCAAATCCCCGGTGTTTTTCTTTTAAAAAGTCTTATCCCTAAAAGTCAGTGTTTCAACACAACTGAGAATTTCAGCTAATGCTTCTAATATAATTAATCAATTATGATTACTTCATATGAATAAGAGACAGCTTTGACATTGCATGAGATTAAATATTTATTTTGCCATGACGACAATACTGTACGTTTCTCTTGCCAGAACGCCACTGCTTTACATTTCTCTTGCCAGAACGACAATATTGTACAGTTTCTTCACTCATATTTCAGCGAATGTTTATACCACAACAACGTATGGTCTTCAATAGTCACATTATCTTTTCTTCAACGTCGTAGAACACATATTCATGAAAACTACATAAGTGTGAAGTTTAACTTCTTTTTTCACATTTAATACAGGATAGGTGGTACCTGCAGTTTACTGTACACTTGAATTTAAATAAAGATAAATGTAAAAAGTCATTCTGCATTTACCATGGATATAATGGAATATCTGGTAATCCATGGGTGACAAAACGCTTTTGTTGAGATGGATTTTACATCAAGGTGATCATGCAATAGGCTTCTAAAACTTACTAAGCAGAAGTGTTCTTGTTCATAATCTCCATGTAACACTTAATGTAGGATGGGCTTGTGTCAGAATTCCTCCAAACAGGGCGTTGCAATCCAAATTTCGAAATGCATGCCAACTTTCATATCAAGACGATGGTGATACACTTTCAGTGTTTCTTTAAACAACGTCAGTAGCCATGAGCTAATCCCATAAATCATCCCCAAGATCTGTGTTGATGCTGATGGACGATATGTGGGCTTGATGTCGGATGCTGCATGCAAATTTTACGGAACAAACCTGCGTACACTGTAGACACATACACATACATGTAGACGCATCAGCTCAATTCGCAAATATCTTTCAGTTTATGCCACTAAAACACTTGTGTGTTCATTAGTACGTTCAAGACTAGACTATTGTAACACAATTCTGTCTGGTTCATCTCAATATCTGCTCCAGAAACTTCAAAAAGTTCAAAACACAGCTGCTCGGGTCATACTTAGAGTAGCACGATCAGAGCACACTTCCCCGCTGCTCTGTACCCCTACACTGGCTATCCATTTGATGCAGAATCAAACACAAAATGTGTTCTCTGTGCTACGTACGTTTCACTGTCGGACTCTAGTCCAACATACCTATCCGACCTCACCCATGTGTACACACCAGCAAGATACTTACGCTCCTCTTCTGACAATCGTATACTCATTATTCCCACTATGAAAACAAAGTCATATGGACAGCGTTCTTTTGCATACCAGGGCCCAGCAACGTGGAATGAATTACCCACTGAACTTAGACACAAAGACACAGTGATCACATTCAAGAGGGCTCTCAAAACTCACTTTCTTCACACTTACCGATATTTCTCGCGTTTCGTGAGCTGTTGTCAGTTGAAGGGCATTTTGGGCGATATGTATTTACGAATGAAGTCCTACGTTTAGCGATTTGTTAATCCAAATGGAATAATACAACGCTATGTCATGTGGCTATTTAGAATTTCGTGCTAAATATGGTTGTTACCAAATACGGATACATTTCTAAACTGCACGCGGGAAAGTTCAGGAAAGAGTCGCATGCACACAATTGGACAATTTAGTGAGCACGTGAGATCACACAAAGAAATCATCCATCAGTATCAACACAAATTTGGGGATATTATTTATCGGACTAGGACAAGGAGTTTTGGTCTAGTTTAACCATGACATTTTTACTATAACGATCGCGATGTTTAGCCATAATTTTTAACTGCTTTCCCTTTATTTGCTGATCTTAATATAGTTACACTCAAAACAAACACTGTGTTAGAATACGGTTGGCGTATTACATAGAATACATTCCTACGCAACACCCCATATTGATTAAACTAATCGTAACCATGCTAAAATTATAAATGATACAAAGTAATTTTTACTTAACAACAGATCGTACCTAAAGATCACAGTAATCGGCGAACAGTTTGCATAGAAATTGTAACGGCCATTTCCTTTGAAGGCCTATTTTGGAGCCACGAGCGTTCGATTTTTAGATATTAAAGAACAATTGTGGTGTGGTCAGCGCCTTTTGTCAATCTGATTAAAATCAGATCTCCGCTGTTGTGCATGAAGGTCTGACAGCGACCAATTAGGAGCCATGTTCCGGTAACATATGTTATTACCATAATTGCTAATTTTATCAACCAATCACATATTCGCATTTGGAGACTGAGCAGCGTGGATCAAGACCATGAATATGTACTGAACGATTTGATTCGCTTTCAGATTTTTGAAAGTTGCATTTCCATTGGCTGATTCAATGGTCATCAGAACATGAGCATTAAGTGGTCGTCGTCAGATCTTCACGTAGGACAGCGGCGATCTGATTTAAATCTGACTGCACTCTATGTTAACATATTGATACAGAAGTGCATCATTGTGACTGACATTGTTCCCAGAACGGTTCCCTTTCAAAAATAAAACAAAAGAATGCGGTATTTTAAACGAATTAATTTCTTTAATATGTAATATTTAATATATAACGTGCAACAATATCCAGGAAGACATCTCAGATTGTTGTTACTCAATCTGATTAAAATCAGATCTCCGTTGTCCTACGGGAAGATTCAACAGCTGTCGCTTAGGGGTCACGTTCTTACGACATTTTAATTACCCAATGGAAATGCAGCTTTCTGAAACATGAAGCTGAATCAAATCGTTCGGCACACATTGATGCTCTCCAGTCATAAGGCGCTGTCTCACCAAAGCCGACCGTCTTATAAAATTAGTAACTATGGTAGTGACTTATATCACCAGTCACTGTCCGACCTTCACGTAGAATAGTGGGGATCTGATTTTGATCAGGTTGGTGCTCACAATACATATAAATTATGTATGTATGCAGTGCCTAATCACCCATTAAGCGCACCAACCACGTGACCATTTCGATCTGAATGTCCTAGTATTTTGATCTGGAATAATTCTAACGCTGGTATTTCCCCACCTTTGTAGCTTTTAGTACGGTCATTTTTTAGTTTTGTATTATATTTTTTTTTGGGGGGGGGGGCACACACTGATAAACTGTCCCTGTAAACCTTCAAGTATATGTGTGTGTGTGTGTGTGTGTGTGTGTGTGTGTGTGCCTTCTTGAAATATGTTGTTCATCGATCAATGATAACTTTTGTTCAATGAGCCTGCGCATTCACTATGCAGCTATGGGCGATTGCAACAAAGTCATCGATTACAGGAGTAGGAAAACTATAAGTAGTGTTTCAAATGTTGAAAATGATCCCATACTAAATGATTAAAAATAATAGTCCATTATGGCATAGTACATATACTATTTCATCACAGTAAGACACCTTGAAAAGTATCTTGCGGATTCAGGGTATGGTTGAAATCTTGACAACGTGTTTTTGTCACTTTATGTGAATGTTTTTGATAACATTGCAAACTTAGTGTATTTTCCATGCACCTAGACTGTAAGCACTAAACTAACAAAATGAAACAATATAAATAAAATTATTTGGATGTGCAGGCGTATGGTTGAAGAAGTAAAACTTTCTCTTTTTAATAACGAGAGGAATGTACATATATTTATTAATTACTTTTTTACGTTTTTGCTTCACATTGCTTATTCTAATTTCCATTACCTTTTTTATTATGTCTGTCTGTCTGTATGTATGTATGTATGTATGTATGCATGTATGTATGTATGTACGCATGCATGCATGTATGTATGCATGTACATTACAACATGCATTATTTAACACTTTTTTATTTCGTGGTCCGTTGGGCAGGACGCTTATTACAAGTACCATGTTATTAGTGTATTAATGAGAAGATTTTATACATTACTAATGTGCGTAACATTTGCCAGTTTAGTAAACGACCACTATACTATTACTACTATTGTTATCAAATTGCAATCAGTTCAACACAAGAATATATATATATATATATATATATATATATATATATATATATATATATATATATATATATATATATATATATATGAAACAGTCAATAGAGATAATCTAGAGCAATGCTATGATAGCTTGATTCACACTGGTTTCCTAATGAAATATTTATTTAACGAAGTTGGCATGTTCTCTAAGAGGTTCTGTGATTATGCCTGTTCGTACCACATACCACATACTTAGTTATTATAACTGTTACATAATTACAACTTCCATATTGCTGATTACCGGTGATGAAGTATCGTATGTACTTGCTTATAAGACGAGTCCAACTGCAAATTGAATAAACCAAAATCTGGCAGATATGGGTTTGTGCACTTTGTAAGGAGTAATCAGTAGAACAAACAATATAGACCCTTATCTGCATGTGCATTATGCTACGGCAAATCTGGAGCTTTCTTGATTGCAGTTTTCCTCATCTTGTAAGCGAGTAAAGACGTCATGCTTTCTTCCAGTAGATATATGTGTAAATCCCGAAAGAAAGTATTTAAAGAGTAAAAACAGAATTTGTATGAATTTGAACAATTATAAAACTTGTTCGATAGCAAAAAAGTATACTGAAACCAACCTGCTAAAAAGACTTCGATGCTGTGTTGACTGGCTATATGAGTACTGGTTGCGTTGCGTGATGATAAGAGCTTGGAAGAGAGAGCTTGGGCATAATTAAGTCATGAAGTTCTCTTAAAATCTTAAGAACAGTCCTAAATTAGTATAATAGCCTTAACATATACACGTTAGTTGTAAACCAGAGACTCGAGCTTTTTGATTCATCACGATTATGGAACTTACTTTTAGAATCAATATATCTGATTGGATTTTTGTTTAAATTAACCAGTCACAATTCTAATACAAGCCTTGCTACAGAATTCAAGTTGTCTACTGTACACAGAAAAATAAAAACATAAAAAGCAGTCGAAAATTGCTGACACGAAACACTCTACCTAAGGTCTGTGTTTTCTTTTTCAGCACAATGCGCAATATGCCGTGTGCCAACATTTGTTGAATCACGAAATAAGATTTTGAGTCCGAGGGTAACGCCTAATGGTTGAAAGCGAGTCTTTGTCACACAGAAAGTCAACTATTATCAATATTCGCAGTATTATTATATATAAATACTATATCAAGTACCCACCAAAAGATGATCTGAAGCAACAAAAACTATTCAAGCAACACATGAATTTTCGATGTCAGTTTATAGCAGACACCATAAAAATGCATTACGTCAAAACAAACCCGAACCAGTCGAATGACAAATTTGGCTCGGGCTGGTTTAACATCATGTACTTTTAGTAATATGTAACGTAAGATGTACGGTTACTGTTTTTAGCTTAAAAGTCACATTTATATATAAATTGTCCACTTAATGCCAAATGTTTTATGAAGTATCCATGTGTACTATATATAGTATCATTGGTACATCTGTACTAATACATCGGAATATACTAATGTATTCGGTCTGATGATTTCACTGACATCTTAATTATTAAAAGAATGCGATGTGTTAATTTAAATACCTATTATTTAGAAGGATCTGTCTGTCTTTATTTTGACCTGTTTTGTTAAGCATTAAAGTTATTTTATGTAAAAGACCATTATTGCTTAACTCCGAAACGGTGGAGCTTGACAACGAAATTCGTCCAATGAACATAGGAAAGTATTTTACTTAGTTCAAATTATAATCAAGACATGTGTTTTATTAACTTTAGCAAATCATCATAACAAAAGAAGTAAATCTATCAAGTGTTAAAGTATTTCATTTCGCTAAACTCTTAACATTAATTCGTCCGCTAAGTTGGTCTGCTAGGATATAATAAACAAAACTGTATAGCATATCGCCAGATAATAAAAGTAGCTTTCTTTGGCGGCAATTATGTAGAGTCGGTCTCTCGGGTGTTTTGCGGTCGATATCTGTCTTTCATGCTTATGTAAAACGGTCACGTGACTTGTCATTCGGGACAATATCTGGTAGCAGCAATAAGGAGATTTAATGTGGACAGGGGAGATATTTCCTCAGATTGAGACAAACTAATTCACATTTTCAAAACTATATACTGTGTTGAAATGTACATGAAACAGCCTAATGTAGGAATTTGGTTACAATTTGTGAAATTTCGCCCATTTTAGACATTTTGAGCTTTATTTATTGCTGCCATTCACTGGTCCAATATATTTTGCCACCCGGTGTGATAACGCGGTAACATTATCTAGATCGGACACGAAAGCCCTAACTATAAATGGCGTACTGGCACGTTAATACTGAAAATATACCACGCAAAAACATTATATACAAGGAAAGCATGTTCCAGTTTGATTGATAATGAAGCAGGGATAATTATAAAGAAACCTTGAACATTTTTGAAAATCACGACTCCACTATTAATGATACTTGGACAAATTAAACGGTTTTTAAGAGCTTAAAACGATTAGATTAGGACTTCCGGTACTAATGGTATGGAAGAATGGGAACCAGTCTAGAAAGTGTGCGGAGATATAGTAGAGGACAAATAGGTTTGGCTGACCAGGACTGGTCGATAACGAAAGCATGATTTTAGTAAAACTAATCTTTTTGTGGGCTTATCCTAGTCATAAATGAAAAAAAAAATGAAAAAAAAGCACAAAAAAACAGAGACATTGTTTTATGCACGTGTATTCAGAAATTTAAAGCTATTGAATTGTGATTATCACGGTGTTTGCATATGTTTGTTTGGGAATTGAATTAGTACCGTGAATCTCTTTGGCCCCATCCCGTCGGCAGTGCAGTTATAGTTCTCCCCCACCCCCCATGTTTAATATAGCAACCAATGTTAAAAGGAAATTTTGACCTTTGGGCTATATGAAATTGCTTGTCATCCAAATGTGTTATTGTCTACAAATAAGAGACAAATGAGTATTTTGCATGCTGTAGACTATTGGTGTTGCTGTAGGCTTATATATAGATTATTATCTGTGTTGTTACATTTTACCTATTTTCAGTACTTAGTAAGCCACTTCAGACTGATGGGACACCAGTAGTACCGCAGAAAAGGAAATTAAACGAGTCAGTATTTCATTTCAAAATAAATCAAGAGATTTTTTTTTTAAATCTGACTCCCGGTACCCCCTCTAAATTTAGATTAGGCCCCTCCCGTATTCAAAGTGAGATGTCCGTCAGGCCTGTAGGAAAATATTTTTTCTTTTAAATTTGCTGAAAGAATCCTTGCGCTCACAGACTAAATGCTGCATTGTTATTGTTAAGCTTTTGAAAGACACATGTAAATTATTAATATTAAACTTCCACATTTGGTACCATCGGTAGGTCCCCCATCCCGATGCACACACACTCGATGGGGATTGTCTGCTGTATTAAATGCTATAAAGACGTAAATTGGGGAACCGTACTATTTCTGTTTTTCGTTCTTCATGGGATACTTGTAATTAACGATCACTTGTACAGCATGTAAAACAATAACCTGTTTGCTGATCATGTTGACTTCGTAAATTCGTAATGTATCTTTGGTTAAATATATATCAAACGGTACATCTGCGATTGTTTTACAATTGAGTTAAGCCAGGGCATCACCGACTTAATAAAAATACCCAATATATTTCAATATTTTCGCCCTAAAGCAAATGAGATCATTACCTTATATCTGAATCCATTTAGGTCAATGCCACGGTAGCAGCTGTTACTACTGATACGGAGTGACTGTTGTCTGTAATTGTGACACACCCAGAGTTTTGTCACACGAACAAATTACGAAACTTAAAGCAACTGATTTTACTGATTGATGCAAAAAGACAAAGGCCTCTTTGATTTTATTACTGTTTTCAAGTTTGATTCAAAAACAGAATATTGGCTGCGTTCAAATAAGCAAAACTACTCTAAGCCCCATTTCCCGGCCGATCGTGACGAAATACACAGACACATCATTGACCTGATGGCAAAGTTCAAAGTATACAGATGGAGATCTCAAGAACAGAAGATGTGTTCCACAAGTATTCAAAAATTCACCATTTGAGGATGAAGAAATTGTGGAATTGTTGGAACTCTTATTCTTTGTTAACCCATGGGCGCCCGCAAAAATATTTTCTGGGAGGTGGGCTAACATGTAGTGGTCAGTTATTATGTTTTACGGATGTTGACCAAAACATGTACAGAGTTGACATGGGGGGTGGGCGCAAGCGTGAACCCGTCTTCATCAAATGTGAATGAGGGTTAAGTCTTGTGAACAAACTCACACGCATAAGGTACAAAGCATTTTTAATTTTTCTGGATTGGCTGGTTGTGTAAAAAAAAAAAAAGTATGTGGCCTTCTACGGGGATTTGATTTTTCGTTAAAAGGCACTTGTTCCAGGCCTGTGTCTGAAATAAATTACGAAACTTGAGCACTGAAACAGTTGACAACGGTTAACGTCAGGACATGGAGGAAAACATTTCTTCAAATAAAATAATCTGAGAGACCAATAAACACGAGTGTTTATTTGTTTCATATTTAAAGTAGAGCAAATTCAACGTCGTGTCAAAACATTGGGCCATTTCAAGAACACTATTGGAGCTGGAGCTAGTGGAATTAGTGAATTGTTTAAAGCAACTCGTCATGGACCTGCACCTAAAGTAACTCGTTATGGATCTGCACCTAAAGTAACTAGTCCTGGACCTGCACCTAAAGTAACTCGTCCTGGACCTGCACCTAAAGTAACTCGTCCTGGACCTGCACCTAAAGTAACTCGTCCTGGACCTGCACCTAAAGTAACTCGTCATGGACCTGCACCTAAAGTAACTCGTCATGGACCTGCACCTAAAGTAACTCGTCCTGGACCTGCACCTAAAGTAACTCGTCCTGGACCTGCACCTAAAGAAAAAGCATTCTTAACACTGTTAAATAGTGAAAGAAATAGCAAGCTATTGTTACATGTAATTGGAGTCAGTGATTGCGGAATTTGAGCCAGGGCTTGAACGTATTTTAAAGTCACCAGCCCTGGGCATATGTCTGAAAATAAATTTCTTCTAGCACTGAAATCACACGTTCAAAGTATTTTCATAATCCCTTTAAGCTTGTAATTCGGTATCTGGTGTCAAATAACGGCCAAAAATACGAAAGCTGACAATGTTAAACTAAAACACGTCAGTATTAGAAAATTTCTGGAGACCGTGTAAGTTCGCCTTTAAACTCTAATAAAATAAAAATGGTTGGATCTCTAATATCACGTATTACTATCACGCAGTCTATCACGTTTTTTTGTCACGCTGTCTCTCACATGTTGCTATCACATTTTGCTATTTTTCTTAAACGTCTTATTGATAGTCATTCCAGTTTTGATGTTATTTGAAATACTTCCCTCGTGAAAGGCCATGTTGTTTGAAATACTTTCCTCGTGAAAGGCCATGTTATGCAACTAAATCTGATGAAGTTTGCCGATAAACTTATTATCTTTGTTCGTGAACAAGCAATATTTAGTGCAACGTTTAATTTCAATAAACCAATAATACTATATGATATCCCGCACTGTGTTTTTTTGTGTGAACTATTTTCAGAATAAAGTCATCATGGGCGCTTTGTGATACGGAAATACGAAACTTTATTCAGTTGATGACGGTTTTATCATCACCATAGCGACAGTAGACAGAAATAATAATACCCTACTCTTTATCGCAACACAAAAAATCTGAATATGTTATGTTGACACTTGCCCCACACCAATTAGTGTTAATTTTGTAGTGCACAGTGAACAAGCGTCGAGAAAATGGTTTAAAACTGTCCACTTTATGTCGATTTGAATTTGATATATAGTGGAAGTTAAAAAAATATGATGTACATTAGGCATGAATGCCATATAAACTGCTAGTGCGCATGTAAATCACGTGATGCTCACAGCTTTGCCAGCGATAGTATTAATCAGCGCTCCACAGGTATCAGACGATCTGGGTGGTCATCAGGCGATCTGGGTGGTCATCAGGCGATCTGGGTAGTCATCACACGATCTGGCGTTCGTCAGGCGATCTGGATGGTTGATTGGTCTTAGGCATTTGCAGGTCACTCATACATCTCAACTCAGTCCGTGCGAGTTCGAGCCTTCGTGTGGCCACGGGACAAACCTTGTCGATAACTTCCCATGGGTTGGTGGCTCTTCACGGAATTTATCTTCATCAAAAACTGGACGCAATGTATAGCCTATCACGTGCTAAAAAAATGGCGTTAAACGCCACAAAACGAAACCAAACAATTATAACAGCACATGTTAGAGTTTGAATGATATAAGGTAACAAGTTACCTCTATGCAGTGGATACCCTAGAGATTTGATATCGATTGCTTATTCTCCATTATTGATTGTTGGATGCAGCGCACCTCTTTTTTAGCTACCCATGGAAAGAAAGAATTATGGACCTGTTGGCTGTTGGAGAGGCGACTGTTTAAGGAAAGTAAAATATATAGATACAATGAAGAGGTGGGAGAATTAGTATTTGGCTGGATATATGAGGTGCTTGTGTAAGGGAAATGACTATAAGGGAGTTTCCACTTTAGTAGTTTTTTTTTTGTTGTAAATGTTGACGCAAGTAGCTCGTGTAATCTCATCGATGAATAAATGCTACCATGTGCAGACGTTTTGGCTTGATTTTCGATGTGTTATGGCACGGAATCACACGTAGGTTATTTGGTACTGACGCAATTACAGTAAATTGTTTTACCCAATGAGATATTAAAGTATCCGACCATTGGTAATTCATTGGTAGTATTCGAATCTAGGCGCTCTCTGTCTCCAGTTCAGTTCGTGAACATCTTAGTAAAGCTTTCGTAAAGACTTCCTATTCTAAAGCACATCACGTAGCGTATAATTCAGCCATGGTGTATACTATTTTTGGTTAGGTAAAATGTTAAAGGCAAGGAATGTACTGTAAAGATGACGATTGCCTTTTAAGTGGTTGGAGTGTTTTCCTAACATCCAAAGATAACAATTTTCATTATGCTAAATTGTAGGCAAGCTTCTGTGGAAAGCTTGCATATGTAACTGTAGTATTTTAAAATATCTTCCACTGGTTGTTGCCAGTACAAACATTTGATTAGTCCCAGTCCGTGAGTGGGCCGTTAAACCCTTTCTTCGACTTACAGTGCACACTTTGAAATGAATGTATCATAAATGTTGAAACGCTTTTTCTATAATCCAAACATGAAGCATCTTTAAACGTCTTCATTTGACAACCACGAACCATCAGAAAGAAGTAAATAGAAAGTCGACTTAAATATTAATTGCCTACCCACGAAGAGTAGGCGGTATGGTATCTTGTGGAAAGTTGTAAACCCCATGGACATTTGCTTTCTATGCCCCCCCCCCAAAAAAAGACTGCATAAACTAATAAAAACGCTTTATTCAGACGCGACGAGAAGACTTAGCTCGAATTGCACGATACACCCTACAGAATAGCTCACGTCGTGCTCAATATTTAAACATATATACTTTCAAACTATGTACTTGTATTTATTTTTTATATGTATATCCGATGTATATCCGAAGGGATACACGTCATGTGGTCTTAAACGCTCGCCTTAACCGATAACTGCGATCTCACCTGTCTGCACGGGTTCGAGTCACACACACACACACACACACACACTGCTAACTGCTCAATGACGACACTGAAGTCAACATTAAGATAGACATCTCTTTCTGCTGACAATATTCCCAAATTAGATAAACTTGACTGACTTATGGTCGAGTGTACGTATGTTTCACAAGCTTCAGATTTGAGAAGCTTCTTTCACAGCTTGCTATTGTCAAACATATAAGGAAAGTGACTGTAATACCATACTCCTCCCCTCCTCCGCCATATACTTTCCTATAAATGTCACTACTGGTGGTTGTATGAAGGATTAAATGTCTGGATCAGTCTCCCTCTATGTGATGCGAATGAAGATTATAGCAGGGTGTTGAGGGGCGCCATTGGGTAGAGTAGAGGTTTGTTCATGAAGCACACGTTGGAGGCAAAAATGAGTTTGCAATTTCTTGTTATACGGGTACGTTATGTAAATTCTTGTTATACGTTTACGTTATGTAATTTCTGAAAGGTTGGGATTCAAGAGTAACAAATTTGCAAACAAAATTGTGGTCATTTTCGTGAAAAAATTAAAAGCTGTTTTGGCGCCCCAAGGCCTCCAACCACTCAGTCTGGTACGCCCACCACCGTTAGTACGCTACTGTGTATCTTGCTCCGAGAAAAGGCTTTATAAACAAAACAACAACATGTATATCCGATTGCATAATTGAGTGGTTTTCGTGAATTGATATGTATAATTCATTTTCTGACTTACTTTATTGTCTCGTATTGAAATCGTTATGGCTAATTGGAAAATAAACATTTCATTGTGAAACATTGATTTATTGGACACGCCCTGCAACCCTTCGTCAATTGTAAACCTTAGAAAGTTCATATTAATTACATTTGTATTTTCCCTTCGGTTTGCGTGTTATATCGTCGGTTGGTGAATTGCAATGTTGAAATCAGTCAAGCATTTCGTGTGTAAATGACTTGTGTGCTTCGAGCGTAATATGGGACGGCACGCGCATTATAGCACGATAACGCCTGAGATCAAATTGAATTTGGCCAGATCTCGAGGGATTGGTTGTTGTTGTTGTTGTAGTTGTAGGGGTTAACACCATTTTCAGCACACGATAGGCTATACATGGCGGTCAGTATTAATGGTGGAGGAAGAACCCGGGAAAACCACGGAAAGAACCACCGACCCACGATCGAGAAGCTACTGGCAAGCTTTCTCACATACCCACATTGGCTGAATCCGAGACTCGAACACACGCAGATAGAGGTGAGATGGCAGTGATCCGTAACGGAGAGCGCTTTAGACCACTCGGAGCCCCCAGAGAGATTGGTAGGTTGTTGTTGCTGTTGTTGTAGGGTTTAACGCCATTTTTCAGCACACGATAGGCTATACATGGCGGCCAGTATTAATGGTGGAGAAAGAACCCGGGAGAACCCCAGAATGAACCACCGACCCACGAGAAGCTACTGGCAAGCTTTCTCACATACCCACATTGGCTGAATCTGAGACTAGAACCCACGCAGACAGTGGTGAGATGACAGTGATCCGTAACGGAGAGCGTTATGGACCAGTTGGGGCCCCGGGGATTGGTAGGTAAGAGGAGGGTAGTGTTCATGTTTGTGTGTGTCTATGTGTGTGGGACAGTATTATGGAAATTGCAAAGGAAGAAACTTGCTAAGACAGTTGTGCGTATTATTGTTGTGTTTAATCGTCTGGTACCCAACAGTGTAAAAATATAAGTAATGTATAATTTACCCTGATCGATTCGTCAAACATGTATCTATCACTACCGCTCGCTAACATAAAAAACTTGAACATGTTTACCACGATTTGTAACGCCATGTATAAGTTTCAGCAAACCCTCACCAAAGCTAGGCCCGTATTTAATTTGTCGATTATAGGTTCAACAAGCATTTCGGAATCTTTTCAACTTGACTTCAACGAGAAACAAAAACGTCGTGGCCATTTATATGTTTATCAAAATTGTTCAAATTGTCCGGTTTTCCTTAAAACAAATTTAATGGCAAAAATACGTTCCATAGCCGACACATTCCAATAGAAACATCCTCGACCTTTTTCCATATGGTCATGAATGAAACCTCGGATGTAATTCGCGCCACAATTGAGAACTTTATTCGGAACTAAGTTTGCTCTCATGGTGACGGAAGGAGACAAAGTCACGATCAGAATATTTTCGACATTTCCTATCGCGATATATATATGCACTCATCCAGAGGCAAATCACTAAGCTCATAAAATTCCTACAAACACATCCGAGATTATATCTAGATTTGACGGAAATGGCCGGGCGATATTCTGTTTGCGACAGTCGAATTAGCGGTGAGCTCAGCTTCAATGAGGGTTTGATGAAACTTTATATGGCATGTTCACTCTCCGTGATAATGAACGAAACAACTTTAGAAACATGATTTCTACGTCATCGAGTAGCGCTAAAGAGATAACTGTTTGAAGAATCAATCATTGTAAGACTTGCCTAAATTATTAAAAAAAAAAAAATTGTAGGGACGCTTTAACACGAAACGAGTACGGAACACCATCTTGGCAAGCTTCTTCTTGTCGTTTCCGTAATACATGCAGTGACCTGATCCCCATTCAATCCACTACCAATCACAATGTTGATAACCCAAATCCATGTAATCAAACGCGATGTCCCCTTCTCAGTCGGACATGTTGCCTACCGATCCGGTGGCCTAGGGGGTTCGATACCCGGCCGAGTCATACCAAAGACTTACAAAAATGGTACTAACAGCTTCCTCGCTTGGCGCTTAGCATTACGAGGTTAGTGTTAGGACTGGTCGGTCTGGTGTCAGGATAATGTGGCTGAGTGGGACGTCACGCTACATGTCTGCGACATGATGCCCCAGTGCTAGACACCACTAAAAAACTGCCACACTGCAGACATCGTAGCGATATGACTGAAACCTCTGTCCGCGTGGATCAGAGTATCGGCAGTGCCAGCCTGAGAAAGTTTGCGAGTAGTGTCTTGGGTCGATGATTCCCCCACCCCACCCCACCCCACCCCCAGGTCACTACCGGTTTTCCTCTAGCAAATACTATCCGTCACATATGAGCTGAGAAGTAAAGGCTGTTTTATCATCGGCAATGGCACGTACAAAGCAAACAGCTAGGAAGTCCACCGTAGGAAAGGCTCCAAGAAAGCAACCCTAACCCTAACCCTACATTCGTGGGAAACTTTACTTTCAATGAGGAATAAATCAATAGAACATTTATAAAACTATAACTATAACCATGCTAAATTAATTGACATTTGGTTGGGAAAAAAGTGTACACAAAATAATCATTGAACCAAACTCAGCGCAAGAGCTGCACGAGGAAGCACAACAAAATGGCGAGCTACAGAGAAATAAATGAACTAGACAAATATTACACACAGAAATAATCGCAACAGCAGAGGGAGCTTTTTAACAAATGTTTTTAAAAAAAGGGACCCAGGAAATTGACATAGCAAGGATACCAGCAGACGAAAAAAAAACATCAGTGGGCACATTTATATCAGCTTTAAGTCTTAGGAAAACCGATTTCAGCGGATAGTCTGAACATGCATGGACCGATTGGTTTCATCTTAAGACCTAAAGGAACAGATCCAATACCTAGAGGAACAGATCCAATACCTAAAGGAACAGATCCAATACCTAAAGGAACAGATCCAATACTGCCAAATGGAGAAATGGAAATCGCAAATGGGTCAATAATAATAAAAGAGCCGAAACCCTTTCTGAGAAAAATCAAAGCGAGAAGGGGGGTGCTACCTATTGTTGACTTACTCATGGAAATCCCGCTTGAAGCAACCGTTAGGAGATTTCAAGAAAAACTTCAAATCGAAGTCGTAAGGGCGAGATTTGATACAATCCCGGGATTTGAAATAAAAAATGGCATCAGACTTCCAGAAGTGGAAAAGGAGAAGTTACACACAATCAAACAAGTGTTCTTCCTACACGGGTTTCTTATTATAAAAAAAAAACGTGGTATAAAGGGTGCATTCTCCATAGAAAATGCCACAAATGCGGGAAAACGGGACACACCCACCCACACACACACACACACACACACACGCACACGAAAGGCAGAGTACAACAAGAAAAAACGAAACAACATCTACGAATACAACAGTTACATCACAGAAGTGACATTATGATTTTTCCCAAACAGACAAAAACGTAACAATCAGTGAAATTGAAACGACCCAAATACAAAAGAATAAATAACAAAGAAAACAAAACCCAAGAAAAAGAAAAACTGGACGGCAGAGAACTGATTATCCAACAACAAAAGTTCAAACAATAACGAAACCAACAACAACAACAGAAGCAACAACCAATAGATAAACAACACCGCCAAACACAAGAACCGAACGAGAAACAAAGAGAAACACAGGGTAAACAACAAAACCAACAACCAAAGATAATAGAAGTGAGAACAACAACAAAAAGAGCAGCGACAACAATAAAAGAAGCAGAAAATATCACAAGAAGAGGAAACAAGAAAACAGAAGCAAAAAGAAAACCCTAGGAAAATCCTAAGAGAGGAACAGAAAAGAGAACAAAAGAAAAGATCATAAAGAAGGTGAAACCATCTACAAGTCAGGAAATAGAAACAGAACAATTGAAAACATCCCCGGAAGAGAGCGAAAGAAAAAGGAAAAAAATCTACAAGCTATCCTACGAAGATGAACTTGACGTTGAAAAAACGTACGACATAATCGAAATGTTAAGTCTAACAGAAGCTGAAACGAAAACGAATAAAAAAGATGGATCCTAAAGGATCCAAAACATACAAAAATCTGAGAGATCATAAAGGATCCAAAATACATTTTTTTTAAAAATAAACACGCACTATCACAACCCATATAAATTGTTCCAAAATAAAATATTAATTAACGAAAACAAACAAGAAACAAGAATGAAAAACTGTAACGAATAGCATTCACACTGAACAAATACACTAAGCCTACGGGTACAATTACAGTTAGGAAGGTGGGGCCACACTATAATGGTCTGGAAAGATCAGAAGAGGGATGCCCCCCCCCCCCAAAAAAAAATAGAACAATTTAAACGCTAAGTTTGCTACACATCAACATGAATTTATTAATTATAAATGTCGTACTTTGTGATCACTTGTAAATATTTATTGCTTCGAATAAGGTTTATTGTAACTGTTGTGTAGTTGCCGATAAAAAGCGTAACACGTAACATGTTTTCTTTTGTGGTGACTGGTTTGTAATCATTTTTATTTTCGTTCTGAGAAATGTAATGAAACGTTGAAACTGTGGCAATTACTTCCTTGCCTCCTTATGTATTACTAATATTTTTTTCACTGAAGAGTGTATAATCTTCGTTTTTTACTTTCGAAAACCATTACGCACATATTACTTTGTGGCAAGTGCTAATTCAATTATCCAGTCTATTGATGTCCGCTTCGAGACCCAGTATCGTCATGAAAAATTAACGTAAACATACACAGATGGTATTATCTACTCACCTGGCCTCGAGGAAGAGAATAATCAACTGGCCATGTGATATTCATCTTGATCGCTGGCACGCAAGAAGTACATGCATCATTTGAACCTTTTGGGTTCTTTTGCTTTTTTGTTTTAGAGACAGTAAAAATAAAATGTATAGAAATTAATATTTGACATAGATTCTTGATATAGGTCTGATGTATAAAAAAAAAAATACCAGTGAAAAAGGAAACCAGTCATTTACTGGTGTTAACATTAGGTCCTGAAATAAACGTGGGTCTTCAATGATCGGCTAACAATGTAAATAGTATTCTTTTTTATTTTCTCTTTTATAAGTTGATATTATCAATTTCATCAGCAATTGGAAGAAAGCCTCTTTTCGCAAACTGAAAGAAAAATATAGAATGATTAAAAGTCTTCTAGATAAGTTTGATTAAAATCGAAGTTCACTTATGATACGTAGATGTGACAGGCACCGACAAATGTTAAAATTAACCCGGCATTTCAAATTTCCGGTCCACTTATTTTAGTAACTTATTTGACAAAGCATTGTATTTCGTGACTGGGAGAGTTATCATTAGAAGCAATATTTTCTGAATGAAGATTTTCAGTTTTATAAATATGAAAGCAGTGCGTTGATTGGTGATTCGAACGGTCAACAAAAACATGACTTTAGATGGGTCTCGCAAATCTCCGCCATGCCGGAAAACACTATTTGAATCAGATTATCATATTGACATAGGAAAACTTTTGACGACAAGGCGTCCACTTCAAGCACCTTCAAAATTAAATGTGGAGAATATATTTCCATCTCAGTAAAAGTTTGTTTCTTAAATGATTGAAATCAGGCATAAATCTCAAATGCGAACTTGTGTTTATGTATTTATTTATTTATTTATTTATTTATTTATTTATTTATTTACAAGACTGCATTTGATTATTTCTGTAGACGTTTATCGAAGGCACTATACGGTTATTGAAATAGACCATGAGTAGAAGACGAATGTGATATTAAAATATAAATATTCTGCATCACGAAGTGTACAGTATGATCATAGAAGAGTCTCGGTAATTAGTTATATCCATATTATTATAGTAGAATAACTAATTGAAATTTTATGGAGTCTGTACTAGTGTATCGGTGTGTTATCAAATTTAATCGATATGCCATTCAACGCCTGCTTTCATTGTTGGTGTTTGACACGCACTTAACATGATGCTGTACAAGTACATGGTGACAATTTTCCCCTCTCCGAACATGTGTCTTATTCACTCTTGGTTGACATACAAGAGCAGAAAGGAACTAGTTCAGCAGTGTAGCTTCCAAAAGGTGTAAAGCTTGAAATACACACATATATCATGGTTTTATCCATGAAGCATAAGGAGGTAAATGAATTCAAACATATAATACAATTAATACCCCAGGGACAGCAAGAATGCGAATTGGTTATTCGTATTATTAAATCAAAGGGCGGTCAATATCATATCCGGGTTTTCGGAAACAATTGTCAGAAACATCATGGGCATGCGCGTTCATTGACACACTGCTGATTCATCCTTGTACTACACTTGTTCACGATAGTCTTTCGGCCCTTTTGGTCCTCAGTGTATAGACAAAGACTTTAAAAATACAGTATGTCTAAAAACCCACCTTAATCATATTTTAAAATATAAAGTATACATGTTCATTGATCAAGTAAGTATAATGTATTATTACGGTCGCATTTATTCATGCACATAAAAGGAACGCAAAAGACCACGTGTATCTTTTTAAATGTAACTAAGTCTATGGGAACTTATCAACCTCTTTTGTCTTCTATTTATTGCTGTTGTGGGCATTCCATTTGTAAACGTGTTTTCGCATTACGTAAACCAAACAACGCACACGCATGTGTGCAAGTTGCGGCGGTCCAAAGATAAAGCATCGATCTAGAGACCCGACTCTGTCCATTTTTAAAAACCTGTTTTAAGAAGTGGATGGTGTTTGTAGGATTGACTTTGTCTCCGTCTGTGCGTGCGTTTTGTGCGCAAGTGCTACCGAGTGGCAGCAAATGTTCTTTGAAAAAAAGCTCGTAAATGATTATTCTATACAGCATAACTATAAACGACTAGGTTGTGTACAAGCTATTACAATCACGTAAACCTCCTAGCTCTGATTTATTGATTTTTTGTGAGAAAAGACTCGTACTATTTTACAGAATAGTTTCTCAAAAACTGTTACCATGGTAACTATTAACTTATTCTTAATATATGTTATGCATATAATTCTATAAAAATGGAAATACAAAACCGTATTTGTTATAAATATATGAATTATCTTACTATGCAGATTTAGGGACAAGGTTAACATCTGACTGTTTCGTTCGAATGAAAATTTTAATGGTATTCTTTCCAGCGGTAGATACATAACAAAAGCTGAACTGCAGTAGACTGAACGAGACCGTAGCTATATAACAAAGTAGGATTATAGCCTGAACCGAGACTGCTATAAAACAAAGCTGGATTATCGTAGAGTGTGTGTGTGTGTGTGCGTGCGTGCGTGCTTTGCATTCATAACGTAGCGTTAACATGTTGAGTCATATTGTTACGATGTGCAATTGGCAGTTTATAGCGATTTCTCCCGCAGAGTCAAAGCCCATACATATAAGAAAAATAAATGAGAAAGAAAACAAAACTTAATAGTGAGAACAGAAGAAATTCAAGGCCGGACCGGGTCAAATGTTAAGGTTGGTGGTTTCCAAAAAATTTAATGGGCCCTGGCTCTCCTCGATAGGGCTCCAAAACAAAAATCTGTGTGTTTGTTTACTCAAACTGTACATAGTACCCAATAAATGTGCGCAAGAATAAACTGATGGTCAAATTTCAAATGACAAGTGACTGTACGTTTGTGGGGGGTGTTGGTGGGGTGGGTGCACATGTACGTTTTTTTTAAATAAGCCAGAAGGACCGAAAACTCCGGACCCCAACGCATCCTGTCCTGAAAAAAAGGTTGTATTAAGCAAACATGACACCATATTACACTCTATAAATAAATCTAAACTCTTAGTTAACTGCATTGATTATTGTCCTTAGTTTCAAAACACCCATGCAAACATTACTTCTTCTGTTGAGTCATATGTGTTCTGCGCATGTTGTTTTGATTTACCGATTACTACGTGGAATATTCTACACAATACACTATACAGTGATCGCAGGAACTTGTTAATTTTCGTTAGATTTTCTGTATGGAAAACGACACTCCTATTAACAAAATAATACTGGCAAATATTCAACAAATGGATGTTTGATGGTCGTTTCAATCTCCTCCCATGTCTCGAAGGATCTATTTCTGTTGCATAGAAATATTTTTATAAATTAGCTAATTGTAAACCGAGGTCGACATTTGAAATCCCAGTTTACCCAGTTTTAATTTGCCACATCAGCTGTTACCGTAATGTTCACCTGACTCGAAATTAATTTTTATAGCCTCATGGATGTAAATTCTATTGAGTCCAGTTTATTTGTACACCCGAGTTCTTTATTCTGTCACAAAAGGACAGTTATAAAACTCTTATTGCTTACTCATTTCCAGTCTGATTAAATTGTGATTTTGTTTGTTTACCATTTATTGTTTACATGCCAACATTTTCAACATGTCATCAATTTAATTTACGATACATAAATACATAAAATCAACGCAGTTACGTGCAGAAAAATGATACATGAGAAGAAAAAATCGATGATTCAGGATACAAAGATTAATGTAGCGTAAAAACGGTGCATCACATAATTGTTGATATATCTTATTTCATTTTGCATACACTGTTATTCAAGCATCTAGCAGATATTTTCATTCATAAAATTTCCAATACATTTTTTATAAGTACATTAGCATACACATTTCTTCATACGTTTAGCATACATTTGTAATAATTCATTTTGCCATACATTTTAGTTATACATTAAACATACATTTTTATTTCTACATTTTCCATACTTTTTTGTTCACACATTTTCCATATATTTTCATTCGTACATTTAGTATACAGTTTATTTTTATACATTTACACACATTTTCATTCATAAATTAGAATACATTTTGATTCATACATGTCATACATTTTCGATCATACATTTACGTTCATGCATTTTTATTCATACATTAGCATAGATTTTCATTCATACATTTACGTTAATACATTTTTATTTATATATTGGCATACATGTTCGTTCATACATTTACGTTCATACAATTTTGTTCACACACTAGCATCATTTACCATACATTTTTATTGATACAATGGCATACATTTACGTTCATACATTACGTTCATACATTTACGTTCATGCATTTTTATTCATACATTAGCATAGACTTTCATTCATACATTTACGTTAATACATTTTTATTTATATATTGACATACATGTTCGTTCATACATTTACGTTAATACATTTTTATTTATATATTGACATACATGTTCGTTCATACATTTACGTTAATACATTTTTATTTATATATTGACATACATGTTCGTTCATACATTTACGTTAATACATTTTTATTTGTATATTGGCATACATGTTCGTTCATACATTTACGTTCATACAATTTTGTTCACACACTAGCATCATTTACCATACATTTTTATTGATACAATGGCATACATTTACGTTCATACATTACGTTCATACATTTACGTTCATGCATTTTTATTCATACATTAGCATAGACTTTCATTCATACATTTACGTTAATACATTTTTATTTATATATTGACATACATGTTCGTTCATACATTTACGTTAATACATTTTTATTTATATATTGACATACATGTTCGTTCATACATTTACGTTAATACATTTTTATTTATATATTGACATACATGTTCGTTCATACATTTACGTTCTTACAGTTTTGTTCACATACTAGCATCATTTACGTTCATACATTTTTATCGATACATTGGCATACATTTTCGTTCATTCATTTACGTTCATACATTCTTGTTCTTTCTATACCCTTCATGGGCCTGCCTTGTATGGTACAGTACGATGCCTTTGTACAGTTTATATGTCTTATGTTATTGATGATTAATCCTCTGCACAAAAACTTATATATTGAAGCCATTTAAAAACAAACTATGGGTTAATGCAAACCATTTGTAACATTATCATTTGCCTATCGTCTTCTCAGCTTCGCCATCTGTTAATGAATTGAGTACGTCCTCTGGGAATAACCTCAAATTCTAACAAATATCATTTCCAATAAATTAAAAAAGTGACGTTTGAATGAAGACCATCTCCTTTAACCAATATATGATGAACGATGGAACTAAACAAATCACGTTCTTACTTCTCAGTTTCAGATATTTACTAGTCAGCAAAGATTTTGTTTAGACAGAGAACCACGTCGACTCTAAAAGAATCCGAATGTACACTCTATCGATAGGTATGAACTAAAGCAGCGTTCCATTTCACTTCAAGTAGAAATATTGACTACAATTTATATTTTTCCTTAGCTCTTTTTTGATGTTGGGAAATAACACTTTTCGACGACGTAAGAATGTCTGAATAGAGATTTGGTAAATGTAAGTCCGATTAAAGGCAAAACATAAAATAGCCCCTTCCCCCTCCCTCTCCCTCCCTCCTACGGACTGCTTGTGTCACGGCTGACACCTTTGATTATACCGATAAATGTGGATTTTGTAATACATTAAATTTGGTGGTAAAATATTACCTGGGGAAAAATCAGGTTCCAAGAGAACCTTGCTTTTACTCCTCTTCCTACTTTGTATTATCATACTCCTTTTTTAAACCTTAATTACCATATTATTCCTACTTGTTTAATTTTATGCTGACGTTTGATAAAAATTGCTGTTTTGCAAACCACATGGTGACAGGCTTCGCTTCTACTTTATCGCTACTTTTTCACAAAGGGTAGCTGGAAAGAATGAATAACGCACGCTTTGATAACATTATCACACTCAGTTTGAATTGCATTTATTGGAATTTTTTGGATTAGTAAAGAAAGTGAAGATTATGCTTTATGTGCTGGATGAACATTTCAAATTAAGTTATTTGAAGCGAATGAGCAGACATCACAATATGTCGATAAGGTCACAGTGTAGCGTATATGAGCTGCAATACATAGTCTTGCTTTGAGAGGTTGAGGGTTGATGAGAGGGTTTCTTTTATTGGATTTCAGTTTTATGCTAATACAAGTAGGATTCAGCCAATTTGCAAATGAGACAAAGCGCAGAGATGACTCAGGAGTAAAAAGACACAGCATTACGGCATCAGTATATTTTGAAAGAGCATAGTCTTTGAGGGGCGTGACTGTTCATCTGATTCCTGGAGAAGGTGTTGATGTCTTCGAGATTATGACAGCATGGTGTTCAAAGCGTGAAAATTGATATTAGGCTAATGCACCACTAAATTAATGCTTCGACATTCTTTGTGACTCATATAAATTTTGATTTTATTTACCATAAAAGCACATTTTTTCATTATTACTATTTTAAACTTTAGTCAGCACTTAAAGCGGTATCTAACGCCCACGTCTCTTTGGTTTTGTTCGTTTTTGGCTTGTTTCATTTTCGCCAGGCCGTGGTTTGACTTTTCATTGGAAAGCGATGAGAGCCGAAGTGTCGTGGTCCCTGTTGTAGTGTCTTTATATAATCTTTTCTCCATCAAAAATGGTAAATGTACACTGCTTTTTTGTTATGCACTATTTCA
This sequence comes from Sinohyriopsis cumingii, assembly GCA_028554795.2. Taxonomy (NCBI): domain Eukaryota; kingdom Metazoa; phylum Mollusca; class Bivalvia; order Unionida; family Unionidae; genus Sinohyriopsis; species Sinohyriopsis cumingii. Next base: position 182,523 of record JAPYKE020000333.1, on the reverse strand, counting down.
TATACTTCTATATATCATCACTACCACTAAATAAAGGGGGAAAAAAACTACAAATACAGCAAATTATAAAAACAAACTACAAAGCAGCAATGGCCTATTTCTAGACACTCATCATGGACCAATACTATATTGAGCCAGGACAAATCTTCAGACATTGGATCGGTCCATCTGCTTACATGCTACTTTATAACATCACCATTTTTGTATACCCTCTCGATAATTAAAGGATTCAAGCTCCTCACATTCCGCACATCATTCCACGTAAACGAAAAGATCTGAGAAAATAATCTAAATTTTATACGATCAAGTTACGAAAGAATGCATATTTCGACAGCTGTCAGGCTACATAATATGAACAATCTTTTATACAACACTGCTTCCGGGACGTTTTATTTAATATGCTTGCCACCATTTATCGAACTATTACTTCCCAAATTTACTAAAACTAAGCAAGAGAGCTTGTCCTTATGTCTCATAAAAATATTATAAATTTTGCAGAAATGCCAAACTATGGCAAGCCTAAATACCGATGTGAAATTCATATATTTTTTCATACTATTTACAGGTTAATTCAGTTCCTTATTTTGCCGATATCAGACGATGACAAGTGTCTAACGCTATCACCATTTTTTAGCTATGTTCCTCCGTATAGTAGCATAGGGACCAGGAGATTTTAGAGTCTTCCCGTTTAATTACTTCGATTCTTACTGTTAAAGGACTTGCGGAATCGATGGCTATTTTGTCCCATTATAACGTTATTTGCTGTCTTTGGGGGTCAACGGCAAGAAATCTGCGAGGCAATCAAATACAAATGTTTCCTCAGACAAATTCACGAGATTACGAAGTAAAATTACCATCTATTTATGATCTAAAGTCTTCGAGACAAGTATGCCAATAATGGAATATTATATATCGCTAGATGGTTCTCTTGTGCTGTAGGATTTCAAGACTATTTATCTGTTTCTTAGGTTTTTTTTTTAAAAAAAAAACGGGACCAAAGAATGAAGTGAACACTGTAGACCACATACGCCGTTGGCTGGAACAATGCGTGGACGAGTTCCATTCATCTCGAAAATTTGACAATTCCGAATGTGTGGACGAGTTCCATTCATCTCGAAAATTTGACAATTCCGAGTGTGTGGACGAGTTCCATTCATCTCGAAAATTTGACAATTCCGAGTGTGTGCGTTTTGGGACCATATAAACAGCTCATAATAGTCTACGAGTATTTTGATTTTTCGCAGTCGTCACGAAATCAGAAAGAAAAAGAAAGCAATCCAGCCAGTCTTTACGTAATGAACAAACAAAATACGTTGAGATATGTGGCACTGGTTTAAAAGTATTCATTGCTGATCAGATATGACAACCAGACGTGATAAATAGATTTTAAATAATTCAGCGTTTTTGATACACTACATCGTTTGTGTGATCCACGGATTACAGGAAAGTTACGGGGCAAAATATACATATAATCTGATACCACCATGATAAAAATTACTTTCGATTCTAGGTAAGCTTTCGATTTTAAGTTTTACTTTAAGCAAATTTGTGACGATCTAGCGCAACAAAGACACTCAGTGTAATGGCTTCTATTTATCTCACCTGGTAGTCTTGTACATGTATTAGAAAAGGCATGTGTAGCATCCTCCAGTGCGCGGACCGGATAAATGCTTTTTAAAGCCATACCATATGATGAAAATAAGCGGATAACGCTTGGCGCAGGGCTTATGTTGCACATGGCTGTATTACAGGGTCTGATTTATTCGAACACATCGACCGGCTGTTTCAATCGGCTTATGCAGAAAAGCTTGATACAGTCCATGTGTTTGTGATGCAGGATGGTGAGGTTGGAAAAGCATCAGAATCCAAGCAAAGTAGTTCCCGGGTTTCAGACTAGGTGCATGTGATTGTGTGTGTGCGTGCGTGTGTGTGTGTGTGTGTGTGTGTGTGTGTAACGTAGCTTTAATATTTTTTCAGTCATACGATATCTTCAGTGAGGCAGTTTATATTTGTTGTTTCTGTTGTTGTTGTTGTTGTGTAGGGTTTAACGCCATTTTTCAGCACAAGGTAGGCCATACATGGTGGCCAGTAAAACTGGTGGAGGAAGAACCCTGGAAAACTCCGAAAAGAACCACCGACCCACGAGAATCTACTAGGAAACTTTATCACGTACCCAAGTTAGCCGAGCCTGAGACGCGAGCCCACGCAGACAACAGTGAGATGGCAGTGATATAAAACTGTGAGCACTTTAGACCACTCGGCCACTCAGGGGCCCGGCAGTTTATAGTGATATAACGCACAGCGGCATCATGCCGTAGACTACATATGTAGCACCATGTTCCACCCAGTCACATTATCATGACACCAGGCTAACCAATCCTAACACTAATCTCTTAATGCTGAACGAGAAGCGAGGCAGCTATTGTTACCAATTGTTATAAGTCTTTTGTGCGATTCTGCCTTTTCCCGCGACCCCGACCTCCCATATCCGAGGCTGATTCTCTAATCACTTAGGCCACAGTAGCGGTCGCAAGTGACTTGTCCACACATGACTAAAACATTTTCACCAAGCTCAATTTCTTTCTACTGTAAAGACACAATCATAAAAAGCACGAGTTTCTTTAAAAAATTGATATATACCTTTTCCATTATGACTATAGAAGACCTTAGTTCCTCACTCGATCTATCTGGGAAATGTAAAATACTATTTTTTAAAAAAATCATTCTGCAAATAAAATAGACCATTTTGTGTAGTTAACGTTGTATCTCAGTTAGGGATGTGTATCCATAGTGATTTCGCGCTACTATTCTTATCTTGTAACGTACCGATACGATAATTATTTCCATGCATAAGCTTGGGCGTATTTCCATGTAATCAATATATTAAACACCAAACATTCAATCAGTAACAGTACAGGTTTTGGTTTTTGGGAGAGGGGCTGCTTTTCCGATTAATATCCATGGTTCATATAAACAACACATAACATGCTTCACTTTGTCAATCTTGTCCAATTTCAGGTGTCAGTAAATTTATAAAATTACATCGTTAACTATATGTTGTATCGTATTTATCGCGATACCGATGCTGCGATGCAATGTGTCGTAGCCTCACTAAAATATCGATGTTTCTGATAAGTATCGCTGTATCATTACAACCTTATATCGCATTCGATGTCAAATATTCCCATATCTCGTCTATAGAGGGATAGCGATGAACCTGGAATGGTTTAATTGGTTATAGCAATTTTCAAAATGGCAACGCTCTTAGCTTAGCAAAGAGTGTGCAATGAAATTTTCGTGAAATTAAATAGAATGCATTCCTAACCAGCAAAATGTCCCGGCAGACAGACACGAGCAACCGCTCTCACCAGGCCAATAAACTTTGAACTTTAACAAAAGCCAATATATTTCAAGTCACAACATAGTACACACACGCACACAAGAACACGTACTAAAAATCCAGCGAAGCACCAAAAAAAGCAAGTCGAGAGGCATACTAATGGGTGTTTTCAAGGATGTAATGACATGACGTCAATTGTCCACAATATTTTGATCTTTCCTGCCGCTGAGTCAGTCCAATTAAGGCTTGCGGTTACGTATTAGGCCACGCATATTTAACTGACAGCACAGAAGGAAATATTGACATTTCTCGCTAAAGGCTGACGTTTTCCGTACCTTTAAAATTCATCGTGCGAAAGAACTAATATAGGTACTTAAATATATTCGTTTGTAGGAACTCTTGCCATCATTCATAGCTACATATATTTGAAACAAAGTTTTAAACTCTGTGTATGTGTGTTTGTGTGTGTGTGTGTGTGTGTGCGCGCGCGCGCACGCACGCGTGGTTATGCTACTCGTACATACTCCTTATAAATGAAACATTTCATGCTAAACTTTGATGCCCTATAGGTTCTGTTTACTCTTTTATTGTTTAAGCAGTTTTATTCCATTTTCCATGATATCATCCTAATAAATCTCGTATCATTCTGGTCCCATATTCGCAAAACGTCTCAACGTAAGTACACATTCAAAAGTTGGGCTTCCAGTAAATAACTAATTTTGTGAGATTTAAAAATAACATAAAATATATTTAGAATACATGCGTCCTCTTGATATGCATGACTTGTTTTGTTTCTATTTCAACCAGATAATGCCGATGGGAAAGGCAATTCTGATTTCGTGTGCACGCTCTAGTCGAGGTGTTCCATGAATGCGGAGCCAGGCAGCCTATAATAAGCAGGTCGTTCCGACTAGCGTTCTTGAAAGAAATGACCCGATACTTCACAGACTATCAGGACATTAAGTTTCATATGCATGATAAAATAAAGGATGTCAGTTACATGAGCAATAAACATAAACAACACAGTCCGACAATATTCTCTAATACAAAAACAAGACCAGTTCATATCCCAGTGATATGATATAATCTTGGGCTGCCAAAATTCTCGTTACAAAATTACTTTTATATTTTGTCGTGAAATTGAGACACTGATTTGTCCGATATGTTTATATGTTTAACTCAACCCTAGTCATTTTTCGCTTTAAAGATTCCTTCTTTTAAAATGTAACATTTTACGAGTCTGTTTTTTTCTCTCACTCATTTTTTGATCTACCTTTTAAGTTTGATATATTACTTTATGTGGATTTCTCTTGAGGTTCATTGCTCCAAACTTTAAAATCATTACCTTAAACAAACGAACCAATACATGTCTGAGAATGATTATTTCAACCTAATTAGTCAGTGACAAGCCCTCGCTTGATGACATGTTTTCGATTGTTGTCTTCAGCGCAGTTAATGAAGGTTATCCCTGTTGGGCAAAACGACGCAGTTTTTGTCCATAAACTTCATTTTTTAGGCTCGATTAGCGTTTATTAGTCACCAATTAACGTAATTTTTACGAGCAACTGTGCAAGCCAAATATAACAATATAACTTTGCGTGAGGTTAAGTAGTCCGATATTTCATGAACAACAATAAGACATCAAAAAGGTACAAAGACAGAACAGAATCCGAGGTGTTACCATGTTTCATATGCGTTAAATCAGTAAAAATTAGTCAAAATCAGTCAAAATTATTAGTTTTCTTTTTTTCCGAATTCATATTTAACACGGAGTTGAACTCCTGTGCTAAGAACGAACCAAGAGGAAATTCTGTACAGGCTATGCCAAACAAGTTTCGCCGATACATATTCCAAAAGGAGATCCAAGTGGGGTTAATATCGCTCACATAGCTTACATAAGTTGATTAACTTGACAGTTATACCATGTTTTGATCAAAAATCTTTCCAAGGATAAGAGGCGTAATTAATATAAACAGTTTCTTGTTCATAATCGGTGTACGTCATCAGATATCTTTAGAAATTAAGTTTACAGACGAGGTTTTAATTTGTGATATACATAGTCTTGTGACTTTCCCACGAATGGCAATTTTAAATCACAGGTTTCTTTTTTTCTGAGGTCATGGATTTATTTAATTTTGCTGACGAAATTTGGGAGTGTTTGATGACAAAGGCACATTCGGATATTTCATTTTTGAATAAAAACTGATATACAAAAATGTATATTTCAATAAATCTGTGCGCCATGGCTCTGAATATATAATAACATAAAATAGTCCACACTGCATCTGATACCATATGACTGAAAAATGTTCGGTTCACTTTAACATGGCACTAGTAACTGTCGAATTCTGCTTCGCCAAACAAATCGGATTTGCGTTCAGAAATTCAAGAATTTCAGAAGTGGCTAAGATTTTAGAAATAGTTATCTGCATGGGCTAAAAACGAGAAATAGTTATCTGCATGGGCTAAAAGCGAGAAATAGTTATTTGCATGGGCTAAAAGCGAGAAATAGTTATCTGCATGGGCTAAAAGCGAGAAATAGTTATCTGCATGGGCTAAAAGCGAGAAACCTATTACCCTCAGACACATATTTGCAACATCATCAACTTATAAAATAAGTTTGTTGAATTTCCAACCAGTAATTTAGAATGAGTTATATTTAAGTTATATTTAAAGACAGAATGCACAGCCGAGGGAAATCTGACAGTGAAGCCTGTTATGCGCGATGTTACACCTGTATATTTACGTTATTGTCTATATCTTGTAATTTTGCCATTTTGGTGAGACTACAATGAGCAATCCCTGATCCCAGATCAGCATAATAAATAAATAAGTAAGTAAGTAAATAAATAAATAAATAAATAAATAAATAATAAGTTCTAGTTTTAATGACGTTTATGCCAATAAGTTCTAGTTTTAATGACGTTTATGCTATTATGTCAGTTGGTCGGACTGTGACCGCTAGACCAATATATGGGGGTGGGGTGCTGAGATGAGGTAAATTACTCGATGCTTGTTGGTGGAATAGGGGATCTTTGGCCATATGCTCCATGCTTTGAATCTGCAATATCTTGGACCCAGGACAGTTGTTAGTGTTAAGTGATTAATGTAACAGCTCCATCTGTTGTTATAATGGGTCATTACAAGTATGGCATTATGATGACAACAGATGGCGTTGATTGCAATATTCCAACTTGCATTATGCTGACATTTTACACTGTACCATATTGTAGCTTCTACAGTGTATTTTTAGTTATGTTGATTAACATGCAATCAATTACCAGAATGCAGAGATGAGATTTAGAAATATTATGATGCAATGTAGAACGTTGACATGAGTTACGTTAATCATATAAACATTGTTATGGAATGAAATTTAAGAATTCCAAAATCGCGCAGATCAAATTTAAAAAGAATTATTTGTAGATGTAAAGATGCAATCTTGAACGTGCATCCAACTCACGTAGAAAATTAAAAGAAAATAAAACAAAATAGAACATTCAACATCTAAATTGCATACAATCTCTCACACAAAAATAAAACGTGATGTCGCTTTTGATAGTGTTGGACAGTGAAACTGACTTACACCACCAACTGTCAATCAATTAATGCTTCTCAGTGATTCCATTGGATCTGATCGTTTAAACCACGTGACCAATTACAGTTGCCCAGCAATTAACTCCATTTCACTTGTTTGTCCGAGTCATCACTGACTGGACTCTGACACGAGGATATTTCTGTATTTATAATATGTACAGCTTATCTTGGTGTTTCTTTCTTGCTTTAGCTTGCAAAAATGTTTAGAACAAAATCAGCAGTATTGTTGAAGTGATTACACGATTTTGCACAACAAAATCCCCGATTTTAAAAGATGATATATTAGCGAATACGCGGAACAGTGTTAAAAATAGTTCCATTGAAACGTAAAGACCACTTTCTGTGACATTGACTCTCAGAGATAGGCATGTTTTAACTTATAGTAATATAATTTCATTGAATTTATAACGTGTATAATCTAAAGATATTCATGTACTTATAATTAAAACATTTTTAAGTGCGTTTGTCGACAATAGGTTCATGATCGGACAGAGAAATAAGTTTCGAATAGTTCCACTATTTCGTGTATATTGCTTTTGAATAGACAACGATTTTCTATCAGTAAAATACCATGTACTGGAAAGATGCAAAATGCATGATATTTCCAGCAATATTCTGTATAATGTAAAATTTTAAAGGATTCTTTGAAGATTTTACTCACACTGTATAAATGATACAAGTCTGAAAACATTCTCCTATTCGTACTTTCTTCCATGAATATTACAGAAAATGGTTGATCACATCTACGCTTCCGTAATTACCCTGCACACCCAAACTTCGATGAACTTCGTATTTGGGGACATGCTTTTTAAGCTACCTTTTAACGGGTGATACATGCGTTATACATTCTTTTTGTTATTCAAGCAAATTCGCCAGCAATGCACAACATTGCAACCCATGTAAATAATGGGATAACATTTATAAATAATGGGATAACATTTGCCTTTCAAGAAGTCTCAAGCTAATTTTAAATCTTGCGCGTATGATGCATTAGAAACATTGATGTTTCTTTTGACAAAAATTTCTCGTTCTCACATGTCTTCCTACACTTGAGAGTTATGAACATAAATGGGTTGGATATTTCTGTGGTCTTTAAGGCTTGATAAAACCCACAGAGTTGTAAAATTAGAGGAGTCTGGTGTTCTAATAGTCTTTAAGGCTTGATAAAACCCATAAAATTGTAAAATTAGAGGAGTCGGGTGTTCTAATAGTCTTTAAGGCTTGATAAAACCTATAGAGGTGTTCTAATAGTCTTTGAGGCTTGATAAAACCTATAGAGTTGTACAATTATACGAGTCGGGTGCTCTTATGATCTGTACGGGCTGCATAAACGAGATACAGAGTTCTAAAAAAAAACGAGTGGCGTGTACCTATAGTCTTACAGTCGTCATAAACCAGACACAGAGCTGTAAAAATCGAATAGACGCGTGTTCCTGTAGTATTTAAGTCTTCATAAACCAGACACAGAGCTGTAAAAATCGAATAGACGCGTGTTCCTATAGTATTTAAGTCTTCATAAACCAGACACAGAGCTGTAAAAATCGAATAGACGCGTGTTCCTATAGTATTTAAGTCTTCATAAACCAGACACAGAGTTGGAAAATTACACGTCGGTCGTTCATGTGGTCTTTAAGTCTTCATAAACCAAATACAAAAAATAAACGAGTAAGTCGCTCGTGTAGTCTTGAAGGCTCCATAAACCAGATACAGAATTACTGAAGATTCTTTTGAATATTCGCCTCATATTTCTCCAACTAGAAGTATACCAAAGTAAACATGCTTAAACATCCTATTTACAAGGAGGCGTTTTTTTTTTGGGGGGGGGGGGCTTTATATTTTTTAATACTTATCTTTGCCAATTACATTTCGGAGGCATAAGAAATAGACAAGACCATGTAACACCCAAGCATTACGAGGGTGTATAGTCTGGTAACCATTGAAGGATACGGCAAAAAATGTTTCCTATTTTCCCTTATTCTCCCTCCCTGCCATTTTCAGGTGTATCAAGTAGAATAGAAGTTGCCTTGTGCTCCTTCACCCCTACCCCGCCTTTGGCTAATGCATAAAGTAGAGATACTAGCCTGAAATTCAAGTATAGCATACATAACAGATTCTAATATTCCTCTACATTTATAGACTGGTTTCGACATATACTTGATATATTTCACGCTATCAATTGGAATTCCAGCAGAAAGTTTGTATGTAAAATTCACAGGTACCATAATCATCAGACTAACATGAAGAAAATAAAAACAATTGAAGTAAATTTATAACAAAGTCTTGAGAAATGTGCATCAATTAATTGAATTCAAATCCAGTTGAAAGACGAAGGTTGTTACGATGGTGAATGATTATTATCCTTTGTAAGATCATTCTAATTGCAAAGAAACATAGATCCTGATTTGCCATCGAATAATGTGCCGGCAAATCCTAATCGATATTGTGTGCTTGACTGATTACTCCTAATAAACTGCGTAAATCTGATCTGGGGGTATATTAATGGACGACAGATCGGTAGTTTGATTCGACTTGTAAGCGAGTAAACACTGTTAATATTCCACAATTGTTTCCTATTGATAGTTTTATTTGATATATAAATATTGCGGGACGGGGATTACTTTGCTTGAAAATGTTTGTGAAGCTATTTTAGTACTTTATAATTTTCAGATAAAGCCAGAGAAAAAACAAAACAAAAACAATGCGAGTACTTTTGTACCACACATAGCTTGTCCATTAACAACGTTTCTTCTGATACTACGTTTTGTTTATTGTATGTTTGAAACACAATGCCGTATAGTAATTGTTTCTTGTTAACCAACCGCTCCGGTGGCCTAGTGGTTAGAGCTGCCTAGTGGTTTGAGCGTCCGCATCGGAAGCGGGAGGTCGTGGGTTCGATCCCCAGCCGAGTCATAACAGAGACTTTAAAAAATGGTACTAACCGCTGCCTCGCTTGGCACTCAGCATTAAGAGGTTAGTGTTAGGACTGGTCGGCCTGGTGTCAGCATAATGTGACTGGGTGGGACATCATGCTACATGTCTGCGGCATGATGCCCCAGTGCTAGACATCACTATAAAGTGCCACACTGCAGACATAGCGATATGACTGAAAAATTGTTAAAGCTACGTGAAAATCCTAATCACACACACACACACTTATTAACCAACGTCATACTTCCTATTCTTAAACTGATTATTAGGTGTCACGCAAATATTACTGAAACTGGCCTTAGAACGTCTTAATTGCGTGCCAAGATAAAAAAAAATTTAGTTTCAAACATAAAGGACAGTTGTATATCACACCCCGAATATAATAGGTAATCATGAAGAGTCCTGCACAAAAAAACATAACTAACTTTCATTTTCCTCCGTTTCTATTATTTGCATGGATGGCTTGTAATCTGCGATCGCCTTAAATGAAAGAATTTAAACATTCGTTTTCATAGTTTAAGCAATAAATTACTTTTTACTGAGAATTGTATCAATTATTTTCGCCAGGAATTAAGAACCCCTATCTATCAACAATTACAATTTACGATGCAGATATTTGTAATATATACTACATTTTTGGACCCTGAGATTTCTTTTCAGGCTAAAGTCACACAAGATACAAAATTATCCAATTACAGAACAAAGACTGAGAAATTTAAGTAAGACACGCTTTGCTTGTAGTGGTTATATAATTGTACTGTTACATGACAGTAAGTTGATTAAAACCCGGTATTTGGATTCATTCGGTCTTTCGAAGAGGCGATTTTACTCGTTTTTATCCCTTTATATCCCATAACTTTGACAACAGATAGAACATTCTTACAATATCGTTTGTGTTTGGGATGTATCGCAAATAACTTAGTGATATTCATCGCCACTATTTGCAACATTATTGTTTTTGAGACGTTCTTCATTTATAACAGTGGCTTATTCAAAATACACGATACCACATGAATACAACAATTGTTTCCATCAATTAGAAACAAAAACAATTGCCCGTATGTTTGCAGTTAGGAATCCTTGAGTCGCGAAATTGTCTTGTTCATTGCTCAAGAACGACAAACCTTCACCCAACAGAATATGGACAATTTAATTTACACAGAAGACACGATTTAGGAAAAAGATATACTTGTCTGAATGTGTGAGTAGATCTACATCAAATTTCCTGTCCATATGCTTTAAAATATTATTTTCCCCATGTCTGTGTTTTGTCTTACATTTATTTGTATGTCATGGTGGCAGGTCAACTGCAGTTGTATGTCATGGTGGCAGGTCAAACCTGCAGTTGTATGTTATGGTGGCAGGTCAAACTGCAGTTGTATGTCATGGTGGTAGGTCAAACCTGCAGTTGTATGTCATGGTGGTAGGTCAAACTACAGTTGTATGTCATGGTGGCAGGTCAAACCTGCAGTTGTATGTCATGGTGGTAGGTCAAACTGCAGTTGTATGTCATGGTGGCAGGTCAAACCTACAGTTGGATGTCATGGTGGCAAGTCAACCCTACAGTTTTATGTCATGGTGGCAGGTCAAACCTGCAGTTGTATGTCATGGTGGCAGGTCAAACCTGCAGTTGTATGTCATGGTGGCAAGTCAAACCTGCAGGTGTATGTCAAAGCACCAACTAATGGAATATTTTCATAATTAATCAAATGATTTCATTTGTAATCGGACATTTTAGCATGCCTTATAGTTTACGTCTAGACATATTGCATGTGTTTCATGAAAATTAAGTCCGACATATATTATAAACAAATTAATGTTCGCCATTTTTGTCTTCTGCTGGGTATAAACCCCATGTTCTGTAATCAAATTCGGCTCAGTAGTTCATAGGCACGTGACACATTTAGCACTGTCGTTTTTTGTGTGGAGAATCGTAATAATAAAGGGAATCAGCTGAAGTCTAATTGTGTAGCTTTATCATGCTCCAATTGCATGGTAGTGTGTGTGTGTGTGTGTGTGTGTGTGTGTGTGTGATTATATTTTTTAAGTAGCTTTAACAAAATTTCAGTAATATCGCTTCGAAGTCTGCAGTGTGGCAGTTTATGGTGATGGAGCATCATGCCACATACATGTAGCATCATGTTCCACCCAGTCACATTATCCTGACGTCAGGCTGACCAGTCCTAACACTAACACTAACCTCTTAATGTTGAGCAATAAGCAAGACAGCTGCTTGTACATATTTTATAAGTCTTTGGTATGACTTGGTTGGCCAAGGTTCGAACCCGCAATCTCCCGCATCCAAGGCTGAAGCTCGAACCACTAAAGCCACCGCATGTAATTGAGGCATGTCATTTGCGTAGGTACGTTTTATCAGGCTCTAGTTGAATGATACTGAGACATGTCATATCCATAGGTACTCTTCCTCAGGCTCCAGTTGCGTGACACTCAGACATGTCATATCCATAGGTACGCTTCCTCAGGCTCCAGTTGCGTGACACTCAGACATGCCATATCCATAGGTACGTTTCCTCAGGCTCCAGTTGCGTGGCACTCAGACATGCCATTTACATTGGTACGTTTTTATTAGGCTCCAACTGAACGACATTGAGATATGTAATTTGCAAATTCTGATCAGATTCTTTAAAATCGATAGTCTTCCGAGAAACAACAGAGCATAAAAATGGTTCAAAACGTTTTGACCAAGAATTAGACAAGGCAACGATAGTTTAAAGCAATGATGATTAACAAGTTAACCAAACATTTAGAGCATGGATAACACGCGGTAGCGCGCTCACTTTGCACATCAGCAGTCCCCGGTTCGATAACGAACTTCGGAATTTGCACTGAAAAACGTCGCCCTTCCAATGTCCGTGGTTTCTTCTGGGTTCTTCGGTTTATTTTACCACAAGCCGTCGAGAGTACCATTGTTTAAGTTGGAATAATTTTTTTGGGACAATCAACTTAAACATTGGAGCCAAAATGTTGTTAGAGAGTATGTCAGAATACGACAACGATTTTTGGTGGGGTAAAATAATGTCGCCTAAAATTAAGCCATTGTTTAGGAGAACAGGTATACAAAATCAATATTCAGCATTTGCATTCCTCTGCATCAACAATTCATTCGTTTTCTTTTTCTCATTTCCTCCCAAATAAAATAAAAATCAGAACCAGTAATGAATTACGATACTTGCTACAAGTATCGTTATGAAATGCAATTAGCTCATATTTCCTTGTCATGATATAGACAACATTGTGCTAAACGTGCCGTTAAACCCAACGATAACAACAACAGCAAAATTTCGTTCCCAAATATTGTCCTATCGTTTTCATATCGTCCCTTTACGTGTCGTTTTGTATTGTTCCTGATGTTACCAAGCGTTTTATTGTCTCTTGTGCGGCCGGAGCGTACCGTTTCGAACCATCTACGCATTATTCATAACTGAGCGTTATTCATAATTGGTTGCCTATGTTACTGTTTTGTCTTCATATCATTCCTGATCGTATCTGTACCGTATCGTACCGTGTGCATACCGTCTCGTCTTCATATCGTTTTCTATATTGCAAATACGTTCCAGACACTGTAAAGTTCCTTTACATGAATACAACGGGGTGGACTGTCTTCGCAAACTTGGTAAAAGCCAAAATCCCCATTCATTTTCTCATTTCGAATTTATTAGTTGAAACGAGTCAGCATTGCTTTTTAACCAAATTAATTCAGTTTGACCACATATATTCATGAAACGAAACAATATCAGAAGAGTAATATCCTGCTGGTGTGTCGGATATTGGCATCTATAAATCATTTACATAGTTACACACCATAGGCTAAATGCATACATTCGATTATATGTCAGGAAGTAGCTTTCATTATATGTTTGAACGGAATACTGCTGTAGGGTATTACTTGAAGTATTGATACATTGGACAGTGGCGTGGTAGTGTCCAAAATAAAACGTAAGGCACTGATCCATTAGTACAAGCATGGACTTTAAAAATATGTAAAGTAGTGTCTTCATTAAAGGGTATCATATTTCTTTTAAAGATTTACATTTGAATTGTTTCAGATTAAAATAGAAGCCCATTTACAAACCTAAACGCTATGATAGGACGCCTCGGTGGCTCTGTTCACGTTGTTATAGCCGTAAATTTACAATCAGATGGTTACCGGTTCGATTCTTGCTCAGCCCGAACTTGTTATGTTTGTGCGCAAGTATCTCTACTCCCATTGCATCGGCACTATAGTCTTGGTTCATCGTTTATGACTTGCTTTGTTGTTGTAGGGTTTAACGCCATTTTTCAGCACAAGATAGGCTATACATGGCGGCCAGTATTAATGGTGGAGGAAGAACCCAGGAAATCCCCGGAAAGAACCACCGACCCTCGAGAAGCTACTGGCAAGCTTTCTCATATATCCACATTGGCCGAATCCGAGACTCGAACCTACGCAGACAGAGGTGAGATGGCAGTGATCCGTAACGGAGAGCGCTTTAGACCACTCGGCCACTCGGGGCCCCTCGTTTATGACTTGCCAGAACTTATACAATCGGCACCTTTTTTGACTTCCTCAAACAATGCAATCCCATTTTAACTTAAAAATGTAAAACAATTTAAGGTTGGTTCGTTGTATAAACAAATGTACACTGCTGCAATGTATTAATAAATGAACCAATTAGATCAGTAATTTCGAAAAAAATTAAAATTAAAATTTAAATTTTAAGTTTCAATTTTTTTAGTAAAACAAACACGATTCACATGTAAGGGATATATAAATCACCATAATTGAAATTATGTAAAAATATAGTTTTCTGCATAAAACTGTATACTTATGCATACAAGTGAATTTTGTCACCAGAGACGTACCTCCCAGACTGTTAACTCGGCTTATCTATATTGAAACTCAGTTACGTTTTCCTTGAGCGTTGGGTGGTCGCTTTTTAAAGTCGAAATAAAACTGCTAGTTAAATAAATCAAATGTCAAATCGGACGTGTTTGCTATGAATGCATTTTATCGCAAACTTTACTTTATAAAATCTGACATACCTTCACTTTTAATCATATTCGGGCTGTATTTTCGGTTCAGCTCTAATTTTTCTATTATTTGCACAAAAGAAGATATATTATTGTGCAGGTTAATCAATATCAAGGTTCCCCGGTGATTTAATAAATAAATCTTCACTTAAAAGTCAATTATGTTTCCCAATACGTGCATAAAATGATTTACTTTAAAATAATTTCCTTCCGCTCCGCTGCTGGTCATTTAATTGTAAAACAAAGGTATTATTTATGCTAAAGCGGATTTAAATTTCACTACAAGATTAGCGGGGAGAACTAATCTGTACAAACATTATGTATTTAATATTAAGTCCTTTTATCACGCGTTCGTACAATTTATCCCCGTCATTATCTGAACTGCCTGATTATACCAATCAAAACATCCTCTGCCTTTTTCCGTCATGTGGAGAAAGAACTATATTCGGAACTGCGCTTTTGTTTCATATAGCACATTTGGTGGCGGAAGGAGACAAAGTCAGAATTGGAATATTGTCGGCCTTTTCTCTCTCATTGTGACTGGTGCACTCTGCCCGACTGGATTCGTGTTTGTGTTATTAGGATTTTTAATGTAGCTTTGACAAAGTTTCAGTGATATCGCTACGATGTCTGCACTGTGACAGTTTATAGTGATGTCTAGTACTGAGACATCATGCCGCAGACATGTAGCTTGATATCCCACCCAGATACATGATCCTGACACCAGGCCGACGAGTCCTAACACTAACCTCTTAATGCTAAGCGTCTAGCGAGGCAGCTAGCTGTTAGTACCACTTTTTTAAAATCTTTGGTATGACTCGGCCGGGGTTGAAACCCTCGACCTACCGCTTCCAAGGCGGACGCTCTAACCACTAGTACTAGACCACCGGAACGGTCGCGATCGGATTCATCAAACCCGTTCAATACATACGTTTTCCAACAACTACATCCAATTTTATTTGTAGACTTATCGCAAGTGGGAGGGGGATGTTCCAATCGTGATTGAAACATGATTCATGATAATTTTTCAAATTGTCAGCAGTAATCTTTTTTCTAATGTATATTGTCGTCGAGAAGGATGTATGTATGTCTGTAGGTATATGTTTTTATTTTTTATTTTTAACGTAGCTTTAAAAATGTGCAAGTCAAATCGCTACGATGTTAGCTGTGTGACAGTTTGGAGTGATGTCTAGCACTGGGACATACTGCGGCAGACATGTAACACCAACCCTTTCACATTATTCTGACAGAAGGTCGACCAGTCATAACACTAACCTGTTAATGCTAAGCGCCTAGCGAGGCAGGTGTTAGTACCATTTTTATAAGTCTTTAGTACAACTCTGCCGAACTCACGACCTCGCTCATCCGAGGCGGACGCTCTAACCATTAGGCTACCGGAGCGGCCTTATGTATGTATGAATGTATGTATGTATGTATGTATGTATGTATGTATGTATGTATGTATGTAAGCGTTTAACGGTACCTTAGCAGAATAATGGTTTAACTGTGACAATTAAAATCGTGTATACCATATTTTATTAATACAGATGGGTGCAATTAATTCCAGCCTATATAAAGTTTCGAGGTTAATACTAATGCATGTTTCCACAAGTTTTTTTCTTTCTTCTTTTTTATATACTAAAACTATTTAAATTTCCTCATTTCCGGTTATGCGCCCTCTGTCCATATTTTTTCCGTATGGGCAGCCAAAAGGGCATCGTAAGTGTGCAACGAGACATTTCTACCACCATACGCCGTAGTCGCACACTAGCTGGTTAGGCATCAAGAGATACAATAAGTTATTTCACATTTACAAGTAAGCTTTCTCATCCACGTTCACCAAGCTAAGAGCCGAACCCACGCGGAGCAAGGTGAGATGTCAATGATCTGGATAAGCGAGCGCCTTAGACACATCGCCTCCACCCCCACCCCACCCGGCAAATCACAGTCTCTATTTATCTCCACAAAGGTGACGGAAGCGACTGCCATTGATAATCGTATGATACATAGAAAGATATGATATGTTACAGCTTTATCATTTAGAAACTATCCTGAAAAAAATGCAAAAAAGAATTTCCGATTGTTTATCACGTCATCAGTTAGGGCATAGTGTTAGTCGGCAAACATCATGGTACTATACTTGCTTGTCCAGGACGTATGCTTGTAATGATTCCAAACCTTTTCAAAGATCGTTGAATGGTAACTATCATCATACGGTTTGCTATAAACTTTTATTAATAAGTGCTACAGCCAAGTCATCATTATCGTTTACTAAGTTGGGATGAATATCGTAATGTACATTGCATATTTTATTGCTGTCATTGGTGCACGGAAGGATTCTAGAAAATCGCAAGATCACATCTCTCCCTAGAAATAAAAATATACGAGTCAATAACATTATCTCTCTATCTCTCTCTCTCTCTCTCTCTCTCTCTCTCTCGGGCAGGTGAGTATGTTTGTAAAACTTCCATAGAGATTCAGTTTTGAGGATGAAAGGATATGTTATTAAGCGTCAAATGATGCCATATTAGGCACATAAACACTTAATTTACGTGATAATATATTCAAATGTGTTGCCGAACGATTTTTTAAATAGAAACTATGAACCAAAACTAATCTGGAAAATGGAAAGCTGATGTAATATTGTATTTATATGTTGGCCCATATTCAGTATTCAAAATTGCCGATGTACGTGTCGTGTTTTGAACAAATGTTAACTTAGCTGTATTTAAAAAGATCCAATTTACTTAAATTACCATCTTGCATCTATTTAAGCTGTACATACATTTAAACTGTACATACATTTAAACTGTACATACATTTAACAAGTTATTACAGCTATTACATCATCTAGCTAACGATACGGATCATGCATTGGTTTTATAAACAGCTAAGACCAGATACACCGCAATATTGGTCGTACCGCTAGGTGGCGAGGAACTGGAAGGTGAAGAATTCACACATTCAACATTGCATCTTCTAGATATCAAGCATAGCTAGATATTTTTTCTCTCTCTTACCTGTCCGGAACATCTGAGATAATAATAATAATAATAATAATAATAACGTTATTTAAATAGGATAACACATTTGGTCATGCAAGGCGCATCTGCCAAGAGGTCCTTAATTTTTGTAACAGGTTAAATTCTTAAATAAAATTAAAAGTTACTTTCGCAAACTCACGTATGCTCGGATACTTACTCACATATTTAAAATGAATTAATATGTGTGACTATGCTGGTCAACACACACACACATAAAATACATACCTACATACCTACCTACCTACATTGCATGCACGCACACGCACACACACACACACACACACACACACACATATATATATATATATATATATATATATATATATATATATA
This sequence comes from Sinohyriopsis cumingii, assembly GCA_028554795.2. Classification (NCBI taxonomy): domain Eukaryota; kingdom Metazoa; phylum Mollusca; class Bivalvia; order Unionida; family Unionidae; genus Sinohyriopsis; species Sinohyriopsis cumingii. The sequence goes on along the minus strand of JAPYKE020000333.1, from coordinate 164,250 downwards.
TATATATATATATATATATATATATATATATATATATATATATATATATATATATATGGACAATATACTATTCACAGGTATAACAATTTCAGCATGTCATCTTATTGCCACTATACTCACCAGTGGATAAAATTACATGAAGGTACAAACCGTCTAATACTTAGTTTAATATAGTTACAATAATTATGTACATATAAAGGACAGTTTAAGGACTACTTTCAGTGTGTATTTGTAGATCTACAATGCTTTGAGTCTCCCAAGAATTAATCCGCCCCTGGAAAGAAAAACAAACGTTTATGGAGAAAAAAAAATATATTTGAAATCAACTTATGCGGAACTCGGGTTCACAAGAAGTGAGAGCGCCACCTGGAGCAGTTTTTCTTTCTGGATCCAAAATGTCTAAGTTGTTCTCTCACAATATTTAAGTTTGAGTATATGTAATGTGGACACCGAGATTCTGTTTCGTTTCATATGATGTTTCCTTAAATCGCTGCCAGTCTCAGGCTCGGCTTGCGTGTGTACGTGGAAAAACCTGCCAGTAGCTTATCGTGGTTCGGTGGTTCTTCCCTGGGTTTTCCAGGGTTCTTCCTCCACCAGTTATACTTGCCGCCATGTCTTGTGCTGAAAAATGGGGTTAAACCATAGAACAACAACAACAAAAAAACGGTTGCCAGCCACTACACCATTAGACATGGGAAATACATCTTGTAATTTTAAAATTTAACCAATTATATATATTTAACATTTTTGTTAGTATCCCGGCTAAATTGCAATATTCTATGTTTCAGATATTTTTTTTAGTGTCCCGTCTGCAGCTAAACTGCGATATTCTATGTTTAGGAACATTGTACTACCTCTATAAAGGAAGGGGCCCCGAGTGGCCGAGTGGTCTAAAGCGCTCACCGTTCCGGATCACTGCCATCCCACCTCTGTCTGCGTGTGTTCTAGTCCAAGGCTCGGCTAGCGTGGGTACGTGGGAAAGCCTGCCAGTAGCTTCTCGTGGGTTGGTGGTTCTTCCCTGGGTTTTCCAGGGTTCTTCCTCCACCAGTCATACTGGCCGCCATGTATAGCCTATCTAGTGCTGATAAATGGCGTTAAACCCTACAACAACAACAACAACAACAACCTCTATAAAGGAACAGTCTTTTGCAAAAGAGCCTTTATGAAAGATGAACATGGAATATCTCTGACTTTTCACCTTTGACTGATAGCATCACCACCGATGCTGTGGTGAATTGTACAGTGGACCAGGATGACGGGGGGGGGGGGTAACGTCATGATACGCATTGTGGAAGCCTCCTTTTAAAGTCTAGTTCAGAACCGTAGAGTAGACATATGTATTCAGTTTTAAAACAATATACATCGCTAAATTCAAAATTATAAATAATAATTAACTACCACTATTGACAACGCGAGAGACTATTTATTTTTATCAACCAAACGAATTCACTTTAAGTTATAGGTATGATATTAGCAGATGACGGCAAACGCAGAAATTCTTTATAAATATACATTTTAACAAGTCACTGTGGTTAATTTCTGCTAGGAAATGTGGGCAAAACTGGTACTTTGTTACACTTAAATTAGTCCAATCTTTTTATGAATGATGAGTCCTCTAAATAAAAGCCTAAAGTCAGTCATACAGTAAAATACATGATATACCGTTACCCACAATGTTCTAAAATGGCACCGAGCTTGACATGAAATTTGGTTGCCATGCCGACTTCGATTTATTTAACTGTCCAACTTATTAGATTCTTCTACTACTGAGTTAATAAGTTTCATTTTTAATTTCATTTTTAATTTCATTTTTAATTTGGTCACAGTAGGTTTCTTCAGACAATTGGATGCATATACCGAACTCTCCATGTTCAACTAGACTTAAGTGAATAAAGTGGAAAATATTCTACGTTTCTGACCCCATCTAGCATTTGCACTCACTGAAGATTATGGCAAATGTTAATTGAATATTTAAGTGTACTGACGTCCAGGCCGAACCTAGAGGCTTGGCATCCTCGTTCAAAATTAGCCAACAGATACGCAGACAGTATGTTAGTATAATCTAATTATCTAATTACCAGGCCTGGATGTTTCGGGGTGATTAAGTGGCAATACATAAGTATCAGTATCTTTCCGGAATTAAGCACAGTTGTTCTGAATTCATCGAAGAGGTTTAAAAATGAATGACATGAATTGCTATTGGATAAAGTATTTAGAAAATTTTGGAAGATAAAGAAACGGGGTGGGTGTCTATTATATTGAAGTATGCAAATTAAGAGCCTCAGAATACGAGTTATGGCCATTAGAAAACCTCTGCAATTCATATAATGGCAAAAGTTAATTTACAAGTTGGAAAGGAACCAACAAAGGTAATCGTCTGAACTTGAAGAAAAATCATGTCGGTAGGAGAGTTACCCTTTAGTCAGATTTTCGTGTGACTCGGCGATACCTAGACGAAGGATGGACTAGTGTCCTGTCATTCTTTTAACAATAGACCCGAACTTTTGTCAGCCTTGACCTTTTCCAAACCAAAATGGCAGAGCGTATTGTAGCTAATGTAAATAAAATCGCTGATCTGCAGATAATTTCGGAGTTTATATGCTTATAGAGAAGAATTCAATCGTTGAGATAAATTAAGTGGTGAAAATAGTATACGGGACGCTAAATATACTGTTTTATAGTTGTTGTTTTAACTAATTGCTTTTTTATATTTTATTTTATAAAACAAGCAGAGTATTATAAGCTTTTTGAGAGATTCCATAATATTCCAACCGGGTTCAAAAAGTAAAAATCTTCCTTACGTGCATGTCCTGGAGGACCAGTTATAATTCTTGCGCCCTCAAGTTGTTCTTTATCCTGTTTTCAGCATCATAAAATAGTGAGATTATCCAAAAATTTGCATCCATAAAAAATGTATTAAAATTGGACTTTGAATGTGAGTATTGTAGTGCCCCGATTATTGATAATTGTTTGCTTGCTGATTTTACCATACTATTTTGAACATAACAATAACATCAAAATTGAAATGACTCTCTACCCATTGTAAGCTAGTTTTATTACAATATAGTTGAGGATGTCTACCAATTTAATCTAAGAGAAAAAAATGGTATGTTTTATGTGGATAAAATTCTACAAACGATCTGTAATATCAGGCATAAAGATGACTTCAATCACAACTAAGTTTGTTCTATTGATCTGCAATGACCAGTACAACATGTGGACGTATAATTGGCAAATAAAAGACTTACGCTATTAAAAGTATCACCAACATTGATATATACAGAAAAGAGAAGCGGTCCAGGTACACTCCCCTGTGGTACGTCTGCGTGTATGGAATAAAACCACTGTCATGTTTTACCACCTTCTGCCGTATTTCTTGTAACTATTTCGAAAAACAGTCAAATAACGCCTCATGTATACACATGTGGTACATTTATGGACACTTATGCCAGACCCTTTCAAATGCCTTGAATATATTGCATCATCTCTATGAACTGGACACACTTTTGTAATACATTTCTAACAATTGATTTACAGAAGAAAGCCAGACTGGCACTTTTAGATTACCTTATTGTGATGCATATTACTGAATAATTCCAAAGCTTTAGTCCAAAAAAATCATTGATCACAGTAATTTACAAAGAATAATTTAGATAACTGATTCGTCTCAAATTATATCTGAACACACAACTTTATGTGATTCCACAGACTTATTAAAAACATGAATGAAAATTTTGCTTATCACACACACACACACACTTGGTCTGCGACGAAATAGATTTCCAACAGAAAAAAACTTGCATAACTCGTAAGCAATGTTGAACTCGGATTCAAGAAAACATATCGCACATTACTGACATAAATAACAAACTGTACACGTAGCAAAATCGGTCATAGCAGTTGTGTTTTGAATACTTTAGCTTAGCTAAAAGATCTGAAGAACTCCCAATGGGATATACGGTTATCTGAAGAATTTCCAATGGGATATACGGTTCGTACTTTTCAGCACATCAAGAACGTGACCAGTATTAATATACAAATTTTCTTTCTCGTATCTCTTCACATTTTGAGAGTTATTACCTTGATGTTAATATAAAATTTTATTAAAGTCGTTATTAGTAGCTATCTAGAGTCAATCTCTGATTGCTTTTCTAATGTCTGCAGTAAACATGATTATCATTATGTGTTGATTTTATCAATTTCGAGGTGAATAGTTTCACTAACAAACCATTTGAAAACATCAATGAAAAAAGTCACAGAGTAATGTACATTTTTGCTATACAACAAGTATCCCATCCCTCATTACAAATCAAATGTCTCATTTGATCGTAATTTGTTCTTTTATATAAGCATAGGATTTTGTGACGTGTAGGTTGTATCTAAGGCATAGCTATGATAATCAGTTAATCACTCTTTTGAATTTAATGATTAAATAACCAACTTTGTTTTATAGCATAATGATTAATTTCTCCTATGAATTCAGCATCACTTTTTCATTGTATAAAGTGGTTAATCTGCTTATGTCTGGTTTCTTGAACTAAAGCAAACTACATATTGATCAGCTAGTCAAGTTAAGACCAAAGAGCTACAGCTCTCTATGTAATGCATATTTAACTCGTTTTGACCTTATTTTGGGAGAGATTTAGAGGCATTGTGCATTTAGATCTGTGTTATTTACTCAAAATTTAGTCCATCCAAACTTCTGGTACGTGCCAAAGTCCATCCGAAAATCTGCCAAGGTCAAACAAATCCTCCATGATTGAGGTCATGAAGATTCATATAGTAAAGATGGTGTTAAAGCTTTAAAGGGATTTTCTTGTGTGCTTACTTTTTGTATAAAAGAAGTGTCATATTTAGAAGCAAACTTTTCGCACGTTTTGTCGGATATTTGTATAGCACAGATTTCCACTGACACAGTATCTATACCTGGCTAGAAGGCTGATACAGGGTCAAGAAGGTACCAGTCTCTATAAATGAACTGAAGGCTGATACAGGGTTAGAGAGGTACCAGTCTCTGTAAATGAACTGAAGGCTGATATAGGGTCAAAGAGGTACCAGTCTATGTAAATGAACTGAAGGCTGATACAGGGTCAAGAAGGTACCAGTCCCTGTACCGGGACTAAAGCCTGATACAGGGTCAGTTGGGTGCAAGTCTCTGTTTCTATACCTGTCCTTAAGGAGGATATACTGGGTAAAAAATGTTCAAGTCTTTTTGACGATAGTTTTGCTGGCCGAAAACGTACCGCAACCATTACATATTGCTAGCGACAGACATGTAGAAAAATGTCCTAAAATCTGTGAATGTTGAGACTATTGATAATCTGTGTTTTCTTCAGTCCTGTCACGTGTTAAAGAACCAATGAAGATCTTTCTTTTAACATGTTATTTCATTTTTTAATTATAAGAAATCATTTTTAATCAGTTAGTCGTTGATTAATTGGAAAATGTCATCATTTTCCCCAAAAATGATTAATTAATCATGCATTATACCACCATCACGATCGGAGACAGATTGATCGATTCTCTGGAGGTCATTGTCTATTATTATTTAAGTTATCTGATACAAGAATTCGATTTTGACGTGTTTACATGGTTTTCGTGGATCTCGTAGGTTCCTTAATTATAACTACTAATGCATATAGCTCAGTTAGATCGTGCAACTTTTCATCTTGATGTAGACGGCAGTACATTAGCGTTGGAATCATCCATTAAAGTGACTGATCAGAGTGACTCAAGAACATTTTAAAATGAATTCATGCATTTAAGACCAGTATCAATTACACGCATTTGACGGTCTACAAGAAACACATACAACAAATCAGTGCCGGATTAAACCGTGTGGAGGCCCTTATGCACTTAGACAGTCGAAATATTGGGGCCCCTCGCAAAATTATCTCATAATACGTTTTATCAATATTATTTTCATCCGTTGTCGCGGGGCCCCTAGGCCGGTGCCAACTCTGCCTATTTGGTAATCCGGCACTGCAAGAAATACTAATGAGGTTCGTTCAGTGTTAACCCAAATGTTTTTCGATATTATCTATTTAAAAATATGGTTGTAACTCTGACAGAAGATAAACGAATACACTAAATTGCAATACCATTACCCTTGTTGTCTAAATCCAGCCATGAATATTTGATTATCCGGAACATATCCATCATTACGAGTTTCTGTAAAGCAAGCATTATCATTTGGAATGCTTTCAGTGAATGACATTTACCACCAGATGATTTGTATGTTACATTGAAAATGGATATAAAATAAGGGTTAGCTACGTCAGTATCAAAAAACAGAAACTATTTATGGATATTGGACTTGGATTCAGTCGAATCAAGACAAGGCCTATTTGACATTTGGCGATTTTTGAAATATGACGTTAAAAAAAACCAGGATTTAACAAATATAAGGCTAGATACTTAAATCACTTCAGAGGCATTTGCAAGTAAAAGTGCATGTTTTTCTCATAGCCAGGAATGGTATGTTGTGGGTGGGGTGTTGTTTTGTTTGTTTGTTGTTGCTTTTTACTAACGAGAGCTCCTTTATGCGTTAGTAATGACACATTTATGTGCTTGTTTATTACAACACAAATAACTATTTTCAGTATATTTCCATTCATTGTTGTATGCAGTCTCTCTACACCCTAACCCCCATTATGAGCAATGAAAGCTAATGTGCTGATTCTTTCAGGGGGATGCGCACGCACATGCATTACATTCAGAATTCAGTAGCATTTAATATGGTATTAATAAGTTAGTACTACCATTACACAATCTTCAATTAACAAGTTAGTACTGCCATTACACAATCTTCAATTAACAAGCTAGTACTGCCATTACACAACCTTCAATTAACAAGTTAGTACTGCCATTACACAATCTTCAATTAACAAGTACTGCCATTACACAATCTTCAATTAACAAGTTAGTACTGCCATTACATAATCTTCAATTAACAAGTTAGTACTACCATTACACAATCTTCAATTAACAAGTTAGTACTGCCATTACACAATCTTCAATTAACAAGTACTGCCGTTACACAATCTTCAATTAACAAGTTAGTACTGCCATTACACAATCTTCAATTAACAAGTCAGTACTACCATTACACAATCTTCAATTAACAAGTTAGTACTGCCATTACACAATCTTCAATTAACAAGTCAGTACTACCATTACACAATCTTCAATTAACAAGTTAGTACTGCCATTACACAATCTTCAATTAACAAGTTAGTACTGCCATTACACAATCTTCAATTAACAAGTTAGTACTGCCATTACACAATCTTCAATTAACAAGTTAGTAGTGCCATTACACAGTCTTCAATTAACAAGTTCATGCCTTAACTGTCAGATTGTATGCTTTTGACCCATTCCAATAACTTCGATAACATAGTGTGGTATTAATGCCCTGTATCCATTCCAATAACTTAGATAACATGGTGTGGTATTAATGCCCTGTACACATTCCAATAACTTCGATAACATAGTGTGGTATTTATGCCCTGTACCCATTCCAGTAACTTAGATAACATGGTGTGGTATTAATGCCCTGTATCCATTCCAATAACTTCGATAACATAGTGTGGAATTTATGCCCTGTACCCATTCCAGTAACTTAGATAACATGGTGTGGTATTAATGCCCTGTACACATTCCAATCACGTAGATAACAATAATAATAATAATAATAATAATAATAATAATGAGGACTTTGTATAGCGCCTAATCTTTAAAAGCTTTAAGCGCTTTACAACATTAGATAACATGACGTGGTATTAATGACCTGTATCCATTCAATAACTTAGATAACATGATGTTGTATTAATGCCCTGTACCCATTCCAATAACTTAGATAACATGGTGTGGTATTAATGCCCTGTATCCATTCCAATAACTTACATAGCATGGTGTGGTATTGATGCCCTGTACCCATTCCAGTAACTTAGATAACATGGTGTGGTATTAATGCCCTGTACCCATTCCAGTAACTTAGATAACATGGTGTGGTATTAATGCCCTGTATCCATTCCAATAACTTACATAGCATGGTGTGGTATTGATGCCCTGTACCCATTCCAATAACTTAGATAACATGGTGTTGTATTGATGCCCTCTACCCATTCCAATAACTTAGATAACATGGTGTGGTATTGATGCCCTGTATCCATTCCAATAACTTACATAGCATGGTGTGGTATTGATGCCCTGTACCCATTCCAATAATTTAGATAACATGGTGTGGTATTAATGCCCTCTACCCATTCCAATAACTTAGATAACATGGTGTGGTATTAATGCCCTGTATCCATTCCAATAACTTAGATAACATGGTGTGGCATTAATGCCCTGTACACATTCCAATAACTTAGATAACATGGTGTGGTATTAATGCCCTGTATCCATTCCAATAACTTAGATAACATGGTGTGGTTTTAATGCCCTGTATCCATCCCAGTAACTTAGATAACATGGTGTGGTATTAATGCCCTGTATCCATTCCAATAACTTAGATAACATGGTGTGGCATTAATGCCCTGTACCCATTCCAATAACTTAGATAACATGGTGTGGTATTAATGCCCTGTACACATTCCAATAACTTCGATAACATAGTGTGGTATTTATGCCCTGTACCCATTCCAGTAACTTAGATAACATGGTGTGGTATTAATGCCCTGTACACATTCCAATCACGTAGATAACAATAATAATAATAATAATAATAATAATGAGGACTTTGTATAGCGCCTAATCTTTAAAAGCTTTAAGCGCTTTACAACATTAGATAACTTGACGTGGTATTAATGACCTGTATCCATTCAATAACTTAGATAACATGATGTTGTATTAATGCCCTGTACCCATTCCAATAACTTAGATAACATGGTGTGGTATTAATGCCCTGTATCCATTCCAATAACTTACATAGCATGGTGTGGTATTGATGCCCTGTACCCATTCCAGTAACTTAGATAACATGGTGTGGTATTAATGCCCTGTACCCATTCCAGTAACTTAGATAACATGGTGTGGTATTGATGCCCTGTATCCATTCCAATAACTTACATAGCATGGTGTGGTATTGATGCCCTGTACCCATTCCAATAACTTAGATAACATGGTGTTGTATTGATGCCCTCTACCCATTCCAATAACTTAGATAACATGGTGTGGTATTGATGCCCTGTATCCATTCCAATAACTTACATAGCATGGTGTGGTATTGATGCCCTGTACCCATTCCAATAATTTAGATAACATGGTGTGGTATTGATGCCCTCTACCCATTCCAATAACTTAGATAACATGGTGTGGTATTAATGCCCTGTATCCATTCCAATAACTTAGATAACATGGTGTGGCATTAATGCCCTGTACACATTCCAATAACTTAGATAACATGGTGTGGTATTAATGCCCTGTATCCATTCCAATAACTTAGATAACATGGTGTGGTTTTAATGCCCTGTATCCATTCCAATAACTTAGATAACATGGTGTGGTATTAATGCCCTGTATCCATTCCAATAACTTAGATAACATGGTGTGGCATTAATGCCCTGTACCCATTCCAATAACTTAGATAACATGGTGTGGCATTAATGCCCTGTACACATTCCAATAACTTAGATAACATGGTGTGGTATTAATGCCCTGTATCCATTCCAATAACTTAGATAACATGGTGTGGTATTAATGCCCTGTATCCATTCCAATAACTTAGATAACAGATGTGGCATTAATGCCCTGTACCCATTCCAATAACTTAGATAACATGGTGTGGCATTAATGCCCTGTACACATTCCAATAGCTTAGATAACATGGTGTGGCATTAATGCCCTGTACACATTCCAATAACTTAGATAACATGGTGTGGCATTAATGCCCTGTACACATTCCAATAATTTAGATAACATGGTGTGGTATTAATGCCCTGTATCCATTCCAATAACTTAGATAACATGGTGTGGTATTAATGCCCTGTATCCATTCCAATAACTTAGATAACAGATGTGGCATTAATGCCCTGTACACATTCCAAAAACTTAGATAACATGATCTGGTATTAATGCCCTGTACACATTATGTAGTTACATGTGAAAATAACTCAAAAGTCTAATGCAAAAACAATTTTAGGAATCAAACCCATTTTTCCACCCCATGTCTGCATATATCAAGCGTTAATATAAATTAGCCCAAACTAATTCAAGAGATGTAAAATAAAATATAAAATAAAATAAAATAAAAAAATAAAATAAACGCTGATCATGTGATACCAGTACAATTACTTGCCCTAACACACACTCACACTCACACACACACACACACACACACACACACACAAATAAGAAATAAGTCACAGTACTCTTTTGCTCAACCTAGTTCCGATGCGATGATACATGATCGTCTAGATGTACTCACTCACAAGGTTTCATCAAGGTCTAAATCAGAAATGTGAACAGTATAACTGTTATTAAAGTTACCTACAACGATTAATGTGTTGCACATTCTGAAGAAAGTTCGAACATTATATCTCCTAATGGAGAAACAAAAGGGTCTTTGATATTTACTCCACAATGGAAGCTTAACACAATCTATCATTACAGTATCAAAGCAGGCCCATGTGATTAATTACCATCATAAATGTAAAGAGATTATCAATTATCGTTTATGGCTGAACAAAGTCAAATCCCAGATTGTGAAACGCACAACGCTCCTTTTTCAAAGAAGCCATGGCCTCAAAGTCTGATAGCAGATCAATCTGGAAGCACATGCGAGAACTAACTTCAACGAAAGCGGTACTTCTGAGTCCATGTGAAATTATTGTTAATGGTACTGGTTATACTGATGAATTCGATATTGCAAACCAACTGAACCTTTTTTTGTACAGATATTTCCCAAACACTTGACAGGTCTACTTTTACAGAGCCTAATTTAGACAAACTTGCTGCCTTCAGGAATGAAAGGGTACCTGATCAAGTTAGTTTCAAAATTATTCGAATAATAAATAATGACACTATTGATATCATCATATAATAGACACAAACAAATAATCGGGTTATGATGGAATTGACTTAAAATTCTGAGAATATCGGCATCATCAATATCGGAGTCTCTGAAAGAACTAATTTGAGGTTAATTAATTGAAGTTTCACTATTATAAATTTCCATAGCTACACAAATTTTAAAAAATCACTATTCATAAAAAGAATGACCCATCCAAGTATTGACCCATATCTGTTTAATCTTTAGTTTAAAATATTATTGAAAAACATGTCAGCAGGCATACCTTTTGGATCTTAACAAGTACCAACTCTTCCATAAATCACAATCAGGTTTCGGACAGAAACATTCCTGTCAAACTGCATTGACGAACATATAGATTAGTGGCTACCGGCACAATCTACGTTGACTTTTAAAAGAGCATTCGATTTGGCAGACTATTCGGTGCTCATTTAAAGCAAAAATTCTATCATCTCACAAAGTTTTCTTCAAACTCAGTTGAAACTTGATTCACGTCGCTTTTCACCAGCAGACCCCTAGGTTGTTTGTACGGGAAAAGATGCTTCCGATTCATGTGGTGGTCTTCAAGGATCTGTATTAGGACTTCTTTTTTACCATTGACTTAGTCTTGTATCCTTGCACTCCAACAATGATCGTTTCCTTGACGACTCCACAATGCATTCATCTGGTAAATATATTTCTGAGTAATTCAATTTTCTTGCAAATTGCCATTAAAGTTATTATTATAATTTTAATATTTTTTAAAGAAAACTTTGAACGTGGTCAAGCAATTAAAAGTTTATGATTATCACTTTATCTCTTAAGGTGAAAACTATTTACTCCGTCTATAGGATCAAAGATGTTCACGCTCCTTATCTTTGTTAGCAGTGTAATGTATGCCTAGACTTTTAAGTGACATATCATGTTTTCTTAACTTGTATTTGTAACTGCTTTTGTGATTGTGCATTACTATGGTGATTAACAGGAAATGATGAATATATGGAACATGTGCAATATATATATATATATATATATATATATATATATATATATATATATATATATATATATATATATATATATATATATATATATATATATAATTACCATGATCAGATTACAACACTTGGATTTTAAATAATATACAATAGAGAGGAGACAATAGTATTACAATTTCAAGTTATGCTGATTTGCAATTTTTTTAATGATTTTAACATGCGTTTTTCTTAAGCACATATGCCCATTGCACAAGCTGAGTAAAATGTATAATGGTATGCATAGACTGACGAGAAACAGTACTTTTCGGCATAATGAGGCATTTACAGGTTTAAATTTATGATAATTTGGAAGTAAAGTGTAATCTAAAAGGATTATCGTATTAATATACTGTTATGCCCCCTCAAACACATACAATAACGGTTCCTGTAATAGTTATAGATACACGCAATGTGATAAAGCACCTGAGTAACAGCTGACGCAATACACTGAACTAGATGTGTTGCCTTAACGTAAAATGCCGATCTTTGAATTCTTGATTTTGACGTTAGGTGTTATCGGAAAGGTCCATGAAGTTATTTTGACGTTAGGTGTTATCGGAAAGGTCTATGACGTTATAAAGTAATGCATGCTTCCCAGTTGCTCCGATTTGGAGTATAACGCTTGAAGTTTCTGATTGGATAGACCCTGTAATATAACGCTTGAAGTTCATGATTGAATAGACTGATATAACGCTTGAAGTTCATGATTGAATAGACTGTAATATAACGCTTGAAGTTTATGATTGAATAGACTCTGTGATATAACGCTTGAAGTTTCTGATTGGATAGACTGTGATATAACGCTTGAAGTTTCTGATTGGATAGACCGTGATAGACTGTGATATAACGCTTGAAGTTTCTGATTGGATAGACTGTGCTATAACGCTTGAAGTTTCTGATTGGATAAACTGTGATATAACGATTGAAGTTTCTGATTGGATAGACTGTGATATAACGCTTGAAGTTTCTGATTGGATAGACTGTGATATAACGCTTGAAGTTTCTGATTGGATAGACTGTGATATAACGCTTGAAGTTCGTGATTGAATAGACTCTGTGATATAACGCGTACCTAATAGGCATTGCATGAATATGTTCTGGAAAGATTTCTTAGTATATCCACCGAATAAGGAGGCTGTGGGATCGAATTTATTGACACAGAATATACAAATATAAGCTTCAGCCGCTGATGGTGATTAAAAGGTACAGCATGACTCCATCAGGTTATTTAGCTTCTTCAATGCACAAAAGTAAGGAATCATGACGTCTTCCTCCTGCCGCGAATATACTGAGAAATATTTAAAGACAGCTAAAATGCTTGTGGTTGGTATTATTTTAATGATTGCATCACACATAAAAGTTCAATATGTGAGCAATCTGTGAATCTGGAAAGATTTTTAACGGCATGGACCTCAGCGCTAACTTTGTCACAAATGACAGCATACAGAGTTGTATATATTGTGCATTAATGAAACTTCCTTTATAACGAGGTTGTGGTACGTATTGATACCAGTATTAAACTGCAGCCCAGGGACATGTATCCTTTTCTATATTTCGTTAGAATGTCAGGCTATATAATCAATCTCGGAGCGTTCGGAAAACGGTTTCTGCTTTAATCGATGGTATGACCTTTCTCAGTGGATCATTTGATCGCATTTCATATGCTATGTATCAGCGAGGAGACTAAGAAGACTAGATCATTTTATTCGTGGATTATTGCTGTTGGCTTCCGATCGCTTGTAATTCAATTGAGGCTGTAAAATAAATTATGTTGAAGCTATTCAAATCATATGTACCACTAAGGGTGTACAATGCTGTACCATATTTCAATTACTTAATTAAAAACTGACCTCTAATTTTGGAACTATTACCAAATTAGTCCGGGTTAAAAAAAAGAAATTATCCAGCAACGAATACAAATACGGTTTAGAAAAACAGGAATTTTTATACCAACTAAACCCATGTTTATCCACTAGCATAAACATGTGGAAGTAGCGATAAAAATTCCAGCATAATTTTGTGTAGAAGCACTGTAATAGCTTAATCAGCAAATGCTGTTACAAAGAATAGAATTAAATTTTACAGAAACGGTGCAGGATACAGATACAGTGGTGGAGTTTACTGCGGACGATGATGTATTGAAAGATTAAAAAAGTTAGATGGGCAACGTAGAAAATGAAATTTTCTTTGTGGTAGGAAATCAATAATCAGATGAAGACGATCGATGGGGGGGGGTCAATACGTAAATTTCAGATGCATTTTGGTTAAGGTACCGAAACAACAACTAAAAAGCAATCAAACTGGGAGGACAGCCCATTCCTTTCACGCAAACGCAGTTTTAATATGTAATGTTAAACACGTTGAAATTTTGAATATATATAATATAAGGCATGTTTTTATATTAACATTATTTTATAGTCACAAGAATAAATCAGTCAATTACATGGCACAAAAGCAATTATCATTAAAACTGTAACTTTTGGGGGAAAGGAACGTTATTTTACTGCTACAAGGACTATTTAGTGCTTTTTATCCACGTCTTCGTGTGTGTGTGTGTGCGTGTGTATGCGTCTGCGTGTGCGTGTGTGTGTCCTTCTGTGTGTGTGCGCGTGTGTGTGTTACTGTGTGTTACTGATTTTTATGTATAGCTATGAATCAGATTTTAGAATAGAATCCGACTATCATGTAATTTAAAATTACGAAAAGGGGGTAAATAAATAAATACGTAACTATGTGCACCACAGGAATGGTAATACAAGGCAAGATGAATAAGTTGTTGTTTTGCTAAATCCCCCCCCCCCCAAAAAAAAAAAAAAATTACGGTACTTTGAACAACACAGTTGATATAATTCATTGCATTCGTGACTAACCCTATATAGCTGTTAATGGATTGTAGCAATTTTCGAGCAAATGCGGCTAAAGGCATAATTTGTGTATCGTGGCAACTAGGCGATCGTCATTGCAGCTTAACCATCTGTTCCATGAATGAAGTACGCCTTGGGGGAGTCTCTCGATTCAGTTTGCTCTGATATTATACACGACGAATACATAATTCTGATTTGATGGAAGTCAAAATGACCTTTAACGTGGCATTCGGAATAACATTCTTTAATAGTTTTGTTTCCAACAATTATCGTCCATTGTAATCGACTATCAGAATGAGATTGGGCCAATTGTCTCTGGTTAGCGATGGGGATGTTCCGATAGTTTTGACTGAATAGTTGCTTTCTCCAGCTACAGAGAGGAAATAATTAAATTTGAATATTTAAATGTCCAGTAAGAGTTACATTCATCTTTCTGTGTTCATGACCCCTATTTGACCCCTGGAAACAAAAGTGTAATCTCGATGCCATAATTGTATTATTGATGAACCTATGAACCATATATATATATATATATATATATATATATATATATATATATATATATATATATATATATATATATATATATATCCTCTCACTTGCTGCATTTTTTTCTTCTGAATAAACTACCTAACCCAGCACTTTACCATTTGTTGGTGCCGTCAATGATTTCTGCTCATAGATACAAAAATAAAACGCTAACATAATTACATAGCATAGACAGGTTTCATTCCTGAAGACCCAACGTATGTTAATATCGCCTGTCAGAAGACATACTAGTGTTCTCCGGAAATTGACATCTCTTCAACATTTATGTACATGTCCGTAAGTACTTAAATGGTTGTCTCGTTCATGACTATGTTTTTTTTCCTGATTTCGAATTACTTCTAGAAATGTTATATTCAAATACAGAAAGGAATGCCAGAAAATCACTGCAATATTCCCGTATAAGCTACAACCTTGTTGACGTTTCTCCATCTGCCGTCACAGCTGCCCCAAGGTCATTTTTGTATGGTGACACAACTGATTGGAGGGGTTTAAACGTACAGATAGATATGCGCAGTTTGTTGCTTAGTGTACAGACACGTACATATCGAGTATTGTAAGACTGTGTAGATTTTAAAGTACACTGCACAGACACGTACATATCGAGTATTGTAAGACAGTATGTAGATTTTAAAGTACATTGAACAGACACGTACATATCGAGTATTGTAAGACAGTATGTAGATTTTAAAATACATTGCACAGACACATACATATCGAGTATTGTAAGACAGTATGTAGATTTTAAAGTACATTGCACAGACACGTACATATCGAGTATTGTAAGACAGTATGTAGATTTTTAAGTACACTGCACAGACACGTACCACAGACACGTACATATCGAGTATTGTAAGACAGTATGTAGATTTTAAAGTACATTGCACAGATATCGAGTATTGTAAGATAGTATGTAGATTTTAAAATTCATTGCAAAGACACGTACATATCGAGTATTATAAGACAGTATGTAGATTTTAAAATACATTGTACAGACACGTATATATCGAGTATTGTAAGACAGTATGTAGATTTTAAAATACATTGCACAGACACATACATATCGAGTATTGTAAGACAGTATGTAGATTTTAAAGTACACTGCACAGACACGTACCACAGACACATACATATCGAGTATTGTAAGACAGTATGTAGATTTTTAAGTACACTGCACAGACACGTACCACAGACACGTACATATCGAGTATTGTAAGACAGTATGTAGATTTTAAAGTACATTGCACAGATATCGAGTATTGTAAGATAGTATGTAGATTTTAAAATTCATTGCAAAGACACGTACATATCGAGTATTGTAAGACAGTATGTAGATTTTAAAATACATTGCGCAGACACGTACATATCGAGTATTGTAAGACAGTATGTAGATTTTAAAGTACATTGCACAGACACAGTCATCAGGCTGAAAACACTGTAAAAGGCTATAAATGCAAATCATGTACAAAATGACACCAGTACGCATCACGTGACTGTGTATCTTGTGCTGATTGGGTCTAAATTTTGGTATAGTATATATTCTCTAGAGAGATTCTTCTTTGTCTTATTTTGTTTTTCTTTCTATCTTTTCTTTTGTTTCAGTAGGAACAATTATTTTTATTTCCTAATTTTAATTTTATAATACGTTTTACTGTACATAGTTACATTTTGGGACAAGTGGGTTGCTTACGAATGTTTCTGGTGCGGTTTAATCCGATTTACCCATTGATTATTTATATGATGGTTTACAAGATTGGATTGGGAAATACATTAAACACTTTTGTTTTAAGTGGGATTTCAAGAACAATCTATTTCCATTACTGATGCCAACCTTTATTTGCGACGCTCGACCGTCATTTACATAATAATATAAGCTATAAAAATAACTAATATTGAATAGCTGTCACAACTGTTTTAATCGAGGAGTACAAGAGTATCCAATATAATTATTGTTAGTCATACAGTTTTATTTGTTGGATGGAAATCACATACTGAAGGCAGTTTACATACATACATACATACATACATATATATATATATATATATATATATATATATATATATATATATATATATATATATATATATATATATATATATATATATATATATATTCATTAATAAACTCTAATTCTGCTGAATTTCTAATTCCAAATAATATGGTATATGCTGTATAATCTAACTCAGTATGATATTTGTCTCTAAGCAAGGATATAAAATGTATGAGTACTATTTTACCAATATGACATACAGTAAATAAAATAAGCAATCTCTTTAACAACAATACAAAAAGTACATACTGATGATTATGAACCATTTACGAACAATCTGCTCTGTCATGCTGAGTCACACAATCGCCAAATCTCGCAGCATCAATTCTCAATGACAGTCGGTCTTTTCCCTAATATGTTGAAAGTATCACGCGATCCTTTGACACCTGACATTAAGAAAAGTGTATTTCTCGAGAGCTGGGTCAAGTGACCATGCAATGCAAGAAAAGGCAAAGTATGGTGTCCAGATTGTAAAGGCTATACACTGGTTCGTGCGTCGGCGTATTAAAGAGACGAAACTAGTTTTAACTTTCATGAATGGAAACATAAATATTTGTACTTAACAATATCAAGCAGGTAGGGTTCAACACTGTTACTTAAATCTGCATGCCTTTATTTAATGCGACTATCCGCTGCCACGTGGTTACCGCAAATTCTATATCTTCTATAGGGAATGCGTTCTGGCCTCACACTGCAAAATAACGTTCCAAATATCTAAAACGCTACGGGAAGGGTTAGATGAAATTCAAGTCAGGTGTACATAAGGTAAACATATTGTTCCAATACGTAAGTCAGTTTGTGGGATCTACCCAGAGCAGAGGTCAAGCTTTGTAGCAACGGTACATGTTTTGTGTTCGTTTGTCTATTCCATGTCTGTATATGACGCAAATCAGCAACGGTACATGTTTTGTGTTCGTATGTCTATTCCATGTCTGTATATGACGCAAATCAGCAACGGTACATGTTTTGTGTTCGTATGTCTATTCCATGTCTGTATATGACGCAAATTAGGGCCATATTATGCCAGGTGTTGGGGGCCGGGGTGGTCCAAAATTAAAAAAGAAGCTGACTTTCCTCGAAAGGGCATCAAAGCAAATGTATTTGTGCCTATTTACTCAAAGTGTGAATAGTTACGACTATATGGTCACAAACTAAGTAGGCTAACAGAAAGAAGCTAAACCAACAAGTTTTGTCAAATTTAACAAACCATTCCATTATCAATTTTATAAATGAAATATGTGAGAGGAACTTACAGTATTATGAAGTAAATCCAAAATAATCCTGAAAAGGTTATATTAAAGTTCAAAATAATGAAAATTTTCGTATAAACTTCAGAACCAGAAATGCACTGTCAATCATCTATCTATAGATCTTATGCAATTTTACGCTCTTAATAGTTCGAAAACAGACCATAGTCACGCAGAATTTTTTATATTCAAGACACTCACTACAATTTACAGCCATGAAGAAAAATTTAAAAACTTAGATAAAATCATTTACCAGGAGTTAACGCAAAATATAGATATACATAACAGCATAATATCCAATAAACGCAAGAATAAAACAATGGTCAAATTTCAAGTAACAAGTGACTGTACGTGTGTGTGTGTGTAATTAATATTTTTAGCGGGTTGGGGTCGGGAAACTCTGCCTCCCCATCCGCATCCGGCCCTGCACATGATTCCTGCATAGTCTTCTTAGCCAAGGTCGTGTTGGTTGTACCCTTGCTATGAGCACGTTTAGCTGTATTTAATAATTTAACGACCTTATTTGTAGTCATGTGACATCACTGGTTCAATCACTTCATAATACTACATAAGTGTTTTGTTACGGGTCGATCGAAAGAACGATTTTGATATTGCGTAGTGACACATCCGGGCCGTTAGGCTGAGATGTATTTATACGCCATATCATACAAATTGTTTCCACAGACTCGGAACAAAACACGAAATGTTATTCAATCGGACAAAGCTTGAAGCAAGGATTCCGTTGAAAGAGTCGAGGACTTTTCCTACCCAATGAACATAACAGTCTTGGGTTTTTGCGTTCATTTCGGGCAATCACATACCATGCTTTTAGCTTTCGTGTATCAATTTGTAAAGTAGTCCTTTGTTTCTCTTGAAACCCATTCACATTTCATTAATATTATTATTATTATTATTATTATTATTATTATTATCATTATTATTATATAAAGGCTGATTTGATTTAATGCTAGTGGGTAAGTGATAAATTTTCTTCGGGCATTTTATTATCCAAATCCAATTAAACTCCGCCAAAATCTGAACGGTATCCTAATTTTGGCTATAGTTAGCAAAGTTATCACGGATAGCTAATGAAATTAGATCACTGGGTCCATATTAATCCATTATATATTCAAAAACATCTAAATTATTTATTTTTCTGTGACACAAAACCGTCCATCATGAAATTCCCCCATTTGCCATAAATCGCATTTCATGGATGCTCTTCGAATAATTAGTAGGTTGTATGGCCAGTTTTCCAATTTTCTGCATGCGAATTAGCTCGGTTAATTTCATTTGTTCCCCCATTGAATGTTAAGCATACCTAATAACGGCAGATGATGTCGTATGTATTCGTTTATAAACGGTATTAACAGCAAGTTCCATATGGTCACGTCCTGTGGAGTTAGGCAAAGTCGCAAGCACAGAATTTCACATTGTGTTCAAAATAATAAAATGCCTTAACTCGACATGTATGTGAGATTAACAAAATGTCCGGATCAACTAAAATAGTGTGTGCTTGGCATCTGTTCTTCAGTGGCTGTGAACTTGCTTTGTAACTACATAGTCTTGAATGCGAGTTCAGTTTGACACTTTGCCGATTTCGTGACTATGGGATTAAATGTTATCGTCATAGATCTACCATCTCAACTTCACAGCTTCACATTTTGACCATGGTAAACTGTTGAATTGCACTTTAATTTCAAATGCGTGCTCACTATTGAAAAAGAGATATATATCTATCTATCTATCTATATATATATATATATATATATATATATATATATATATATATATATATATATATATATATATATATATATTTGTTGTTTTGTCGACATTAGCCTGTTTTACTGGGACATCTTGAAACGGTATGGGGTATTTAATTTCGGCATGATTATAACTGCTGATAGAGAGAGAGAGAGAGAGAGAGAGAGAGATGCTTGTCGCGTTTGTTATACGATTACATATCTCTCTACTGAGATTTCATTAACATTATGCTTGATATCATTTCTACCAAAAGAAATACATCGTACATTATAATTATCATAACGTTAGATCTCAGCCTATAGGAAGACGCAATCTCATTTAAAACGGAGAGAGAGAGAGAGAGATTTCATGAACAACGCTAACTTTATGCTTGATATCATTTCTACGAAAAGAAATACATCGTACATTATAAGTATGATAACGTTAGATCTCAGCCTATAGGAACACGCAGTCTCATTTAAAACGGTTCTGCAAAACGATATAGTACACAGAAAATAACTCTTCTTGAAGAATTATGTCTTTATTTATTAATTCATTTCAATAATATTTACATGAACTGTTGATATCATTTTGCAGAACCAAATTTTCAGAAAGTATGTGTCTTCACGTTTTCTTATATGTCATTGTTCTTCGTCGAAATTATTGTCTGGAAGTTGACGTTTACCGTAGATGTTTTTTTTTTTTTTTTTTTTGTTTTTTTTGTGGGGGGGGTATTTTTTTCCTTTCGGGGTGTGTGTGTGTGTTTCCATTTCAAGCTAAAGTTAACGTATTATAAGGAAAATGACATCAGACCAACTATTAACTCTTGTACGAGTCCAAATTGGGGGCTCAGAATTTTTCGTTACTACAAAGCTGCTCCTATTATATTTAAATACATTTTAAAAGATAAACTGATTCAGCCTAGGGTAATCGCTGAATTAGTCTCGTTGTATCGTACTCTCGCGAGGACCAGTGTTATCGCAGCCATACTTTTGTCGTAGATCTCACAGAATTAAGCGAGATATTGGGTTGAACGAGAGACTGCGTAAAACTTTAGATTTCCGAGCAGTTTCGATATGTTGCGAAAATTGAAAACCAAAAAATTTCAGAATAAACATGGATAAAGACGATGATATAAAATTGACTCTTAATGGAGAATACAAAAAGTTTTACACGTTTAACCTCGAGAAACGGTAAACCGAACAGAAAGCTTGTCTTTAGGGTAAGGAATTCCCTGTTGCCTTTAGAGTGGGGTACTCCCTATTGCCTTTAGGGTAGGGTACTCCTTATTACTTTTAGGGTAGGCTACTTTGTTACTCCAATTTAAATAATCCAGAATTTCGTGCTCGAAAGAAGTAAAATATTAAAATGACACATTGACTGTTTGCACTAAATGTTTAAAAACAGCCATAGCTACTGATTAATATTAGACCCTGTTTTTCGGGGGGTGGGATTAATGGGGAGACACCATTTTCTTGCATAAAGTTTTCAAAAGACGTTGCATGCGATTATCATTGACTTGCACATACATGGATGGAGTATTCCTAAAAATCAGAGAATTTATTGTCCATCTGAATCCAGTACTGTTGAGGTTGGTTATCTTCGATAAATTTTCGTAGTAATCTTTCTTTGTTGGTAAATGAACACCAAGTCATCGATAACGGAGTCTTTCATGCAGGGGTGTTTTTAAACGTGTTTTGCGCCATGCTACATGCATCTGAACTTTTACTTGAAAGTACCATTTAAGCTTAATAGACTCATGTAGAAAGGGACATCACTCTACTTGTAGCCAAAGGGAACATGTGATGTAAAAGAAATTTGTAACCCCGTTCAAGACGCATTCACGGGATTATGACAGAGTAATGGACATGAACATTTCTTCTCAAGGATGATTGCTCGTACTTATCAGGGCAAACTGATCAACGGTTCTCACAGAATGTAAAATGACGACTATTTTCATGGAACAGGTGAAAAAGAAATTCCTCCTTAGTGACCTTTCACCCGGTACAATCGATCGCTTTTATCATTGTTTCAGTACTCAAAAAAGCACTGTTTGCTCGTTTAATTTTCAAAATGGATTTTTCTGTTTGGTAACACTGTTTTTATTTCAGGTACTGGAGTGTCTATTTGGTAACACTGTTTTTATTTCAGGTACTGCAATGTCTATTTGGTAACACTGTTTTTATTTCAGGTACTGCAATGTCTACAAGCTTTCAGCGGCAACGACAGG
Organism: Sinohyriopsis cumingii; assembly: GCA_028554795.2. NCBI lineage: Eukaryota > Metazoa > Mollusca > Bivalvia > Unionida > Unionidae > Sinohyriopsis > Sinohyriopsis cumingii. The sequence continues at coordinate 141,518 of JAPYKE020000333.1, read as the reverse complement.
GAATGGATAGAAATCGCGGTCCTGTGGCTGGTACTTCTAGAAGCGTTGCTGATGCCGCATGCGCTCTGGATGCTAAACAAAAGATACAGGCACGCTCTTGTATACGGTTGGAAAGTACACATACTTCGGAAGTCAAATTTTGAAGAAGACGGTAAGATGGGAATGGACAAACATACATAATTTCTCCATTTTCACATATATCACACGTGTCGGAAACCTATTTTACATAGTGTGCCACTTTTTTCCCGGATTAATTACAAAATGAACCAGCGGCGCGTGCCACTAGTAAGATAGTAACACTTAAAATCGAGATTTTTGGATGCCCTTCGCGTGCCACCAAAAAAAACCCAAAAACAACACATTGACGCGTGCAGTAGGTTGCCGACCCCTGATGTATCGTAATGTTTTAAAATAAAATTATCAACCTTAAAATTCCTGCCGTTATAAAGAAATATCACCACTTATAATTTTAAAAAGATCGTCTTCTAACTATCCTCCATTTTGCGGCTAATGCTATATCTCAACCTGTTCCATTTATCCCCAGACCGTACGTTCGATAAATCTCAAAGTCTCTCACTCATAATATAAATTACACAGGGCATTCAGTTTCAGCATCTCGATCTCGATGGGGGCGTTGGTTCTTCATTGTGTCTAAGTACTCAGTCTAAATTTGTCCATAGTCTTCTTAATGAAATCGAATTCTCAGAGTCAGTTCTCTATAGACTCGTCACGGAGAGAATGGTTGAAAATCTTTAAAACTGCAACTATACTAAAAGTACATTTTCTATTCGAAAAATGTTACTTTGATCTGGTTTAGGTTATACAAAATCGATGCATGCTCAGAAATTTTCTTGTTTCTTTTTCTCTGAAATAGAGGCAGTTCATTGCCTCCCCCCCCCCCCCGACCTCCACGCCAGCTTCTAACCTTTAGTGGCTTTAATGAGCCAAGTAATAGTGCTGTGCTGTTGTATAGAATTCATCAACGGCATCCTGATATAGAAATACTCATTGGATCTGAAACTAATTATTCAGTTTGATGCTTGGGAGATTTCTAGGGTGATATATTTCGTAAAGTAGTTTCGTGTCAGTGTTTCGAGTGATAGTTTCAGGAGACCATTTACTATATTTAGAAGATGAAGTCTCTCTGTTAATAGTGTTTTATGGATTTTATCTTTTCCCTCATTTCATAATCCTATTTTATCCTGTACATCAACTGATACAGTTGTCGTGTTATGGCATGTAAGGCGGTGAAGAATTCAAAGTTCAAAATATAGCAACCAGTACTGTTTATTATACACACCACTGTTGGGACGAATAAAAATATTTTAAATTTTCTTTCGCAGATCCATTGTCATGTACACTGCAATCCTATACTCGATATATCAGACGAGAGCATGACCGTACATCACGGCCCGTCTCGAGAATTAGCGAGAATGGTAGCCATCTTGAAAATACTCTACCCAGGAGTCATGCGAAATCCAACGGACGGGCTGGAACTCCGAATTCACATAATAGCATAGAAGAAGTTAGCACGAATTCGCTAAGGAAACAAAATGGAATTTGTTCTAACGAAATACGTGTTCAGCCTCAGATTGAGGTACACAAAGTAGACAACACAACTATGGTAGGTAACGAATCTCCTGGGAGCGAAACACGTGCGAACGTTTTTAGACAAAATTCTGGTTCATCCAGTTCTGCCTCCAACGAGTCGCATAATGGAAAAGACGTCACACTTAGTCCCAAAGAAGAGATCACAAGATCTTCATCCAGCTCATCAAGGAAGAACTGGAAGGAACAAATGAGGAAAAAGCACTTGCCGGCAATATTTGTAAATGAAGCATTTGATGCACAAGAAACCAAAAATATGGAAAAGAAACGGGAAAAGAAGGTCAAAGAAAAAGAACGAGAGAGAGATAAGTTTTACAAAACAGGCCCAGAGAGTGGAAGTGTACATTCCATGCATTATTACATGTCCAGTGACTATCATCCAGACTACTTGACGGAGAGTCTCCCCAGACAAAAGAGTCAACAGGAATCCGAGAGCGAGGGAGTCAGTGGACAGTACGAGGAGGGAGATATTTGTAATATTCTTGACAACGTGTCTAGTAACTCATCCGAGTCTTCAGAGTTTAGACAGAGGAAAGTTGAAACGTCGAGTAAGAGACAAAGAAGTAGCGAAACACAACCCGAACCTACTAATGACTGCTTCAGAGAAAAAACTGGGAATCCTGGTTCGGGAAAAGGTGCTTCCCATGAAGTTATGAAAAGGAATATTGCGGAGGGCATAAACCAGAAAGAAAGCCTCAAATACAAGTTGAAAAATAATGATAAATCAAATAGACATTACTTGGCATCTCAAAATCAAGAAGGTGTTTCTTTGGGTACATTTAAGAGAGAAGTTACAGTATATACCGAAGACGTCGTTTACGAAGGAAGGACGTCTTTTGGCCGTGAGGAACAGGTTCAAAATGAGTGCAATTCATCTGATCAGTTAGAATCTGGCAGGTACTATACAGACCAGTTAGAACTAAATAGCTTAAATTCAAGTATAACTAACAATCACTCGGTATTTCAAAATAAAGACCGCCTTAGATTCAACCGACAACCAAAGTATGGTGACATAACTGAGGCGGATCGTGAAGGCAACAGCTCTGTCACAATCACCGTCTTAAAAGACAAAAACCGTCGTCCTCCGTGGATGGATGTAACAGAAGATCCTTCCATACAACTGGAAATGAAGGACCACATCGAATCAGATGCTGATACGCTGAAGAATTCCAACACCAGCGAAATCAATGGGCAATTATTAAGTCATCCGTATGAAGAAGACATGCACAGCGAATTGTCCACGCCGACTTCCATATTCGATGAGGAGACAGATCGCGGATTTGAAGAAGCACTTGATGCGAATTTCATTACGCATACCAGTATTTATGGCGGAATGGGAATCTGTTTTGACACAATCAGAGAGGAACCAGAAGATCTGACAAGTTCTAGTTCAAACCCATTTATGGATGTCAGTTCTAGCAGCGAAGAGGAGCCATTCAAAACGCATGCCGTCGTGTCCAAACGACCAGATTCCAGAAGCACGACATCAAGTACGAGTGATAATCCATTCGATAACGTCCCGCTAAAATCATCTACGGATTTATCTGGAAACTCCCTTTCGCAGCGGCAAGGAAATAAACCTGCTGGAAGGTTTAATGACGAACTTGAACCAGAAGATTCCGTGTTTAAATTCAGCAATGCTTTGTCAAATCGAGAAGTTGTTGCTAGAGATAATTTGTCTCCATGGCCAGATACTAACGAGCCAATCAAAGAAGATGAGCGTTCGTTTGACTCAGACTTTTCAAATAGCTCTTTTCAAAATGAACAACGTGATGATATCAGTCCCGTGAGGACAACAAAGATACCCTTGACCAATGATATTGAACCTGTTTATTTTTGATTGATTATTGATGCATTTGAAGTTTTATGTCTAGTCAATATACAATATCTATTTTCATATCCAAGAATTCAAATATTTATTTATTATTACATTGCAACGAAATGTTTTATTACACACATGCACACAAATTGCATTTTACACAGTGCACATTCTACGCAATACTGGTAGTTAATCTGCTCATTAAAATCATTTTTTTATTTAAAAAATAAATAAATCAAGAGAATTATATAATAAGCAAAATATTCACGTTCTAAGAACTGCTTAATCTGTATTAGAATAAAAAGGTAATACCCACGGCACCTTGGATGAGTGAAAGTATGCATTAAGCCTTCATATGCATTACGTGCCAAAGAAGCACTATTATTATTATTATTATTATTATTATTATTAATATTATTATTATTATTATTTCTCTGTTCCACGGACTTTTGATTTTTTACACTTTATCTTTTCTCATGGCATATTAGATTACTTCCTGTGGTTACCGATGGCGTGGAACATCTGCTCTTTTTCACTAGAAGGAAATAAAAATATTAAAACAGGTAATTGTACATGGCACACTGGTACACGTTTTGGACAAAGATATTACACTGCTTGAATACTGATTGGTCATTCAGTCAAAAACTACTTTTCAACGACTCCAGCGGATCGATGGCTATTCTGTACTTGCAAGAGTTGCAGTTAATGGAACTATGAGACTTTGGGCAAGAACTCTTACAATTTTTCGGCTAACATAAATTCAGTCGTGGGAAATGGAGGCTCCACACGGAAGTAAAAGCCTTAAAAACATGTTTCTTTGTATACTGTTACTCTTCAGGTTTGGAAAAGAGTTTTAGTCAGCTATGTTATTTGAATGTCGGACTGAATTAAACCCACTATAACGGATATAGGTTATATTTACAATTTAAATTGATCTTTAAAAAATAGAACAGTAACTTGGTGTACTTATGGTATTGTACTTATAATAGTAGACCTGTTTTCTTCACACAAAAGAAAAAACTTAGCTTTGAAAAAGTTATCTGACAACATCAAAGGTATTTAAAGTATTCGCACATCCTTTCGTTTGTTTGTACACCCTTAACGATTTTAAACGAAAAATATCAATGATATAATTCATTCAATGACTTAAAATTTCTAATCTGCTTGTCGCCCAGGTTTCCCTAGTACTGTCGCCTTATTGGCTTTTCAAAGCTAACGGAAGCTTCGACGTAAAAGAGTAGGCTGCCTACTGTGTTTTTCTGATTGTTTGAATAATCAGTTTCACTAGAAACTGTCATCTGCGTCCACTGTTTGCATTGTCTGGTTTTAATATAAAACAAAAACTAAAAACATTGAAAATATAAAAGGAGGAACTCTTGTATGCATGTGTTCAAACAAATTAACTACGTCATATACAAATTAATGAGATTATCAAAGACGGCGAAATACATTAGACCTGCTGCTTGAAAGCATTATATTCGCCCATGCAAATATGGCGGACAGTGTTACTTAAGAAACCTCCCGTTTGATTCGAAATGCCAAAAAGTTTACGGTGTTTGAGACCAACTGGCCACAGTCAGGTAAGAACTATTAATCAATGAACGAAATGACAACGTTTTATGCATTTTCAATATCCTTGCAGCTTTCTTTTTCTAAAATCGGTAGGCGGGTATAAATGAAAGTGATTGTATGCGAATGCTATAGTTAGTAATCGATCATTCAGGATTTTATTTTACTGTACACACGTGAATTTGACGGAAAAATATAATTTATTTCATGAGTTATACTTCAAGCTATAAAATCGTTATAAATTAGAATTTTAATCAACAGTAAAAACCAGTAATATCGATGCATGTAAGTCAAACAATCTTCAAAAAACCACCGTACACGCGCGGCACCTAATGATGATACTGCATGTTGGCGGCAAATTCAAACTTTTCGATAGGAAAATGGCTCTGAGACTACATCCCTACATGTCAAAATATCTAAAATGAGCTGGGAAGGGTCAGAGGATACACGGACAAACTCTTATCCAGAATTTGCCTTGCAAAGTGAGTGTGCCTCGTGGGATAGTGTCATCTGTGATGTTGAAGAACGCCTCCATTTAAGGAAGAAAATCTCTTAGTTTAATGATGTCGATATGGTAATGTAATGCATCGAGAGGTACCACATACTGAATTTTATAAACTGTTCAGAGTATATTCCGAATATATCTCCAATGTTTCTGTGTTATATATTCCTCCATTTATTGTTTTTGTTGTTGCTCTATTTTGGTTTGTTTTGGAGGGTAGGAGTCCTGGTGAAAAGGAGCACATCCGTTAGGCAACAATTCATTCTGTTGCTGTTCTTGGGATTAGACTAACATTAACATTTATTGTACCCACCTTTTCGAAGAAACACGCAGGAAATATTATCTGTATTTCTGTCCTATCCGTCATACTTTCGTTTCCGCTCGATAATATTAAAGCCGTTTGAGATTAAGGGATTACAATGTTTGTATATTTGTATACTTGTACATCATCACTAGATGACATTGGTGTGTGTGTGTGTGTGTGTGTGTGTGTGTGTGTGTGTGAACTTCAATGTCGATGTCACTGCAGAATATTTCAGGTTTTCAAATGCGTTTTCTTTTCTACTATATGCTGAAAATTTATATCACATTTCCATTACACTTTCTAACTTTATTTGAGATGATGGGATGAAACATAGTAAAACTATATCATCACTGAAAGGTATTTCGCATGCCAAATTGGGGGTGGAATGGGTAATATCTTAAAGGGCAAGGTCACATGCCAATTATTGTAGGTTTCAGTTACATTTGACCTAACATTATTTAATGTTGTTTCATGTTGTTTTTGCGTTACATGAAAATAGATGTTTGCGTTAAGCGAAGAATCGTGGAACGCTTATGCTTCTGAGTTTGACGTCATTATATGTTTTGCATTCAAGGTCACTGGAAAATATTTGTGACCTTAAGGTAATGCAATGAAACATCTGTCATGGAAGTTCCTCCTGCCATGTCTGCTCTGATTTCATTGTTGTGAACTTGTATGACCCAACATGGAAGACAACAATTCACGGAATTTGCTTGTTACTAGTATTAATTCATTTTATAAATATTATTAAGTAGTTCATTTGAGTAAAGCACAATTGGAATTTTTCTTTATATCCATATTTTATGTGATGATGGCTATTTATTTATGGCTATTTATTTATATACAATTGTTGCCCGATTATTTCTAATACATGTTTAAAAAGGTTACATGGTTATATTAGATTTCGTAGATGTTTTAGCTTGCATGCCTGAATTGTATGTTTTATGTTGTTTAGTATCTATAGATGCATGTTGCATCTCAACCAGTATTTTAAATTATTAATTCATTATTCGGGTTTGATGTGTTATGAAGCGATTGTTGACCATGAATATAAACAAAAGATTAAAACAAAACTGCTTTGGTTACTTTACTGATTGCACATGTTCCAAATCTCACAAGCATTAACGCTTCTCTTGCCTTCTATCTCTGTCTGTCGGTCTCTCTAACTCCGTCACACACACACACACACACACACACACACACACAGAGTTTTTAAAAAAAAAAATGATAGCATGAACACAGCTTGCAACTCGATTCATCTACCGACGCACTTGTTTCCTACGCACGCTCGTCTTTTTAAGGTTTGCTAGCTGTAGACGGTTATGTTTCCGTTATTGGTCTTATTTTTTTAGGTACTTACATTTATGGAATAAAGTGAAGAAAACTGTACAAAGCTGAAACCATTTGTACCAAAATAGTACCTCTTTTTTATTAGTGCGGGGGGGGGGGGGGGCTCTATGTCGTAAGGATTTAACCTTCACCCAACCTATCCGTGCACAATTCTTTGAACTTAATCCGGACTTACAGGTAACCTTCCCTTCTCGACTTCTAGTTGTATGGTATGCGAGAAGCTATGACTGATAATAATTATAAAAATTATAACGATGTCGACTAAAGTGATGGAGGAAAAGGACAGGGATTATGATAACGGCAAGAACAACAACTACTTTAACGCGACCAATGACCACGTCATCTACGATGGCAATAACCATAGTAACGTGGATGCGGTCTAATGCAACATCATCTCCGATAAGAACAAGAAGTTAACAAACATAAATTTCAAGACATAATATTGAAAAGTCAGTTTTTCTTATACAAACCATTAATCAAATTTTCACAGGCTTTAAACATTCTATCACTATAGTAAGAAATGTCAAACTGTCTGAAATAAAAATGGGGCAATAGCCTCATATATATATATATATATATATATATATATATATATATATATATATATATATATATATATATATATATATATATATATACCTTTGATAAAAATATAAACAACTGTAATATATATATATATATATATATATATATATATATATATATATATATATATATATATATATATATATATATATATATATATATATATATATATGTATGTATGTATGTATATATACAGCTCTTTCTTAGCTTCAAGTTAGAAAATGTCAATGCACATAACACTATATTACTAATTTAAAGAGATGTAAAGACTTTAAAAAAAAAACAACATAAAATGAAAAAATGAAAACGAAAACAAAACAACAAAATAAGTAGGGAAAATATAACATTTTTAACAAAACAAACATTTTTTTTTAAAAACAATCTTAAATAATAAAACTTATTTGTAAAAAATTAATCGTTTAACATTTGAAACCTTTTTTTCTGTAGTCCATCTGGATACTCTAGTCAGACAATCTCTGGTGGCAGCCATCACTGGAATGCTGTGTTCCTTTAAACTCACATGGACAGGATTCACTTCTTTACTTATGGTGAATTACGAGGGTTGTTGCCGTGGTTTTCTTATGATGTCAAATCAGCTGGTTTGTCAGTGTATCACTGGCTGAAAGTCTAGCAGCTCCAAAAGTAAATCGAGCTGAGATTTAAGGTGCACCATGGTTGTTCAGCTGGACACATGGACGGCTGGACACATGGACAGAGGTGCTAAGTGTGCTACTGGTGCAACTACCGTCGAAGTATGGGCAAGAGATAACATCACCATTGGAACTTGAAATGTCAGGACATTAAAAGCAGACGATAAACTTTAGGAGCTAACTCATAAGACTGGAAGATACCAATGGCACATCCTTAGACTCTGCGAGATGCGCTAAAAGAATTTTCAGAATCAACAGACGAAAGACACAGGTTTTACTTTAGTGGACATGAGGACAAACATGAGCGCAGAGTCGGATTTATGGTACACAAGAACATTTTGAGTGCAGTCATGGGTTATTGACCAGTGTATAACAGGATGATTACCATCCGCTTAGGGCATGAAACATTACTATCATAGAGGTTTATGCCCAACATCTAAGCATGACGATGAAGTGGAACAGCTTCAAACTCTAATTGATCAGACACCCAAGAAGGATATTCTAGTTATTTAAGGAGACTAGACTGCCAAGGTGGAAGATGCAAACTGGCGAGAAATCTATGGTTCCTACGGTAATGAACAGACCAGCGAGAGAGGACTCAAGCTCCTGGACATCGCCACCTACTATAATCAAGTGCTAACGAACATCCTTGGCCCCAAGAAACGATCTAGAGGATGGACTTAGCACAGTCTAGACGAAAAGTATCACAACCAGACTGACTACATCTAGGTGAGGAAACGCTTCTGGTCTAGCCTTTACATTGCCGAAACAATTAGCTTCCAAGAAGCTGACACAGGAAGCGACCATGACTTGCTGAAGATGAATATCAAACTTCGTGCGAGGAAAACCAAGATGCCAATACAGGTAAGGATCAGGACTGAATTTGAAAAACAAAGATCTAAGCATCGCATGAGCATTTGATGCGTCAATAAACGGCAAATTTGCACCACTCACAATTCTGGGTGCTGAAGAAATAAACCTACACTCCTTGATCACCGTTGTCAACATGGCAGAAATAGGCACAACAAGCGAGATCCTTGGCAAGCATCGTAACATCATAGGATGAAGAACCCTGAGTCACAGCAAATATCCTCAACCTCTGTGATGTGAGAAGAAAGACCTCTAACGAGGTGTAAATTAAAATTCAAGGGGAAATTGGGCCATATGAAGATCTGCTCACCATCATGAAAAAAGAAAATTAAGATGGCATGGTCAAGGCTCGTTTGATTGATTGATTTCTTGGATTTACGTCGTGTGCCCCCAAAAGGTCACGTGCAAGGCTGTTGCTAATCTGGCATGTCAAAGAGAACCCTACAAGGCCCGATGATAGGAAAGAGAAAACAAGGCAAACAGAAGAGATGGGCGGATAACATCAAAACCTGGGCAGTGGAGAACAGGACAAAATGGAGACAGATTGTCGCAAAGTCATCAGTGGCGCCCCTACGACCAGCCATGATAACGGAGAAATGGAAGGAAAAATAGAAGAAAAGATAGTTGCCGTGTAACCTTGAAAGCAATTTTGTTGTCGTACTACCTCGACTTAGGTCCATTCAATTTACCCTTAATAATACTTTAATGAACTAACTAGAGTGTATCTCTACACAAAATGGCGATATTACTTTCACAAAGAAGAACAATGTGTACTCATGCTCTCACATCGATACTACTTATCAAGCCACATCAAAAGGCCAAAGCCTTGACTTAATTATGTGAACGTCCTTTCAGTAATTACATTATTTGTCAACCCATATGCCTGTGAACAAATCCAGGCAAATGTTGCTGCAAAGAAAAGGGTTGCTAAATTTGCAAAAATACGACCAAGACCAAATCTTTCAGAAGTTCAATTACGGAGTTAGCTTCAGAATCAATAAAAAGTTGATATGTCGAACCGAAAATGTAATATTACCGCTAACGTGCAAGATCTGTGCCACTGGATATGTTGGCGAAACCGCCGATTTCAGAAATTAAATGAATAACCACAAGAAACACATTCAGCCAAAAATTATATGAAACTTGCCAACCACTAACAACCTGACTGGTGTTACATATATTTCATTTAATTTATATTTGATTTAATTTGTGTTTGATTTGATCTGATTGTTTGTGGGTTTTGGGGCCTTTTTATTTTCTTTACATGTCAATTTAATGTAATTTTGTTTACTAGGAATTTTATATTTTCCAGAAAATTCAGTTTGATCTGAATTTTTCCTTAAATACCTAATAATACAAACACTTGTTTCTATTTTTGATATAGTTCCTGGCCTCGATTGATGGCCAAGTTAACAACTTTTTCTGGGAGTAAAATGATTGGTTCTTATCAAGCTCATACAGGAGCTATGTGGGGGCCCCGAGTGGCCGAGTGGTCTAAAGCGTTCTCCGTTACGGATCACTGCCATCTCACCTCTGTCTGCGTCGGTTCGACTCTCGGATTCGGCTAATGTGGGTATGTGAGAAAGCTTGCCAGGAGCTTCTCGTGGGTCGGTGGTTCCTTCTGGGGTTTTCCCAGGTTCTTCTTCCACCATTAATACTGGCCGCCATGCATAGCCTATCGTGTGCTGAAAAATGGCGTTCAACTCCACAACAACAACAGGAGTTATATGACTTTTACATGTAAACATTATCACGAGATCCTCTATTTCGCAATTAGGCATTTCTGAAATAGCGAAATACTTAGTATTAATAGTGATGTTTAGAGAGAGAGAGAGAGAGAGAGATTTCATGAACAACGCTAAAATTATGCTTGATATCATTTCTACCAAAAGTAATACATCGTACATTATAAGTATGATAACGTTAGATCTCAGCACGCAATCTCATTTAAAACGGAGAGAGAGAGAGAGAGAGAGAGAGAGAGAGAGTCCGGGCTTTTAAACACTTGATGTCAAGTTTTCTTCTGTTGTGACCAGTATTGAAGTATTTAATTTTTTAGTTGTTTAATTATTTGTTAATTTTTCTTCAGATTAGTTAGATCCTGAAAGATCAATTCGTATCTCTGGAAATATTATTGTATTCATACAGAACTCTTGAACAAGGACATTTCCTGAAAATTTTATTTGGATTTCCAAGACCGGATGATTAATTATTATGTTTGTACAATGTTTGTATATTTCAACACAGTAAAGACTACAGCATACGTCATCGCCTTCTATCTTGGATTCTTCGTCGGGTCTATAACTTGGAATCGTTAGAACATTTCAATATCAGGACTTCAATAATTTTATTCATGGATTATTCTTGTATTATTTTTGGATTTGATTCTGGAAACCGTAAGTTCTCATATTTTGTTTCATTTTTACAGCATTTTTCCAGTGAAATTAATTATTTTTTATATTTTTCAAAGCTTGTCGTTTTCAGTCTTTCTTGTGTTATTATTTATTCGAGCCTAAGCACATAACATTGGGCATCCAGTTGAGTCCCCCAAGATACTACCAACTGAATCTAACCTGGGTGGACCAAATCAGAACACACATGTAAGGAATTATATACATTACAATTGAAAACTCATGAAAAAGTCTAACTAGACTTATCAAAACTAGTCAGGCATCCATTTAAAAGACAGTTAAGTTTTGCAACAATATTTACCAAAGTAAATATTCCAGACCTCTTTACACGTTTAACTATTACAAGTATAATTATCATTTATTAACTTTAAATATTATCATCATTATTATCATTATCATAATTATTATTATTATTATTATTATTATTATTATTATTATTATTTATACTCTTGAATGATAACATATTTCCAAGGTACCTCCATGCAAAACTATATCAGGATATAATTTCTATTTTTAAACTTTGTAGAAGACTTTTCTTGCCCCACATGGTGTCCATCCTTTGATCCCGAGTTTGGTTTTCTGTGTGATTACTGCAATAAACCCTTCTTTGAGCCTTGTTACTCATCTTTGTTGGGTTGATGACAGCATAAAATATAAATATATTGTTGTGTATATTTGTTTTAATTTATATTTGATTTAATTGTTTCTTAGTTTTATTTTTTATATTCCATTACATGCTATTTTAATTTAACTTTATTTACTGGATTTGACATTGTCCAGAAATTCAGTTGGACCTGACTCAATTTCATTAGGACTTTTTATTACTAGGACTTCTATTTTTTAATTCTTGGATTATTCTTGGATTATTTTGGAATTTTCTTCGTAGAACCATAAGTTCTTTTTCTCATTTTACCTTGTTTTTCTAGGGAAATAAATTATTTGTTAAAGTTTACAAAGCTTGTTGTCTTCACTCTTTTCTTGTTGCGTTTTGTAACAGCCTAAACATTACAATATGTAGTTTACCCATTTGAAGACCATTCATCAATGTTACTGAACCATAGAAAGTCTGTAAAATTCAAACTGAAAACAACTGCACTGTTGAAATTATAAGAATCATTTCTGTCTTAGAAAGGAATATATGTACTTAACACAACATATAGTAGAAATAACTAAAAATAATGACATTTGTTTCCTCTTTTTTATCCAGAACCGTTTCCAAAAGTTGTTGTTGTTGTTGTTAGGTTTAACACCATTTTTCAGCACATGATAGGCTATACATGGCGGCCAGTATTAATGGTGGAGGAAGAACCCGGGAAATCCCCGGAAATAACCACTGACCCTCGAGAAGCTACTGGCAAGCTTTCTCATATACCCACATCGGCCGCATCCGAGACTCGAACCCATGCAGACAGAGGTGAGATGGCAGTGATCTGTAACGGAGAGTGCTTTAGACCACTCGGCCACTCGGGGCCCCTTCCAAAAGTTGGATTTGGCCTGGATATCTTTCACAACATCCCATTCACCTGCCTTACACACACATTTTAAACATATAATTCAAGGTTCACAATATTCAACATTAATTTATGTCAAATACAACTGTTTTGTAAAAGAAATATTCATACTTTTGATATTATTCTGTTACAAAATATGAAAAAAATGTTTTAGCACCATACAATTTGAAAGATTTCCTGCTAATTTCTGTGTATTCTTTACTGACAGAAACTAATAAAGTACCAGTTCTCTCTCTCTCTCTTTATATATATATATATATATATATATATATATATATATATATATATATATATATATATATATATATATAAAGAATTTTACTCTTTTGCAGTTTTATTTGTTTTGTATGCTTCTCATATGTTTAGTTGGCGCTATATAACTAAGACTGTGCTAAAAGTACTGTTAGAACACATGCAACCCCACCCCCATCCCCCGAGACATACATAAATATATATAGTCAGATTTGTTTATCTCCAAACACCCATAATGCATGAAGTTGTCAGAATAAGATAAAATACAAATGAAACAAATGAGAAGTACCAAAGTTACGATTAAATTTTAACATTGTTCTGGTTATAAAAAGACAGACACAGTATGGGAAATGTGAACTTTTAAAGGTGTTATGAGGCAACAAAGTGTAAGGGAGACAACTCAAATATTATTACTCTATTCTACAAGTTACTTCACTCCAAGGGATCTTAAATGTTGGTTGCCAGGTTGGTGAGTATGAATGTACAAAATGAATATAATGAACATTCTTTAACACACATATACCCTACACTCCACCCCACCCCCCACAAAACCTACTCTTAAAACTTAGCGGTAGTCTAATTTAGGAACCACAAAATTTGTACCATTGTAAATTATCTCATAAATTAAACTGCCTAACTTCAGTTTGAAAGAAACTAGAATGAGACATGTACATTGGCAATAATTTTGTGTTGTGTTTAGATAAACCCATAATTATGAGATTCAGTATACATGTGAATAAAGTTATATAACAGTAAAATAACCCTCCCTTTTGTAGTTTTACCTTTATCACAATAAACCTACCATGAATTATCGGATAGTCAGTATATAGATTTTTCACACATTTAAATGTTTTCAGTTGATGGCCTGAGTCAACACATGACAACTTCATATTCTCAGACAGACTATAACTTGTTTTGGTACCAGTGTGATAGATGACTGACTTATTTTGCAATCCAATCTACCCACTTACATTCTAACTCATAACACCCCTTGAAGAAACCACAATAAGAAGTGAAGAGAGGTCAAATGAAATAATTAAAATTCTTTAATCCATATCCAATAATAGTGACCTGCATCTAAAATTACTATGAAAATTCAAAAGAAGCCAAAATTTAAATGTTAGGAAATTAAATAGGTAAATATTAATGCAGACATATTAACAAAAAGAATTTTAAAAAGGCAAATATTTACTTCAATACACTAATTTTTGAAAAATATGGTACAATAAATAAACTCCAGTACCTTTTTTAATATTCTTATTAATCAAGCATATTTTGGTACAGTATCTGTATAAAAGGAACTAAATTATGTTTTATGATTTTAAAAAGAAAATAACAAATACAAAAGAAAATAATTTACTTATGAACACAAATCTACTTTGCCATGTGTCTGCAAAAGAACATATCTGACATCAAAGATATACCCATCTAATTATCATCTACAGTTAAAATGGGATTACAGTGTGTCCCAATTGCCCAATTAGATCAAAGTAACCCATGTTTGATACATATGTTATTGGAATTGGCTCAAATTTCATAGCACATGCAATGCATCTGACCATACCAACCATCTTAAAGATGTTTACAAAACCTTGGGAATGATTTTTGATTTTTGGAAAACCATCCTAGCCCCTTTCCTGGTAGTCATGGAAAGATTCCAGTACTAATGTGAACATCTACAAATCCTACCCAATTATATACCAAAGCCCTAGCTTAAATTGTTAGGAGCAATTACGGACATTACATGCTCTCACTTGTGAGTGTGACTGCAAATTGCACATAATGTACTGGCAGCTCTGGGTCCATGCTCTTTGTTAAGAATAATGAAAAGAACAAACAGTGCAGACCCTGATATGCAGAACACTATGCTACGGCAGATCAGGATGTTTGCTGTTTGCAGTTTGACATGAAAGCGCATATATATGATATATACACGTGAATAAAAAAATGCAGAAAAAGGGTAGGTAAACAATATTTGTGATTTTCTCAGAAAAATGTCAGGATAAATACTCCTTTGTAAAATGATATTGTCATAGTATATTCTGACTCGATTGAATGTAAAAAAAAAATACTTGTTAGGTGTTCAAATGATTCCTTCAGACTGCAACCAGATGCAAACAAATTTAAAAGGAATTCAGTGATCATATTTATTTCAGTAAACAGATGTATTTACACATCAACTGTGAATCATTAAAAATTGTATTTGTATGCTGCATACTACATGTGCATCAGCAAATAACATTCCAAGACTGAACATGATGCTGACCAAGATGATAATGTGTATCTTGGACTATCAACGATCATCACTGCGCTGCAGCAAACCAATTTAATCTATGATTCTCTTAAAATATTTTGATCAGAAAAAAGAAAAAAGAAAGATTCAAGATAAAAAGACTGACACTAAAGGAGTGGTTATAATGTTAGTATTGATGTTTTAAAAAAAATTATATTTGCTTGTAGCTTTTAAACTTCACGTGTAATATTCAAACACCATGTAGCATTTTTCAAAAATGAATCAGACTGTGCAAATATGAAAAACATGTTGATTTGTTAAGAAAGAGATGTTAAGATGGCACAAGAAACACAGCAGACAATGTGCAACAAAGTATATACTGTTTTCCTCTGAAACATTTACAAAAATTATTCCACACCCTGAAGATTTAGTTATATGTGCCAAATTTCAGTTTTCACACTTAAAATGTCATAATGTTTAAGTTTTGTGGTTATATAAACATATAACGTAAAATCTGTAAATAAGATGAAACTTTTGGATTTAAATATTGTGTAGAACACAGTGTCAAATTAAATTATACGAATCCTCATTATGATAATATAGAAAGTATTGCACAACTGAATAACAAGTAAACAAATTCAATAAAAAAAACACCTTGTATGAAACTGCAGAGGTTGATGTAGTTCATTAGCAGAATGGGTTAGATGTGACACAACAGGTCTAGTACATTGTTGAGTTAGCTCCCTTCTTCTACCATGTTTGATTACAGTACTATAAAATCAATTGAAAGCGTGTTTAGAAATAACTTGATATTTCAGATTCAGGCTCCGTATGTAATGAGGAAATAACTTTTGGCACTGTAATGAAGTTCAAGAAGGCATAAAACATCTCCATATTTACAGTGCTTTTAATTACAAAATATACAAAAAAATATACAGCTGATTACAGATCTGAGTGGCCTAGACTGGCAGGATGGACTGTACTGTTTTTGAGCTTGCTGAATAGCAAATCCTGGTGAAAAACTTGAGACCAGTCTGTCCTCCAGGAATGTAGCTGACTATGTACCTGTAAGTGGACAGATGGGAAAAAAAATCAGGAACACGACATTAAATTATCATTCAACTTGAAAATACACACAAGATTCACGACATTAAATTATCACTCAACTTGAAAATACACACAAGATTCACAACATTAAATTATTATTCAACTTGAAAATACAAACAAGATTCACGAAATGAAATTATCATTCAACTTGAAAATACACACAAGACTAGGAATATTCAAACTGAAACTAAATAGACCATACATTATGATTAAATAAATGGACAGCTGACATTCAAGCACTTTATATACTATCTGTTTTGGACAAAAGACAAAAACATGTAATGTTAAATCCAAAATGAAAAGTCCAAAATTTTAAAGCTTTTACAATGACGTAACTTGTTACATGGAGCTAATGAGAATGACATTCAATAAATTATATTCATAAAATTGTGTTACAAACAGTCTTATGAACCTTGTATCTGAGGGTTTAACTGCTTTTACAGTGGTTCCACCATCCGAAATCTGCCTGAATGTATAAATTCAGTTGGTTTCATAAGAATATTCAATAAAAGAGAATCTAAGTTGTCCTTTATAGAGAGGTGTCCTGCATGTAGATCATATTTACAACAGCTGCTAATATGAGGGTAAGTAATTAAAACTTGAAAGTTATTTCAAATTTCCCAGGCTATTCATAGTTCATATTCCTTCTGAATATATTACTGCCATAAGGCCATTTTGACATGCAAAATCAAATTCTCATTTACTTTGGCAATAAAAATTAAAAGTAACTCAAAAATTAGTCAGGAGAAATTGGTGAGATGTTGGAATCATGCAAATAATAACACACATTATAGTGGAGTCTCACTGTATCACATTGGAATCACAATCAAACAACGGAAAGGTACATCTTACTTACCAAACTAAAGCCAAGACTTGTAGTACTGCACATATCACAGTCAAAACCGAGCTCTTTATCTGAAAAGAAAAATAAATAACATGCATTTGGTTTCCCTAATATAATTAAAAGTAAAATGATCAAAAGGTATTATGCAAGCTGTGTGAGTCGGCAAATGATTGACAGTTTATACCATAATAAAAAAACATTAAACTTAAATGTCATATGAAAACATCCATCCACAATTTGTTCACTACAGTCTAAAGCAGATTAACATATGCCTGTCTGAACTTTCACATGTTATGAATATAGAAAAAATCACAAGATGCTTATTACAATCTTTTTTCTGGATATTTTCTCCTTTTCAAGAAGTATACCTGCTTCCAAAATCTTTTACATCACCAAGCCTCCAAAATGTTCTAAATTATTTGATACTAACCCATAATGAGCAATACAAAGTGGCAAACAATGTGCCAAGATACGCTGTTGTAAATGGTAATCTGCCCATTGAAAACAGGTGCTTTACATGGTTTGCTGGACCCCACAGCATGGAAAAACTGTAAACAAAAAACAAAGATAAAAAATGCAAATGTTAAAAAAGAAAAGTTTACAAACTGAAATCTGCAGCCGTATACTTTTCTCAAAGTTTTGGCACATTTCTTTTCAATATAATGCTTCTAACATCACCCATTTGTCTATCATCTTCCCTCCAACAATATCAACAAGCGGAAACCTACTTAAATATCAAAACATTCCATAATTCCAGTGTCAATACTGTAGACATTGAATGAAAAAGTACTCTATACACAAAGACTTGAAACCAAACATACGATTACTTGTATCTTACTTTTCCTTCCAAAAAGTGCAAGATCAAGCAAGATGTCACTAACCAGGGTAGGTGGCATGTCGGCTTGTCAATGAAAATTGAAAACACATACATTGTACTGGCACTAAAGAGGAGAAAGAGAAGGTTGGAGCATATAATTTGTTTCACTGGCATTATGTATTATCTATTCTAGGCCACATATAAGATTGCTTTCTTGGCAAAAAGGGACAATGCATTTATAAAACTATCATTATCTCCTGAATCACTTCCTGCCACTGAATACTAGGCCATGGTTCATAATTCAAAGTGTCAGTAGCCCAACCATTAAAAACATATATTAATTTTGCATTATCAAGGCAGTTAATCTGTAGTCAGCATGGCTTCCTGGGTCTGCCTTTACCCCCCTGTGACTCTGCCCCAGGAGTCATAGCTTGGAAATCTTTGAGATCCCAGACAATGGAACTTAGTGGCAAAGTGGTTAAGGTTTTGACCTTGTAATTGTTGCAAGTTAAATTCCCACAATCAGATCAGATTGCATCTAAGATCTTACATACCAAGTTGATGGTGTTGTTGTTGTTGTTGTTGTTGTAGGGTTTAATGCCATTTTCAGCACAAGATAGGCTATACATGGCGGCCAGTATAATTGGTGGAGGAAGAACCCTGGAAAACCCAGGGAAGAACCACCGACCCACGAGAAGCTACTGGCAGGCTTTCTCACGTACCAACGTTAGCCGAGGCTGGACTCGAACTCACGCAGACAGAGGTGAGATGGCAGTGATCCGTAACGGCAAGCGCTTTAGACCACTCGGCCACTCGGGGCCCCACCAAGTTGATAAAAATATGATCAGAAATATGGTTTATAGTGTTTAAAGACTGTGCCAATCAGATGCCAGATCACCTCATTAGTATGCATGGATATTTCTCATAACTAAAATTATCTAAGATCCTGTGGATACAAGATTACACATCAACTCTGATCAGAAATAGTATTTAAAGACTGTGCCAATCAGATGCCAGATCACCTCATTAGTATGCATGGATATTTCTCATAACTAAATTTACCTAAGATCCTGTGGCTACAAGATTACACACCAACTATGATCAGAAATATGGGTTCTAGAGTATTCACAAGCTTGGCCAATCAGAAGCAAGAACACCTCATTAGCATGATGTTGCTCACAAATGAATGAAATTTTGACAATATAACAAACTTACAAACCAAATTTTATCAAAATCTGAACAGAAATATGTTTTTTAAAGTGTTAATAAAAGCAGCTATGAAATCCATTATTACCTGATTAACACACAGATATACATAAATGCATGTACCTAAATATATACATGTATACATCTACTCAAATACACATACATAATCTCAATCACAAAGTTCCAACACCTCATAGACAGCTTGCAGCCAACATATGAGCCACCCCTTGTACGTTTTGCAAGCTTAACTTAAATGTCAAATGAAAAAAAAATCTTCAAATTGCAAATTTTTTATGCTTTTTATTGAACACTGTGTCAATTAAAAATCCATTTCTCCAGTAAAACTGACTCCCAATGAATCAGTGAAATTTACCATCAAAATTAATGAAGCGGTAACAAGTCTAAAATTACTGACTGCATTACCTCCTTTGACTAAAGTTCAGTTTGTCGTTATGTCTGACTGAGCAAGTGCACCGACTGATGAATATATTACACTCACTGGTTTTGAGATCCTGATGACATTGACTAGGTCAGTACCTTTTGCTGACAACGACAGTAAGTACTGATTAAGAAATATTTGACAAAATAAAATTTAAATACGTACTACAATTCAAATAAAAGAAAGTACACATAAATGTCCAGTTTAGCTAATGCCACTTTTGCTTAAGTTTGTGGCCCTGGAGCGAGTATTATCTGTTCAAGTCAGGGCCACTGTTCACATGTTTATTTACTGGACTCTATTTTTTATTAGCAGGAAATCCAACAGATATTTTTTTCACAGCAAGGGCAACTATAAAACCTGATTACCGTAACATGTACTTCTTATACCATGTTAGGAAAAAATGAATGAAATGAACAACTATACAGAATTAAATTTTTCACTGAAATAATTTAAATATAAGGGAAACCTGTACTATTTAAAAACATGGAGAGAAAAAAAATCTAAAAAAATGGACCACATGTAACTATGGTAACTTCTGCATTAATTTTACCTGAAACAGTTCCAAGAAATAAGACGGGATTCTTGAATGTGAAACCACTTGTCATATATTCATTCCATTTTGATACTACATATGTAGTAGACCAGTCTAAATTGAAAAAAAATGGTGCCAGATATCTTTAAAAAAAAAACAGGCTGTAATTATGTGACTGTTGATGTTATAAAACTGAAAAATGTGGGACAGGGATTTTGTTAACCTTAAAAACATTTTGCACCGGACTGTCGTTAAGGGATGAACCATGGCAGGTCTAGCATACTACAACAGTCATCATTTGTAGACCTTACAACTATTCGCAAAAGTTACTGTAGACATGCTGACTAATTAAAGTGAGTGTTAATTGATCCATTTCTTTTGTGTCTATACTCTTGTACAGTAAAACCTGTATTGAAAGACTGACCCTTCTGCCCACAAACAATGGTCTCTCAAGACAGGTGGTTTCTCAGAACAGGTTTGAACAAAAAGACCAGTTTCCAAGGTCCAGTTTTAGAACAATTTGAAGAAACATAACCACAATCACTGTCCAAATATTCTATTTTTTATTAATAAGTCTTGCTAAAACATTGTATGCATTTGTCTGAAAACAAAATTATACAGCAATAAAGATATACTTTATCATTAAACACAAAATAACATTTTAAGATCATATGTATTAGCATAGGAAATTGTTTCTGATTGGCTCCTTTTCCTTTGTTACACCCTAAATTTGTTTTACCAACATTTAAACCACTATTTTGCAAGTGGTCTGCTCTTTTCCACTTCTTTCAGTTACAATAATCATTTTCCAGCATTAAAATTTGTCTCACTTTAGCCGGTGTTTCTTCCATTTGTATTAAGGTACTAGGTGCCTACATTATTAGTGCTTAGTTGTAATATCCACTGTAATGACTGTTTTGACCAGGCTTTGGGAAAATATGATAAATTTATACATGTGCATTGCATATCTAACAATGAATGAAATAAAATGAAACAGTTATCTCATCCAGAAACAATAATTTATTCAGAGACAAAAGTCAACGGCTTAATTCAAAGAAGACATACAGGGATTAACTCTATAAACAAAGTGTGCAACTGAGTCACACCTACTTGAATAGACAACAGCTTGGTGACTGGGATATAACCACTAATATATGCAGGAAAATAAAACTTCAAAAATCACAAGCCTTTCACACTATCAGTCAAATCCCTCAAATGATTCTCACTTGCTGGTTTAATAGACAAAGACCTTATTCAACCCCATGCAATACAGATTAACTTTAAAGACAAACAATATATGCGACCACTATGTTAATTTGGGCACTACAATGGCAAATTCACGACATGTATATTAGCCTGGTTTATGGACTATACCATCTGTCACTATATACAAGCCGGGTAGCCAGTATCCTTTGTCTTGGTGCTTTCATGCGTGTTTTCAATCAGAACAATCTTTACTATTCAAGTGATCGTTGTTACAAAAGGTTAGTGGTGTCTGTCTCTGTTCTCAAAGTCCCGAGTGGCCATGTGGTCTAAAGCATTCACCGTTCTGGATCATGCCATCTCACCTGTCTGCATGGGTTCGAGTCTCAGGCTTGGCTAACGTGGGTACATGCGAAAACCTGCCAGTAGCTTCTTGTGGGTTGGTGGTTCTTATCGGGGCTTTTCCAAGGTTCTTCCTCCACCAGTTATACTGGCCACCATGTATAGCTTATCGTGTGCTGAAAAATGGCATTAAACCCTACAACAACAACAACAACAAAATGATTGGCATTACAAGGTCTCTGTTCTCACAATATGGATGGTCATTCATAGAGTTGGATACGGTCGGGAATCAGGCAAAGTGCTGGAATACTTTACAGGTACTTTTAGTCTGGTTTAAAATTAAAAAAATGAAACACTAAAAGCATACCTACAAAATTTCTGATACTGGTAGCCAGTCCTTTTTTATCTGGAATGTACCAGCGGTCATTTGGATTAAATAAAGGCCAGTTGAGTTTATCCCCATTTTTGCAATTATGGTCGTTCATAACAGTGTCGAAATACATATTTTGTCAAGACATAATAGTCACTGGTCATGTTCAGTAGTCAGTTGCTCATGACAAAGCGTTTATATAATAAAATTGATCTGTGCATTACGTTTGTGGTCAGAAATGACAGGTGGTTACTCATAGCAGAGGTTGCTCATAACAGTTTTTACTGTATTAACTACTAATCCACATGGATTTAGCCGATTTGTGCCAAAAAATTTAACTGCTGATCCAGGTAAGTTGCAAAATTAAATGTACGTTAAATAAAAAAAATATAAATTTTTCTGTAATTATGGCATGTAATATATAGATTGCTCTTTTTATGCTCAGATTATGTTCTTTGCCACGTATAATAATAATAAATTATGCTTATACCTCTCTTGGGGGTTGGCATGTGTGAACCTACAACAAAGCAGTTCAGGTTCACATTTAATACAATTTCCCTTTGATCAGGTACCTGGGTAACCTGATCGCTAGAATTGACTGGTACCCAGTATTAAAAAAATTTTGATATATATATATATTGCATGTCTTGCTTTGTTCCCACTTCTCCCTGATCTGACCAAAAGGAAAAGTCGATTCTCCCTAAAATTCAAGTCTAGCTTGACCCCTGACAGTGCCTTGCCCAAGGACACACTATAATAGTCCACCATGATTGATCTTGAAAGGGTTTAAACCTGTACCTGTTAAGTCACAAGTCCAGCATGCAAACCACTGACCTACCGTGGTTCCTAAATTTCTGCATGGTGAAATATCTCTTAGCACAGGAGGGATTATATTTAAAGTAGGTGAGGTTCTCCATATCCCATTTCAAAGAAAGCAGCTTACTGTCGATAACTTGGACTAAAAATCAGTATCCAATGTATTCCATGTATTCACTTTATCAAAGTAGAACCTCAATATTTTCAATGTCTTTTTAGTGACACATCATTTTTGTAAACATATCAAAGGCAAATATTGAGGGTCATATTCATTAATGAGGCAATAGAAATTTATAATATAATCTCCACATTTTATTTTTAATGTACATATAATGCAAAAGAACCCAAGTCTCTAAACTTTTTAATCAGTTTTACAAGATGCATCTCTAAATTAATACAAAACTGCAATCAAGGCTAGCACTAATGAAAATGTTATCCTCCATACATCAAATTCAATTATATATACTCATGACAAGGTATAGATAAATAACTCAAACAAATATACCTACCTACTTATCACAAATAAACTTCCTAGTGTGTACAATGCTGCAAATTTTCTTGCTTTAAGAACGAGTAAAGGGATATAAAGGCAGGCCTGTAATGAGAAAATCAAAATGAGTAAAGGGATATAAAGGCAGGCCTGTAATGAGAAAATCAAAACGATTAAAGGGATATAAAGGCAGGCCTGTAATGAGAAAATCAAAACATTTTATGATGCTCCATACACTCCACAATGAGGTAAACTAACAAAATAGGTGACAAAATTAACAGCAGTATTGACAATAAATGTGTTCATGAAACACATATGCCCCAGCATAGCTATGTAATGACTTAACTAAAAAAAACACATTAACCAACATCTGAATAAAAATATTGCTATAGCTCTACCTGTCATGGTGCAGAATAATGAGACAGACAGACAGACAGACACTCTTTTATTTGGCTAAATGTAAAAATTTTGATAATAAGGATAATGTCATGTTCTGGTTGTTTTAAAATGTGAATAAAAAATTCAAACCCGTGAATCACATTACATTTCAATATTTCCTGTAAATATGACTTTTATTATAAAATTCTGACAATATTAGATTTCATTTTTTTTTTAAAATATGATGTATTTAGAACGACCCCAATAACACTTTTATGAAATATCCATTTAATCTTGTATGGATGAACAATACCGGAGTTCAATTCATATCACACACCTAGTCAACATGTAGAATTATTCAGGTATTTTAAATGACTCTGATATTCTATGATCCACCTGATCAAACTTTTATAAATTCCACTTTTCTTTGAATTCCATTTACACTACACAGGTTAAGGTATATTAACAGCATAATAACAAGGTATGAAAAGATCCAAAAACATATTCATGACTGCAGTTTTGTCCAGATGAGTGTGTCCAGAGTTGGGAGAAAGAACATTTCTGATATGGCATATGAATACACCCCAACTTTATGGTCTCCTTGTGTCCTTACACCATACTAAACTTGTTTTTTCTGCCAACTTGGATCTAACTGCATGTAGTTTTGTGTAGTTTTCAAACTATACACTTTGAAATCTGTATTATTTTACAAAATATTCCAGAATTCCTCAAATTTTCTTTGAAGAAAAATACAACAACAAGACTTACCTAACAAATTCAAGCTATTTTGACTGTCCTGCATTTGTAATACTCAGTTAAGAAAAAAAAGAGATATCAGAAAAGTTCAATCTGAGAAAGAAAATTTTACTTGTTTTGTGAAAACTGTAGCCTGGTATTACTTAACACATTTTGTGAAAACTCTATCCTGGATATAGTCTGAAATGTTTTGTGAAAGCTACGGCCTGCGTATAGTTTGACATGTTTTGTGAAAACTACAGCCTACGTATAGTTTGACATGTTTTATGAAAACTACAGCCTGCGTATAGTTTGACATGTTTTATGAAAACTGTAGCCTGCATATAGTTTTATATATTTTGTGAAAACCGTAGCCTGGATATACTTTGGCATGTCAAGTGAACACAAGGGTCTGGATATAGTTTGACATGTTTTGTGAAAACTGGGGCCTGGATATAAATCATGTGGCTCAAAGCTTTCAAAAGGATAAAAATATATTCTCAGTAAAAATACTTGCCATTGAAAAACAGAATGTTCCCAGAAGAAGGCAAATGACAAATCCTAGAATTCTCTGTTTCTTGGTCTGAAAGGAGAAAAGAAAATACATGATGTAACAAATTTCCAGATGTTCTAAATACTAGGTACCAAATATACTCAATTATAAGTTGAGTGCAAACTGCAAACACCACAGACCCTGATTTGCCATTGTGCCAGCAGATCAGGGTGTATGTTGTTTTACTATTTCTATCAGGCTGCGTAGACAGAAATCTGCTTGTGCATTATGCAACAGCAGATATGGGTCTGCACATTATGCAATGGCAGATGTGGGTCTGTGCATTATGCAATGGCAGATATGGGTCTGTGCATTATGCATGACAGATATGGGTCTGTGCATTATGCAATGGCAGATGTGGGTCTGTGCATTATGTAATGGCAGATGTGGGTCTGTGCATTATGCAATGGCAGATGTGGGTCTGTGCATTATGTAATGGCAGATATGGGTCTGTGCATTATGCAATGGCAGATGTGGGTCTGTGCATTATGCAATGGCAGATGTGAGTCTGTGCATTATGCAATAGCAGATATGGGTCTGTGCATTATGCAATGGCAGATATGGGTCTGTGCATTATGCAATGGCAGATGTGGGTCTGTGCATTATGCAATGGCAGATATGGGTCTGTGCAGTCTGCAGCTGGACTTGACTTGGTAGCTCTGCTTAAATTCAGCACAGGGATGACAAATTAATATGAAACATTTACCTAGCACATTTCTTTTTCCTTGTTATGAATAGTAATTTTTACCTCTGACACTTCCCTTTTACTTGTTATGAATAGTAACTTTCAACATTTGACACTTCCCTTTTCCTTGTTATGAATAGTAACTTTCAACATCTGACACTTCCCTTTTCCTTGTTATGAATAGTAACTTTTACCTCTGACACTTCCCTTTCCTTGTTATGAATAGTAACTTTCAACATTTGACACTTCCCTTTTCCTTGTTATGAATAGTAACTTATACCTCTGACACTTCCCTTTTACTTGTTATGAATAGTAACTTTCAACATTTGACACTACCCTTTTCCTTGTTATGAATAGTAACTTTTACCTCTGACACTTCCCTTTTACTTGTTATGAATAGTAAATTTTACCTTTGAAACTTCTCTTCACAATCCTTTTCTCCTTGTTATGAATAAATGTTATCTTTGACACTTCCCTTTTTATGTGTCATGGATAATAACTTGTACCTTTAACACTTCCATCTATTTTTGTTATATACTGTATACATTGTACATCACAGATAGAAGGTCTCAAGGTAGATTAGTTCTGTAACTGAGATACCTTGTCTAAATAAAGTTATTTTTTTTTATTAATAATAATAATAATAATAATAATAATAATAATAGTATTAGTATTAACTGGCAATTCCCTTTTACCTTGTTACTTATACCTTTGAAACTTCCCTTTATTGATAATAACTTTAACATTTTACACTTCCCTCTATGGACAGTAAATTTAAGCTTTGACACTAAAACCTTGGACAATTCTCTTAATGCTTAATGGATACTAACTTAATGCTTAATGGATACTAACTTAATGGATATTAACTTAATGCTTAATGGATACTAACTTAATGGATACTAACTTAATGGATACTAACTTAATGCTTAATGGCTATTAACTTAATACTTAATGGATATTAACTTAATCCTTAATGGATATTAACTTAATGCTTAATGGATACTAACTTAATGCTTAATGGATACTAACTTGAATTTTGACACTCGTCTTAATGAAATATAACTGCTGATTAGGAACTGTGTGGTTAGCATGAACAAGTTCTCCATTTTCTTGAATCAAAAAGAATGATAGATGTAAAGTTATTAAAGATATGTGGTTTAGAGGTAATGAAAATCTCAAGTCTCTTGGCAGACTTTTTTTCCTCCTGAAAATGACTATGGCAACTGTATATTTGTGAATTTAATTTAAATCATTCAAAAGAAATAAAACAAGTTCTGATTGAAAATAAAATACTGATTGGCCCCACAGAATATCATTTTCAGGTGAATATTTGCTGCTGTTTTAGTGTTAGTATTATCCTTCCAAGATTAAATGGTTTCCACTCAAGCTAATTATTTATAACAATAATTTTTACCTTAAGAAATTATATAAATTCACGCGACAAAGCATTTTATTCTAAAAATAACAATTATTTGCTGGCTACAAAAGCTGACTTACTACCTCAAATATATAAAACACCTAATTTCAAGTTAGATGATGGACTTTTGTTTCCTTAAACCTCTAACAAATCTTGGAGAATGACAACAAAACTAAGTTATTATTCTTTCTTATCTTCCTTACTCTATGTGTAGGTTTCGTACATTTTGTTCTCAAGGTATCACATGATTACATACCAGGTCAAAAACCACTGGGTGTGTGGGATGGATATAATATGTAATGTATAAATCCTTGGGCAATTGTTCGTTTACTGTGATTTTATACAATCAGGAGATAATCTCTCACACCTTTGTTTATCTGGCTATAGAGAGTTTGCCCAGAGCTGGGAAAACAAGCCAAGTCAGACCTCTATAGTCTGATGAATGGGTAAATCAGACCTAGTCAGCTTTTAATCTAAACTTAGCAACATCCTTATTCATTGTCCCACCCCACCCCACCCCAAAAATTTGCAAACTAGACCATGTTATCAGGGTATTTTATTTCCTTAAGGTGTTTACTGGGAAGTTAATGGAAAGTCAAATCAAAGACAAGTGGATATACATGTAGTGTTATTTGATAATTGCTGTTACCAATGTCCGATTGGAGTAAAAATCAGTCAAAATATTTTGATCTACATGTCTGGCAAACAAAGGGATTTCACACCCACCCACCCCACAAAGAGCTGATTAGTGTAGTTATTTCAAATGTAATAAATTACAATTGCTTGCGCTATGTAATCAACAACTTTTGATTAACATTAAATTATATTTCTATTTAAAAACACATTACATTCATATTATTCTATCAGATAATTTGACTAGAATCAAGTGTCAAGCCACACTTTTAAATGTGAACCACTGGTACTGGTATTTCAATGTGATAATGTATCAGGGAAAGTGAATATTTTAAAACTGTGTTCATAGGCATGTTCTGTAAGCACTATTTATTAATGGTCAGTTTGCCATAATGACCCATGTGATGCAGGTTCAATGCCAGAATAGCTTTTATGGTACTTGGGCCCATTCATCTTCACAAGGCAAGGATCCTCAATCCATATTTGACATGGATCCTCAATCCATATTTGACATGGATCCTCAATCCATATTTGACATCAATTGATGACCCATGACCTGGGAAAATGAAGCCCATTTTGGCTCATTTGGATATTGTTGGGTGGACTGCTAAAAATAATCTATGATGTCATTATGGATAATAAATACAGCAAAATTGTTCAAACAAGTACCTTATTTGAACACCACAGGTAGTCAGCCAAGTGAGCCAGTCTAGAATTATTATTGTTTACATAAATTAATAGGGGGCCCCGAGTGGCCGAGTGGTCTAAAGCGCTCTTTGTTACGGATCACTGCCATCTCACCTCTGTCTGCGGTGGTTCGAGTCTAAGATTCAGCCAATGTGGGCATGTGAGAAAGCTTGCCAGTAGCTTCTCGTGGGTCGGTGGTTCTTTCCGGGGTTTTCCGGGTTCTTCCTCCACCATTAATACTGGCCGCCATGTATAGCCTATTGTGCTGAAAAATGGTGTTAAACCCCACAACAACAACAACAACATAAATTAATAGAATGGGTCACACTCAAAAATTAAATTTGCAAACCCAGCCATTCTTGGGTATAACCTAACCAATATATATATGGGGCCCAGAGTGGCCGAAAGCGCTCTTTGTTACGGATGACTGCCATCTCACCTCTGTCTGCATGGGTTTGAGTCTAGGATTCGGCCAATGTGGTTATGTGAGAAAGCTTGCCAGTAGCTTCTCGAGGGTCGGTGGTTCTTCCCGGGTTTTTCCTCCACCATTAATACTGGCCACCATGCATAGCCTATCATGTGCTGAAAAATGGCGTTAAACTACACAACAATATATATATATATATCTGTGTGTGTGTGTGTGTGTGTGTGTGTGTGTGTGTCTTTTGGACAGTAATATACATTTAAAGACTTTTCAGTAAGTCTATATATAATAATATTATGTTTTTCCAGTATACGTAAAATTTGTGATTTGTGATTTTGATTTTTAACGTAGCTTTAAAAATTTTTCAGTCATATCGCTACGATGCCTGCAATGTGGCAGTTTATAGTGATGTCTAGCACTGGGGCATCATGCTGCAGACATGTAGCATGATGTCCTACCCAGTCACATTATCCTGACACCAGGCCGACCAGTCCTAACACTAACCTCTTAATGCTGAACGCCAAGCGAGGCAGCTGTTAGTACCATTTTTGTAAGTCTCTGGTATGACTGGGCCGGGGATCGAACCCACGACCTCCCGCATCCGAGGCGGACGCTCTAACCACTAAGTCACCGGAGCGGTATATGTAAAATTACAAAATGTTTTAATTTATAATACTGCAGTTACTGTAAACTAATAATCTAATTATAGACCCATTAGATTATTTGCATACCCAAGATTTAAAAGATTTTCATAGAAGCATAATGACATGATGAAGCCACCATTAAGAAAAGATTGCAAATAAAAATTCCCGCAAGAGACAAAGGCTGGAAAATAATGTTTTTAAAACTTAACGACACATATCACAACTATGCAGGTCCCTTAACAACTGAATATTATTTTAAAAAGATTGACAGAAAAATGTAACAGGATACTTGTATTTGTGGGGACAGATGGGATGGATTGAGTGTAATGTGATGGGTAATTATTTTCGAAGACCCAATTTATTAAAATATTTCTTCTACTTAAGATAATGCATTTTTACACCTGGCTATTGTATGGGGAGTTATCCAACGACATACCAGGGATTTTACACCTGGCTATTGTATGGGGAGTTATCCAACGACATACCAGAGATTTTACACCTGGCTATTGTATGGGGGTTATCCAACGACATACCAGGGATTTTACACCTGGCTATTGTATGGGGAGTTATCCAACGAGATTCAGTTCTCCATCTCATTTAAGCTGATGAAAGTAGACTGATATACCAGGGAACTGACTTGACTGTGTCTCAAATAGAGACATTATGTTCAAAGACCAGGCTGTTACCTGAAATCTCAAATCATCCTGGTACTTGATCCTGTGAGAATATGTAAATCTAATAACGAGTGGTCAGTTTTGTCAGAGGTAGCATCCATGAAGATGGTTTCAGTTGCAGCTCAACATCATAGGCTGTCTTCCGTACTCTACTAAACACATTTGACCACTGTCTTTCATACTCTACTAAACACATTTGGACCACTTTCATACTCTACTAAACACATCTGGACCACTGTCTTTCATACTCTACAGTGATAGAAATGCCACAGTGATAGATATGCCACAGTGACATATATACCAGTGATAGATATGCCACAGTGATAGAAATGCCACAGTGACAGATATGCCACAGTGATAGAAATGCCACAGTGACAGATATGCCACAGTGACAGATATGCCACAGTGACAGATACACCAGTGATAGACATGGAAGTGTTCCTTGTGTAGATATCTGTGGTCTAACTGCAATTTTCTTCAACCAGCAGCATGGCCTTAACATCACTGGAACAAGCTGATACACACTGTGCCAAATGCTTTGCATCATGACTTGCCAAAGTATGCTCTCTCATGTTGCATGTTTTTGATAATTTCGCAGTTGTTGGGCACGATTATAGGGTTGGCCTGGAATTGAATTTTAGTACTCCAAGTCCGTGAACAAACTATATCCTGTGCAGGAACTAAGTGTGCACTTCCACCATTGCATGATCTTCCAGAATGCATATTTAGTATACAGGTATCCTTTGAAACAGTTTAGACCCACTCTTGTTACTTGTGATGACTTCAATTTTGGAATGATTTCATTCACAAAACTCTTCGATTTTTTTTCTTCATAGGTCTGTATTAAAGCCACAGAAAATAAAGTAAAGCCATTTGGCACAAAAAACATAAAATTCTTTCTTTTTTAAAAATAATTAGAGAATGAAGCCAAATATTTTCCTGTATATCCCTATCCTGTCCTGTCTAAGAGTAAGACCTAAATAAACTGTAATGATTTCAATGCTATATGCTTCTTTTACAATTTGCCATTAAGACTTCAGTTGCTAAACAATGACCCTTTTCCTGTGAAACCAGCAATTCAGTGTTATCAATAATAATTAAGAATAATATCATATCAACACATTTTTTAAAGTAATTTATTGATAATTCAAATTGTGAATTTTTGTCCTGCATGCCATCCATTACAACTTGTATAATTCAAATTGTGACATTTTATCCTGCATGCCGTCCATTACTACTACTTAAATAATTCAAATTGAGACATTTTGTCCTGCATGCCATCCATTACAACTTGTATAATTCAAATTCTGACACTTTATTCTGCATGCCGTCCATTACTACTTGAATAATTCAAATTGTGACATTTTATAATGCATGCTGTCCATTACTACTACTTAAATAATTCAAACTGTGAATTTTTATCCTGCATGCCGTCCATTACTACTTAAATAATTCGAATTGAGACTTTTTGTCCTGCATGCCATCCATTACTACTTAAATAATTCAAACTGTGAATTGTTATCCTGCATGCCGTCCATTACTACTACTTAAATAATTCAAATTGAGACTTTTTGTCCTGCATGCCATCCATTACTACTTGTATAATTCAAATTGTGACATTTTATTCTGCATGCCGTCCATTACTACTTAAATAATTAAAATTGTGAATTTTTGTCCTGCATGCCATCCATTACTACTTAAATAATTCAAATTGTGACTTTTTATCCTGCATGCCGTCCATTACTACTTAAATAATTCAAATTGTGACATTATATCCTGCATGCCGTCCATTACTACTTAAATAATTCAAATTGTGACTTTTTGTCCTGCATGCCGTCCATTACTACTTAAATAATTCAAATTGTGACTTTTTATCCTGCATGCCATCCATTACTACTTAAATAATTCAAATTGTGACATTATGTCCTGCATGCCATCCATTACTACTTAAATAATTCAAATTGTGACTTTTTATCCTGCATGCCATCCATTACTACTTAAATAATTCAAATTGTGACATTATGTCCTGCATGCCATCCATTACTACTTAAATAATTCAAATTGTGACTCTTTGTTCTGCATGCCGTCCATTACTACTTAAATAATTCAAATTGTGACATTTGATCCTGCATGTCGTCCATTACTAAAATAATTCAAATTGTGACATTATATCCTGCATGCCGTCCATTACTACTTAAATAATTCAAATTGTGACTTTTTGTCCTGCATGCCGTCCATTACTAAAATAATTCAAATTGTAATATTTTATCCTGCATGCCGTCCATTACTACTTAAATAATTCAAATTTTGACTTTTTATCCTGTATGCCATCCATTACTACTTAAATAATTCAAATTGTGACTTTTTGTCCTGCATGCCATCCATTACTACTTAAATAATTCAAATTGCGACTTTTTGTCCTGCATGCCGTCCATTACTATTTAAATAATTCAAATTGTGACATTTTATCCTGCATGCCGTCATTACTACTTGTATAATTCAAATTGTGACATTTTATCCTGCATGCCGTATATTACTATTTAAATAATTCAAATTGTGACTTTTTGTCCTGCATGCCGTTCATTACTACTTGTATAATTCAAATTGTGACATTTTATCCTGCTTGCCGTCCATTGCTACGTGTATAATTCAAATTGTGAATATTTGTCCTGCATGCCACCCATTACTACTTAAATAATTCAAATTGTGAATTTTTGTCCTGCATGCCATCCATTACTACTTAAATAATTCAAATTGTGAATTTTTTTCCTGCATGCTGTCCATTACTACTTAAATAATTCAAATTGTGAATTTTTGTCCTGCATGCCATCCATTACTACTTAAATAATTCAAATTGTGAATTTTTGTCCTGCATGCCGTCCATTACTACTACTTAAATAATTCAAATTGAGACTTTTTGTCCTGCATGCCATCCATTACTACTTGTATAATTCAAATTGTGACATTTTATCCTGCATGCCGTCCATTACTACTTGTATAATTCAAATTGTGAATATTTTGTTTGTCATCAGCTTTCTTTATAAAAAAAAAACTCATGGTTGGTGTCTGGACAATTCTTTACTATCATTAAAAAATGTATTACAGTATGGTGTCCAGTGTCAAAATATCTGGATTAATTACAGTATATTCCCTCTTTTATTTAATCATTAAACAATGGAAATTTATTTTGAGCAAATGGAAATGTCAGATTCCATGAGTCATGCACTAATCTCTGTTTCTTTCATTCATAATTTGATTCATTACCTATTTTTTGTCAGCCAGTCTCAGAAGAATCAGGCTTATCTACAGCCTTGTGCTTGGCACCAAAGAAAGCAAACAAGGTTGCCATTAAAAGAACATGCATTGAACAACTGTTCAACAATGGAAGCACATGGACACATGACACCAAAAATACCAGCTGAGGTGATTAATATTCCATTGATGTTATTTCTCCAACAAACAAAATAAATCATGTAACTTAAAAAATACACGGAAGTCCCAATATACTATTTTTTAAAACAAAATGGTAAACAAAAAATACTGCCAGGAAAGACTTGCTGTTGCTTATTATTTGTTGGGGTGGGGTTAATGCCATTTCTCAGTGTAAGATAGGCTATACACGGCAGCCATTATAACTAGTGAAGGAATAACCCGAGAAAACTCCCATAAGAACCACAGGCCCTTGGGAAGTTACTGGCAGCTTTCTCACATGACCCCACTGTCCGTGCCTGAGACTTAAACCCACACAAAGGTGAGATGTCAGTGACTGATAAAGGCAAGCACTTTAGTCCACTCGACCACCCACGGCCCCAGGAAGGATTTCAAGTCATGCTAAATGGTAAGTAGTGATAACAAGATTTTCACAGTGGCCACAGTGGTAGCCATACTGGACCTCATATCAACACCATTTCCATCTAGGATCAACCAAACATTACAGAAAATGTTTTGGTAAAATCCCCATGTCAAAATGACTTTCCAGTCTGGAAAAGTAGTGATAACACCATTCTGAAGATGGCAGCTCTGGAGGCCATACTGGTTGTCAGATCAGCACCATTTTCATAATGATCAACCAGACATAAAAGAAGTCCTTCAATGAAAACTTCATGCTGATACGACTATTCATTCAGGATTAGTTGGTATAACAAGATTTTTCTAGATGGCTGCTGGGTGGTGACCATATTAAATTAAAGACTGGCATTATTTTCATTTTAAGGCTAACTGTATGTCATAAGAAGACTTTTGGAGACAGCCCCACATTAATGACTTTCTGTTCAGTTGGAGTAATAATAAGATTTTCAAGATGGCCACTGTGGTGGCCATAATGGATGTTAGATTTGCACCATTTTGACACAGCACCACCTATATACCACAAGAAGCCTTTAGTGAAAACCCCATGTTGTTATGACCGTGTAGGAAGAGCAATAGTAAATTTTCAAGATGGCAAATGTAGTGGCCATATTGGCACAATTTCCCATTTAGAACCAACTAGACATCAGAGCAAGTCTTTTAGTAACATCCCAATGTTGATATAACCATCCATTCAGGAGTAGCAAGATTTTTAAGATAGCCACTGTGGCAGTCATATTGGATGCCCTAGTAAAGTAACACCATTTCCATGTATGAGCAGCTAGACCATGGGCTGAATGTGTGTGTAAAGTTTCATTGCACTCCTTTGTTGATAGCATGCTTGTATCATCATAAGTGGTGATATCTTCAAAAGAATAGCTCGTAGACGAAAACACAAGTCACGTGTTTAATCAACACACACGAAGGTAACTCCTTCAAGACCACTACAGAATAGAGAGTAACAGTTGTCTTTCTTAGATCATATCAACATCCCTTTTTCTCTAACGAAACTAATTGAGATCTAAACAAAACATCAATTTATGAACAAGTTAACAGGTTATAAAATTTACAGTTACAAAAAGTACTGGCTTTGGATTTTTTGACTTAGATAAAAATTATTGACTAGACTTTAACTGAAAATGATTTAAAGAAGACAGGATTTTATACTATGCAGTCATCAAAATGCAATGCAAATAAATTCAACTAATTTAGCTAACAATAACTGTAACACTTGAAAACATTTCTAGATCACTACAGGGGATTATTATGTCCCTCACAACTGCATAAAACTGACTCAAAACCTCACATAGTCTTTGAGATAGGTTGGCGTCTTCACTTCGCGCCTGGGTCTTATAACTGGTGTAGTCACTGATTCCAGGCATGTCGACTCTGGTACGGGACACCTCTGATCAGGTTCCTTTACATGCGTGTCAGCCGTTTGCTCCTGTACAGTTGTTCTTTCCGGTGATTTATCGCGGATTTGTACTGGGATTGATGTCGGTCTTATGTGTTCACTATTTCTCTTGTATTGAACACCATCCGTTGAAGTTACAATACAGTTTCGGTTGTTTGATTCTGTAATAACACCTTTTCTCCAGGGTTTATCTGGTTTGTGTCGGAAATATACAGGCTGACTGTTTTCAAGTTTTAGTTTAATTCTAGCACTGCGGTCATAACTTTTCTTGATACAGTCCTTCCTAGCATCTCGCTTCTTGTTTCTGGGCGACTTCTTTTGAACCAAAGGTAGCATTGATCTTGTTTCTCTCCCAAACATCATTTGGGCCGGACTTAGACCAGTGTCCTGTCTTGGAGTATTCCTTAGTTCTAGCAGTGCTTCGTACTGATCAGTCCTAGAGTTCAGGCATTTAACCATCATGCCTTTTATAATCTTCACACCGGCTTTGGCTTTGCCATTTGACTTTGGGTGATGAGGAGAAGTCACGTGATGTTGAATGCCCCACCGTTTCGTGAACTGACTGAATTCGTCAGACGTAAATTGTGGTCCGCCATCGCTGATGATTATTCTAGGTATTCCAAATTGCGCAAACTGCTTCTTGAGTTTGATAATGACTTGACTTGATGATGTTGTGGTGAGTAAATCAACGTCTATAAAATTTGAGTAATAATCAATCGCCAGCAAATAGTTTCTACCCTGTATTTCAAACAAGTCTAACCCAATTTTCTCCCATGGGTAGTTGCCGTCATCATGTTGCCGCAGGGGCTCTTTCTGGAGTTTTGGCTTTCTCTCCAAGCAGTGTTCACAATTGTCTGCTAATTGTCTTATTTCTTGATTCATTCCCAGCCAGAAAACGGTTCCTCGTGCTCTCCTAACCATACTGTCAAAGCCAAGGTGGGCACTATGTAAACGTTCTTTAATTTGTCCTCTCCAAGCTTTTGGAATTAAAACAGCTTCCCCTTTCAGTATTATACCGTCATAAAAGCTCAGTGTGTCTCTGATAGAGAAATAAGGTCTCACTTCAGGCTTTAGGTCATTTTTGTTTTTGGGCCATCCTTCTATAATACGGTCAATCAACAACTGACAAGTTGTGTCTTTGGCAGTTTCTCTCCTGATTTCTGTAATTCGCGCATCCGGAATTTTATCAAACATTTCGACCTCACATACTTTCAGCCTAGTCAGTTCAGTGTCATCTGACAAACTATAAGCACGACTTAGTGTGTCCGCAATGATTAATTCAGATCCTTTGACGTACCGAAACGTAACATTGTATCTAAACATCTTCATTAGAATGTCTTGTAGCCGCTTTGGTGCTTGACTGAGTGGTTTCTTCAGGATGGCTTCCAGAGGTTTATGGTCGTTTTCAACAATCACTGGGCGACCATATGTGTACTGATTGAACCTCTCTAGCCCATACAATACTGCAAGCGCTTCTTTTTCTATTTGTGCCCAGTTCCTTTCAGCTGGTTTCAAAGATCTTGATGCAAACTCAAGTGGGTGTCCATCTTGCAGCAGAGCAGCTCCTAGGCCATCTTTACTACTATCAACTTGTAGTACCAAGTCCTTATTTGGATCGTAGATTGCTAACACATCTGTTTGCTTTAACAGTTGTTTCACTCTTTCAAAAGCTTCCGTGCATTGTTTTGTCCATTTCCACGGTGTGTTCTTTCTAGTCAGGTTTCTCAATGGTTCAAGAGTCTCAGACAGATTTGGCACAAATTTAGCCATATACTGTACCAATCCACAAAATCGTTTGATTTCAGTAACGTCCGTCGGAGCATTCATTTCAAGAACAGCTTTGATTTTATCGTTATCTGGCTTGATACCTTGTGGCATGATTCTGTGTCCATGGAAAGTGATTTCAGGGCCCATATCCTTCTTTCCTTCATTCAAAACAATGTGCCTCTCTTCACAGCGTTTGTAAAGCTTTGCCAGCTTTTCATCATTGTCTTTCTGAGCTGCTATTTCATTATCACCACAACCAACGATGATAATATCATCCGCAATTGTAAATATGCCTTCAAGGTCGCTAAGAGCTTCATTCAGTTTCCGCTGAAATATTTCACTGGATACATTCAGTCCGAACGGTAGTCGAGCCCATCTGTATCTTCCAAACGGTGTTATCATAGTAGTAAGTAGACTGGATTTTTCATCAAGTCTAATATGCCAATATGCTTCTTGCACATCGAGTTTCGTGAATACTTTGGCATTATGTAATCCTGGAACTACGTCATCAAAAGTTGGAAGTCTATATCGTTCTCTCACTAACACTTTGTTCAGTGGTTGAGGATCTAAACATATCCTCCACGATCCATTGCTCTTCTTTGTAATTGCCATCTGGCTAACCCATTCAGTTGGTTCTGTAACTGGTATTAAAATGCCGCGTTCTGTCAGTAGGTCAATTTGTTCTTTCACCTCAGTTCTCACTGCCAGCGGTATGTTGCGAGCTGGCAATGCCCTGGGTTTTGCATCATCTGTGAGTCTGAGGTTCACTTCACCAAGATCTCCGAGGTGGCGTTTGACGCTTCCGATAAAATTATCGGTGTTAATTGTGACCAGTTTCAGTTCTTGAACCGCTTTCAAACCTAGCAAGCAATCTAGCTCATTTGGCACAATTACAAAAGTTACGTTATAAGTTTCATTGTTCACTGGGTTTGTCACTGTCAGAGTTGCCTCCCCTAAGGATTTCGCTGTTGACTTGTTCCACATTCTGAGATGTGACACTTTCTGTATTCTCTGAGATTTTCGGACAAATCTCTGTTGGATTGTATTTACCTGGGCCCCAGTGTCAATGTGAAATGTTACATCACAGTCATTTACAATCATTTTGGCTTTTGCCTTTGAATTGATCGAACTGTCAATGTAGTTAAGCCAGAATTCTTCTTCTGTAGCTTCTTCGGGCTTGTCATTTTGGTCAACTGTTTGCACTTTCTTGCAGCATGATTTGAAATGGTTCTTTACACCACAGTTGTTACATCTCTTTCCCCAGGCTGGACATTTTTCTTTGCTTCGTTCATGAAACAGTCCACAGAAACCGCACTTAAGTTTCGGTCTTACCAATCCAGTACCAGATACACCTGCTTGTGATCGTGGTTTCGTGTTATCAACTTTGTTCACTGAATCACGTACTTTATCTTGTCTGATTTCTTGCACATGTCTATTTGACTGTTCAAATGCTCGGCAAGTTTGAAGACACTTGTCAAGTTCAAGTTTTTCTTCTCTCAACAACAATTCTTGGAGCTTACCACTTGTGCTGAGTACAATTTTATCTCTTATCATTCTGTCTTTTTCTTTGAAATTGCACGACTCTGCTCTTCTCCTAACTTCGGTAAGGAAATGTTCGAACGATGTAAAGTCATCATATTTCACACACCAGAACCTGTGGGTTTCAAGAACTTCATTCCTCCGTGGATTACAGTAGGCTTCAATCTGTTGCAGAACTTTGTCTGGATCGTTTTTGTCATCTTGATTTGCCCATACAAACTGGTCATAAATGTCAATTACCTTCGGTCCTGCACAGTGTAAAATGATGCTGGTTCGAACTGTCTTGTCTTTGTTTTGGGAACCACTAGCGGTCAAATATATTTCTATCTGTCGCTTCCATCTCTTGAAGTTTTCACTTATGTTTCCTTCAGTAATATCTAAAGTCCCAGGTGGCTTTAACGAGTCCGCCATGTCGAACGAATCAAATCGGGACGAATGTTCAATTAAATGTG
The DNA here is from genome assembly GCA_028554795.2 of Sinohyriopsis cumingii. Classification (NCBI taxonomy): domain Eukaryota; kingdom Metazoa; phylum Mollusca; class Bivalvia; order Unionida; family Unionidae; genus Sinohyriopsis; species Sinohyriopsis cumingii. The sequence continues at coordinate 101,837 of JAPYKE020000333.1, read as the reverse complement.
ATCTATTTTCGCGACCTGGCTTGGTCAAATTTTCGGAGTTTCTTCAACTCTGTGCGTTTATCCAGCGAAAATCAACGTTGCAGACGTTATCAGGATATGCGTTCACCGCTGCCACCATGTTGATAGCATGCTTGTATCATCATAAGTGGTGATATCTTCAAAAGAATAGCTCGTAGACGAAAACACAAGTCACGTGTTTAATCAACACACACGAAGGTAACTCCTTCAAGACCACTACAGAATAGAGAGTAACAGTTGTCTTTCTTAGATCATATCAACATCCCTTTTTCTCTAACGAAACTAATTGAGATCTAAACAAAACATCAATTTATGAACAAGTTAACAGGTTATAAAATTTACAGTTACAAAAAGTACTGGCTTTGGATTTTTTGACTTAGATAAAAATTATTGACTAGACTTTAACTGAAAATGATTTAAAGAAGACAGGATTTTATACTATGCAGTCATCAAAATGCAATGCAAATAAATTCAACTAATTTAGCTAACAATAACTGTAACACTTGAAAACATTTCTAGATCACTACAGGGGATTATTATGTCCCTCACAACTGCATAAAACTGACTCAAAACCTCACATAGTCTTTGAGATAGGTTGGCGTCTTCACTTCGCGCCTGGGTCTTATAACTGGTGTAGTCACTGATTCCAGGCATGTCGACTCTGGTACGGGACACCTCTGATCAGGTTCCTTTACATGCGTGTCAGCCGTTTGCTCCTGTACAGTTGTTCTTTCCGGTGATTTATCGCGGATTTGTACTGGGATTGATGTCGGTCTTATGTGTTCACTATTTCTCTTGTATTGAACACCATCCGTTGAAGTTACAATACAGTTTCGGTTGTTTGATTCTGTAATAACACCTTTTCTCCAGGGTTTATCTGGTTTGTGTCGGAAATATACAGGCTGACTGTTTTCAAGTTTTAGTTTAATTCTAGCACTGCGGTCATAACTTTTCTTGATACAGTCCTTCCTAGCATCTCGCTTCTTGTTTCTGGGCGACTTCTTTTGAACCAAAGGTAGCATTGATCTTGTTTCTCTCCCAAACATCATTTGGGCCGGACTTAGACCAGTGTCCTGTCTTGGAGTATTCCTTAGTTCTAGCAGTGCTTCGTACTGATCAGTCCTAGAGTTCAGGCATTTAACCATCATGCCTTTTATAATCTTCACACCGGCTTTGGCTTTGCCATTTGACTTTGGGTGATGAGGAGAAGTCACGTGATGTTGAATGCCCCACCGTTTCGTGAACTGACTGAATTCGTCAGACGTAAATTGTGGTCCGCCATCGCTGATGATTATTCTAGGTATTCCAAATTGCGCAAACTGCTTCTTGAGTTTGATAATGACTTGACTTGATGATGTTGTGGTGAGTAAATCAACGTCTATAAAATTTGAGTAATAATCAATCGCCAGCAAATAGTTTCTACCCTGTATTTCAAACAAGTCTAACCCAATTTTCTCCCATGGGTAGTTGCCGTCATCATGTTGCCGCAGGGGCTCTTTCTGGAGTTTTGGCTTTCTCTCCAAGCAGTGTTCACAATTGTCTGCTAATTGTCTTATTTCTTGATTCATTCCCAGCCAGAAAACGGTTCCTCGTGCTCTCCTAACCATACTGTCAAAGCCAAGGTGGGCACTATGTAAACGTTCTTTAATTTGTCCTCTCCAAGCTTTTGGAATTAAAACAGCTTCCCCTTTCAGTATTATACCGTCATAAAAGCTCAGTGTGTCTCTGATAGAGAAATAAGGTCTCACTTCAGGCTTTAGGTCATTTTTGTTTTTGGGCCATCCTTCTATAATACGGTCAATCAACAACTGACAAGTTGTGTCTTTGGCAGTTTCTCTCCTGATTTCTGTAATTCGCGCATCCGGAATTTTATCAAACATTTCGACCTCACATACTTTCAGCCTAGTCAGTTCAGTGTCATCTGACAAACTATAAGCACGACTTAGTGTGTCCGCAATGATTAATTCAGATCCTTTGACGTACCGAAACGTAACATTGTATCTAAACATCTTCATTAGAATGTCTTGTAGCCGCTTTGGTGCTTGACTGAGTGGTTTCTTCAGGATGGCTTCCAGAGGTTTATGGTCGTTTTCAACAATCACTGGGCGACCATATGTGTACTGATTGAACCTCTCTAGCCCATACAATACTGCAAGCGCTTCTTTTTCTATTTGTGCCCAGTTCCTTTCAGCTGGTTTCAAAGATCTTGATGCAAACTCAAGTGGGTGTCCATCTTGCAGCAGAGCAGCTCCTAGGCCATCTTTACTACTATCAACTTGTAGTACCAAGTCCTTATTTGGATCGTAGATTGCTAACACATCTGTTTGCTTTAACAGTTGTTTCACTCTTTCAAAAGCTTCCGTGCATTGTTTTGTCCATTTCCACGGTGTGTTCTTTCTAGTCAGGTTTCTCAATGGTTCAAGAGTCTCAGACAGATTTGGCACAAATTTAGCCATATACTGTACCAATCCACAAAATCGTTTGATTTCAGTAACGTCCGTCGGAGCATTCATTTCAAGAACAGCTTTGATTTTATCGTTATCTGGCTTGATACCTTGTGGCATGATTCTGTGTCCATGGAAAGTGATTTCAGGGCCCATATCCTTCTTTCCTTCATTCAAAACAATGTGCCTCTCTTCACAGCGTTTGTAAAGCTTTGCCAGCTTTTCATCATTGTCTTTCTGAGCTGCTATTTCATTATCACCACAACCAACGATGATAATATCATCCGCAATTGTAAATATGCCTTCAAGGTCGCTAAGAGCTTCATTCAGTTTCCGCTGAAATATTTCACTGGATACATTCAGTCCGAACGGTAGTCGAGCCCATCTGTATCTTCCAAACGGTGTTATCATAGTAGTAAGTAGACTGGATTTTTCATCAAGTCTAATATGCCAATATGCTTCTTGCACATCGAGTTTCGTGAATACTTTGGCATTATGTAATCCTGGAACTACGTCATCAAAAGTTGGAAGTCTATATCGTTCTCTCACTAACACTTTGTTCAGTGGTTGAGGATCTAAACATATCCTCCACGATCCATTGCTCTTCTTTGTAATTGCCATCTGGCTAACCCATTCAGTTGGTTCTGTAACTGGTATTAAAATGCCGCGTTCTGTCAGTAGGTCAATTTGTTCTTTCACCTCAGTTCTCACTGCCAGCGGTATGTTGCGAGCTGGCAATGCCCTGGGTTTTGCATCATCTGTGAGTCTGAGGTTCACTTCACCAAGATCTCCGAGGTGGCGTTTGACGCTTCCGATAAAATTATCGGTGTTAATTGTGACCAGTTTCAGTTCTTGAACCGCTTTCAAACCTAGCAAGCAATCTAGCTCATTTGGCACAATTACAAAAGTTACGTTATAAGTTTCATTGTTCACTGGGTTTGTCACTGTCAGAGTTGCCTCCCCTAAGGATTTCGCTGTTGACTTGTTCCACATTCTGAGATGTGACACTTTCTGTATTCTCTGAGATTTTCGGACAAATCTCTGTTGGATTGTATTTACCTGGGCCCCAGTGTCAATGTGAAATGTTACATCACAGTCATTTACAATCATTTTGGCTTTTGCCTTTGAATTGATCGAACTGTCAATGTAGTTAAGCCAGAATTCTTCTTCTGTAGCTTCTTCGGGCTTGTCATTTTGGTCAACTGTTTGCACTTTCTTGCAGCATGATTTGAAATGGTTCTTTACACCACAGTTGTTACATCTCTTTCCCCAGGCTGGACATTTTTCTTTGCTTCGTTCATGAAACAGTCCACAGAAACCGCACTTAAGTTTCGGTCTTACCAATCCAGTACCAGATACACCTGCTTGTGATCGTGGTTTCGTGTTATCAACTTTGTTCACTGAATCACGTACTTTATCTTGTCTGATTTCTTGCACATGTCTATTTGACTGTTCAAATGCTCGGCAAGTTTGAAGACACTTGTCAAGTTCAAGTTTTTCTTCTCTCAACAACAATTCTTGGAGCTTACCACTTGTGCTGAGTACAATTTTATCTCTTAGCATTCTGTCTTTTTCTTTGAAATTGCACGACTCTGCTCTTCTCCTAACTTCGGTAAGGAAATGTTCGAACGATGTAAAGTCATCATATTTCACACACCAGAACCTGTGGGTTTCAAGAACTTCATTCCTCCGTGGATTACAGTAGGCTTCAATCTGTTGCAGAACTTTGTCTGGATCGTTTTTGTCATCTTGATTTGCCCATACAAACTGGTCATAAATGTCAATTACCTTCGGTCCTGCACAGTGTAAAATGATGCTGGTTCGAACTGTCTTGTCTTTGTTTTGGGAACCACTAGCGGTCAAATATATTTCTATCTGTCGCTTCCATCTCTTGAAGTTTTCACTTATGTTTCCTTCAGTAATATCTAAAGTCCCAGGTGGCTTTAACGAGTCCGCCATGTCGAACGAATCAAATCGGGACGAATGTTCAATTAAATGTGATCTATTTTCGCGACCTGGCTTGGTCAAATTTTCGGAGTTTCTTCAACTCTGTGCGTTTATCCAGCGAAAATCAACGTTGCAGACGTTATCAGGATATGCGTTCACCGCTGCCACCATGTTGATAGCATGCTTGTATCATCATAAGTGGTGATATCTTCAAAAGAATAGCTCGTAGACGAAAACACAAGTCACGTGTTTAATCAACACACACGAAGGTAACTCCTTCAAGACCACTACAGAATAGAGAGTAACAGTTGTCTTTCTTAGATCATATCAACATCCCTTTTTCTCTAACGAAACTAATTGAGATCTAAACAAAACATCAATTTATGAACAAGTTAACAGGTTATAAAATTTACAGTTACAAAAAGTACTGGCTTTGGATTTTTTGACTTAGATAAAAATTATTGACTAGACTTTAACTGAAAATGATTTAAAGAAGACAGGATTTTATACTATGCAGTCATCAAAATGCAATGCAAATAAATTCAACTAATTTAGCTAACAATAACTGTAACACTTGAAAACATTTCTAGATCACTACAGGGGATTATTATGTCCCTCACAACTGCATAAAACTGACTCAAAACCTCACATAGTCTTTGAGATAGGTTGGCGTCTTCACTTCGCGCCTGGGTCTTATAACTGGTGTAGTCACTGATTCCAGGCATGTCGACTCTGGTACGGGACACCTCTGATCAGGTTCCTTTACATGCGTGTCAGCCGTTTGCTCCTGTACAGTTGTTCTTTCCGGTGATTTATCGCGGATTTGTACTGGGATTGATGTCGGTCTTATGTGTTCACTATTTCTCTTGTATTGAACACCATCCGTTGAAGTTACAATACAGTTTCGGTTGTTTGATTCTGTAATAACACCTTTTCTCCAGGGTTTATCTGGTTTGTGTCGGAAATATACAGGCTGACTGTTTTCAAGTTTTAGTTTAATTCTAGCACTGCGGTCATAACTTTTCTTGATACAGTCCTTCCTAGCATCTCGCTTCTTGTTTCTGGGCGACTTCTTTTGAACCAAAGGTAGCATTGATCTTGTTTCTCTCCCAAACATCATTTGGGCCGGACTTAGACCAGTGTCCTGTCTTGGAGTATTCCTTAGTTCTAGCAGTGCTTCGTACTGATCAGTCCTAGAGTTCAGGCATTTAACCATCATGCCTTTTATAATCTTCACACCGGCTTTGGCTTTGCCATTTGACTTTGGGTGATGAGGAGAAGTCACGTGATGTTGAATGCCCCACCGTTTCGTGAACTGACTGAATTCGTCAGACGTAAATTGTGGTCCGCCATCGCTGATGATTATTCTAGGTATTCCAAATTGCGCAAACTGCTTCTTGAGTTTGATAATGACTTGACTTGATGATGTTGTGGTGAGTAAATCAACGTCTATAAAATTTGAGTAATAATCAATCGCCAGCAAATAGTTTCTACCCTGTATTTCAAACAAGTCTAACCCAATTTTCTCCCATGGGTAGTTGCCGTCATCATGTTGCCGCAGGGGCTCTTTCTGGAGTTTTGGCTTTCTCTCCAAGCAGTGTTCACAATTGTCTGCTAATTGTCTTATTTCTTGATTCATTCCCAGCCAGAAAACGGTTCCTCGTGCTCTCCTAACCATACTGTCAAAGCCAAGGTGGGCACTATGTAAACGTTCTTTAATTTGTCCTCTCCAAGCTTTTGGAATTAAAACAGCTTCCCCTTTCAGTATTATACCGTCATAAAAGCTCAGTGTGTCTCTGATAGAGAAATAAGGTCTCACTTCAGGCTTTAGGTCATTTTTGTTTTTGGGCCATCCTTCTATAATACGGTCAATCAACAACTGACAAGTTGTGTCTTTGGCAGTTTCTCTCCTGATTTCTGTAATTCGCGCATCCGGAATTTTATCAAACATTTCGACCTCACATACTTTCAGCCTAGTCAGTTCAGTGTCATCTGACAAACTATAAGCACGACTTAGTGTGTCCGCAATGATTAATTCAGATCCTTTGACGTACCGAAACGTAACATTGTATCTAAACATCTTCATTAGAATGTCTTGTAGCCGCTTTGGTGCTTGACTGAGTGGTTTCTTCAGGATGGCTTCCAGAGGTTTATGGTCGTTTTCAACAATCACTGGGCGACCATATGTGTACTGATTGAACCTCTCTAGCCCATACAATACTGCAAGCGCTTCTTTTTCTATTTGTGCCCAGTTCCTTTCAGCTGGTTTCAAAGATCTTGATGCAAACTCAAGTGGGTGTCCATCTTGCAGCAGAGCAGCTCCTAGGCCATCTTTACTACTATCAACTTGTAGTACCAAGTCCTTATTTGGATCGTAGATTGCTAACACATCTGTTTGCTTTAACAGTTGTTTCACTCTTTCAAAAGCTTCCGTGCATTGTTTTGTCCATTTCCACGGTGTGTTCTTTCTAGTCAGGTTTCTCAATGGTTCAAGAGTCTCAGACAGATTTGGCACAAATTTAGCCATATACTGTACCAATCCACAAAATCGTTTGATTTCAGTAACGTCCGTCGGAGCATTCATTTCAAGAACAGCTTTGATTTTATCGTTATCTGGCTTGATACCTTGTGGCATGATTCTGTGTCCATGGAAAGTGATTTCAGGGCCCATATCCTTCTTTCCTTCATTCAAAACAATGTGCCTCTCTTCACAGCGTTTGTAAAGCTTTGCCAGCTTTTCATCATTGTCTTTCTGAGCTGCTATTTCATTATCACCACAACCAACGATGATAATATCATCCGCAATTGTAAATATGCCTTCAAGGTCGCTAAGAGCTTCATTCAGTTTCCGCTGAAATATTTCACTGGATACATTCAGTCCGAACGGTAGTCGAGCCCATCTGTATCTTCCAAACGGTGTTATCATAGTAGTAAGTAGACTGGATTTTTCATCAAGTCTAATATGCCAATATGCTTCTTGCACATCGAGTTTCGTGAATACTTTGGCATTATGTAATCCTGGAACTACGTCATCAAAAGTTGGAAGTCTATATCGTTCTCTCACTAACACTTTGTTCAGTGGTTGAGGATCTAAACATATCCTCCACGATCCATTGCTCTTCTTTGTAATTGCCATCTGGCTAACCCATTCAGTTGGTTCTGTAACTGGTATTAAAATGCCGCGTTCTGTCAGTAGGTCAATTTGTTCTTTCACCTCAGTTCTCACTGCCAGCGGTATGTTGCGAGCTGGCAATGCCCTGGGTTTTGCATCATCTGTGAGTCTGAGGTTCACTTCACCAAGATCTCCGAGGTGGCGTTTGACGCTTCCGATAAAATTATCGGTGTTAATTGTGACCAGTTTCAGTTCTTGAACCGCTTTCAAACCTAGCAAGCAATCTAGCTCATTTGGCACAATTACAAAAGTTACGTTATAAGTTTCATTGTTCACTGGGTTTGTCACTGTCAGAGTTGCCTCCCCTAAGGATTTCGCTGTTGACTTGTTCCACATTCTGAGATGTGACACTTTCTGTATTCTCTGAGATTTTCGGACAAATCTCTGTTGGATTGTATTTACCTGGGCCCCAGTGTCAATGTGAAATGTTACATCACAGTCATTTACAATCATTTTGGCTTTTGCCTTTGAATTGATCGAACTGTCAATGTAGTTAAGCCAGAATTCTTCTTCTGTAGCTTCTTCGGGCTTGTCATTTTGGTCAACTGTTTGCACTTTCTTGCAGCATGATTTGAAATGGTTCTTTACACCACAGTTGTTACATCTCTTTCCCCAGGCTGGACATTTTTCTTTGCTTCGTTCATGAAACAGTCCACAGAAACCGCACTTAAGTTTCGGTCTTACCAATCCAGTACCAGATACACCTGCTTGTGATCGTGGTTTCGTGTTATCAACTTTGTTCACTGAATCACGTACTTTATCTTGTCTGATTTCTTGCACATGTCTATTTGACTGTTCAAATGCTCGGCAAGTTTGAAGACACTTGTCAAGTTCAAGTTTTTCTTCTCTCAACAACAATTCTTGGAGCTTACCACTTGTGCTGAGTACAATTTTATCTCTTAGCATTCTGTCTTTTTCTTTGAAATTGCACGACTCTGCTCTTCTCCTAACTTCGGTAAGGAAATGTTCGAACGATGTAAAGTCATCATATTTCACACACCAGAACCTGTGGGTTTCAAGAACTTCATTCCTCCGTGGATTACAGTAGGCTTCAATCTGTTGCAGAACTTTGTCTGGATCGTTTTTGTCATCTTGATTTGCCCATACAAACTGGTCATAAATGTCAATTACCTTCGGTCCTGCACAGTGTAAAATGATGCTGGTTCGAACTGTCTTGTCTTTGTTTTGGGAACCACTAGCGGTCAAATATATTTCTATCTGTCGCTTCCATCTCTTGAAGTTTTCACTTATGTTTCCTTCAGTAATATCTAAAGTCCCAGGTGGCTTTAACGAGTCCGCCATGTCGAACGAATCAAATCGGGACGAATGTTCAATTAAATGTGATCTATTTTCGCGACCTGGCTTGGTCAAATTTTCGGAGTTTCTTCAACTCTGTGCGTTTATCCAGCGAAAATCAACGTTGCAGACGTTATCAGGATATGCGTTCACCGCTGCCACCATGTTGATAGCATGCTTGTATCATCATAAGTGGTGATATCTTCAAAAGAATAGCTCGTAGACGAAAACACAAGTCACGTGTTTAATCAACACACACGAAGGTAACTCCTTCAAGACCACTACAGAATAGAGAGTAACAGTTGTCTTTCTTAGATCATATCAACATCCTTCATGTAGTTCATAAGAAACAGTGATAACAAACTTGTGTTACTGGACAGATGGTCAATGGACTAAAGATCCTCCCATAAGTTGCTCTGGTCCATGACCAGTAGAGATAAACAAAAATGACTTCAAATTAATCCCACCATTGCTTAATATTAAAAGACAACTCTTGCTTCAAACTGATCACCTTACCTTACCATTGGCACACATAAAGAAAACAAGTCTCTTTCTTGCCCAACCAAACAGTACAAAGAATAGCCATCAAGCTTATTGGAAAGCTAATAATTATTTTTTTAATATTTCAAAGTGAGATACTAAATCAAATCAGCGGAATATTGTTTTATTTCCACAGAGGTGATATCAAGAACTGAATAAAGTGGACACCTTGAAAGAAGGTACAATCTGCCAATCAACCCACACCCCTTGCAAGTGAGGTGTGTACCTTTACAAGTTTAGTAGCTCAAAATAAAGCTAAAGTTGCTACAATATTTCAAACCTGAATCTGAAGCAATGTTATCCAGGTCCCAGTAATACATACGGCTACATGCTCAATTTCAATCTCACGATTCCGGATTTGAATCTCAGTCTTAACATGTGTGAAAATGTGCAAAGTTGCCTATGCACAATCAGTGGTTTTTCTTGGGTTTTTTGGTTCTCTTCCACTTTCAAAGCCAGATTACACACACATTATTTGAGGCGTCAAGAATGAGTCAAAGAAGTTGTCAGAACTTTATTATGCTTCACATTAAATTTTAAACTTGAATATTTTTGCCATTTATAGTCACACAATTTTTTTACTGACTTAGATAACAGAACTGATTATTGTCTTCGATTAATAGTCTGGAGCATGAGTTTAGCTGTGACAGTTGCAGAGCAGTCAGAATAATCTGAGGCCTTTTTCCTTACTTTACTGCTCCTAGATGGCACACCTAAATCTATTACGACAGCGATAATACCAAAAATTTATATCTGCAACTTTCTTGCAGATATTCCTGCTCTATCCACCCCTCCGCCAATTTTCCCAGGAAATTACAAAATTTGGGGTAACTATATAGAGTATTTTTATTATCTGTAATTATTTTTCGCCAAAAGTCAAGACCAAAATGAAATTGAGGGACAAATATTGTTGGCTCCACAGAAATTACGTACTTCGGACAGAGTGACGGGTGTAAGGTGAGGTTGTTTGCATTTTTAACATGCACAGTGGAGATAATGTTGACACACATCTAAGCTACTTTCATGTAATGTGGCTGAAATTTCTGTACATGTTGTAGTTGTGGAAATCGTGCCTGATCTAAGCACACATCTAATCATAATTTGTTTCCACATTTAGGTCCATTGCATTTTTCTTCCTCATTTGCTCCTTCTCTCTCTGTCATAAGATATGTCAAAACCATCCACACTTCAGTATACTTTTAGTCACCAGTGAGAAGGTGCCATTAAAAAAGTACCTAAAATGTAACTCAACACAATAAAAGTTGGCTTCAAGTATAAATTTTTACAAAATCATGCATATTGTCAGGAACTAAATTTACATGACCTCTATTAAATATTTAGTGCAACTTGTGTTACGACAATGGTTTTAAACCAAGTAACAAAAAGAGTAAAGAAACAAAAAGGTTTTGTCAATTCCAAATATAATTTATTTCCTTAAAGAAGATAGTGTAAAATTAAAAATAACATACATTATGGTAAATGAAATGCTAAATAGTCCTAAAAGTTCAACCACAAGTCCAAAAGCATAGAGTAATCCAAATGAATTCAGGTCATAATCCAAATAAGTTCACTCCATGGATCAGTTTGATACGCTAACATGCCTGATTTATCACAATAATACAACCCAAAATATCTTTAAATGAATTCACAGTAATTCAATACAGCTACTGATACCAAAAAGTCTGAGTACTTTATAATTCCAATTAATAATTTAAATATATAAATAAATAAATCCACTCAAATCATCACAACTATTTGTTTCTTCTAAGACCAACGATAATGCGAGGAAGGACTAATTTCCAGTAAATCACCCCTTATATATAAAACTGAGACAAGATACATAATCAAAATGAGGCTAGAATGAATCATTTCAAAATCACAACTTGTCAGTAAGGTCAAGTACTTTAGCAGCCAGTCAATTGGGAATTAGGTCAGCTGGATTTCTCATCAACATGTTTACTTCTATTAAAGTACATCCCAGTACCTTGGAACTAGGTACAGTGTTTGTTGTTGTTGTTGTGGGGTTTAGTGCCATTTTTCAGCACATGTTAGGCTATGCATGGAGGCCAGTATTAATGGTGGAGGAAGAACCCGGGAAAACCACGAAAAGAACCACCATCCCATGAAAAGCTACTGGCAAGCTTTCTCACATACCCACATTCATTGGCCAAATCCTAGACTTGAACCCATGCAGACAGAGGTGAGATGGCAATGATTCGTAACGGAGAGTGCTTTAGACCACTCAGCCATTCTGGGCCCTGGTAGAGTGTTTAAGAATGACCTTATCTTAGAGCAAGGTCTCAAACTCAAACCACCAAGAGGGCCACATGAGGGCATTTTCAATGGCCAAGGGCCGCACTGCCTTTCTTATCTCTCATGACACCTTGTATCGCCAATCATTTTGTGGGCCACAAGATACTGCTTTGTTTGAGTACAGACTCACAATCATAAAGAATATTGGTATTTTAAGGTCATTAGTAAATAACACTAACGATACATAATCATGAAAATTAACACACATAATATAGATATACATAACACTCATACAGTATCATATTCCAGTTGTTCTCTATAACATAAGGTACAGTATGGTAAAACTTCATTGATTAAATATAGAAATTAAGTAGCTGTTTTCACTCTCATCACAATCATTATGTGAAAATAATGGAGCTACATGATTGCTGCAAATGAAATGTTGGTGATGCTCAAACTTGGGTGTTGCAACTGCTTTTGAACCAGACTCCAGAGTACTTAGCCCCATGTATTACCATCATAAAGATCGTCTGTGTATAGTATTTCTATTGAAAGCTGTGGACTTTGTGTATAAAGCAATGTGACCTACAAATGGGGAACAGATTGCCAGGGTTACCAGTAAGTAGTGCATTCTTGGCTTTAACAAATGATTCTACCAGTGGTAGTACAAAAATACTATTTTTAAGGCCATCTATTGTTTTTGAAAATGAATATGTGTGATTTGGATTTTAATGTAGGGGTAAACAGTTTTCAGTCATATCACTAAAATGTCTGCAGTGTGGCATGTCTTGCACCAGGGCATCATGCATGGTGCAGACATGTAGTATCGTGTCCCACCCAGTCACATTATCCTGACACCAGGCCACCCAATCCGAACGTTAATCTATTGAGCGACTAGCAAGGCAGTTGTTAATACCATTTTATAATTCTCTGGTAGGACTCTGAACCACCGACCTCCTGCATCCTTGGCAGACCCTCTAACTACTTAGCCTACTGGAGTTGTCTTTTGAAAAGATTTATTTAAACAAATCCAAATTTTGAGAAGAGTAAGAAACAAAGTACTTTTGTGTTCTATCCATGCATTACAGAAACCAGTCAGATCAAGTTTACTAGGGACCAGACTTTTGCAGCAGTCATTGTGAGTGGTGCAATGGTGCTTTTGAAAAATAACAGTGGACCTGGACCCCAAAACCGGTCTATTTTTGCAAGAATATCTTGTACTCATGTTTTAGCTTCTTGCATGGAATTATTGGTATTTTTGCAAAGAAAAGGCTCCCAAATCTTGTATATCTGGCCTTTATCACGTGTATTAAGACATGTATTTGATCCTATTAATCAGTCTAATATGTAATCAACACATTTTGCAAAAGCAGCATCTTGAGCCATTAAGATATTTCTGACAATTTTAACTGATGCCTGAAATTGAGTTTTAAATTAAGTGGGTCAAGTCTGTAATCCAAACTTTAAAATTCTAGAAAATAAATTAAGCTGCAAAAGTATGTCAACTTTTGGAACAAAATTGGCATACCAGATGATATAACTATTTCACACCTATATATGATTTTAATAGTTCCTTAGCTTAAAAGTTATATATTTCTTCACAGTATTTTTATTGCTGTTAAAACCAACCTATAGAGTTATAAACATGGATTACCCCTTATCGTCTTGGGAAGTGCTGTTAAACAGTGACTGGACATTTAATTTACTACTCTTTTCTGGTACAATAACATCTGAAATTGAAACAATGAATAGTAACACTCATTTACATTCTTTGATAATGCTTTTATTTCAGAGTAAACTGAAGGATGGTGAATTCTAATGTACAATTGGGGCCAATTTACCCAAATTACCATACATACATGGATATATATTGTATTTGTTGTTTTAACTCACTCGAATAAATGTACGAATATCACAACATTTAGTTAAACATATTTTTTAAAAACTATTTGGATTTTGTTTACAAATTTTGCTTTGCTTTAGAGAAAGCTGCGGATCTCCAAATATCAGAAATTTTCACTAGACACTATTTTTTTTATTTCACATTTTGGTCAGCTCCTGGTGTAATATCTTTTGGTTAATAGGAGAAATAAATATGAATATGTATTAAATTGACCGTGTTAAATAAAATAAAGCCAATACTACTAACTGCTAAAGATGCCAACAGGTACCCAGGTATTTCAGATCAAGAAAGATAATAATGATAGCAGTTTGAGGCTCATGTTGTGTGCACATTTATTCATCATCACAAGGGCTCGTATGGTTGCTTACAATTTACTTGTCATACATGTATATATAAGGAAGGACACTTCTCTTGTTTCTCATGCAACCTATTTAAGATTCAGCACTGACATTTCAATCTAGACTGTCCTAACTTTGTGCCTGTCCAGTGTTCATGCGCCATTATTATTGTGACTTAAAAATGCTTGTTTTGAGATCCTAATAACATTAATTGGGTCACTACTGCTTGTCAACCATGATAATAAGTACTGATTAAGAAATATTTGACAAAATGAAATTTCAGTATGTCCAACAATTCAGATAAAGGAAAGCACAATAGAAATGTCCAATTTAACTAATGCCACTTCTGCCTTAAGTTTGTGGCCCTGGAGCAAATATTAGCTGTTCAAGTCAGAGCCACTGTTCACGTTTGTTTAATGGATTCTTTTTTAGTAGTGGGAAACCCAAGACAGATATTTCTGTCATTGCAAAGGCAACACAAAAACTTGGTTACCATAACATGCACTTCTTATACCATATTAGGAAATGAAATGGACAACTATACAGAAAGATATTTTTCACTGAAATATTTAAATATAAGGAAATCTTTGTTTTTTAATAACACTGAAAAAGAAACAAAATCACATAAAAATTCACCACGTGCGTAAATATGGTAATTTTTACATTAATTTTACATGAAACAGGTCCAAGAAAATGGACGGGATTCTTGAATGTGAAACCACTTATTATAGATTCATTCCATTTTGATACTACTTAAGTAGTGAAGAAGTATAAATTGAATAAAGAATGGCACCTGATATCATATAAAAATGGGCTGTAAATGCTAAATTATACTTAAAAACATGTTGCACCAGACTTTCGTTAATGGATGAACCATGGCATTTTGAGGATACTACAACAGTCATCATTTGAGGATTTTACAACTATTCGCCCAAGGTGGACATGTAGACTAATTAAAGTAAGTGCTATGCATACAAAATTTATCAATTACTCTTGTAGTAACTACTAATCCACATGGATTTAGCCAATTTGTGATAACAATTTTAACTGCTGATCCAGATAAGTACAAAAATTAAATGTATGTTAAATAAAATATAAATGTATGTTTGTCATGCAGTTTTTTTGTAATTATGGCATTTAATATAAAGATTGCTCTTTTTCTGTTCAGATTACGCTTTTTGCTACTTACATTAGTAATAAACTATGCTTTTACCTCTCTTAGGGGTTGGCATGTGTGAACCTACAACAGTTCAAGGATTCACACTAAATACAATTCTCCTTCGATCAGATACCTGATAGAAATTTCCCAAAATTTTGACATCTCAACTTCTATAGTAAAAGTCACACAGATCATATATGTGCATTCACTCATTTTAAATTAAATATATACATTGTTCTTTTAAAATTTACCACTAATTTTCTTTAACCAAAGTCCATTCAATCCTTATTATTTAATGCTCTGCGCCTTAAATGTCATCAAACTTCCTGATGAGAATTATCAAGCTCTATGGCCTTTTACAATGGCAGCCATGTACTAAACTAGGGTCAAGAGAACATCGAGTGGAATCATCACAATATAGGTTAGTACGAAATTGTTTATCATCTTGTGTAGCGAAGATATCATAGCCTAAACTTGATTTGTTGTGGTTGAGGCTATGAACTGATCCCATGTAATGTAATGAAGCCAAAAAAACATCACTAAAGTCAGATAAACAAATAGTGTAGAAATTTACTACACAAGTATAATCATGTTGTGAAAGAAGTTTAGCTTAATTGGAATTCATTAAGCCCTTACACGATAAAATAAATTGGATGGTTACACTAACCTCACCATGTCTGCCATGACAGATAACTCTCACAACGACCCCTTTTCTATATAAGGCTTGCCAGACTTATTTGGGTAAACTACGCTATGTTATTATCAATCAAGTGGCAAATAATGGCTTCTTGGTGGAATTTCAAAGTTGCAGATAAACCGTATTTACTTTTAATGTACAAATTTCTGATTAAACAGCATCATATTTTTACCATGATTTGTTTTTGTTTTCAAATAAGGCCTCAGTGTCTTTATATGGCACACAAACAAACAAGGCTGAGAATGGATGTAATCATTATCTGAACTAACATGGCAGACGATCTAAATGAAAATATATGATAAGAAAGGCAAACAAGATTTTACATCTATTTCTATAATGATCTGCAATACTTCCGGTATTAAAAACAAGAGTACTACTCAGATTTTTTTTATTATATACAAGGAATATGTTAAAATTGTTGATATTAGGCTAAAAGATCGCTGGGTGTGACTCACACCCAGCTTGCTCCATTGACACATATGCTCATGTTAGTACCCCTTCCACAAGGTAGAGTAGGAGTACTAATATTAGTACTACATCTTGTGTAGCTTTCACTGTGACATCGCGGCGTGTGACATTCAATCTGGATTGTACTGGATCAAACCTTTCGGCTCATTTCGTCCAAAAATGTCTTAGTACTTTAACATTGAAATTGCCATATGCACTTCTTGTGGCTTCTAAATATTGACCTTCCAAAAGAATACGTTTGTATAAGTGGCCAAATTAAGTGAATGCTTGCCACTTAAAGTTATGTAGAATCAAATTCTAGAAATGGACACCCATTACTTAAATAATGGGTGTTGAATGCCTACATGACTGTGGGACTTCAACTACAGTATAGCAAATGCATTTACAAAATACCTTGAGCATAGCTACTACGATTTCAACAGAATGTATTGTAATGAATAATTTTATATTGTCGCTCGTTACGAAGTTTCTACTTCACTTGTGAAATATTTCGTTATTTCTACTCAGAAAACGAAGATATCCGTAACACATTATATATCAAACATGGGTAATAAACGTGTGCACAGGACACCCACCAAACTCGGGCAAATGGGGTCTCGTTGAGCCTGTGAAAACCAACTGTTTGCAACATCCCCGGAGCCGTCATCCTCTGTTGTCTGGCTCTTCCGGAAAGGATTCAAACTGTTCAAACTAAATTTACTCCCAGAACTCTCTGACAGAAAACCCTGAGTTGGTGAGGAGGAATTTCTTGACAGGTACGACTTCAAGTCGTCATTGATCTTGGCCATTTTGGTTTGCTTGGTATCACATGCAGCTTCCGGTTGACATATGAACAGCGGAATAAGCATACATAAAGAATTAAACTAGAAGAAAGAAAAAATACGCCTGCAATAATAATAATAATAATAAACAATAGTAATAAATAATAGAAGATAGATTAATAATAATAATTATTATTCTTATTATTATTATTATTATTATTATTGTTGTTGTTGTTTTTGTTGTTGATGATAATAATCGTAATAGAATTGTGGGCCAATGAACAGAAGATTGCAAATTTCACTTCATTTTCAACGTTAATTCTAAAGTAAGGAAATCTTACAATTTGTTTTGAAGTTCATACATTGGCTTTTTACATAATGTGTACAACTAGAAACAAACTACAAGCTTAACAAAGAAAGTAGTTTTAGTACATCAAATCATATCTCAACATGGTATCATGGCCATTTGTGTAGAGGTACAGTTAATGAAGATTTCAATGATGGAAATGCATGTTGAGTCCTTACTTCCTAAATATTCAAATATTTTTTTTTATTTTGATGAGTAAGGGATAAGAAAACAATTGTCTGCATGAGTTGTTCTTCATCTCACACCTACAAAGCCTCCTCTATACCACAACATTGTGTCAATACTGAAAGAATAAAACTGATATTATGTTTAGCAGCAAATCAGAAAGAGAGAAAGAAAAGGAAACATAATAATGATGACAAGTCACAATGGTAATTTATGAAACAAAAATAAGCTAATTGTATCTTTAATATTTTAAAATGAAATAACTTATACTGACATTTGATAACATTAGCTTGTTCAATCCATATCAAAATATTTTCCTGTGATAACTTTTACCAGGGTCCATTTCCATCAAATACAACTTTTACCAGGACCCATTCCTGTCAAATACAACTTTTACCAGGACCCATTTCCATGAAACGTAACTTTTACCAGGGCCCATTTCCATGACATACAACTTTTACCAGGGTCCATGTCCATAAAACATAACTTTTACCAGGGCCCATTTTAATGAAACACAACTTTTACAAGGGCCCATTTCAATGAAACATAACTTTTACCAAGGCCCATTTCAATGAAACACAACTTTTACCAGGGCCCATTTCCATGACACACAAATTTTACCAGGATCCATTTCCATCAAATACAACTTTTACCAGGGCCCATTTCCATGACATACAACTTTTACCGGGGTCAATTTCCATAAAACATAACTTTTACCAGGGCCCATTTCAATGAAACACAACTTTTACCAGGGCCCATTTCAATGAAACATAACTTTACCAAGGCCCATTTCAATGAACACACCTTTTACCAGGGCCCATTTCCATGACACACAACTTTTACCAGGGTCCATTTCCATCAAATACAACTTTTAGCAGGGCCCATTTCCATGACACACAACTTTTACCAAGGCCCATTTTAATGATTCTCAACTTTTACCAGGGCCCATTTCAATGAAACATAACTTTTACCAGGGTCCATTTCAATGAAGCGTAACTTTTACCAGGGCCCATTTCAATGAAACACAACTTTTACCAGGGTCCATTTCAATGAAACACAACTTTTACCAGGGCCCATTTTAATGAAACACAACTTTTACCAGGGCTCATTTTAATGAAACACAACTTTCATCAGGGCCCATTTCAGTTAAACATAACATTTACCAGGACCCATTTCCATGACACACAACTTTTAACAGAGCCCATTTCAATGAAACACAACTTTTACAAGGGCCGATTTCAATGAAACAACTTTTACCAAGGCCCATTTCAATGAAACAACTTTTACCAAGGCCCATTTCAATGAAACACAACTTTTACCAGGGCCCATTTCCATGACACACAACTTTTACCAGGGTCAATTTCCATCAAATATAACTTTTACCAGGCCCATTTCCATGACACACAACTTTTACCAGGGTCCATTTCCATCAAATACAACTTTTACCAGGGCCCATTTCCATGACACACAACTTTTACCGGGGCCAATTTCAATGAAACACAACTTTTACCAGGGCCCATTTCAATGAAACACAACTTTTACCAGGGTCCATTTTAATGAAACACAACCTTTACCAGGGCCCATTTCCAGCCACACAACTTTCACCAGGGCCCATTTCAATTAAACATAACATTTACCAAGGCCCATTTCAATGAAACATAACTTTTACCAGAGCCCATTTCAATGAAACATAACATCTACCAAGGCCCATTTTAATGAAACACAGCTTTTACCAGAGTCCATTTCAATGAAACAACTTTTACCAGGGCCATTTCCATGACACACAACTTTTACCAGGGCCCATTTTAATAAAACATAACTTTTACCAGGGCCCATTTCCATGAAACCCAACTTTTACCAAGGCCCATTTCAATGAAACATAAAGTTTACCAGGGTCCATTTCAGTGAAACAACTTTTACCAGGGCCCATTTCAGTGAAAGATAACTTTTACCAGGGCCCATTTCCATGAAACACAACTTTTACCAGGGCCCATTTCAATGAAACACAACTTTTACCAGGGTCCATTTCCATGAAACACAACTTTTACCAAGGTCCATTTCCATGAAACACAACTTTTTACCAGGGCCTATTTCCATAAACACAACTTTTACCAGGGCCCATTTCAATGAAACATAACTTTTACCAGGGCCCATTTCCATGAAACACAACTTTTACCAAGGTCCATTTCCATGAAACACAACTTTTATCAAGGCCCATTTCCATGAAACACAACTTTTACCAGGGCCTATTTCAGTGAAACAACTTTTACCAAGGCCCATTTCAATGAAACACAACTTTTACCAGGGCCCATTTCCATGAAACACAACTTTTACCAGGGCCGATTTCAGTGAAACAACTTTCACCAGTTCCCATTTAAATGAAACACAACTGCTTAAGGTCTGATTCAACTCAAAAGTGCATAAACTAGATACAAGTTTTAAGAAATTGTATGGAATGTTGGTATGCTGGAGTACTTAAAAAGAAACACCAGCCCTACACACATATAAAACAAGAGCTACACATTTGACAAATAATATGACAAGTTTTTTTTTTTTAAATTAAAAACCTCACACATGTGCTGTATTTATTAATTACATTCATTACTAATTAATTATACTGAAGAGTGAAAAAAAGATAAATAATTAAAATATACAATAATGGATATAGGATTTTAAAAAATTTAAAAATCAGTAAATAATACATATTTTTCAAATCTGACTTTCAGCCGGGGTGTGATAATTGGCTAAATTCACACTTGGATCATAGTTTCATAATACTCACGCGCAGTACCGAAAGCACTTAGTGCAATTATATCTTCCATTTCCGTTTCTAGCGCCCACTTCGCGACTGGTCATAGTACTTGAATAAGTTTTATACTCCAGTCGTATAAAACATTCGCACACCAGTCAAGTTTCATGTCCTGTGACTGATTATGCGAACATCGTCTGTTAAAAAGTGTCATTTCCATCCTTTTACGTATAAAAAGAACTGACTGATGGGTACCATCGTGTGTCGGATTGTTGAAAATGAGTGTACTGAACGATAGAATGCGTTTGAAGGACAGAATTCTGGCCAATGTATCAAAAGCAGTGAAAGCAGTAAGTGGTGCTTTCTTTTCTTGGCTGGTCTTGTCTCTCAAGACTTGAGCCTAGAGTGTATTACATCACTGAAGTACATCACCGTATGACACATTATCACACACAATCACAATCATTTGACAGTGGTGACTTTTCTACGATCTTCAAAATGTGGTCCCGCTCTGGATCTCTGAGATTGGAAATATTTGCACGTAGAAAGCTCAGATTGTGATTTGTTAACAATTTTGCATACTGGTCATTTAAACAAATTTGCAAGGAATGTTTTCTTGAACATTTTAATAATCCAAAAGCCAGCGTTGCTTTGACTAGTTTTATTGTCCATTGCAACACTCAATACAGTCATTTTCTTGGGAAATTGAGAGCTGTTGGTAATGGGTGGGTTGGGATGATACCCAACTTTGAAGAAAGGACTGAAAATTTAGGTATGGTAGCTAACGAGGGTTCTTTGTTATCGCGGTATAATAGGTATTAGGTAATTTGTCTGCATAGCGCCACCTATCGTGTGTTTATCTTATATTCACTAGTTCTGCATGATCAGTTTTATTTCAGGAACATGACAGAACTACTGGCAAGTATACTTCCAAAAATGCACCCATGAATTTCACCTTTTTGCTGTACCTAATGTTCTCAAATAAAAGTTATATTTTAAAGTCAGTATCACTGTAATGGATTGGTTAACTAGTTTGTCATCCAATAAAGTCCAATGATTTTATGCAAGAAGCTGATCACATGATTGCCAAATTTGTCAAGAAGCAGGAGATAAAATCTATGATGGCAAATAAGAGTCAAAATTTGAAGGATGTTAATTTTTTTGTTTTCTGGTAGCTTTCACAATTGACAGATGTTAACTCATAGTTCTCATTTTAATGCCTGGTTTTGTTTAAACAGCCTGTGGTAGACATGTACTTCCATGTCCATGTAGGTGTGCCCATTCTTACTGACAATCCAGTCTGATTAAAATCGGATCTCAGTGTCATACATGAAGATCATACAAAATGATACTTACCATATGTTACTTTAGTCTTTACCGGTCATGAATAATTATTATTAGTTGCCTTGTTATTCTGTAAAATTATAATCCATCTGAAACAGCATTTGCAGTCACAGGCACTCATGTATATTAGTAAAAACTAAATCAGTTATTTGATAATATCCACTCGTCATCTACAAGTTAACACAAAGTGACAAGGTTCTTAATGTGCCCCCCACCCATTCCAATTACATGCTAATTCTCTGAAACAATGAAGTACATGGTCTTTACTCATTATTTAATAATCACTTTCTACTTTGAATTGTATCTTGACTTCAATGATCGATTGAAAGCTTTGCTACCGGTGTGTTGCATATTGAAATATGTTAATTTAATTCTCTTTTGTGGTTATTACTTGTTACTGTCCAGGTTAAACTATAACCACTAATTAGAAATCAATGTAGCTTAATCTCTGCATTCCGAACAGGAAGTATTGGCAGAGCAACAGAGAAACTTTGCAGGAAAGTCATTAGATATGTCAAGTACTTAAACATAGATGCTGTCAGGGTGTGCCATTGAGTGAATCGTGCAGAATTTGAACAAATTGAAGCGCTTGGAAAAGTGAAAAGCGAGAACTCCTGTAAATTCATTGAAAGTTCCACATATGAAAATGTGCTCTGCGAAGTATAAATTTTTGTTTAACAGTTATTGTCGAGACATCTGTTTTTCGGGTAGCAACTTCTCCTATCTGGGTTCATATGAAGAGAACAGAGGTTCTGTAGATCAGAATAAATATTCTTACAGTTTGCTAGTCATTTCTTTTTTCTTCTTTTTTATGCCCCTCTTTAAATCACATATCTTATTGTATCCCAAAAACCTGGCTACAAGACACAGATTTACTTCTATTTCGGAACCCCTAATTCTACAGTTGTAAAAGTTGCGATAATACTAGTCACATGATCTTACAAGTAGCTATACCGGTGACGAGAGGGTATATAAATGACACAGTAAGATGATACAGTGAACAGTTGAACAAACTAATCAAGTAATATTATTCCTCTGATGAGTTAAAATAGTAACAAAACTGGTCAGGGACAGGGGGTGACTAGAACACCACAGCAGATGGGATGGTTCTCTTCCACATCCAAACAGTCATCATCTTCTTTAACCTTACATTCTGTCGGAAGTGAAGGCAACCCTGTGTGGGAATCCAATCTACAAACAGCTCCCCAAACCATCTAGAGCCCAATGAGTATACGAGAGTGCATCATTACTCATGCCCAGCTATTCTACATATACAGTTTTCAGCAGAAATGAAACTTCAAACGATTAGAAGCAACTGTGTTATGTATATTTGATTTATTTTAATTTTATTGTTTGTTTGTTTGTCAGCTTTAAATATTTTATTCTATTACATGCTATTATAATATAATTGTGTTTACGTGATTTATAAATTTTTTCCAGAAAATAGTTTGACCGTAAACACTTAAAGCTAACCTAGTTCCCAACCTTATTTCAAAATTAGTAACAGTCATGTGAACAGGTTCTTTTTGAAATTTATTTTTATTTTGTGAATAATAATGGTGAGATCGAGGCTGTATTGGATATGTGACCCTCGACTTGTACATACATGTAGTTTTTAGTGAAGTAAACAACTTTTTTTTAATTCTTAGAGTGAAATGATTGGTTTTTGTCAGGGTCAAGTTGAGAGTATGTGATTTAAACATGATCTCATTACCCTCATCTGAGCATCAGTTTTGCGCAGTATTCAGGTTTTATACAATTGTTTTTAGAGAAATAATCTCAGTCTGGGCTTAAAACACTTGATGTTAAGTCATTTCCTTATGCTGTAGCCAGTTTTCAAGTTATATGTTAATTTTTCTTCAGATCATTTAGAATCTTAAAGATTAATAGTTTCTCTGGAAATATTTATGTGCTCATACATAATTCTTGAACAAAGACATTGCTTAAAATTTTTATTCAGATTTCCAACACTGGAGTGTATTTCTTATGTTTCTACTAGGAACTGTAGACAACAACACTGTACAGGATACAGCATTTGCCTTCCATCTTGGATTCTTCATCAGGAATCAAACTTGTATTCATTAGAACATTTCCTTATTAGGACTTCTAAAATTTTATTCGTGATTATTCTTGGAGTATTTTTTGGATTTGATTTTTAAAACTGTTAAGTTCTTACTTTTGTCATTGTTACAGTATTTTTCCAGGGAAATAAATTATTTTATACATTTACAGAATGCCCAAAGCAAAGCATTTGCTACTACCTTCTCAATAAATTCCACTTTATAAATAAACGATAAAATTTCTTCCCAAATACGTGAAATTAAAAAGGGTTTCCAAGAGTGTGGCCTTAATGGGAAAATTGCTTGAAGATTAGAAATTAGTCTAAAACCAAGATTCACTAATTCTCATGGTTTCATCAGTGCCTGGAACACTGTTATATAGGTGAGACTTAATGGGAATTCCAAGTGAGAATAAAAGATAACTTTGAAATATCTATAATCACAGTGTCTGAACATTTTAACCACAATAAAGATCATGTTAAATATAATAGAAATTATTAAATGTGATTTCAGATCTCTCCCTTCCAGTAGCAAAGATAGAAAACGTAATTATATATACCAATTACATACTTGACATCTGGTAGGGATTAACATTTGGTCTAAATAGGAGTATAGGCATTTTTAACTCTATTAATGTAATACAATGGGTGCCTCATATATATGGACGGTTGCAGCTTTGAACCACAGCCAAGTTATACCAAAGACTTATGAAAATGGTATTAACAGTTGCCTCACTAGGTACTCAGCCTTAGGAGGTTAGTGTTAGGACTAGTCAGCCTGGTGTCAGGATAATGTGGCTGGGTGGGACATGATGCTACATGTCTGCGGAATGATGCCTCAATACTAGACATCACTATAAACTTACATACTGCAGACATCATGACTGAATTTTTTAAAAAGCTAGGTACATTAAAAATCCAAATCACATACATACACATTGATATGTAATGTTAATCTTAACATATACGATGATGAATTGCTTTATAAATCACAAAAATGTGGATTATGCATTGGTGCTTTAAATGTTTTTTTTTATAAATATTTTGTCAGTTTTAATCATTTTCATCTTATTACATTTGAATAACAAAATGTTGCTAACATTTATTTAAACAACATAATAAACAGACATGTCATTTCCCCTTTCTTCAGATTTAATAGTATGGCCTTGTCCAGTCTACCCACAAAAGTGTAACGGTTTTCATTAGATACATGATCTAGTCTGTGGAAGTAAAGTCAGTCGACACCGACACCTGTTTTGGAAGTGGACTAGGTTCTTGTGAATATTTCAGTGAAAGGTCAAAAGGTCAGAACAGTCATTCTGGTTGACTATACTGTTTATGTACATGGACAAATTGGTCAATTCTTTTTTTTAAATCTTTCAGATCCAGGCATTACAAGTAAGATCAGGTCAAGTGTTGGTCCTCAGAAACAGCGACAGAGAGTGTCACAAGTTGTCCGAACACCTTGACCATGCCTTTCTTCATGGGTAAAAAGAATGCATTCTTATTTTTATTACCCATAAATAAAGATCCAATCTTAAAAAGATGATGATTACCATAAAATTATAAATTTTGCATCGTATCAGCTCATTTCAATTTAGGGAGTACCTTGTTAAATGAATTCATTGATGTTTACATTTTGTACATGCAGCCTACAAACTTAAGATGTTTCAGATTTTAGAAGCTGATAATTATCATTTATGAGATGCTAAAAACAATGATAACTGGAAAACAATATACTAACTAAATATATAACACGGTCGGGTTTTAGGTGTTATAGCGGGGTCACGTTGTATTAACTAAATATATGCATATATTGTAATGTTGTTAATATCATGAAAGTGGCATTATCCATACTTTCATTTCTTAGGAAAACCCTAAAATCATTTATGATATTTTAATGAAGTGTGAAAATACGTTGGAGACTAGTGGTCAGGCATGGATTCAATTATAGGTGCTCAATTACAATTACGATTACAGGTTATTTGGCTCTGATTACAATTACACTTTATTTGAAAATCATGATTATGATTATGATCACAAGGGGGATGATTACAGTTATGATTGCTTTGTATGGGCTTGTTATAATTTTATGTATTGGCTAGTTATCGTTTTTTGTTTTGTTCTGGGCAGATATACATTGTATAACTGAAAAACAGTTTTAGCTCTTTGTAAATGTTTATTGAAAATTATTTAAATACAGATTGTCAACAATCATGGTTTATGAAAACTTATTATTCATAAAATTATTAAGAACATAATTAGTGACTTTTTTAAATTGTAATCATTTGTAACCATGATTACACTTTGTGATTACACTGCCAGTGAGGAACAATTATGAATAAGCTTATAAAGTTTCTGAAGTCAATAATTATGATTATAAATCAGATCACGCATTTTCATATTTGCCTTTTCAATTTTGCTATTCACAGTTTTTAGATTCAATATTTGTAGAGTATCTAGTCCATCATTAAGTTATTTTCCCGAAGCATAACTCCCAAACCATGTAAGATGTCTCTGTGTAACTTGTAACTGTGGTGTAGATGTGCCATTTCACTTCATTTCCACAGCATAACTCCAAAGCCATTTAAGATATATTGCTGTATCCATATTAAACATGTTGTATAGTATTTATATTTCTTCACTCCCAGTGAAGACATTTTTGTCCATTTGTCTAGTCATCCATCCAGAGTAAAGTTTCAAAACTGTTTGCTCTATGAAATTTGGTACATAGTGGTGTCAGTGTGCAATTTGTTATCTGCAGTTCTGCAGTTTCTTTCATATTTTTGTTTCTTCAGCCAGCCAGCATTTGTGCCTTCTTTTACAGAACATGTCTCCAAAACATTAAACATATCCCCAAAATATTAAAGATCTCTCTGAAACTTTATATGCATGTTAATGGTCCAGTTTGAGCCTTTTTCTATCCATTATTTTTCAGTTTCAATATTTTTTTATATTTTTTTTTGTCCATTTGATTAGCATCTATTTTTTGTCCAGACCTAAGTTTCAATCTATTTAAGATGTCTTTCAGTAAATTTGTACACGTATTAGGCAGTGTTTCCATTTCCTGGCCCCAAAGAACTAACACTTTGAAAAGTTCCTGGTTCTTTGGAACATATTCAGTTCTTCCAGATTTTATTTCATAAGCTTGTAACATTTTGAGCTGGCCACAGGGACATACTAGTTAAGTTTTTATGTCAACCTGACCAGAATATTATCCATGTCAGACTGGTGGGCAGGTACTAGTTTTCAATGCTACTTAGATAGTTTCATGTTTTATTCATTTCTTACTGACTCCGTTTTATTTTGTTCACTGCTGGCACATAGCTGTGTACATATTTTTTTTAAAGGTTTTAAGTATAATTAATTGCATATTTTGTTGCACACCCTTTTATTATACAACCATCCATTATCCTTAGTTCATTTTATGAGTGCAGAAAGGAATCTATATTTTTTTTAGTTCTAAAAGAACATAAGTAATATCAGTTTATTTCTTGCCCACCATAATTGTTAACATGTTTGTATCTGTCAGGTAACCATAACCAGACATGAAATTGTATGTAAATCTTAAAATCTAACCAAAAGAAAATGTGATTTTAAGTGCTATTATTTTGTTTCAGCCTCCGGCATGTAACAAATGGATACTGGAAGATAGTTGCTGAATTTACACTAAAGGAGACTGTAGCAGAAGCCAAACGATTGAGGCATGTCACCACGGATCTTGGTAGAAGTAAGTTCAGTTATTAATGTATCAATCAGACCAACTTGCGAGATAAGCTCAGTTAATAATTTAGGATCATAACAGGTTTGCAAAGTAAACTCCGTTATTTATGGAGATATCAGACCAGGTTAGGTTTGCAAAATAATTTCAGGTAATAATGTAGAAATCAGACCTGGCTTGCAGAGTTAATAGTGTTTAGACCAGACCAAGTTTGGGGGCCCCGAGTGGTCTAACGCGCTCACCGTTACGGATCACTGCCATCTCACCTCTGCGTGGGTTCGAGTCGCAGGTTCTGCCTATGTGGGTATGTGAGAAAGCATGCCAGTAGCTTCTCATGGGTCGGTGGTTCTTTCTGGGGGTTTTCCAGGTTCTTCCTACACCATTAATACTGGCTGCCATGTATATCCTTTCTTGTGCTGAAAAATGGCATTAAACCCCACAACAACAACAATAAGACCAAGTTTGCAAAGTAAGGCCAGTTATTTATGGAGGGACCAGACCAGGCTTGCAAAGTATTGACATTTATTAATGGAAGGATTAGACTTGCTTGGAAAGTAAGCTCAGTTATTAATGTAGAAATCAAACTTACCTGGCAAAGTGAGGTCAGTTTTTTGTGGTTTGCAAAGTTCAGTTGTTGATGCAGGGATCAAACCAGGTTTGCAAAGTATGGTCAGTTATTATTGTAGAGATTAGACTTAGCTTGCAAAGTAAGGTCAGTTATTAATATAGACTTAAATTGAAAGGTCAGGTCAGTTATTATTGTAGAGTTTAGACTTAGCTTGCAAAGTAGGGTCAGTTATTATTGCAGAGATTAGACATAGCTTGTAAAAATGACATTTGCTGGTACATTGGAAAAGATTGTTGAGGGTTCAGGTTGTATTATAGAATTATAATTTGTACTTGATTATTTATCTCCATACTGTTATTGTGATAAATTCCTTGTTTATGTGTATAATATCCTACATCATTAAAACTAGACACTTGTAACTTTGGACAGTCCATGGATGTAGATTGTGCCAATACATTTGGAATTCTAATCATGGCCCTTATGGT
Organism: Sinohyriopsis cumingii; assembly: GCA_028554795.2. Taxonomy (NCBI): domain Eukaryota; kingdom Metazoa; phylum Mollusca; class Bivalvia; order Unionida; family Unionidae; genus Sinohyriopsis; species Sinohyriopsis cumingii. The sequence goes on along the minus strand of JAPYKE020000333.1, from coordinate 73,383 downwards.
GGAGATGGATATGGAAGGGGGAGGTTAATGGTCAAAACATAAAAGCTGTTATTGAGACCCCACATTTGTAGTTGCTAGAGATGGATGGACAAATTTATATATACAAATGGCATTGACTTTGAGGGCCCCACCCTCAGCCACCCCTTCACCCCACCCCCAAGACTTTTCTACCCACCCACCCCGATCCATAACTTAAAAACTGTTTGGTTAGGACAAAGCAGGGGAATGTTGAAATGTGTGACTTCTAAATGGAGCTTCCAAAAATTAAATTTCTCGTCTTTAAAATACTCATAAAGTTTTCAAAACTGCTGGTGACAGGATATGCAGAGCACTTGTCTACATTTGGGCTCATCTTTATCTTCCATTTATATTTCACACTAATACAGTGTGACGCCGCTATAACACGGTAGTTGGGAGCCATAAAACCCGACTGCGTTATATACTGAACTGTCTTATATGCAACCAAGTCAGTTAGCTAAAGAAAATGTACACCCCCCATAATAAAAAAATTGGGGGTGGGTGGGTAATAAATGCGGGCGGTAAAATACGTGCCTTGTCGGCACAGTTTCCATCCTGAATTGATGCATATTAAATGAGAAATACACCTGTAGTGAAAACAGAGAAGACATAATATAATAGTTTACTTTATTTAGAGAACCATGCATTGGTACATATACGTGAATCCTGTTTATATATAAATGTCTAATGTATAGCAGGAATAGAGTATCAACACCGTGTATTCACCTGCGAACCTCATCACATACATTGAATCCACAATACAAGTGATTCCATCAAAAATATGCACACACACCTTTAAAATATTCATTAATTTTGTAACAGGTCATATTGGTCTGAATTCAGTGGAAAAACGTAGCACAATCACGTAATGAATTCCACGTTGGTAAAAGATGTTTGCATTTTAAGCCGCCATTGGCATAAACTTTTCCCCTACAAAAAGGAAACTTTCACAGCACAGTTATCGTGTTCCAGTCACATTGGAAAATGCAAAAATCCATCAGATAACATCACTTTTATTTAAGTTTGTTACTGATTTCCTTTGAAGAAAAGTTCTTTGCTGTTATTGAAAGATTGTAGTTGGCTTTCTTTGATGAAGGGTGCATGCACATTGAAGTCACCGCTAAAGGACAGCTTTGGAGAACCAAACGAATGGCCATTTCTTATTGTGGCGGCAGCATCAAATAATTGTATTGCATGATTGAGACTGATATTTTTTTCATTTGCTGAGCACGTTTTCATAACAGTCGATGCTTCAAAGGTAATCTGTTTCCTTTAAAATTTCAGCAAACTATTTTATCTGGGTACATTGTTAAAAAGGAATTGGCCATCGTTTAGACTATTCTAGTCACTGTCCTTCCATGCCTACTGAATAAACCAATAAGTAAGATGTATTTTTTTTCATTTGTGGTAGCAGCATGATGTTGCCTTCCACGCATGCTTCTAAAAATTAACAAAGGGTCAACAGACGATAGAGGCGCAGGTGTTCTGATGATAGGGATTATTACAGAAAACGTGAGCGTTCTGAAGAATTTAATTCTGAGTGAAACGAAGAGGAATTTTACTTACCATCCACATACAAATGTCAATCTTTGTAAATATATTAATTACTAGCGAGCGGCCGAAAATCTGATGAAAGATAGATTACGAGACAATGCCTCACCCGGTTGATCTCCATTACCAGAAATGTCTACAACAAAAAAGCGGATATTTCACAACAGCATAACCGGATTATGATATAACAATGCACTGTTTAGATGGTTTGTCAGTATGAACAAAGAATTTGTTTATGTAACAATAGATAAATTTCAGTGCATTTTATAGCCAGTTTGCTGCTTCCTTTCATGTGGCCAATGAATTTCTGCACTCCAAACCAATGGTTGGATATAAAAGTTTAAACAGCAAACAAATAAAAAAAAGCCACATGGTATATTTTGCAGCCAATAAGGAAAAACAATCTAAGTCTGCGACATTGGCGAAGACCTACACGATCCCAGAATAAACTTTGTATGCGTTTTTCTTCTTCTTACTTTTAAGAAGAAGAAAAAAAATACTTTTTCATGTATGAGAAAAATACATATAAAATTTCAGGAGCCAAGCCACGATCATCTTGTATTATTCATACACGATCTCTTCCCCAAAATGATAAGCAACGTTTTACATAATACTTAAGAATTTTTTTTGTGCACAAGATAAATACATGTATATGAAATTTCGGTAGCCACACCACGACCACGTTATATCCGAATTCGCGTTATAACGGAGCGCTATATAGCGGGGTCACACTGTAATAGCATTACACTGGCTAAAATCTTCCATTTATATTTTACACTGTCTAATACTAGCATTACACTGTCTAAAATCTTACATTTATATTTTACACTGTCTAATACTGGCATTGCACTGTCTAAAATCTTACATTTATATTTTACACTGTCTAATACTAGCATTACACTGCCTAAAATCTTACATTTAGATCTTACTATGTCTAATACTAGCATTGCACTGCCTAAAATCTTACATTTAGATCTTACTATGTCTAATACTAGCATTGCACTGTCTAAAATCTTACATTTAGATCTTACTATGTCTAATACTAGCATTGCACTGTCTAAAATCTTACATTTATATTTTACACTGTCTAATACTAGCATTGCACTGTCTAAAATCTTACATTTATATTTTACACTGTCTAATACTAGCATTACACTGCCTAAAATCTTACATTTAGATCTTACTATGTCTAATACTAGCATTACACTGCCTAAAATCTTACATTTAGATCTTACTATGTCTAATACTAGCATTACACTGCCTAAAATCTTACATTTAGATCTTACTATGTCTAATACTAGCATTGCACTGTCTAAAATCTTACATTTAGATCTTACTATGTCTAATACTAGCATTACACTGTCTAAAATCTTACATTTATATTTTACACTGTCTAATACTAGCATTGCACTGTCTAAAATCTTACATTAGATCTTACTATGTCTAATACTAGCATTACACTGCCTAAAATCTTACATTTAGATCTTACTATGTCTAATACTAGCATTACACTGCCTAAAATCTTACATTTAGATCTTACTATGTCTAATACTAGCATTGCACTGCCTAAAATCTTACATTTAGATCTTACTATGTCTAATACTAGCATTACACTGCCTAAAATCCTACATTTAGATCTTACTATGTCTAATACTAGCATTACACTGTCTAAAATCTTACATTTATATTTTACACTGTCTAATACTAGCATTGCACTGTCTAAAATCTTACATTTATATTTTACACTGTCTAATACTAGCATTACACTGCCTAAAATCTTACATTTAGATCTTACTATGTCTAATACTAGCATTGCACTGTCTAAAATCTTACATTTATATTTTACACTGTCTAATACTAGCATTGCACTGTCTAAAATCTTACATTTATATTTTACACCGTCTAATACTAGCATTACACTGCCTAAAATCTTACATTTAGATCTTACTATGTCTAATACTAGCATTACACTGTCTAAAATCTTACATTTAGATCTTACTATGTCTAATACTAGCATTACACTGCCTAAAATCTTACATTTAGATCTTACTATGTCTAATACTAGCATTGCACTGCCTAAAATCTTACATTTAGATCTTACTATGTCTAATACTAGCATTACACTGCCTAAAATCGTACATTTAGATCTTATTATGTCTAATACTAGCATTGCACTGCCTAAAATCTTACATTTAGATCTTACTATGTCTAATACTAGCATTACACTGCCTAAAATCTTACATTTAGATCTTACTATGTCTAATACTAGCATTACACTGTCTAAAATCTTACATTTATATTTTACACTGTCTAATACTAGCATTGCACTGTCTAAAATCTTACATTTATATTTTATACTGTCTAATACTAGCATTGCACTGTCTAAAATCTTACGTTTATATTTTACACTGTCTAATACTAGCATTACACTGCCTAAAATCTTACATTTAGATCTTACTATGTCTAATACTAGCATTACACTGTCTAAAATCTTACATTTATATTTTACACTGTCTAATACTAGCATTGCACTGTCTAAAATCTTACATTTATATTTTACACTGTCTAATACTAGCATTACACTGCCTAAAATCTTACATTTAGATCTTACTATGTCTAATACTAGCATTGCACTGCCTAAAATCTTACATTTAGATCTTACTATGTCTAATACTAGCATTACACTGCCTAAAATCTTACATTTAGATCTTACTATGTCTAATACTAGCATTACACTGCCTAAAATCTTACATATATTTTTTTTATTATTTTATTTTATTTTTTCATTTTCGTATGGAGACCACAGTTTATTTCAAATGCCCACCTTATCCTAGTTTTTGCAAAGGTTCACCTGTCTATGTGCAGTTAAGACCGGTATGCCTTAGATCTGAAGCCAAAAGGTCTAATATCCATACAGAAAAACGCATTCCGATCTTGAGTGAATTTTGGGTGAAAGAAAAAACTGGTCCAAAAAATGAGGTTTTTCTCTCTGTATTTTGTAGTGCAACTAGAACTTCCAGGTTATTTTATATCATTTTAGAGCTATATCTGTCTGCTTTTTTTTAATACCACCTACTTTGGTGTATCTTAAATGACCTTGATGCTGCAGAGCTTGGAAGTTGGGTACAGCCTCATCACGCCTACAGACAGGATCGGGGCCGAATTGGTTAAACAACTGCTATTTTTAATCACCACACACTGTGCATTCATTTATTTCTTTGGATGTCAATTTTTGGCTGAATTACAAAGAATTCCATGGTGTGTCTCTGTGTGGCATTAATGCTTGCATTAATTTTTCAGACACTATTGGTCATAGAAAGTGTTATTTTGATACAACACCTTCGAGTGGAAAAAGGTCATTGACCTGTATTTCATTGTCTAATAAGTTTTATTTAACCTTTGAATTTAGTTTTCAGACACTATTGCTTATGAAGTTGGTTGAAGTATATAGCTCTGATTAAAAACTAGGTTACTATGACCTATATTTTCAGTGTGCAGTGATTGCTTACTTGGCTTTTTTATTAAATAGAGATATGTTGTTTGGAATTTTTATCAATGTTACAGCATGAGTAGGACCATCTGCATTAGTGCTTTACATATGTATATGTATGGACCATCAAGGCCGAACTAAAGTGTGCGTATATTTATCATGTGGCAGTCATGAATATATGGAGATAAAAGCCATCAGTTTTATGTCAGTTTGAAATGAGTTTGAAATTTATTTCAAATGCAAAAGAAAATACATTCTTACAATGTGAATGAAATGGTTTTCTAGGGTACATAAATATTTTAAAGTCTGTTTCAAACATTTGGATTACAAGTCTGATGTACTACCAAGTTAGCTAGCATGGCCTTCCTCCAAATAATTATACAGCATTTATAATCTGGCCATACTGAATGGCACCTTTCTTGTCATAGTTTTGTCAGTGCTTGAATTCCATGACTGGAATGAATGTGTGTCTGATCTGGATTTTTAACATAGCTTTAACAGTTTTGCAGTAATATTGCAACGAGGTCTGCAGTATGCCAGTTTATAGTGATGTCTAGCACTATGGCATCATCCTGCAGACATGTAGCATGATGTCCCATCCAGTCACATCCTGACACCAGGCCAACCAGTCCTAACACTAACCTCTTAATAATGCTGAGTGCCAAGCGAGGCAGCTGTTAGTATCATTTTTATAAGTCTTTGTATGACTCAGATGGGAGTTGAACCCATGACTCCCGCATCCGAGGCAGAAGCTCTGACCAATTGGCCACCAGAGCAGAAAGGACTTGCTATGATTTGCATGTATATACCTGTTTATAAGTTGAATCCACATGCTACCTCACAGAGCCAGATCTGCCATGATAACATAATGCAGCTGCGTTTCTTGGTCTCTGAAGTTTGTTTGTAGTAATCAGTGGAAAAAGCAACATTGAACCTAATTTGCTGGCACATTATGATGCAATGGTAGATCAGATTCCATGTTGTTTTCAGTTATAATCATCTTATTATGAGAATGTATGGTACTTGTGTTTAAAATTTGTTATTTTTATAGCAACCATAAAATCTACAGAAATTAGTACCTCACAAAAATGGTAGTTTACAGTATTTGAAGACAGCGGATAGCACACAAAATCTGATGGAGTTATGTTTGAAATATATTCTACAGATGAAACATAGCACTCAAGAATCATATTGAAAAAATAATTTAAAAGTCGTACCTTTGGCAGGATTTTTGCAAGTAGTAACTTCACGCTGAGTCAATTCTAATTATCGATAGTATACAATGATTATTAGATAAATATTTTTTCTAGAATTTATTTAGAATCTGTACTTCTTTCTAGAAACATCACTTAACTGTTTGGAAAATAATCATCCGCCTCAAAGAATAAATTTAAAGTCAATTTTTTATAAAGGAAGTTTGAGAATTATTATTGACGTTGTCATGCGTATAACTGATGTCCACAGCATGTTGCTGCTAGTAGTTATCTTACAGTGATGTGCAGTAATGTTTCAAAATTTGGTGTCATCGAAGGGACACACATACCACACAGTAAAGATATTCCTGTCCCCTTAACACAGGTAGAGCATGGTTATTCATGGCTCTCAATGACTGCTTGCTGGAGAGTTACATCCGCTGCTTTCAGCAAAATGAGAAACTGGTGAAGAAATACTATGTGAGGGATGCCTTAGTTTTAGACCAGCAGGTATGTATATATCCTTTTTTTCTTCATTAGAATTGTCAGTGGTGGTTTACAATTTGAATCATTCCATTTTTTATTGATAACATAGTTTATGATAAACTTCAAATAAATTGAACGGCTTGAACAGAAATCATCCAGACATTGAGGCCATTAAATATTAGGTAAATGTTTTTGATTTGCCATCAGATATTGATAAATATACTAAAAATAATAAATAAAAAAAACTTGAAACAATTTTTTTCATAGCATCGGAAGAAATTTTTGCAGAAAGGGTCTTCCTGGTCTAAATCTTGTCAGAGAAAATTTTACAGCTGAAGCTATAAGATTCGAAATTTAATGCTATTAAAGCATAGAGCCATGTGTATAAGAAAAAGAGAAAATGGCTATAGGGATTCGGGATATTGCAATTATCTTCTGTGCTGCTGCATCGAAAGGGTGCAGGTTTGAATCCTACCATTTGGCTAGCCACGGTCAGCTACTGTTGTATGTCTTTCGGCAAAACATTTTTACTGTAATTGCCTCAGCACTAAATAACGCTATGCCATAAAGCACCAAGCCAAACCAAACTGTACTGATGCTTTATTATATCATTTTTAATCAAGTATTAAGGCATAGAGATAATTCATCTATGAAAGTGAATGTGTATTCATTTAGTCATTTACATAGAAAGTTGAATTAAAACCTTGTTTTTCTCATTATATAGGAATGCTGAAATTTGTCTTTTGCCAAGTGTGTGAAATACTTGTCCTTTCTCATTTTGAAAAAATGACAGAAATTTGATTATAAATATATGTTATTTTCTTTCAGTGCTATTTTTAAAAAATGTTTTCACTCAGTAATCTTCCATTTTCGAAATTTTCAGAGGTTGAACATTTTATTGACCTTAACAGCAGGACTTGAAAATGCAGTCTTTCAGTTGGAAATGGTGAGACACATGTATTAATCTCTTTGTCTAGTTTGTCTAAATGAAAATGGTGCTGTTCAGACGTCGATAATGGCCACCAAAAGTGGAAAATTTTGTTATTGCTACTCCTTCAGAATGGATCGTTGTATCAACATGGGCTTTTCACTAAAAGAGTTTTTACAATGTATTCATGGTCCTAAATTAATATCGTGCTCATTCGATGTCCAAAATGGCTTCCACAGCAGCCATCTTAAAAATATTGTTATTGTTATACCTCCTGAATGGATGGTCATATCAGCATTGGGTTTTCCATTGAAAAACATTTTATTATGTTAAGTTGGTCCAAATGAAAATGATGCCAATATCTTAGCCAATATTGCCATCCTGAAAATCTTGTTATTGCTACTTCTCTGGAATGGATAGTCCTATCAGCATGGGATTTTAGCAAGAGGTCTAGCCGGTCCTAATAAAAATAATGCTGATTGATGTCCTGATGACTGCAACAGTGACCTTCTTGAAAATATTGCTATTGTATCTCCTCCTGAATATCAACATGAGATTTTCACTAAAATATTTCTTATGATGTCTAGTTGTTCCTAAATGAAAATTGTACTTATAATATCTTTTTGGTTGTCATATTGTCTTATTGACTTAGAATTTTCACCAGAAGTCGTCTTAAAGTGTATAGTTGTCCCTAAATGAAAATGATGCTGATCTGATATCCATTATGGCTAGCACAGTTACCATCTAGAAAATCATATTATCATTACTTCTTCTGAGCGAATGGTCAGATCATTATGGGGTTTGACTGAAAGATTGCTTATGGTAGCTTGTTTATTGTAAATGAAAATGGTGGAAATCCAGCTTCAGGTATGTCTTCCATAATGAGAACCATGGCACCTGTCTTAAAAATCTTGGTATCGTTACTCCACCAAAACAGAAAATTTACATCAGGACATGCGGTTTCCACCAGAGGACATATTATGCTGTCTTGGCAGTCCTAAATAAAAATGTCAGTATGTCTACCACCAAACTCAATTTTAATTTGAAAAATCTTGTCATTTTTTAATACTATCAGGGATTGCTTAAACACTAAGCAGTTAAAAGGATATGAATTTGGATTTCTTAAACATAGCTTTACTGATTTTTCAGTTATATTCATACAATGTCTGCAGTATGGCAGTTTATAGTGATGTCTAGTGCTGGAGCATCATGCCTTAAACACATAGCATCATGTCCCACCCAGTCACATTCTCCCGACTGCAGGCCAACCAATCCTAACACTAACCCCTTAATGCAGAATACCAAGTGAGGCAGCTGCTAGTACCATTTTTATGTTTTTGGCATGACTCTGCCAGGGTTAAAACCCACAATCTCCTACATCCAAGGTGGATGCTATAACCACTTAGGTCAGTTGAGCAGTGCCAATTAAGAAGAAATATTCTTTTCTTGAGTTCTTGGAATTTTTTGTTTTACCCTGTAGAATATCTGTCTCATGAGGTGACTTTATGTGAGATCAATTAATTTTGATGAGAAAATAATGGACTTTTTTATAGCAAATATATCAGACTTTGACCCTGCAATGGGTCTGATGGTTCAAGAAAGTTCATGATACAGTCATCTATATTTTTTGTTTACATAATTTAGTACAAACCTTTTTTGAGATTAAAGAGTTCAAATACCATTTTAACTGCTTATTGCCACAGATAGTTTAATGGTGTCACATAAAGCTAGCAGTGTCATACAATGAATTGAATATCACATGATCTATCTTCAAATGTAAAAACAAAAATTATGTAATAATACTGTGCATTTTGCAGATGAGACATTTGAGTGTGTGTTTGCATGTGAGATTGGTGAAAGTGGTTGCTGATGAGATTGGTGAGTGTGTTTGTAGGTGAGATTGGTGAGCATGAAACTTTGCAGGTGAAACTGGTGAGTGTACTTTGCAGATGAGACAGGCAAGTATGGTTTGCAGGTGAGACTGTCAGGTGTGATTTGCAGGTGAGACGTGAGTGGTTTGCGGGTGAGATTGGTAAGAGTGGTTTGCAGGTGAGTTCTTCAGAATTTTAGCTTGCTATTGTTACCTATGAGATCTATCATAATGTAAATATTACAGGACATGCCTTATTTGGATCTGAGTACAAGTCCACCAAGGACTGGCAGGTCAGATCCTGTTGATGAGGACAGAATCTCACTATGCAGTATGGATAGTGTAGCATCTGTGAGACCCCATCGACCAGTAAGTCACAATACTATCTTCTCTCTGTAATCCAAATTTTGGTTCATATCAGGAACAAAAGAAGCAAACACAGAATGTTTAATCATGGCTGTTAGAAATTAAAAGTAACCTTTATAATTTAATAATATTTTCCTTTGAATTGATTCTCTAATTTTAATATTGATATATGTAGAAAACCATCAAAATTGTAGATGCATCCATACATCTGTGAATTATTTCACAGCAAATGGACAGAAAGAGGATTAATTTGCATCTTTGCAAATAACTGTTCTTCAGTTTTGGAAAATAATGCAAAGTCCATACCTGAAGGAAAAAGATCGTAGAAATAACATTTAACCTTAATCAGAAAAAGTTATTGTTTTGTTGTGAGTTATACATTTTAAGCACCATATTTAAAAGAGAAGACAATTTGTTGAAAGCAAACTCTTGTGAATAAACTTACATAAACCTAAATGACATTGACAATGTCAAAGCTTTGGCAGAGAGTGATCAGTAGGACTATACAACAATTGTTCAAGTCATATTCTTTATTCTGTCTCCAAGTTTCAGCATTTTTAGGAAATAGAATTACAGACAACATTGGAATCAGTAATATCTGCATGTGTTGTTATAAACTATCACCACTTGTCCTACCATATACTTATGTTAGCTAAATGCTAAATGGTGAAAAGCAAAGTGAAGTGGAATCAAACAGATTGTTGTGTTCCCGCACACTCTGCTAAAACACCATGTAGCAATTTTATCTCCAATTTTAGAAATCTTTTAACATCTGTGATTTGAATACAGCAACTCAGAAGGTCTGTATAATTTTATAGTGAGCTATTTTCTACTTTTGATCAATATTAATGTGAAATGTCTCTCTGATCTTGTACTCCAACATGGTATCATTGTTGCATGTTGTGGGTTGTTAATTCATTCTCACTGCATCTATTTTATTAACAAGTGTCGTTATATTTTGTGAACACTTTCTGGTTGTTTTCTTTTCAATTTTAAACAAGAGCAAGAAAATGCATGGAATTTACAATCTTGAGGACACCCATGAAACGTGCCTTGTTTGCGTTCATCTTCCTCATTTTTCAGTGTTTACACATTATGGTCTGAAGGTAATACAGACATTACAAATGTGTTGTGGGAAAGCATCAAGAGCACAGAGAGATATGTGACATCATAACAGAATGCAATATTTTGAGCCTTCACCTGATGAAACCATCTTTTCTTTGCATAGAGTGTGACATCTTGATGGTCCCCACGCCATCTAAATTTATGTGTACAATACTGAAATGATTGTATCTGGCATATGGCAGGAACAAAGGATTGTGGAGTTTCCATCCCCTTATATTTTTCCAGACGCTGTTAGAGTTGCATATGTGCCACTGGCCTTCGGACAATTTTCATCCATTGCAGACCTAATGGATAGTCAGGAAATTATTCATACATAGGCAACCCAGTAAGCATAAACGACCTCACATGTCAAAACATATATTTGTGGGCTGTAAGTCTGTGGACTTGTTGCATTTCTCTGGTGATTGTCCATTTGAACATACATACTACTGCATTGAACCAGTCAGGACACATTTAACATTGAGCTGCTGTCACTACAAAAAGAATGCTTTTCATGCCACCTTTAAGCTCCTACATTACACTGTGGCATCAAGAACAGTTTCAAACTCAGTCAAATGGGCTCAACAATGTTATAAGTGTTTTGGGCTTCACATATCTGTTGAGTTCTAATCTTTGACGATTACAACCGGACATAATTGTCAAGGTCATAACATGGTCAGCCTAGGCTAAAATAGATTTTATGGAGTAACACACACATAGAAATTGAACTTGAACAAAAGAGGGTACCAGACAAGGACTGAAAAATCATGTGATAATACATTTATGCCTCTTTCACAATAAAGGCAAATTCGTGCACTCTGCAAAAGTTTTGTCTGCATAATTAAATTGCATACAGTTAGCGACATCCAAATAAACTATTACCAAACATTAACCTGTCATCATGTAAATGAAGATGTATTATTTTCGAAGAAAGTAGGTTATTCTACTTGACGATGTGGGGTGGGGAGGGGGGACTTGCCAAACAATTTTATGTTGAAAAGACTCAAACAATGTCATAAACAATAAGAGGTTATTCAGCAGCAGTGGGAAAATGGAGCAAATGGAAAGAGAATTATGTATGTACCAAGATTTAAATGACATTTTTGAATGGCTTTACAATGTGCATGACAACAATACCCACTCGCATATCACGATTACATAAAGAATAAGAACTATTAATGTATATTCAGTTGAAGTAAGTCAATTCTTAAGACAAGAAGAACCTTTTAATAATTAATGTTACCTTTAAACAAAGATATTAAATGAAGATATTAAATGCTTTGAAGTAAGTATCTTTCTTACGTACATATACTTCTTACAATTTTTTTTTGTCCCCCCCCCACCAGAAAGGCCACCCGTCTTAAATTCTTAAATGGCCAGTTTCCAAGTGCAGAAGATTTGGCTGTATAAGAGGGGGATCGCTGTAATCCATATCAGACAGGATTCCTTCCAGGCTTAATATCCTGGACAGCTTCACACCCAGTGTCCATCCATCAGATGGTCTTTCATCAGATTTGTGCAATTTGGGGGCGGCATCTAATGATGGACCTTTTTGTAACAAGGTGGGATAACAAACTGTCGATATGGACCCCAATCCAGAAGCCCAGGAAGTGAATATTGGTCAGTTGGGACCAACTTTGGGTTCTGTGTCATTTCACCCCCCTCCCTCATCTCCTCCATGATATTGGCACTGAAAGTAGTACAGAAATTGTAGGTCAGACTTGCCAGGGTTTCTGATAGCACCTCATGTGGGACATGTGCTGGGTGAATGATCTGCTCAGTCTGATAGCCTCCCATGTGGGACATGTGCTAGGTGAATGATCTGCTCAATATGATAGCCCCTCATGTGGGACATGTGCTGGGTGAATGATGTACTCAATATGATAGCCCCTCATGTGGGACATGTGCTGGGTGAATGATCTGCTCAATCTGATAGCCCCTCATGTGGGACATGTGCTGGGTGAATGATCTGCTCAGTCTAGTAATAGAGGTTGTCAGGAAAATTCTTGGGCACCTTCTCAAACAGCCACATTCAGATGTATTCCACTCCTGCTTGTACTGACTATTCCTTTATGTCTTTTTTTGGTCATGGAGAACCATGCAAAGGAATGAATTTCAGCCTTCATTTGTGGAGAAAATCTTGCAATGTAGAAGGCCTGCCACCTTTGAAGGTGTGTGAGGTAAATTGGCATGTGTTAAGGGACTGGTGTAAAGTCACTACCATCATCCCTTTCAGTGCCTCAGTCCTGCAGTTGTCTGACTTTTTTCTAGGATGTTTGAGGAGAAACTGTTAGTTCCAGTTACTGTCATGGCTATTGTTCTTTCATATCTGACTTTCAGGCATCATGGCAAAGAAAACGATATAGGTCACTATGACATGCTAACCAATTTTGACTTGTAGAGGTCAGAAATCCCTCAACCCATTTCTGAAATGGAATCTTAAATGGGTTTTGACGTGGCTTTCCCTGAGTCAGATTATACCCTTAGACACAGTCTTGCTGAAGCTGCTATCAGAAGATATGCTTTCTTATAGTTTTCGCTACAGAAGGCAAGGTGAGTTGAATGCCATTTAGTTCATTTTGGTGTACCAGGCTCTTTAGCTAAGGATAGGTTGTATTCCAAGTCATACACTCTTTCTCCATAATAAATACATTTAGTTACTTTTGCTGGACTGTTTCTGGAACAAATTCGTACAAATTTTTTGTGATTTGTGCATTTGTGTGTCCTAGCAATATTTTGGATAATATTGATACTCAAGTAAAAGACATTACTATAAAACACTCCAACAGCTCCCCATGAATGTGAGGTTGATGTATCAATCAGCTTAAAGCAAGAGCTACCTTGAGGTAATACGGGTGAGGTAATAGGTAAGAATTTCTTCATAGGTCTATATGGCATATAAATAGGAAAGAAGAACTTTTCGTCTTTCAGAATGGACATATTATGTAGATAGTGAAGTTTATTTTCCAAATAGTGAAGTGTTCAGGTAAGTATTCTTGGGGAAACATAATTTAGTACAACACTTGCTTAAAAAAACTACAGATTGAATTACAGTCCATGTCGGAATTAACCACGTGTCAGTTGAATTAAATATGCTTAGCTCCTCATTATGTCTGAAAGAAAGCTGCTGCTGCAAATATGAATGATAGGTAAAATTTATGATTTCTTGCAACCAATTAAAAGAATATTCAGTTTGTGCTCCGTATTGTTTGTATGTTTAACTATGATAGTTTCAGACGAGCTGTTTGATTATTCCACCAAACAAATGTAAAGAATTTTTTTATAAATGATATAACTTTTCATTGCTGATTATGGTAACTTGCTTCAAAATATTAGCAATTAAATTGCAATTCTGATAGTTTACAGTTGCAGCTACTGGTTTGCTTTGTTGTTTTACATCACAGCAAAATTGTTAGATTTTTTAGTACCAAGACATTCGGGTTCAATTTGATCAACTGGCCCAGGTTGATCGTAGGATTTGAATCCACATCCTTTCAGTCACAAGTCAGATACACCAACCAATTAGCCACTGTGGCTCTTACTTTTAGGGAGAGTAATTTATTAAATTACATTACTTTATGGGACACAGTAAAGAACTTTTGATTTCTTGTAAGATATCACATTTGTTTCTGGGTATTTCAGATTGCATTGGGAATGATTCTTTCTTTTACAGTCCATCTCTCAAAGCGAATGCAACAGTGACAGTGCTAGTGTAGCTAGCAATGATACCAGCTTACTGAGCCCAAGAACACAGCAATATTCTCCTTCTCTTGACTCGGGTTGTCACAGTGACATGAATTTTCGTCATCATAGTGAGACTCCAACAGAGTATGAAGGGGATTATGAACGGGAGGCTCGTTTTCGCCGACTCGAAGCCTCTGTGAATTTAGAAGATGATTTAGTTGATGGCAACTCCACACTTGAGGTTATACGATTGCCTAAGAAATCACGACAAAGAGTCAGGAAGAAGAGATTAAACAAAATAGGGACAAATGATGTCAGTGGAGAATCTCTTGTTAGTAACTTCCCATCAAAATCGGAGAGAAATTCTGAAAAAATAAACAGACAGTCGGTGAATAAAAAATCACATTCAGTCAGTCATAATTATTTAAATGAAAATGGAAACAGTGTTAAACCAAGGAAGGCTAGGTCTGATTCTTCAGGATCAACCATAGAAGGCTCAGACAGCCGTGAAGATAGTGTAGATACCATGATTTCTAGTATGGAAAGCACAGGCCACTCTGAAGTAAGTTCTGAGAAGTCTTGTCAACGGGACAGTGGAATATTTACAGAACAGTTCAGGTTTGATGAGCAAACTGTGATAGTTAATGCTGTGGATAAACCTCATCAGGAAATGCATTCCAACCATAAAGGTGCTAGAGATAGTGAAAAGTCAAAGGTCAAAAAAGGTCATAGATCTCCTGAAAAGTCAGAGTCCAAAGATTGTGATAGCAAGATTTCGCTGGACTCCTATAAGATTTCAGTAGAATCAGGTGATCAGTTTAATGTAGACTTATTTCAGTCAAGTCACAAAACAGAACAGGTTATAACAAAGTCAGTGGGATTGTGCAATAGTATGGAAGATATTTATGCAAGAAGTGTTGACTGCGATGAGCCGTCAACTGTACAAACTCCACAATTGTTAGAAACAAATATTTCTAAACTTACACATTTTAAAGAAGAAAATACATTAAGTGCAATAAAGGCCCAAAATGATTCTGTATTTATTGGAGAGAGTACATCAATAAAGACATCATCTGGCCAATCAGAATTGAAGAAATCTGCTCAGTTAAAAACTATGAATTCAAACAAAAGTGAACTGCTGCACAACTCAGTTAGCGAGATTGCATATGTGAAATCCATTGATGAGTCTCGTACAAGTAATTCCAATTCAGGGCAATGTCCAAGCAAATCAGCCAATCAGAGTGATTCAGGGAAGTCACCAAACCAGTCAGAATTAAGGAATTCAAATAAGAGTGAACATGTAAACAAGTCATCCAATCAGAATGTAGATAAGGTGGCCAATCTGAATCCATCAACACAATCAGCTATCATGCAGCTTCATGACAGAGTTAATGATATCATCAATAAACCAAATACATGTCCGTTCTTCAGCTTTATAGAGGAGGCAGATGAAGATGTTGTCAATTGTAAAGAGGCAGATGAGAACGAAAATAACAAACTATGCCCAGGAGAGGTTAGGTAAGAAAATTATCAGGCATTATTCATCCTTTTTTTTAAACCTTGAATGAAGTGTTTTGATTACAGGCATGTGTGTATACCTTAAGAATTTTGACAACGGTAGGGATACTTTAAAATTTTGCTTTATTATTATTATTACTGTTATTATTATTAATATTATTGTTATCCTGCACAGTAATGCTGGGTGGGGGCTGAAATGATGATTTGAGTCTATGATAATGGGACTTCATTTTGGCTTTGATTTTCATTGTAAATTCATATAATGACATACCAGATCTTGGATCACCTAGACTTTTAATTGAGGAATAAAGATAACAATTTTGTTCATAGAAAGAACCTATCTGAATTATTTCCAAGTTAGTATTGTTAGGATCTGTAAGTATACTTCAGAGAAACTAACTTTTGTGAAAGATTGCTGTATAATGAGTCACTCTCAATGGAAATGTCTTTCAAATCAAACACATCAACTTTAAGATGGTAATGGATTAATTTTGTTCTTGTCAGGTTAGACCACAATAGTATGCTGTTTATAATGCTAGATGTGATGGATGAAAATGAAGTCTTCATGAAGGTAAAATGTGACATTTTACTTTCATTACCCTTTTACAGTACATTCTTAGAGATTAACCTCTTGGAGGTTTTTTATTGGCAGATACACAGTTACTGCTTTGGTTAGAACACCACAAAAAATAATTTTAACCCATGGCACTGATACTCTTGTGTTATCTAATATATTTAGGGCAGGGTAAGCCTTTGCTGAGTTCATGGACACATTCAGACCCCTAGTATGGGATAGGGTAAGGCTTTGCTGAGTTCATGGACACATTCTGACCCCTAGTATGGGGCAGGGTAAGGCTTTGCTGAGTTCATGCACACATTCTGACCCCTAATATGGAGCAGGGTAAGGCTTTGCTGAGTTCATGCACACATTCTGACCCCTAGTATGGGGCAGGGTAAGGCTTTGCTGAGTTCATGGACACATTCTGACTCCTAGTATGGGATAGGGTAAGGCTTTGCTGAGTTCATGAACACATTCTGACCCCTAGTATGGGATAGGGTAAGGCTTTGCTGAGTTCATATACACAATTTCTTCTTTTTCAGTCATATGACATCCAATAGTCACATTGATAAAGCCTGTTTCTCTTAATATCTGGTGCCATTTTTTTAGATTGCATTAGACTGGTCCACTGTGTGCTTGTGTATCAAAATAAAATGTATCTGTGACACATGGTTTCACAATCAAGAAACCCATCTGTTTTCGTGGAACTGTTTCATGTACAGTTACTGTAAATCAAAAATAAGAAAATTAGAAGGTTGTCTAACAATGAAAAAATGAACAGCTGCCAATAGTCCCATGATATCTGCCTTGAACTGTAATCATTCTTCTGTGTCCTGCTCACTTCTGATGTTTTTGGTCTAAAGTTGGAAATATGTTTTTTAACTGGTACCCTGTTGCCCATTTTATTACATGGGTTATTATCAATATGCAGATACCCGAGTACCCAGGTACCCATTGACATCTTTAATCTGGTGGTAATTTTCCTTAAAAGTCATAATATTTGTCTTCTCTGCCAACTTAATTCTTTAAACAAGAGGTCCATGTGGGGCTGAGATTGTTCAGCTGCCTGACATTTGTCTACTGTCTTTTATTAAACAATAAAAATGAAAAATCATAACATAACTTTAATAATTGCAGTTTAGCCTTGTAATAGAAATGAAGAGGTCCAAAGAAAATTATATTTTGGGAAATTTCTTACAATTTATGACGTTGGCCACATTTCATATTATCAGGAGTCTGATATGAACTCGATAAATATAATATACTGAGAAAGTTAACTCACCAGCATACAACTTTCTTTTAATAATTGATAATATCTTCAAATTGCATAAATGTATAGAATTTTTAACAGCTCATTAAGCTGCTATTTTATAGAGTTTACACACAGACAGAGGGTGGATGAATGGAGAGACAGCTGGAGGACTTTTCAGAATCCTCCACTAATGCATGTTAATAAAAATGATCAAATATTTATAACTATATACTAAGTGTGTGTGCAAACACAAACATTTATATTGTGCTGAAATTTCAGATGTTTAGCAGCCTAATGGGACACACAGAAGGGGAAAAATCTGTCATCTTCATCCTCATCTCGTCGCGATCGCTATATTTGCTGTCACAGGAGAGCAGAGATGGGAAATTTACCAGGGAGGCTGTCATCAGATTTTCAGATATTGACTACATATCAGTATGTACAAGGCAATTGACTACTTTTGAAGTTTTACCATGACATTTAGTTGAGAAAAATAATTGAATATGAATATTTTATTTAATTTTAAAGCCGTTTCTTTTCTTTTTTTTATATACTTAATTTTCATTATGCCATGATACATAAATTCTAAAGGTTGGGATAGTCTTTTCATTTTTTTTTTTTAAATTAGCTCAGTGATATTTCCAACATTGTCTTTTTAAGTCAGTAGATTACTTTTGTTTCAGTTGGGCGTGAACAACCAGTTGGTTCACATTGTGTGTAAGAGCAGGAAGAAACAGTACTGGCTGACAACAGGAGATGAAAAGTGTAGTAGGTTAGTATGTATTCATTTTTTGGGACTATTTTCAGCAAAGATTATCTCAGGGGTGATTTCTTCACATATATCGCAGAATTCTTTGCTGGCAGTTTTATAAAGGGACATTTTCAGATTTTAAAGAGGGGACAGTATCATAACTAAAAACTCTAGTAGTACATTTCAACAAACACGTGATAAATAACGTTTAATAAATAAAAATAAAATGGACAGTAGTTTGTCGTCTGCAGCAGCTATTGTGTGTCTTGACAATGGCATTACATCATAAAAATTAGGGACATTACCACTGAATAACAGAAACTGTATGTAATGGTAGGGACATAACTACTGAGTAAAAAAAAAACTGCATGTCACCATTGTACAATCTCAACAAGTGCAGTTCACAAAAGAATTGTAATAACTTCATAATGAAGGAAAGCATCTCATTGCTTTGTTGCAATAAGTGGCTTAACAAGTGCTTGATTATGGTTGAAGTCAACAGGTGGAGCTTCATTAATATTAATGAATGTTACAAGTTTCATTTTGCTCAGTGTGTGATTTTTGCATTGTTGGCTTATTTTGTTTAGAGGATTCATTACATTTACTCTTTTCATTACAGTCACTCGTCATGTTGAAAATAGTGACACTAAGATAATAGTTATTATTTTCATCTATGTAGGCAGACCTGCCAACTCTTACGATTTAGCCGTAAGTCTTACAAAAAACCCACTAAAATTACAGACTTACGGAATGATAGCAAAAAGTAGGGAAATGTCATCTTTATTTTAATGTTACGGATATTTTTTGTACTGGTTCATTCCGGATCTGGATTGTCATATTAGACTCCATGTTCGGATTCGGAGTTTCATCTTAGACTGAGTGGATTTTGGTTGGGAACCAGGCTAACCATACAGTAGTACCTCAGATGCTTTAAACCTGCCTATTTTATTCGTGAGAAGCGCACATCTGATCTAGCTTCGTTTTTCATTTTGTCATCCAGTCATCTGAAAATGTCTTCCAAACGAAAATGTGTCAAAGGTGGAGACAACAACCAGCCTCATAAAAAGCTTTAACAGTGGTTGCAAACGTATAAAACAGATTACTCAGATACTTGGTCATGCTTATAAAAAAGTATTTTAAAAAAGGCATCCATTACATTTATTGCACATGTTGAACATTTCCCATGGTAGGCGAGATGACTGTTGCCACCATGTGAATTTTAAAGAAACATACAGAATACGGTGCAATGAAATCAAGTTGTAAGTCCATGACCTCTATGGGATTTGGAACTGCAGTGCCAGAAACTGAATTAGAGGTCGCTAAGGACAAGGTCGAAGTATATTTTAAAAACTGTTTGGTTGAGCATAATGTTGCATCTGACCATGCTTCTAAACTATTCAAGTGCATGTTTTCAAAATCATTGTTAGCAAATAGTCATCAGTGTGTCAGAACAAAAGCTACTGTTACTGAATTACAACAGTGCAAGTAGGGGCGCCGAGTGGTCTAAAGCACTCTCCGTCACGGATCACTGCCATCTCACCACTGTCTGTGTAGGTTCGAGTCTCAGATTCAGCCAATGTGGGTATGTGAGAAAGCTTGTCAGTAGCTTCTCGAGGGTTGGTGGTTCTTTCCAGGGGTTTCCCGGGTTCTTACTCCACCATTAATACTGGCCGCCATGTATAGCTTGTCTTGTGCTGAAAAATGGTGTTAAACCAAAGAACAACAACAGTGCAAGTCAATACAGGAAGGCATTGTTAACAATATTTTATCCCAACCTTTCAGCAACTGATGGTAGCAATGATTCTGAGAAGCTGTACCTAGCTCTTGTTGTTAGATATTTTGATAACACAGACAGGATTGTAACTGAAGCACTTTTGTCGGTTCCAACATTTGATGGAGCCTCTACTGGGGAAAATATTTTTACATTATTGGATGATGATTTGAAAAAGAGAAACATAAGTTGGAATAACTGTTTTGCCTTTGAATCAGATAATGCTTCAGTGATGACAGGTTGCAATAAAGGTGTATTTGGACATATAAGTAAGGTGAATCCCTCCATGTATCTGAGCGGATGTTCATGCCATTTGATACATTTAGCAGTGAAAAAGTGGGCTGATATGCTGCCTATTAGTTTTGACGACTTATTAGTGGACATATCATATTATTGGGATAAAAGTATGAAGGTATAAAGAGACTGTTGGAACAGTGGGAACTCTTACAAATGTATTTTGTTAAAGAAACCAAGAAGCAAGAGGTTAAAGGCAAAGAGCTAAAGCCAAAGGTAGGATGTCAGAGAAGGTGTCTAGTTCCAAGGATAAAGTTCACATGTATCTAGCAGTAAAGAAGGAAATAACGACGGTTCCACATGTATCTGGCAATAAAGAAGGAAATAACAACAGTTCCACATGTATCTGGCAATAAAGAAGGAAATAACGACATTTCCACATGTATCTGGCAATAAAGAAGGAAATAACGACAGTTCCACATGTATCTGGCAATAAAGAAGGAAATAACGACAGTTCCACATGTGTCCGGCAATAAAGAAGGAAATAACGACAGTTCCACATGTGTCTGGCAATAAAGAAGGAAATAACGACAGTTCCACATGTATCTGGCAATAAAGAAGGAAATAACGACAGTTCCACATGTATCTGGCAATAAAGAAGGAAATAACGACAGTTCCACATGTATCTGGCAATAAAGAAGGAAATAACGACAGTTCCACATGTATCTGGCAATAAAGAAGGAAATAACGACATTTCCACATGTATCTGGCAATAAAGAAGGAAATAACGACAGTTCCACATGTATCTGGCAATAAAGAAGGAAATAACGACAGTTCCACATGTGTCTGGCAATAAAGAAGGAAATAACGACGGTTCCACATGTATCTAGCAATAAAGAAGGAAATAACGATAGTGCAGGCACGTGCATTAAAGCTTTGAGCTGTGATAAATCTAGAAGGCAAGCTAGTTCTATCCTCAAGTCTGCTTCAGCAGGAAAGTCTAAGAAAATGAAACCCAAGATAGGTTCTTTAGATAAAGCTAAATCAAAGAAATTAGATAAAAAAAACTCTGTCTAGATGTCAGACATCATTGGTTAGAAATGACCGGAAAGACAGTTTAAAAAATCAGTTACAGAGAGGAAAAGGCTATGAGTGTGTGTAAGGCGTTGCAGTCCTGGAGGGCGTAAAATTTATTGCTTATTTTTAGACCACATAATTCCATTATTTAACAAGTTCAACTTAATCATGCAACAGGAGGAGCCTATGATCCACAAACTTAGAGAAAACATGCTTGAGTTATTAAAACATTTGCTGATTAGATTTGTAAAGGCTACGGAAATTTCACAAGCCAAGGATCTTACTGATATCAATTATCATGACTGTAAGAAACAAAAATCATATGATTCACTTACAGTAGGTTTAGAAACTTGAAAATACTTTGCTGAAAGTAAGTTGTATGAAAGTAGCCTTTGTCACTTATATAAACATGTAAGGGACAATTACACAGCTGCTTGTGATCACATTGTTAAGAGGTTTCCCTTGAATAATGAACTTCTGAAACACAGTGCAGTTACTGATGAGTCAAAAAGGATGATGAGTGATTTTAGCAGTGTGATGTATTTTCCGTCAAGGTTTATGAGTATGTAACCCAAAGAAACCAACTGGCAAGACAACTTGAAGCGGAATATTTGAATTACCAAGTAGATGAATTGAATCCTGAGATCTTAAACACTAAACGAGTTAACAAGCAATGGTAAACTCAAGGATGCTAATGGCCAGTTCAGATACAGATTTTTGTCCAGCATCATGAAGAATGTACTTATTGTTCTTCATTCAAATGCAGGTTGTGAGAGGGTGTTCTCATTTGTTGCAACAAACACTCATAATCCAGGTCATCTGTGTCAGTTGATACCTTGGAAGCAATACTAGTCATGAAAGTGAAGGGGGGAGAATGCTTCAGAATGGAGTTTGATCAGAAGTTTCTTAGAAAGTGCAAAAGTACCATGTACCAGTCACACCAGTAGCTATATATTGTAGGTTACAACATGTAATGGTTCTTAAAGTTTTACTATAATAGCTTTTACATGTTACTGAAAATTGGTCAACTGACCTACTGAGAATGTCTCTTTAGGTTTTCAGGTCTGTGTAGGCTATTAATATAATCATATTTTATCTTTAAGAATCCGAGTTATTTAAAATGCTACTAGTTTTTGTCACAGTTTGAATTCATTAGTGACATGTTTCTGTTTAGATCAAATCCCATTGTTAACATGTTAACAAATAACTTTCTGGGATAATTATCAAACTGTCTTGTTTTTTTGCGATAAATTGTGTAGATAAATATGCTTATAGCATCAAGGTTTTTGACGAGTTTGATTGTGAACACGATCTTTGCTTATTATATCTTTTTAAAATTATTTGTATGACGCTATTGTAAAATAGGTACAATCAACAGTATCTAAAGGTTCGGAGACATTTACATATGGATGCATTCTTGCAGTGGTACACAAGATGACTTTGTAAAATTGTCAAAATATAATTTTCATGTTACACACTGTCACAACTTAGTTATTCTCCATGTGTCTTAGTTACAGCTTAGTTATTATTCATGTTACATAGTCATAACCGAATTATTCTTTTTGTTTGACAGTTACAACTTAGTTATATTTCATGTTAGGAACTGTCACTTATTATTTTTTATTCTCGTTACATACTGTCACAATCTTTACACTGTAGACTGTTTCTTACTTGGAAGTTTCACACTTTAAGTTTTAAGGTCTGTAGTTTTATGTGAAAGAAAACTAGAATCACAAAACTTACAGTTTTCTTAACAAGGGTCTCTTTACTAGACTAAAATTTTGATAATATTGGTGCTCCCTAAGTGCCATATTTGATTGGGGTGGAGTTTGAGCTGCAGTAGGGTTAGATTATGATAATAATAGATGGCAAACTAGCATTACAAATATAGCCAACAGATCATGCTGAACTATCATTACAAATGTAGCCAACAGATCATGCTGAACTGACTTTTCTCTGCTGGACCATGCTGTGTTGGACATAACTTTGTATAATAAAATCTGTTGTTATCAATAACTGTGTGATAAAATATGGTGTTATCAGTTACCTTGGGTGATAAAATCCTGTGTAATCAATGACTTTATGTAATAAAATCTGGTTTTAATAATGACTACATGATCATATCTGGTGTTATCAATGACTGCATGATAAAATCTGGTGTTATCAATGACTGCATATTAAAATCTGGTGTTATCAATGACTTTGTTTAATAAAATCCTGTAATATCAAAGACTTTGTGTCATAATATCCAGTGTTATCAAGGAATTTGTGCAATAAATATAAAAATCCAGTGGTATGATTGACTTTGTGTGATAAAATACGGTGTTATCAATGACTTTGTGTGATATATAATATCTGTCTTTTCAGAGCAATAGTGGATTGCCTAGCATCAGTCATGGCAAGTGATGATGTACCAATCAAACTGACAGTAGACACTGATGCCACCATTCAGAGAACAGGACTTAGGAAATACATTGCTACAGAGTGTAATTGTGAAGTAAGGATAACATGTTTACTCCGTATATATTCAGACCTGTCATAAAGAATCACTTCTGGATAGTGTTAAAAATGCCCACTTAGGGCAGGCATTTGCTGTATAAATTTTTTATATCACATGTAAGTAACCTTAAAAGACTGGCAGATTAAGATGGATGATTGGTTCATAGAAGTAAATTTTCAGGTGAGATTGGCTGTATTTAAGGAATTGAAAGATGAATAAATGAAGAACTTGAAGATTCTGGAAGAGTGGTTGTCCTTACCGATATACGGGTTCTTCCTCCACTATTTATAGTGACTGCCATGTATATCCTATCATCTGCTGACAAATGTTGTTAAACTTAAAAAACAAATGAACTTAACCAAGTACTGTAAAATTATACTCATCAAATTAAAGACCCATGCAAGTTTGACAAGTTTTAAGTAGAGTGCATGACATACTAGTTTAAATCCAGTGGTACATATCGATGTACTTTTTGACTGTACCGGTACTTCGGTAGTTTGCATAAGTATGAATTGTAAAGAAATTCCAGAATGAATTTGTTAAAACCTTAATGATATTACAATCATGTCTTTGTTTTTAATGACAAAATATATTCAATATTTTTTTTAAAATTCTTACAAAGTTGTTGTGTTTGTCACAAATTAATTTAGAATATTATGACTATAATTATATTTATGAACATTTAATCACATGTTTAACACGTCTCAAATATACCAACATGAAATTCAAATGAGATTTGTGAAAGATATTGGGATCAAGTCCAACATTTGAAAAGAAATAAAATCTAATTTTGTTTTGTTATGTACTAGGAGCAGTGGTATACTGAGGGACATGAAAGTAAGTGATCAGTGTACTGTGATTTTTGGCCGAGGTAATCCCCTGCAAACTCTGTAAACAGATAAATAGCATACAGAAAAGTAGGTCGACAGTATTATCACTACCAGAAAGTAGGCCGGTAGTATTACCCATGCTGTAAAATAGGCCTACAATAGTATCCCTACCTGATAGTAGGCCTACAGTAATATCTTTGCCAGAAAGTTGGCCTACAGCGTTATCCCTCCTAGAAAGTAGGCCAGAAGTAATATCCCTCCTAGAAAAGTAGGCCTACAGTAATATCCTTCCCAGAAAGTATTTCTGTAGTACTATCCTTCCCAGAATGTAGGCCTGCATTATTATCCCTCCCAGAATGTAGGCCTAAATTGTTATTCCTCCCAGAATGTAGGCCTGATTTATTATCCCTCCCAGAATGCTGGCCTGCGTTGTTATCCCTCCCAGAAAAGTATTCCTGCAGTATTATCCTTCCTATAAAAATAGGTTTGCAGTATTATCATTTTTAGAAAATTGGCCTGCAGTATTTTTCCTCCCAGAAAGTAAGCCTGCAGTAGTATCAGTCACAGAGAAGTTGGTTTGCATTACTATTCCTACCAGATTGCAGTTAAATTTGTATTCTGTTCGTTTAGAAAATGGCGAACCTTATATAGAATTTCCACATCTTCACATTATTATGTAATGTCATTAATTGTTTTGTACTTTCTAATACATTGTTCAGCATCAGTCATTGAAATTAGTAATTATTATTTGTTTACTTCAGCTTTCATGTTCAAAGTACATTTTTCTCTTTTTTAAAAGCTTGCATATAATAATAACATTTAAGTATGAGCTGAAACTTATTATCGATACGTTTATCTGTAATTATTTTTAGTGTTTAATAGAAAGCATTCAACAAATTATAGATGATAATTTACACTATAAAGGGTGAGGAGGACCTGATTGGCCAAGCGGTTTAAAATGCTCACAGTTACGGATCACTGCCATCTCACCAGTCTGCGTTTGTTAAAGTCTTGGGTTCAGACAATGTGGGTAAGTGAGAAAACTTGCCAGTGGCTGCCCATGGGTTGGTCATTATTTCCAGGTTTTTCCAGGTTCTTCGCCATCAATTATACTGGTGCTGTATACATCCTATCTTGTGCTGAAAATGGTGTTAATACTCCTAATTGTAAAGATCTCATTTAATATTTTTATTTTCTTTTTCCTTACAGTCCTCAGAAGCCAAACTTAAGTATTATGCTTTGGTTCACTGGGAAGATCCCCAGACATGCAGGGGTCGAGCTGGATCTTCGGAGAGGGAGGGACACGTGTTATACAAAACCCCGGAATCAAGTGGATTACTGCGAGGCACCACCTGGAAACCAGCCTATGTTATGCTTAGGTAATAATAAATTGGTCATAATAGTAATTTGTGTTGCTTCGAAATATATTGCAGAGTAGATAAGGAAAATTCCAATATTAGAAAACCAAATCTGTTATAAGACCAAGAAACAGTTTGCATTCAACACCAAGAAATTAATTTCAAGATTAACTGAAAACAAGATTTTTTTAATACAGAATCAAAAGAACACATATTACTGCATTAGATCACAAGACATTGTGGTATGTGATGGGCTTATACTGTATATGTAAAAGAAAACTGCTGTATTCACAGGTTTGAACTATTTCATGTCGTGTTGGTGGTGTAACTTTTTAGTTGTCAAGTACAGTGATTATCAGTAATCTTGACTGTTGTGGATTTAGCAAGATAATTTAAGGGTTATTGCCCTTCTATTAGAAATAGACAGGGAAAGACAACTTTTGTTTTTAAGTAGGGCTGAATTTGTGAGGTAGCCAGCTAATATTCTGAAAGTAATGTGATTGTGGAATGTATTGAAAGGAGAGAAAAAAAAATTCACCACTAGGACATTTGATCATTTGTTGGTGCACATGTGTAAGATGTCTCGACATAGACACCCGGCAGTAGCCATGCTTGGGAGGTGATGGCCAGGATTGCTAATGTCATTGACCAGGAATTCTCACCATACCATGGCCATTACTTTGACAGGCCAATATGATGAGTTGCATGTCATTCAAAATTTGTCTTACGGTCCCTTTCCGGATGACCCTGTTCAGGTCACAGTTGCTTTGGAGGAAGAATAGAGGAAGTTTGGAGGCAGGCAGCTCAGGAACTGCCCCTCCATCTTGCCACTCAATGCACATGGGCATTTGGAACCACTCTGCCAGTTGGAAAGGATGCTAAGTGGACTCGGGACAGGGGATCTTCTCAGTCACAAGTGCATCAATATCAGTCTCTAATAGACAGTCATACAGAGGTGGTAAGAAAATGAATTTTGAGCTCACTTGATCTCCATATTCTCACAGAACGGGGGTGAGTGGGGGCAATTGTGTGTATGATCCAGGTCATTTGGAGGGGTTTTGGGTTTTCAAATATCAACAAGCCCATCCACTCTTCTCCTCTCCCCTCATCATGGATGCACCTTCAAATTGGGAGAAGGATGCCTTTCTACAACAGAAGATATGGTCACTCATTAAAAAAAAAAAACATGGTGGAACTTGTGCAAAGACCACAATCTCGGCGGTTTTTAATCAAGGTTGTTTCCTTTTTTGGAAAGCAAACAAATTGAGACCCATCATCTGAGTCAACTCAACCAGTTGTGCATCCCAATTTCAAGATGGAGAATGCGAGTCCAATCTACCTTTCTGTTCGATGGGACGAGTATGCTGTCAGTTTTATTTTAACATCAACCCTTGGGCCTTTGCTGTGATTATGACATCGTTACTGATTGATGTTATCTACAGTGACAGCAGCATACCTAGAAAACACCCTCCAGAAGCATATAGTAAGTTCTGTTCTACCTCAAAGCCGGACAATCTCTTCTCCCTTTTATATCATCCAGGCTTTCTAGTGAACTGGGAAAAGTCAGACTTCCATCTGTTCCAGGATTTTTGTCCCTCTGGATATGGAATTTTTAAACAACCAGAATCTGGTGCGACTTCCTCGTGTTCATGTCATTAGAATCGTCAAACTCATCAATTCCATTTCCAGCAGGAATTCAGCGAGAGAGTTTTTGCAGCTCGTTAGTTTATTTAGTCTGGCAGCAGACTTGATCTTGCTCAGCTCACACCCGAGATTTGGGTCATTCCTGAATCAGTGGTGCAACCCAGGATAGCTGGCAATGGGAAACCTGCTCAAGAAGCCCCCAAGTGAAAATAACGGCATGTACTGACACCAGTGCACATGGTTGGGGTGCCAAGCTGTTTCTTGGCCTACACTACAATCAGCAGCATGTGGTAGTCAGGGGAACATATCAACATCCTAAAAATGAAGACCGTCATAATGTCTTTCACTTCTGAAAAGATCAGCTCTCAGACAAAAACAGTCCTCATTAGATCCAACAACTCTGTGGTGGTGACCTATCTCCTCAGATGGGGAGTCACCAAATCACCCAACTATTGTGTTCTGATTTGGCAATTTCTATGTTGGTTTGACAATCTCCATGTAAACATACAAATCAGACACATTCAAGGCAGACACATTGTCTTGACCAACACATCTAGGAGAAGTCAAGCCTTTCACATGGATTCCATCAGTGGGTCTTCACTCAGATTTGCACACTTTGAGGGGTGGTTTCTTTGATTGACTTCTTTACAACAAGGTGGAGCCACATGATAACCCCTTTGTCTCCAGTTTTGGACCCAAAAACTGTGAATGCACTGTCACACTTCTTTTTAGAAGGATCCAGAAGCTGCAGGGTCAGAATAGCAACATCTGATATCATATGGGACAAGTCCTGGGTCACTGATCTACTCCTTGCCCAGACCGTCTTCTTCTACATGCTCGTCTCTTATATGGACAGCCTTGTGAGACAAACAGTTCAAACCTTCAGTTGTGGAGAGAACATTGAGAGCAGGAAGGCCGTCCATTCTGAAGGCTTATTAGGGAAAGTGGCATGTTGTCAGGGACTGGTGCCATACCAAGAACAGTTTCCCTATGTGTCTCAATCCCTTAAGTGGCTGACTTTTTTCTCTGGCTCTTTGAGGAGAAACATTTGGCCCCAATCTCTGTAGGATATTTTAGCCTTTTTTGGTCTCATTCCTTGGCATCCATCCGTCTACGAGAGACGATGGCATAGCTCCAAAGTACGCTTTTGCTTATCCTTCTTTTTAGCTCTCTTTTCAGCTTGCTTTATTCTTCTCTTTTCCTCTGTGTTTTGAACTCCCTGCCTGACAGCTAGACGCCAGCTGGAATGGTTGTTTGCACAGCTCTCCCAGTCGTTGACATTGATGTTTGCTGTCTTCATATCCTTCTTGCAAACATCTTTGTAGCGCAGATGTGGTCGTCCAGTTGGTCGTGCACCTTCTGCTAACTCCCCATATAACAGGTCCTTGGGAATGCGACCTGGGTCCATTCTCTTGACATGGCCGAGCCAGCGAAGGCGCCTCTCGCTGAGTATGGAGAACATGCTGTTCATGTTGGCGCGTTCTAGAACCTCTGTGTTGGGTACTTTGTCCTGCCACTGGATGTGCAGAATGCGCCGCAGACATCTCAGGTGGAAGCTGTTGAGTTTCCTCTCGTGTCTTGCATAGGTGGTCCATGTTTCGCTGCTGTAGAGAAGTGAGCTGAGCACGCACGCTTGGTAGACACGCAGTTTGGTCTTCTCAGTGAGGTTGGGGTTGTTCCAGACCCTCTGGTTAAGTCTGGCCATCACTGCTGCTGCCTTGGCAATCCTGCCGCCCACCTCAGAATCAATGGAGAGTGAGCTGGAGATGTTAGACCCGAGGTATGTGAAGTTCTCGACAACTTCCAAATTGTACCCATTGATGTAGACAGAGGGAGGGGAGTCTGTGTCCTGTGCCATGACATTTGTTTTCTTCAAACTGATGGTCAGTCCAAATTCCTTACATGCATGGGAGAGGCAGCATACCAGCTGCTGAAGTCCATCTTCCGTGTGTGATGTCAAGGCTGCATTGTCGGCAAAGAGCAATTCACGGATGAGTACCTCTGTGACTTTAGTCTTAGCACGGAGACGGGCGATGTTGAACAGCTTGCCGTCAGCCCTGGTATGAATGTACACTCCCTCGCTGCAGTCCTTGAATGCGTACTGGAGAAGCATGGAGAAGAAGATGGCAAAGAGCGTCGGTGCAAGGACACAGCCTTGTTTGACTCCGCTAACGACTGGGAATGCTTCAGATGTTGCGCCATTGAAGCACACTGTGCTGTGCATGTTCTCGTGGAACGACATAATGACAGCAAGCAGACGTGGGGGGCAGCCGATCTTCTGCAGAAGTCTGAAGAGTCCACTCCGACTAACCATGTCAAACGCCTTCGTCAGGTCTATGAAGGCAACGTAGAGGGGCATCCGCTGCTCGCGACACTTCTCCTGCAGCTGACGTAGTGAGAAGATCATGTCTACAGTTGACCTGCCGGCTCGAAATCCACACTGGGATTCTGGGTAGACGCAGGAGGCTAGGATCTGCAAGCGTGCCAAGGCAACACGGGCGAAGGCCTTTCCGACGATGCTGAGGAGGGAGATGCCCCGATAGTTGTTGCAGTCGCTACGGTCTCCTTTGTTTTTGTACAAAGTGACGATGTTGGCATCACGCATGTCCTGTGGGATGTATCCCTGTTCCCAGCAAAGGCAGAGGAGTGTGTGTAGGGGCTGGAGTAGTGCTGGTTTTCCGCTCTTGAGGACTTCAGGCGGAATGCCGTCGCTTCCGGGAGCCTTCCCACAGGCAAGGCAATCGATGGCTTTTCCGAGCTCTTCCAGGGTGGGCTGTGTGTCTAGCTCCTCCATGACAGGCAGGTCTGGAATGGCGTCCAGGGCAGTTCCAGTGACATTGTTTTGGGTTGCATATAGCTCGAGATAGTGCTCAACCCATCGCTGCAGTTGTTTCCCCTGGTCTGTGATGACTTCGCCCGTCTTGGACTTGAGGGGGGCGGTCTTGTAGCTGGGGGGGGGGCCTGTCGCTTGTTTGATACCCTCATACATTCCTCTTGTAGCCCCGGTGTCAGCAGCTGTCTGTATACTGTTGCAAAGGTTCAGCCAGTAGGTGTTGGCACAGCGGCGGGCGGTCTTCTGGGCGTTATTCCTTGCAATCCTGAGGGCTTGTAGTGTTCTGGGGCTAGGTGCAGCCTTGTATGCCAGGAGGGCTTTCCTCTTTGCCTCAGTCACGGGCTCCATCTCCTCCCAGTTTGCCTCATACCAGTCGACATTCTTTCGCTCCCTCTTCCCGTAAGCTGTGATGGCTGAATTGTACACAGAGTCACGGATATGGGACCACTTGGAATCAATGGTGTCATCAGGTGTCACTTTGGTGAGGGCTTCCTTCAGTTTGCTGATGAACTGCTGTGTTTTCTCTGGGTTGCTTGCACAGCAGGTGTTGATACGTGGGTGACCCTTCTTCTTGGCATGGTGCAGCTTCTTGGGTAATATCACTGGTCAACAGTGAAATCATTACTGACTTGAAAAGGCCCTAATCTGTAGTATTTTGGTGTGCCGAACACGAATATAACCGTGAAAAATTTGTATTGGCTCTCGTTTTGAAGATATTCATATACCTCATTTTCTATGTTTCACTGTGTAAATTTCTCCAGTAGGACTGCAGCAACATCCGGAATAATGATGTAACATTGCATAATACCATCATGCTCACATCATCCACAGTTGATTGCATCATTTTCTGATGCAATGCAATACTAATGCCATGCGGCTGCTGAAGTAAGTTGACGTCAGCATTGTACTATACATGTGTAGGCCTATTATACTAATGCCAGGCGGCTGCTGAAGCTGACGTACTATATAAAGCCCAATCAGATAGGTTCAGCATTTAAAATATTTTAGACGTTGTGCGAGACAGTTCAAGCTACTGTTACATAAAACTTATTATTTTATCCATTTACGTACAATAAAGAACAGTAATGCCTCGAAAGTGTGTTAATACCGCGGACAATTTTTGCTATATTTGTGGGGAAGTGACATTTGCCAACCAGAAGAAAAGTATCAATTCTCAAGTGAAGAAGGCATATCATCTTTACTTCGGATGCAAGGTTGGTGACCAAGACAAGCCTTGGGCTCCGCATATATGCTGTGCTACATGTACAACACAGCTTTCACAGTGGTTGAATTGCAAAAGGTCATCAATGCCGTTTGCAGTCCCAATGGTGTGGAGAGAGCCAAGCAACCACCTAAATGACTGTTACTTCTGCTTGGTTCCTCCTCTTTCCGGCGGAATAACGAAGCGAAAGAAGTCGAGAATAGTCTACCCAAACATTCCGTCTGCATTGAGACCAGTTCCACATGGTGAGGGACTTCCTATTCCAGAACCTCCAGCAGAATATTCTCTTGATTCATCTGACGAAGACAAAGGTGAGTCGACCTGTTCTTCTCCTGGTCCATCAGCATGCAGTGATCCAGATTTTCACTGTGGTGCATCATCAACCCCACACAGAATAACACAGGAAGAACTAAATGACCTGATTCGTGATTTGGACTTATCAAAGAACAAGGCAGAATTGCTAGGATCAAGACTCCAACAATGGAATCTTCTAGAAGAAGATGTCACAATTACTGCATATCGAAAGCGCCACCAGCAATTGGAGCCTTTCTTCAGAAAGGAAAGTAATCTGATATTCTGTTCCGATATTGAGGGCCTCATGAATGCTTTAAAAATCACTCATGACCCACAAGAATGGAGACTATTTGTGGACTCTTCGAAACTGAGTCTCAAGGCTGTGCTTTTGCACAATGGAAACATTCTTCCATCTATTCCAGTAGCGTATGCTGTCCACATGAAAGAGACATACGATAACTTAAGGCAGCTACTGAATTCCATTGAGTATAACAAGTACAGCTGGCACCTCTGTGGTGATTTGAAGGTAGTTGCCCTTTTAATGGGACTGCAGCAAGGATATACAAAATACATGTGTTTCTTATGCGAGTGGGATAGCCGAGCAAGGGAAATGCACTACATGAGGAAGGAATGGACTCACAGGCAGAATGTAGCCATTGGAGAGAAGAATATCCAACACCCAGCTCTGGTTGAGGCTCAGAAAATCTTGCTACCACCCTTTCACATCAAACTAGGTTTGATGAAGAACTTCGTGAAAGCCATTGACCGGACTTTGCCAGCATTCCGATACCTGCATGAAAAATTCCCTCGACTCAGCGAAGCAAAGATTAAAGAGGGAGTTTTTGTGGGTCCTCAGATTCGAGAGCTTTTCAAAGATGACCGGTTCAACAACTTGCTGGAAGGTGACGCGAAACAAGCATGGAATGCTTTTCGCCTAGTTTCTACAAACTTCCTCGGAAATGTTAGGGCAGAAAACTATAAGGAACTAGTAGAAGACATGTTGATGAAGTATAAGAAACTTGGCTGCAATATGTCTCTAAAGATTCACTTCCTTCATTCCCATTTGGATTTCTTTCCTAGCAACTGTGGTATTGTTAGTGATGAACACGGCGAACGTTTTCATCAAGATATCGCAACAATGGAACAAAGATACCAGGGAAAATGGTCCACTACAATGCTGGCTGACTACTGCTGGACACTCCTCAGAGATGCTCCCGAACAGCTGTACAAGAGACAGGCGAAGAAATCTAAGATGTAGTCAATGACTTGATTTTTTATAGGTAGGCTATTACAGTTGACCTTTTAATATTGGAATGCATTTCGTTATGTAAACATTAATTTCTTGCAGATTACAAAAAAACTAGAGCCAATTTTGCAATTTGACTGTCATATTCGTGTTCAGCACATAAAAATTGATAAGAATTGACTAATTTTATTTCAGTAACATGACTTTTGTAAAAATTTGTTGTCCAGTGTATTCGCACCTTGCTGGCCACGAGGGAATGGTCCGTGTCACAATCGGCACTGTGGTAGCTGCGGGTAAGGAGGACACTGGCCAGTTCTGCATGCCTGGTGATGACGAGGTCTAGCTGGTGCCAGTGGCGTGAACGTGGGTGTCTCCACGACACCTGGTGGATCTCCTTGCATTTGAAGAAAGTGTTTGTCACACATAGGCTGTGGGAGCAGCACATCTCCAGCAGTCGCTGACCATTCTCGTTGATCTTGCCCCTTCTGTAAAAGCCAAGACAGGTGGACCAGGCCTCATGGTCAGCTCCCACTCTAGCATTGAAGTCTCCTAGTAAGTAAAGGCTTTCATTGTTGGGGATACTGGATATTGCCTGATCCAGAGCCTCATAAAACTTGTCTTTCTCCTCGTAGGTGGAGTAGAGGGTTGGAGCGTACACACTGAAGATGTTGACCGGGCCTAAGGATGTTGACAGCCGGAGGGCAAGGATTCTCTCAGTACCTGATGATGGAGGTTCAGTGAAGGTGATTAGCGTGTTCTTGACGGCAAAGCCTACACCATGCTGCCTAGGTTCATCCAAGGGCTTCCCCTGCCAAAAGAATGTGTAATTGGCTTCCCTGATGGTGCCGCTGTCAGCCAGTCGGGTCTCCTGGAGGCAGGCAATGTCGATGTTCAGTCGGGAGAGTTCTCTGTCAATGACGGCAGTCTTCCGTGCATCGTCGATCTGCTGTAGGTCAGTGGTCAATCCAGAACACATGGTCCTGATGTTCCAGGTTGCAAAACGAAGAGTTGGAGTCTTTTATTTCTTCTTTTAGTCTTTCCTGGTGCAGAGTTTTGTGGCCCACTTGTCGAGATGGTTCTCTAAGCTCCACGCACCCAGTGAAGCAGGCAGGTCATGGCGGGCAGCACCTTACTGACTGGGGGCTGCCCAGCTTGAGGCGGGCGGTAGCTGTCCAGTGAGACCTGATGATCTCTCCCACCGTCAGAAGTAACCCCTGGCGCCAAGCTCTACGCCAATCGAGCTTTGACTTAGAACCGGTAAACTGCTACTTCTCGTGTTGTGCCGACGCCGTACGACGACGCTGGAGTGTCCTCTCCAGTGGAGCTATGAAGCCTGGGCAGGGTGGTATGGAGAATCAGCTGTTGCCCATGCAGCAGATCCCCCCTCTCCACGCAGCTGGTGTGCCCAAGGGAACGACGAATGCCGATACAGCTTGGCACCAACGGCGTCGCAGGAGTTGCCGGAATGACGTTGAAGTCAATGTCATACCGCCTTAGGGACTCCATCTCCGGATTTTCTGTCGGGGTTTACTCCCTTAGCCTTTCCCATGAGTGGGTATAGCCACAAGGCAGCAGAGGTTTGGAATCGGAGTTTTCCTTCTCCTAGATGAGCTACCATCCAAGGTTTACGAGTCCCATCTACCCGAAGCAACTGGTTTTAAGGCGCCAGTGGGCCGCCTTCACCCCTTCTCCTGTTAGTAGAAAACATGGTCTGCCGGGCTTCAAATCTAAGCCACTCGCGAAGGCCAGGAGCTGGATTTTAGTTGACAGAGGCAGTAAGAGACACAGGCCGTATGGGGCATTTTGGAGGATTGGGGCGCTTGTCTCCCACTCCCACCCCGGGCAATGTCAACCTTAGACCACTGGTCTCATTAAACCAAAATCTATCACTCTATTTCCAAATGGAACCAATCCTGGGTTTTAACATGGCTTGATTTAAATCCATTAGAACCACTAGTCCACACTTCACTAAAGTCACTATCATACAAGTCATGTTTCCTGATAGATTTAGCTTCCACATGCAGGGTAAGCAAGCTGCATGCCTAGACTCTCTTCATTTCAGATCGGAGGGTTCAGTGGCTCTTGACACAACCATGCTTTGTAGCTCAGAATGTGTTACCATCTGTCAGTAATCAAAGAGTTTGTAGGTAAGAAGATTTCAATCTTCATCTTCTTAACTGTAGATAAATGTCACAGATCAAGTGACCCCCGGCTGTGTTGATTATATAATTAGGAGAATGGGTTATTGATCACATAGGGAATCCAGCTATCATTCCCTTGAAGGATACAAAAGGTAGAGGTTGGATGCTCAGCATCCCCTCCCCTATTACTTATTCTGCTATCATAATGTGATTGGGGAATGTGTCTGAGGGAGAAAGCAAATTTTTAAGTAAATTATGTTTTTGTGGGAATACTTACCCAATCCCGTTACTTAAAAACCCATCCCAACCACCCAGCCATGTGTGCAACTGCGTTAATTTCTCACTCAACTAATAACTGGTGACACCTGGTGGTATCAAAGGGAGGTATTGGGCAAGAGTTACTGCATCTTGTTTATCTATATAAAAAGGACAGGAAAAGATGATGTTTGTCTTTTAGCAGGGCTTTGTTCAAGAGGTAGCAGGCTAATAGTCCTATAGTAATGTGATTAGGTAAGTATCCTCTGAGAAATAATTCACATAAAAATTATCACAGTCCATCAAACAATCTTTTCTGATCGTACTAGTTGATATACTGAAACCATCTTTTTTTTGACATTCTGCGAATACCTTATATGGCAGAACTCAGGATTGTCTTTATAATCTGTATTATTTTATGTTTTGTGAAGAAGTTCAGAATAAATTCAGCATGTTGCTACATTTTTTGAGGATTTTAATGACAATGAACCAAGAAGAAGGAGATATTTAAGTGTTAGGTAAATATGGAACTATGTTAAGGAAAACCTTTTTGCCTGAGAATCCATGAATAGACCATGTGTGTTTCAACAGATGTACGGTAAATATGTTGAATCAGCATTATCATTTTTTTTGTGGGTTTTTTGTGCCCAATGAGTTGCTAACAACACAAAGTATTGGGGCTGCACATATTGAGAAAGCAAGATAGTATTATTGCAGTGGAGTTTAAAATGTAATAAATATACAATTTAAAATTTCATATTTTGTTTATAGCTGGCATTTAAGGAAAATGATCATCTTCCTAAACTATCGAACCCGCACAAATGGGTGAGATGGCAGTGATCCGTAATGGTAAGAGCTTTAGATCACTCGGCCACTCTGGGCCCCAACAGCTTTGTAGTGTTGAGCTATCTAATCACTATTACACACTGCTTGTCATAACTAATCAACAGAATTAGAATTCAATTTGATGGCAAACATTCTACAAACCCACATTTCCTCAGCAAATGCCCATGCATTGGCTTTAGGGTAGACATCAGGTACTGTATTTCATGAAGATTTTCGTACAGGAAAAATTATTTATTAATTTCAGTGTACAAAATATTAATTATCATTTTGTGGTAATGACCGTGTACGAAAAATAAAGGGATCATACCTGGACAAGGCCTGCGGAACACACGGCACTCGACAACCAAACGTACAAAACTAATGTACAAATTCTGTCTCATTCTGCTCTCAACTCAAGAATTTGATTGTTGTTATGAGAGAGAAAGAGAGATTATCCTTTATTGTTCAGATACCAGTAAGTTTTGTTATTCCTTATGTAAACACTACAAGGGCAGTATTATATTCCATTGGCAATTAAAACCTGAATGAATAAATCGTTTTGATTGTAATTATGAGATCCATTGTCACTGTGCCACATGGCTATGCAGATGTAATATACATGCTAATTAAATACACATGACCTTTAGCTTGGTCTTTTCCAGTAAATACTGGATTGAAGACCAGATTCACCTCAACAGATCAAACTAAGGAGGCTGTATGTAGGGAAATGAGGCTACCCATGGGGTATTGAAAATATGTACGACAAGCCCATTAGCTCAAAAATAATATTAATCTACTGATACTTGTTCTGAAGCCAGTTGAAAAAAATGGCAAATGAATTTAAGAGACAGACAGACAGACAGAGAGAGCAATAACAACAAAGCAATGTGTATAAAAATATTTTTGTATTATAAACACATTATTTTCAAGGATATAATTGATCCAACATTGGTCGAATGCACAAAACAAATGTAAAAACATGATGCAGTGAAATATTTATAATTTTCAAGAGTTTTACAAGTCTTCCAGCTCAAAACCCTCAAACCATTCACGTTCTTCGTCACTAGAAACACTTTCCAATGGAGCTGCATTGTCACTCCTTATGTAGTGGTCCTCTCTACCATTTAATACATTTGAAAGACCAGTAACATTGAAGCTACTGATTATCATGTCCTTTTTCTTCTTTAATTCTTCACTGGCTTCAAAAATCCGGACAATCATCTGCTGCTTTGAAGGGGCTGGAATTTTTTCAGTTGCTCACTTCGTGTGTACTTTCCAAACTTCATAAGTATAATCCAACATTAGTGTTCATCCTTCCATGCTTTTTGTTGAACTTTCACTACAACTCCCTTTAGGATTTTTAGATTTTTTAAGTTTCTTTTTCCCCGAATGATTATCATTGGTGGCAACAAATCACCAGATGCCAGGCAATGTCAGTACACAAGTTAAATTGGTGTTTGTCACTGCCGGTACCTCTAATACGCACCTCTTTCATCCAGACTTTATGAATTATCTTCCCAGGAACCAAATCGAAATGGACTGGCGTTTCATCCATATTTCCAATTAAATGTTCATCAAATTCCTCATCCTTCTGCAGCCTTCTTATATATCTGGTAAAGCAGTCTATTTTTTCCTCTAGGTGTTGAGGTAGTTTTTGAGATATTGAAGTTTACATCTCAGTGCAAGTCCATTTCGCTTCCATCAACCCATCCTCTTGAGCCCTGAAGCTTTAGATATTTCTCCTGAATAACTGCAGTAGCATAATTTTGTGACATCTCAATTGTTACAGGCATGTGATGGTCCCGCATACAGAGTATACAATTTTCTGCTCCTTCTCTGTGAATGTGTCATTGGTCAGCCTGAACCTGGGACAGATTATTTCTTTGTTCTTTGAATTTTTTTTTGAAACATCCATTTTCATATAGCTTGATAAAGTACATGTACTTAGTGTAAGGTTTTACTTTGCAGCCTAATTCTACAGGCATGTGACAGTCCCGCATACCAAGAATTTCCTGCTCCTTCTCATGTGAATGTGTCATGGGTCAGTAGGCACCTAGGACAGATCCTTTCTTTGTCCTTTGAATATTTTTTTAAAAATCCATTTTCATCCATGTTGGTAAAGTACTTGGTGTAAGGTGGTACTTTGCAGCTATGGGCCTAATTCCACATATTTTTACCTCCTCAACAATTCTTATTTTATCATTAATGTCCCATTTCTTATAATTTCCTCTTGCTGCTGACTTTGCAATACCAGGAAACTGGCTTATATCCCTCATATCTTTGCTGCAGTCCAGATTGTCTACTGCAGGCTCAGGAAATGTTTCGGCAACAATGGGCACCTTTACAATAGTATCTTTTGGTATGATGGCATTATCTGCTGCATCAGTATTTGATTTGTGAAGTTCAGCACCATCTTTTTCATTGGCGAGTTCGGTAAATGAAGTAACAGACAGGTGATGGGCTTCACCTTTATCTTTTCTGGGCCATCCAGGTCCAATTTTCTGCCTTTTGTTTGGTGGTTCAGTGCATTTAGGTGGTGGTGGGATAAAAGTCTCTCCCATTGGCAGGGGTTTGAAGAAACTTAACACATTAACCCCTGGAGGAAACACATTTTGAAAGCTGTTTCTGTATTTTGTAGTGCAACTAGATATTCCAGATTATTTGGTATCATTGTAGAGCTACATCTGTCTACCTTTCTATAATACCACCCACTTTAGTGTATCTTGCATGACCATGATGCCACAGAGCTCGGCAGTAGGCTACTACCTCCTGCCTCGTAAAGTCATCACTAGGGGTTAATGGGTTAATAATGAAGACATGCCCAAGCA
Source organism: Sinohyriopsis cumingii (assembly GCA_028554795.2). NCBI lineage: Eukaryota > Metazoa > Mollusca > Bivalvia > Unionida > Unionidae > Sinohyriopsis > Sinohyriopsis cumingii. The sequence goes on along the minus strand of JAPYKE020000333.1, from coordinate 33,555 downwards.
TGAACAGTCCAAGATCTTTGAAGATATTAACTATATATAAATCAAACTCACATAGTCAATGACTTTTGCAATTATGATTAAAACTAACTGGGTTTTTATAGTTTTTACTGCATTACTATGTTGAGACAATAAGATTAATTGACCTTTGGTCTTCGCATCTTCCTGTACTGTGATATTATTTTTACTTGATAAATTAACTCAAGTGGCTGCTGGACTCATTTTCAGATGAGCGCGTTTCTTTGTTACACAGACTGACATAAACAAGATCACTCATTAATGACGTCCAGCTGTTAATGAATAATGGTATATATTGTAATGACAACAAAACAAATATATCATTATATTTTCTCACCGATACAAAAGACAAAGAAGGGCAATATCAGTTGCCCTTTCTGAGTAAGCTGAACAAACTTATAATTGGTGAATATTTCTGTTTGGGTTTTTTCTTCTCCATTATTAGATACCTCAGATACAAATTTACGCGAAGATAACAGTTAATTTGGGTTTGTGTTTCACTGAGGAAACATATTTATATTTCTCTTATGGGATTATACCAAATATACTTGGCAAAGAATAAATTAGTCATTTTGCGTATCTAAGTGATACATCAGCATTTTTTCGACGCCGTTTGAAACGTGATGCAAATAAAAACATAAAAATATGTATTGAAATACAATAATAAAAGAAAGAAATTATCAATGACCGACATGCATGATTATAAACCACGATTGTTATATTGCATGAATCTCCCATTTCAGTATTCAAATACTCAGTTAAGAACATGCCCAAAGTTAATCACTACTCATAACTTGCTTAGCACAACAATACCCTGATCATTTGATGTACCTAAAACGAACTTTGGTATATTTTTAAATCCGTTTGAAATGTGAACCTGTCTTCAATTTTAACAAAATGAAATAAAAATAATAGATCAATAAAAATTGCAAGTAAAACAATGATTTTATCTTTTATTCTTAGCTGTTAAATTGAAAGGGTCATACTTTTTTTATCACTTTGGCAAAAGTAAATCTTCACTGTAGATCCAGGGTTCCCACGCTACTGGGAAATTGAGGAAAAGTCGGGAGAAAGTAGACTTTTTTTCCTCACCATGAATTTCACAAATAGTGATGTAAGTCAGGAAAATCTCTGGAATTTTCCACCTCCACCTGATGTCCAAAACAATCACGTAATTAAGTCGTAACTAAACTGATCGTGAGTTAAATTTATCGAGTTCTAACCAGAATATTCAGAGGGTACAGTATGCATCATTTGGTTGCTTGCAATAAACATATATTCTGAGTCAATCCAAAATGCCCAGTGGATTAGATTCATCTAGTAGACTTTTATTTTCAAGGTTCAGCTCGATATCCATATCTTTCCTTACGTGAAAGGTATGAAAACCAGTCTAGCATCACAAGAGGCCAACATGGTGGTGGCAAAGAATAGCCTCTTACTGGATATCCTAGCAAACTTTAAACGTTGCTAGATCGAATGAGACATGCATGAAATCAATATGAAAATTACTTGTTTTCTCAGAAATTGTAGTAGTTATGTCTTTAATCTGCTGAAAGACAAGATAAAACTACGTCGTTGATGAAATGTGACCTGGTGCTCGCAATTTGCATTGCTAGTCATGAGTAATGTACACATTTAACAACCCACCTTTTCAAGTGTTGCAGAGAAAGAAAAAAAAATTTAAATGTAAGTCTTATACTGATTCTAATAAAAATACAAAAATGAAAGAACACAAAATATTTATATATTCTGAGAACAACTTTTGGAGTATTGTTGTATCACATGACCACAACATGGACATGTGATCTCTGCTTGATAAATCAGACTATCCAGATGGCTGATTTTTACAAAAAGTTTTTTATTTAATATAATTGAATTTATCTACAACATTATAAAGGAGTTTGTTGTTGAATATTGGACTATCGATGTCCTTATTTGAGATTTGTGAAGTCATGTGACTAGTAATGCTAATGGCGAGTACTGGGTCAGGTTTCATCTACACCATAGTTTCGTCTTGCTTGACTGCAGATTATAATACTTGCCATTTCTGAGAAAATAATGGTGAAAATAAAGGTTAATTCGCCAGATTGGATTCATGCGATGGTCGTCCGAGAGTTATGCATTGGTACATCACTGTTTTTTAAAATGTATTTGTATAGTTTTCAGTCTTCTTGCGATTCTGAAGTAGCAAAAGACGCGTGAGAAAAGTTAAATCGAGCGGAGGGTTTTGGCCACACATGCACTCCTTGTGTTTATTTATATTACCGATATGGTGATTTCATGTTGTCTGAGATTTCGCCATACTTTATTGATAAAATATCAGACTCCTGTGCTTGAACCTGTAACCCAGAACATCCTATTTACTATGTATCTGTTGCCATAAAAAATGATGCATCTTAATCGAAGTTTCCAATTTTTCAAGAAGTTGTCCCACATGTACAAAATCATCTGCTGCCCAACATGTCAGCTTGCCACTAGAACATGATTCTCACAAAATTTCCCAGCATATAGTCTGTTTCTAAATTCTGTAGTATTTTTCCCCATAAACAAGATGTAAACACATTATACCTTATTCATTGTTGTTTCTTGTCACGTAATAGCTCATTTTTTAAAATACATGTGTATTGAATTTTACTAATTTTTTACAAGACCGGTTTAGTTGGCTTAATATTGCTTGCCATTGATTGGCTTTGTTACATTCAGTTTGGTAAAATTATCTGTAATCCTGATCAAACTACTCGAAACTGCAGACAGAGACGGTCCAAAGTAATGTATTTAATTTCTATAGCTTAATGGATAAACATGACGTCTTTTCAAAGCTGTGCGCAAAATTGGCTGACATATCGCGAGTCATGAAAACATATTGGTGGTATCCTGTATGTCCAAAATTAATATCATTTTGAACAATATTCTGGTGACAGTTGCCTCTTTTTAAATGGTAAGCATTACATTATTTTACTTTCGTCAGTCAGTAGAAATCGGTATGTGTTTTGCTTCAGTATTGGAGACAGAAACCTTAGGTGCACAGAAATGTCTGACATTATTGTATATATTTAAAAATGATACGAGCTCCTGTATCAATATATGTTTGGTTTAACGAATTACAAGAAGACAAGTTGATTTTACAGAAAATTCAGTCCTTGTTAATACAACATTATATAATTGTGAAGGTCTTTTGTCAAAATTCAAATAAACCCTTTTGAAAATGTTTTTTAAATGATGGATTTTTAACTAGATCATCTTAAGGAGATTAGGTTGTTTGAAAAATCTTTTTTGGATTTTATTGGCATAGATACATTTAGGGTTAAACTCTTTTCGTTACAAGGCAAGACTAATAATTTGAGGGTTTTTTTCTTTCCATAGGAAATGTTACTTTCTATGAAATGAATATATATTGCTCTATAATTCTTTAGAATTAAAAATTTGAAAGGAAACAAAACATAATTTATGTTCATTATGTTGTTCCCACTTAGCAACATAATGCAGCAGAATAAAGTTAGAATTTTTATTCTGTACATTGAAATGACATTCTGTACATTGAAATGACTTTACATGCTAATTTATAGGAATATAATCGAACTTGTTTTGTGTGATACATTTTGGTTTTGTACATGATCATCTTTTCTGACTTCGATGTTTTTGGAGAGTCTTGAAAGGGAAACATCTTTAGATTTAGAAAATGCCTGTTTTGTAATCAACAGTGTTCTTTAGTTCCATTCAGTAATGGTCATATGTGAATCTTGAAAAAAAGTAATTTCAGTCTGGAAATGACCTGGAAATTTATATTTAGAAAAGCGTGGAAACCATGTGGATCATTTTATATACAAAAAAAAATAGGATGACTGAAAAAATATTAAATTTTGTGTCCAAAAAAATATAAAATTAATTATGTAATTATTTTTATGGCCTAACTCATTCTACCACAGACGTTTTTGTCGTTTTCACTGGAAATGTGCATAGGAAAGACATTTGGGGGGCTGTTTCTGAATACATTGTAATACATCGGCTTTCAGCAGATTTTCCATGAGACTAATGCCTAGTTGTATTAGAAATTTTCCATTGGTTATTTTGCTTACGCATGTGCAGAAGGGTAAAAGTTGGAGTTCTTTTTTTTTTTTTTTTTTGTGCTTAATGGACCCATCATTTTCATATGGAGACCGCTCTTTATTCCAAATGCCCACCGTAACCTAGTTTTTACAAAGGATCACCTGTCTGTGTGCAGTTCAGACCAGTCTGCCTTAGTTCTGAGGCCAAAAGGTCTCAAATCCAGACACAAAATCGCATTCCGACCACGAGCAAATTTTGGGTGGGAAAAAAAAAACGGGTAACAAAAATGAGGTTTTTCCTTCTGTAGTGCAACTAGAACTTCCAGATTATTTGGTATCATTTTAGAGTTCTATCTGTCTGCTTTTTTATAATACCACCCACGTTGGTGTATCTTAAATGATTTTTACGCTGCAGAGCTCCGAAATACGGTACAGCCTGATCACAACTACATACGGGATCAGGGCCGAATCAGTTATTGGTGTACGAAAAATTAAAGGGTACGAAAAATAACCTGAAATGCGGTAGTTGATTATCTCAGGCCCAGCTTGGGCCTCTTCTATTGTTATTATTATTATTATTATTATAATTTTTTTATTTTTAGGGATTGTATGCTGTGTATTTTTAATGACAAGAGCGATGTAAAACCACACACAATTGTGAACCTGGGTAAGGAAGAATGTGTTGGATGTAAGGTAGACTTCAATTCAGAACGCTCCCATAGCATCAAGATTATTCTGGCCAATGGTAATGCTTTCTGGTTATCGCTGTCAACTGAGGTGGAGGCAAATATTTGGCTGCATAGTTTATGTCAAGCAGTATCAGAAGGATTACAGGTCAGTCTGTTAATGGAATTTTATTGACATGTACATATTGTGCTCCACATTTTACTCACACTGTTAAAGTGATATGATCATAACTGCATACCTTATAATGGGACTTTGTTTTACTGTTATAGTGATATGATCATAACTACATTCCATATAATGGGACATTGTTTTACTGTTAAAGTGACATGATCATAACTGCATACCCTATAATGGGACATTGTTTTACTGTTATAGTGATATGATCATAACTGCAGACCATATAATGGGACATTGTTTTACTGTTAAAGTGATATGATCATAACTGCAGACCATATAATGGGACATTGTTTTACTGTTAAAGTGATATGATCATAACTGCATACCTTATAATGGGATGTTGTTTTACTGTTAAAGTGATATGATCATAACTGCATTCCATATAATTTGATATTGTTTTACTGTTATAGTGATATGATTATAACTGCATTCCGTATAATTTGATATTGTTTTACTGTTATAGTGATATGATCATAACTGCATTCCATATAATGGGATATTGTTTTACTGTTATAGTGATATGATCATAACTGCATTCCATATAATTTGATGTTGTTTTACTGTTATAGTGATGATTATAACTGCATTCCGTATAATTTGACATTGTTTTACTGTTATAGTGATATGATCATAACTGCATTCCATATAATGGGACATTGTTTTACTGTTAAAGTGATATGATCATAACTGCAGACCATATAATGGGACATTGTTTTACTGTTAAAGTGATATGATCATAACTGCATTCCATATAATTTGATATTGTTTTACTGTTATAATGATATGATTATAACTGCATTCCGTATAATTTGATATTGTTTTACTGTTATAGTGATATGATCATAACTGCATTCCATATAATGGGATATTGTTTTACTGTTATAGTGATATGATCATAACTGCATTCCATATAATTTGATATTGTTTTACTGTTATAGTGATATGATTATAACTGCATTCCGTATAATTTGATATTGTCTTACTGTTATAGTGATATGATCATAACTGCATTCCATATAATGGGACATTGTTTTACTGTTAAAGTGATATGATCATAACTGCATTCCATATAATTTGATATTGTTTTACTGTTATAGTGATATGATTATAACTGCATTCCGTATAATTTGATATTGTTTTACTGTTATAGTGATATGATCATAACTGCATTCCATATAATGGGATATTGTTTTACTGTTATAGTGATATGATCATAACTGCAGACCATATAATGGGACATTGTTTTACTGTTATAGTGATATGATCATAACTGCAGACCATATAATGGGACATTGTTTTACTGTTAAAGTGATATGATCATAACTGCAGACCATATAATGGGACATTGTTTTACTGTTAAAGTGATATGATCATAACTGCATTCCATATAATTTGATATTGTTTTACTGTTATAGTGATATGATCATAACTGCATTCCATATAATGGGATATTGTTTTACTGTTATAGTGATATGATCGTAATTGTTACTATATGTATGACTGCTCCTCTGGCCTAGTGGTTAGAGTGTCCGCCTTGTATGCATGAGGTCATGGGTTCAGTCCCTGGCCAAGTCATCCAAAGACTTACAAAAATGGTATTAACAGCTGCCTCGTTTGGCATTCAGCATTAAGAGGTTAGTGTTAGGACTGGTCGGCCTGGTGTCAGAATAATGTAACTGGGTGGAACATATTGCTACTTGTCTGCGGCATGATGCTCCAGTGCTAGACATCACTAAAAACTGCCACACTGCAAACATCATAGCAAAAGCTACATTAAAAATCCAATCACACACACACACACACTTACCATACAATGGGACTTTGTTTTACTGTTACAGTGATATGATCATAACTGCATTCCATATAATAGGACATTGTTTTACTGTTAAAGTGATATGATCAGAACTGCATTCCATATAATGGGACATTGTTTTACAGTTAAAGTGACAAGATCATAACTGCAGACCATATAATGGGACATTGTTTTACTGTTAAAGTGATATGATCAGAACTGCATTCCATATAATGGGACATTGTTTTACAGTTAAAGTGATAAGATCATAACTGCATTCCATATAATGGGACATTGTTTTACAGTTAAAGTGATAAGATCATAACTGCAGACCATATAATAGGACATTGTTTTACTGTTAAAGTGGCATGATCATAACTGCAGACCATATAATGGGACTTTGTTTTACTGTTAAAGTGACATGATCATAACTACATTCCATATAATAGGACATTGTTTTACTGTTATAGTGATATGATCATAACTGCAGACCATATAATGGGACATTGTTTTACTGTTATAGTGATATGATCATAACTACATTCCATATAATGGGACATTGTTTTACTGTTAAAGTGGCATGATCATAACTGCAGACCATATAATGGGACATTGTTTTACTGTTAAAGTGATATGATCATAACTACATTCCATATAATAGGACATTGTTTTACTGTTAAAGTGATAAGATCATAACTGCACTCCATATAATGGGACATTGTTTTACTGTTAAAGTGGCATGATCATAACTGCAGACCATATAATGGGACATTGTTTTACTGTTAAAGTGACATGATCATAACTGCAGACCATATAATGGGACATTGTTTTACTGTTAAAGTGATATGATCATAACTACATTCCATATAATGGGACATTGTTTTACTGTTAAAGTGATAAGATCATAACTGCACTCCATATAATGGGACATTGTTTTACTGTTAAAGTGGCATGATCATAACTGCAGACCATATAATAGGACATTGTTTTACTGTTATAGTGATATGATCATAACTGCAGACCATATAATGGGACATTGCTTTACAGTTAAAGTGATAAGATCATAACTGCACTCCATATAATGGGACTTTGTTTTACTGTTAAAGTGACATGATCATAACTACATTGCATATAATGGGACATTGTTTTACTGTTAAAGTGACATGATCATAACTACATTCCATATAATGGGACATTGTTTTACTGTTAAAGTGACATGATCATAACTGCAGACCGTATAATAGGACATTGTTTTACTGTTAAAGTGACATGATCATAACTGCAGACCGTATAATGGGACATTGTTTTACTGTTAAAGTGATATGATCATAACTGCAGACCATATAATGGGACATTGTTTTACTGTTAAAGTGGCATGATCATAACTGCAGACCATATAATGGGACATTGTTTTACTGTTAAAGTGGCATGATCATAACTGCAGACCATATAATAGGACATTGTTGTACTGTTGTAATGATACAGTAAAACCTGTCAATTGAGACCACCCTTTCTGCTGACAAAATATGGTCTCTCAAGACCAGGTGGTCTTTCATAACAGGTTTGTGTAAAGGACCAGTTTCCAAAGTCAAAATTAAACACTGTCAGTGTATTATATCCTTCATTTATAGTTCTTAAAATATGCATGCATTTCATCTGAAAATAATTTTATGTAGCTATACACCAATAGTGGGTTCAGCATTCAGACCCTGGACATCCATCCTCCATCATACAAGGAAAAACAGACATTAGAAATTCCAATTCCTTTTGGGGAGTCTTCATATCATTGTGTAGTCAATTATAAAACAAGTCCAACCGCAAAGGCCCAGATCTGGCAATGCATAATACACCAACAGATCTGGGTCTTTGCAGTTTTATCAGGAGTAATCGGTAGAACAAACAATATAGACGTTGATCTTCCAGTGCATTATGCTGCGGCAGATCTAGATATTTGTTCCTTGTAGTTCGACTTGACTTATAAGTGAGTATATATGGTACTTTTTTGACACTATCTTGTTCTGTCTCTGAATATGGGCTCGGGGATGTAGAATAGGTGTGATCTACCTTCTAACTTGTTGTAAAAGGCAGTGGTTTGCATGCCAGGGTGACAAAAAGGGTGTAGATTTGAATCCTACCAATTGATCAGCTCAGGAGGAGCAATGTTGGCATGTCAGGGAGTAAGGCATTTTACTCCAATTGTTTTGCCATGAAATAACCTACTTGGGTTGCTGTGCCATGGAACACGAAACCAAACCAAATCCGTCTTTGAACTCCTGTGACATTGTAAAGGAGTTGTGACATCAAGGACTAATTTTGTTCCCAGAAAATTCCAATTCAGTCTGTAGAGTGTGTAATATTTCCCAGGACGATAGCTACAGTTGTGTTCAGCCAGAAACTAATAGAATAAAAAAAGCGGAAGAAATTCACAAGTACTTAAGATCACACAAACTCGATAAAATGGAGCTAACTACTGGAAATTAGACTGTTTCTACTGTATTTTTACTGGAAATTGGAAATCATCCTGCTTCTACTGTATTTTTACTGGAAATTGGAAATCGGCCTGTTTCTACTGTATTTTTATGGAAATAGGAAATCAGCCTGTTTCTTTTCGTATTTTTACGGAAATAGGAAGTCTCCAAATTCTCATAACAGCTTCATGTTTCCAATGACTGAATTCACCATTTTTTGTGGGGTACCAGTTTTTTGCAGATTTTGTAATTGAATTTGCACTTGCCAGATTATCTCTCTTGTTACAGACTGGTCTGGCTTAGTATTTTCCTTTAGCACTTAATGCCACTTTTGTTACAGACTGGTCTGGCTTGTATTTTCCTTAAGCACTAATGCATTGTCTCTCTTGTTACAGACTGGTCTGGCTTGTATTTTTCTTTAGCACTAATACATTGTCTCTCTTGTTACAGTTTGGTCTGGCTTGTATTTTCCTTTAGCACTAATACATTGTCTCTATTGTTACAGACTGGTCTGGCTTGTATTTTTCTTAGCACTTAATGCCACTCTTGTTACAGACTGGTCTGGCTTATATTTTCCTTTAGCACTAATACATTGTCTCTCTTGTTACAGACTGGTCTGGCTTGTATTTTCTATTTAGCATGTAATGCCACTCTTGTTACAGACTGGTCTGGCTTGTATTTTCCTTTAGCACTAATACATTGTCTCCCTTGTTACAGACTGGTCTGGCTTGTATTTTCCTTTAGCACTTAATGCCACTCTTGTTACAGACTGGTCTGGCTTATATTTTTCTTTAGCACTAATACATTGTCTCCCTTGTTACCGACTGGTCTGGCTTGTATTTTCCTTTAGCACTTAATACATTGTCTCTCTTGTTACAGACTCGTCAAGCCTGTGGAAGTTGCCTCACTTGTTGTCTAGTACTGACCAGTCAGAAGCTGCTCATGTGTCATGAGGACCTGCAGACCAGCTTTATTAGAACACTGGGCAGTGCCAGTCTGGTGGACATTACAGCTGTTCTCACTGACCCTACATGCAAAACCTTCTGTGTGCTGGTATGTGTATGAATGGCACTTAATAATACCGCAGACTGAAGTAAAACTTAATATTAAATACATGTAACAGTTTTCTGGGTATAAAATATTACGATTTGGCATTAAATGGCAGTTTTGCAAGTACATAAATTCATGGATTGGGAAACAAAGTTAGTATTTCTTATAACAAAGATTTCTTTTAAATATTATCTTATTTTATCTTGCTGTAATGGGAAACATCCCACATGTAGACAAGTCCAAGTTACATGAAATAGGCTTCTGTCTTATTTGTATTTAATCAACGTGGATTGCATTGTTGGCAAATATAGGATAATATTAACAAACTTGGGCAGCAAAGCTCAGCAGCTAACCAGCTATTTACAAGTTACATCTCTACTTCACCTTCCAAAACAAAAATGGTAATCGATTAATTTTCTATCTGTCATGCATAATTTCAGCAAACAATGCTAATGCAAGTAATTTCAAAATTCTTCTTTGGTGCCAGCTCAAGCAGTATTTCAGACTTTACATCTGCCACTGTGGGTCATTGCTTCAGAATATAAGGTGCATTTAAAATATTTTCTTAGCAGGCACAGCCTTCAGAAACCTTTTTGTAGTGCTTTAGAACAAAAGCCATAGACAAAAATTAAAATGATAAAAATGGTTGCAGAAGTAAACAATTTTAGTTAGATACATGTCACAATAGCCAGTTCATTGGTAATGTACCATGGTACTTGTACCAGCAGGATCTGTATGTACCACAATATGCTGATTGTACTGGTAAAACGGCACACTCATAGTAGAAGCCATAAAATTCAAAGTATTTAAAACAAGGGAGTAAGCATTATTTGCTTTCCATTCTCTTGTAGAGTTCATTGTAATCAGCAACCTTTGCTGAATATGGAGGAAAGCAGTTAACCTTGAAATAGAATGCTTACTGTCACATTTGTATAAACTTTGCTTGATGTCAAGGAAATGTGTCCATTATAACTTTTATACATTGTTAACCTGTACCAAATGAGTGCTACTGTTTTGCATGGGATATTTCATATTTTCAGTTACATTCCAAACTATATTTGAATCTGAGATTTTTGTTTGGGGCAGAACATTTTTTGGATTTCTTAAATGTTCTGAAATTTGCAGTCTCAACTTCGGTATTTTTCCATATTAAAAATGAAAAGTCCAAAATGGAAAATTGAAATTAAATTGGTTAGAAACATTTTTTTAAACCTTATTCACAAGATCCTAGTGCTGATGATCCCAGTTCATCACTTGTATTTTAACGAATTCAAGTCCTATAGTACAGGGTTAATGCCTGAAAAATGTATTTGCTTACCCATAGTACTAGTTTAGATTCAAAATTAGTAGTTGCCAGGAGATTTTAATTGTTAAAATAAATATCACTTTGAAATTGTGGCAAATTCTGATAGATACGTATCCACTGTGGCACAGAGATCTGTATTTTTAAATGGAATTTTAATTAAAAAAGTAAGACCCATTATAAGGATAGAACATCTGATTCCTATGGTTGAATTACAACATGCAAAATGCGTCTTGTTAAGTAAGCTATTTGCAGTGCTTATCAGCCAATCAGAACATGTGTAATCTATTCCTGGTCATTAAGAGACATGGCTATCACATTTGTATGAAAAAGTTACACTCTTTAATGACCAGGAACAGAGCAGTAATCCACAGGACTAGCTACAAGCATGATTCCAGTAGTCCCTTGATATTGTCACTAACCATGGGTTTCTGGACTAACGGAAATTTTGAACTATGTAATAATAATTAATAATAATAATAATAATAAATATTGTTTTTAAGAACGTTTTACTATAATTTTTGGTAGTAATGATTCTAGTGGGTTTTTTTTCCTTATCATCTCCGGGATTTTACTGAATCAAACTCCTGAAATTTTTAATGTCTCAGAAATTTAACCCATACATAGTAATAATAATAATAATGAGGACTTTGTATAGCGCCTAATCTTTAGAAGCTCTAAGCGCTTGACAACATTAGACAACACCTATAAGATAAAAAACATATAATGATATGATTACAAAAACAAACACCATGAAATGAGAAAACATTAAAAAAAACATGCTGAGAATATTTAAGGTAGGAAACATTATTAGGTCTTTTGCAGTCGAAATAAGTGAGTTTTAAGAGCCCTCTTGAATGCGATCACCGTGTCTAAGTTCAGTGGGCAATTCATTCCATGTTGCTGGGCCCTGGCATGCAAAAGAACGCTGTCCATGTGACTTTATTTTCACAGTGGGAATAATGAGTATACGATAGTCAGAAGAGGAGCATAAGTATCTTGCTGGTGTTTACACATGGGTGAGGTCGGATAGGTATGTTGGACTAGAGTCCGACAGTGAAACATAGCACAGAGAACAAATTTTGTGTTTGATCCTGGATCGAATGGATAGCCAGTGTAGGGTACAGAGCAGCGGGGAGGTGTGCTCTGATCATGTTACTCTAAGTATGATCCGAGCAGCTGTGTTTTGAACTTTTTGAAGTTTCTGGAGCAGATATTGAGATGAACCAGACAGAATTGAGTTACAATAGTCCAGTCTTGAAAGTACTAATGAACACACAAGTGTTTTAGTGGCATCAACTGAAAGATATTTGCAAATTGAGCTGATGCGTCTCAGCTCAAGATATGCAGCCTTGCATATGTTCATGACATGTTGGTGCAATGTGAGAGTACTGTCCAGAGTAACACCTAGGTTTCATACTGATTGTGTGAATTTAATGTTGGTGTTGCTGATATTTGTTGTTTGAGGTAAAGGATGTGAATGAGAAAGTCTTTGTGTTGTGATCAGAATGGCCTCAGTTTTATCATCATTCATCTGCAGCTTGTTACGTGTCATCCATGATTTCACATCAGAAATGCACCTCTCTACACCTTGGATGGTAGCATCAACTTCAGTTGGGTGGCTAGATTTGTATATTTGGTTGTCAACAGCGTACAATTGGTGAGACACTGGATGATGATCTATGACACTTGTGAGCGACTGAGTGTACAGAATGAAGAGAACAGGTCCAAGAACACACCCCTGTGGAACACCACAACATAGATCAACTGGGCTGGTTGTTGTTGTTGTTGTTGTATGGTTTAACGCCATTTTTCAGCACACGATAGGCTATACATGGCGGCCAGTATTAATGGTGGAGGAAGAACCCAGAAAAGCCCGGAAAGAACCACCGACCCACGAGAAGCTACTGGCAAGCTTTCTCACATATATCAACTGGGCTGGAGTGTATTCCATTTGCAGATACAATTTGTATCCTGTTGTTGACCAAGTAGGGCTTGAACCACAGTAAGGTTGTATCATGAATGCCAAATACATGCTGGAGACGGTGAAGTAATATATCATGGCCTATTGTGTCAAATGCTGCAGACAAATCAAGGAGGGTGAGGACTGTAATCCTTCTGTTATCCAACGCAGAGAGAATGTCATTAACTACTTTTAGAAGAGTAGTTTCAGTACTGTGGCAAGGGCAATATGCAGATTGTACATTGCTAAAAAGAATGTTTGAATTTAGATGAGATACAAGCTGGGATAGAACCTTTTCTAAGATTTTTGATATGAATGGGAGATTAGAAACTGGGCGGTAGTTCTTTAAATCGTTATGATCTAGTGCACATCATTTGTATTTGAAATAAGCTACCCCCATTACATTATGCTTTTTAAATATATAACATTATTGTCGGTTGATTTTGGCATAAAAATGATTACTTAATATGATGATATGGGTACGTAATGCAACAACACATAAATTTGGCAATGTAAGCTTTCTTTTTGCTGCCAAGGAAGCATGAATCTCTTGCCTCTCACTTGCCAATTACCTTTCCAAATTTAACATTCCTGGAATAGGATTTGCCTAACACTGCTGCAGATCATGCATGAGATACTTGTATACAGACCCTCAGATGGGTAGTTGTACTAAATCTGCTTTTCATTTGCAATCTATTTTTAACCATGTTTGGATTTCTTCTGTCATCACATTGTTTTTCGTTTTGCTTTAATTGTCTCTGAATTACATTCAGATTCATATGTTTATTACATTCATCCATTGTTTATCACATTCATCCATTGTTTATCACATTCATCCATTGTTTATCACATTCATATGTTTATCACATTCATATGTTTATCACATTCATCCATTGTTTATCACATTCATCCATTACATTCATCCATTGTTTATCACATTCATCCATTGTTTATCACATTCATCCATTGTTTATCACATTCATATGTTTATCACATTCATCCGTTGTTTATCACATTCATCCATTGTTTATCACATTCATCCATTGTTTATCACATTCATATGTTTATCACATTCATCCATTGTTTATCACATTCATCCATTACATTCATCCATTGTTATCACATTCATATGGTTATCACATTCATCCATTGTTTCCTTTCTATTTCGCACTTTTGGATTAGAATAGAAATTCAATTAAAGGAAGAGAACTATATCCTGCCTTATTAAAATTGTGCTGTAATGAAATACAAATGCATGAAATGCAAAGAGCAGCATTGAATCTTTTATAAAATATAACCGTTACTACAGTATGTGTAAAAATATAGTGTTTGTTAGCAAATTTTATTTCATATTTAGTTGTGTGTAAATATTGTACAGATAAAAATATTAGTGATGACATTATCACATCAACAGCAGTGTTGTATGTCTACCTTGACTATAATAGTATCACAACTTGCAAAAGGTAAAATGTTTTCACTGTAAAGAACCCGATCCTGGATTGATACGCAAAAGGGGTTTTGGCTATGAACATTTATCAACAAAATAATAAATTTTCTTTAAGGAAACATGCAGAGAAACAAACTTAGGAATTCATTTTATGGATAATGACATTATTTGCCCAATCATTGTTAGGCTATCGACAATTGTGGATTTACCTAATTATTGTTAGACTATTTTTAGTTGTGGATTTGCCCAACTATTGTTAGCCTGTTGACAGTTGTGGATTTGTCCAACTATTGTTAGGCTGTTGACAGTTGTGGATTTGCCCAACTATTGTTAGGCTGTTGACAGTTGGGATTTGCCCAACTATTGTTAGGCTGTTGACAGTTGTGGATTTGCCCAACTATTGTTAGGCTGTTGACAGTTGTGGATTTGCCCAACTATTGTTAGGCTGTTGACAGTTGGGATTTGCCCAACTATTGTTAGGCTGTTGACAGTTGTGGATTTGCCCAACTATTGTTAGGCTGTTGACAGTTGTGGATTTGCCCAGTCATTGTGAGGCTGTTGACAGTTGGGATTTCATGATCATATGCATATAGAGCAGCCAGTCGCCTAACTGGGGTGGAGCCAGTTGCCTAACTGCCTTAACTGCCTTTTTTCCAATATACCAGTACTTTTAACTTGGTTTACCAATTTGATACCTATAATAATAATAATAATAATAATAATAATAATAAGAAGAAGAATTTTTAGCGAAAAAATTGAACTAATACAAAATTCACCATATCAGTATATTAATATTTCTGCAGCAAGGATTAGGCAGGACAGAGACAGATTTAGAGAAAGTGAGAAATTGTGTCAATTGTCACAGGGAATGTGTTGTGATAAAGGAAAGCAAATAGACCTGAATTCAAAATTAGCTTTTACTTAGAGAATAAAGTGTTATATAGAATGCATGCTCAGTAATGAATGCATTTGTTGCAGTACAAATCTTGGGCAATTGATACAAACAGAAATATTATTAGGTACAAGAGTTCTAAATACCCCTGCCAGATAATGACCCTCTGAAGTCAAGAAACAAACCATGTGTAGTCATCATGAGAGGTTGTTAATACTGCACAGAAAATGGGAGTGATTATTGAAATTAACATTGTAAAGAATAATTTGAAATTAGCATTGTAAGTAACAATTTGAAATTAGCATTGTAAAGAAGAATATGAAATTAGCATTGTCAAGGACAGCTTGAGATTAGCATTGTAAAGAACAGTTTGAAATTAGCATTGTAAAGAAAAATTTGAAATTAGCATTGTAAAGAACAATTTGATATTAGCATTGTATAGAACAGTTTGAAATTAGCATTGTAAAGAACAGTTAGAAATTTTTAGCATTGTAAAGAACAGTTAGAAATTATTAGCATTGTAAAGAACAGTTTGAAATTATTAACATTGTCAAGAACAGTTTGAAATTAGCATTGTAAAGAATGATTTGAAATTAGCATTGTCAAGAATAATTTGAAATAAGCATTTGTTTGTTGTTGCATCAAGTTTCACTCAATTAGACAAAATTGGAAATATGTTGGCTCATGAAGCCAGTTGTCAGAGGTATATGAACAACTTGAATTGTATTTTGTTGGAAATTGATTAGCTTCAAGTGGCATAACATTAAAATCTTGGTTGTTTTAATTAATGTATCATTCTTTACAAATTGAACTGACATTATGCTCAGGGAATACATCAAAACTTTTAATTTGCAGTGGTGCAAAGAAGTATATTTTCTTTTCTGTCTCGTTCTCAGAAATGACCTGCCAGAGATGAATTTTCTGACCCTCAAAACTCCAAAGAGGTAGAAAGTTTGTGTGAGCTATGAGGAAAAGGAGAGTAAATCCTCTAGAGTTGTAGGAAATTTAATTAGAGAGTGGAAAAGTGAATTTCTGTGGGTGAAAAATGTTTCTAAAGATGTTAATATAGTGAAGATGTGTGATTGACATAAAAGAGGGTGGAAAATTTATATTTCTCAGGTCTATGGTCAAATGATTCCTCATTTTTGAAATCTGTTAATAACTCTTGTACATCATTGCATTGGTCAAATGTGAGACTGGATTTTTAGAAATCCTTGTTTTGAGATTGTGACATGGGATAATTGTTACATTAGGTAGCTATTGATCGGTTGAAAATTTAATGTGATATTTTTAAAACGTAAAAATGATCCTACTTACAAGCATTGTAAGGAACGTTTTGATAATTTTTTCAGGCATTCGACTCTCAGGAAGCAAAGGTTAGCAGTGAGAAATGGGTGCTGTACTTCAACAGTGAGAATGAAACTTCTAAATTCCTCCAAGCCCTATCATCTTGTTGGTCAGAACATTTCCAGGTATGAAAATTTGAGTTCATCCTTGCAAGTACTCATCAGAGAAAGATTAAATGCCCATCTGCTTTGGGCTTACATGCTAAGAAAATGACATTCTACCTAGATGCTGATTCCATTTTTGTCAGGTCGCCCCTTTCTGCTGTAGGAAGTTGGCCTTATACAATGTGTAGCCTTTTTCTTGAGAGTGATCACACAGATGTGTGTAATATTTACTTATAAAATATGAAAGGCATAACTGATTTCTAGATACTAAATATTTATATTTAAAAACCAGAGGCGTGTTATGGAATCATTTTTTAAAAATGAATTATGAATAACTATTGATCATGTTGTAAAACCATTTTGTAAATAAAATCAGGTTACAAACATGCCTGTAAATTAGTCCATCCATTCCATTTTCAGACATGGAAATTTCTTATCAGTGACAAAATGCCTCACCCTCTTTTCATTTATTCAAATTACTTTTGCATTTCCTTCTAAACAGATGACTTGTATCCCTTCTTGGCAATTTGTAGCTATTACACAAAATTCTCAGTGTTTTTGAAGAAATCATTACAATTTAAAGTCTGTTACATGCTGTGAAATTTGTTGAAAGGTGTGTTTTCAGGCAAAATCAATGAGTTTTTTGGGCAACTGTTGTGTGTACTTCAGTTAGTAATGTGAACCCAGGTAGTACTCTCTACACCACACCATCTGCTGATTGGGTTTGTGATTCAACATCACAAAACCCTATTCACACCATTAAAAACAAATTCAGAATAAATGTAGAATAACATTTGTATATATGTTATGTACACACAAAATTATCGATATTTTTAATGTTGCTGATATTAACAGGGTTGGGATTTATGCAAGTTGATAATTTTCTCCTGATTTTTAATAAAACGATGTGTGAAGATGACCTCATTTCACACAAAATGCATAATTTCTTGTCTGTAAATATTTATTTAATATCTGATATATATATATATATATATATATATATATATATATATATATATATATATATATACAGGGATGGTCCTGGCTTTTAGAAAGCTGTGGCAAAAAAAATCGCCAACCTCATTATTTTGTCGCTAATTTTCAAAAGGTGTTGCCAGAACAAGTAGTGTACATTTTTTCAAGTGTTAATTTAGTCTATTAATGTAACAGGCAATGGAAATTACAAAAGATGGGTTAGTTAATACTCTAATTACAACAAGCATTAACAAAATGTTACAAAGTGTTATATGAAGATCCGACGCGATTTTAGGGCTGCCCACTTGTTAAATGCAGTTTCAAAGTCTGATTTTTCACATCTGTGCATGCTGATTCTGATTAAATTCTCGAGAGATGAGATGCAGAGTTTATTTCTGATGTAAGTTTTTATGAGGTTCATCTTACTGAATCCACGTTCACAGTCTACAGTGCTGACAGGTGATACCAGTAGTCTCTCCGCAGCCCCCCCCATGGCTAGCTTCACAAAGCTTGAAGTGAATTGCTTCCTAAATCCCAAGAATGATCACTGAATGCTGTATAAATTTTCTCGACAAGCAAAATAGGATCTCCATTCCCACGAATGAAGCTTACATGAGTCAACACCTGGCAATATTGGACTGTATATATAAGCATAAATTCACACCCAATTTAGGGATTCTTTCACTCCTGTATTTTGAGAAATAAATAATTATTATTAATTATGCAAAACTGTTTTTTTTTTGCTATTTCTTGTTGCGGAGTTTAAGTCTCTGCGGCTGTAACACAGTTGATGGCAAAAGGAAAAGATCAATGAGTAAAATGCTGCACTGGCGACAGATATAATTGTGATTGAGATTTTTTCCATTTGCTTTGTATTTATACGCAGTAGTCGGTACTTCAAAGGTTATCAGTTTTCTATGAAGGTTCAGCAAAACTATTGTATTGGTATATGTAACAATAAAAAAAATAATTAAAAAACCCCAGAAGGATTAGCCATTCAATAATTGTATCTGTTCTATTCGCCTCTTCAGAAGTCGGTCAGTTGTGGGTATAGTTCGGTAGCATGATTGACTGTATCACAGCATCCAGTACTCAGCCCAGATGTCAGCATTAGCAGATTATGATGTAACAATGCACTCTAAAGATGGGGTTGTCAATATGAACAAAGGATCGTTTGTGTAACAGATTGATTCCAATGCATTGCTTAGTCAAGTTTGTGGCTTCCTTTTGTTCTCCCTTTTAATTTATCCAGTCCAAATCCATGACTGTATGTACAAATTAAATAACCAAAAAGTCTGTCGCCAAAAAAATCGCCAGATGGGATATTTTTGTCACCAATAAGGAAAAAAAATCGCAATTTGCGACATTGGCGAAGCCCAGGACGATCCCTGATATATATATATATATATATATATATATATATATATATATATATATATATATATATATATATATATATGCAAAAGTATAAAATTCTAAGGAAAGGAGACTTGTATGGAAATATGTACAGACCAACCATAAGTACCAGTGAGATTTGCTGATTTACCATGACCGGAAGAGAAAATGATTTTGTATAGTTCATCTCTTAGTACTTGGATAGAGTCAAAATGGGATGGTCCTGTGGTATTTAAAATTTGGCTTTTCTCACGGTAATCTGATTAGCAAAACTTAATTAGCTTAGAAGTAAATGAGGATTAACATATTGTTAAAAAGCTTACATTTAACCCATAATCAAAATTAAATTCTCATAACCAAGCCATCTTAATACGAGTGATTCTCCAATGTAGTTGTTGAATAAGATTTTGTGATTTTGTTAAAATCATATCATTTCATTCATTTATTTTCAGGTTGAAGTTCCACAGCTTCCCATGGAAGACGTAACTTTGCAGAGAAAATGTAGAGAAATGGACAAGTTTCTTAAGAATAGCCTCAAACTGAAGACTGCCCAGTGAAATCAGAGTTGTTTTGTCTCGCTAGCTGTAGTCTTTAAGTGATATAATACTGTTGTATGTAAAGCAATAACTTGTACAATGATAGCCTCTCTCTCTCTCTCTCTCCTTTTTATGAACCATACATGTCCATATGTAATGCAGACCATCTGCAAACAGTGTCAACGTAAACCAACTGTCGCATAATGCACCAGCAGATCAGGGTATAAACAGTTTGTGTATGAAACTGATACAGAATTATACATTTCACCCCCAGTAGCAAGAACAAATTTTCCCGTGGGTCGGTGGTTCTTCCTGGGATTTTTCCAGTTTCTTCCTCCACCAGATATACTGGCTACCATGTATAGCCTATCATGTGCTGAAAAATGGCATTAAACCCACAACAACAACAAAAATGGTGATATGATTTACAAATTAAACACATTTCATACAGTCCTCATACGTATCAATAAGATTTCAGATTTCAGAGACATTCATTCCTTGCACCACCATCTTATGGTAATTAAGATGTTCTTCTTCATATTTTTATTCTTCTTCATATTTTTATTCGTCTTAATTTAAAAATGATTGTTATTCCATGTCTCAGTAATAATGATATTTTTCCCCTTTTTAATATTTGTCATTAAAATGATGTTTAATGACTCCCAAAAGCAAAAATCTATTATTCATTTAATATTTGCAGATCTTAATTTTTTCTGTTTAATCAACAAAAGGACAACATGAAAAGAAGATATATGTACCCTGTTTGTTACTTCTAAATAGTGATTCTGACATTGACCTTTGTGAAAGTTTCATGGCTTATTAAGACATTTCCTAAACTTAAATTAAAATACAGCAGTTCTGTTAAATAATTCCTTCAAAATTTGTTATCTCTTTCATGCATTACTCTGACTAGATAGAAATAAAGAGGTACTCCAATGACCTAATTCTCTAATATCCATGCTACCTATTCATTTGACCCTCCCAGTTGTCTGGATTTGTAAAATGTCTACTTAAAACTGGCAAGTTCTGTTAATTCCATATATTTTTACCTTTCATTTAATGTAGAATGCATATACATGTATAAATGTAACGTCGTTTTTATTTCTAAAATGATGGTATATTGAATGCTGAGACCAAGACTTTTTTGGGGGCAGGAAAGTACTTGTAATGGTATGCTCTTTTTGTTTAAAATAATGCCCCGTCACTGAAAAAATACCCTTTCGTAAAATGTGACTATCTTGCACACATACCCTGTAAAAAATGTATAGCTGGAGAACGGGCATTTACTGAAATTTCATTTATATATAACCTTTGTGTTCAGTTTTAAAGCAAAATGTAAATTAAAACTACTAGATTTTGAATTGCATGCTTTTATTTTATTTACTTGAGCAAGTCAGGTTCATTATTTTGAGAAAAGATTACTATGGGGTGGTATGGGGTCAAGTTGGGTATGTTGTTCAGTCCAGAAGTTTAAAGAGTAAATGGTTAACTGCTTGCTGATTATGTTCTCCAACATGTAACTGTTGAAATCATGTCTACTAAACTTTAGACAGAAACCCATTTCCTCCAGTAATCTGAATACTTGATAAAATGCTGTTAATACTAATTCAGACTTCTTGCCAAAAGAGTAGCAATTTTTTTTCAAATTGTTTGTGTTCATGTGAAATGTTTTTTAATATATTATTGTAAGATTTTAATTCATGTGACTTGAAATTCATTAGTTTATTCACTTGTATTTTGTTCATTTTTGTAGTATTGATAATTAAAGTTTGGAACTTGTGTTTCTGTACTGCTGTCTGCAGCCTATTTACATGATAGTTTACACACACTTGATACATACATGATAGTTTACACACACTTGATACATACATGATAGTTTACACACACTTGATGCATACATGATAGTTTACACACACTTGATACATACATGATAGTTTACACACACTTGATACATACATGATAGTTTACACACATTTGATACATACATGATGGTTTACACACACTTGATGCATACATGATAGTTTACACACACTTGATACATACATGATAGTTTACACACACTTGATACATACATGATAGTTTACACACACTTGATGCATACATGATAGTTTACACACACTTGATACATACATGATAGTTTACACACACTTGATACATACATGATAGTTTACACACATTTGATACATACATGATGGTTTACACACACTTGATACATACATGATAGTTTACACACACTTGATACATACATGATAGTTTACACACACTTGATACATACATGATAGTTCACACACACTTGATACATACATGATAGTTTACACACACTTGATACATACATGATAGTTTACACACACTTGTTCATACCATTTTTAGTTACAAGAGATCAGCCATGTCAAATACGGCATACAGACAGATCCGGTGGAATGGGATGTTAAAAGTATGTAAAGTTCAAAAATCACATTTATTTTGAAAAATTGATGGCTTGAAGGTAAATCATGTCATGTTTGGAGAACAAACATAAAAGTAAAAATTGAGCTCAGATGGATTTTAACAATTGTTAAATGAATTTGTTTTTCTTGGTAGTCTTAAAGCATCCACCATAAGAAATGTTTTCTTCTATGGCATGACATTCGGTCGATGATTATATACAATACCCACTTATTTAAAGTTTGCTTTAGCAAGAAAATCTTTTAAACATATTTTAAAGCTGGTCTTTTGAGTTTCTGATAATAAAATTCAGATCTTAGGGTATAAGGGTTTGGTTCGTCATTTGTGGTCGTCATAGTACACTCCATTTGTCTGGATCAGAATAATATGATGTCTGAGTACTTGCATATGTATAAGTGTGAATAAATATGCCTGTGACCAAGCATACAGCTTTTCTCGATGTGTTTCCTTAATGTTCTATAATTCTTAGCTTTCTTTCAAGTGTTTTCGACTGGAAGAAAGTATGCAAGATTGCCTTCGGTCCAATGCCAGCTAATTTCATTCACATGGCAAAACAAGAGTAGCCTGTCAATCTGGAATGTTTATTTTAGGCATATCGAATAACTGCAAATTTGATTTTCATGATGTTAAAAGAAGTAATACAAACCAGGTGAAATATGAAACTTAATTGTTTCTGATCTGTTCTGTGAGATGAGAAGATAAATAGCACATGCTTGCAACTCCATTCATTAACTATTTTGTGTTTATTCAATATCTGATGACGCATGCTACTTCTGATTATCAAGGTCATCATATCAACATACTTTGAAGCCAGGAAAAAGGAAAATAACTTAAAAAAGGAATATGATACTGTCCAACGTAAACGTTTTACAAACAGTTGGGTTGCAGAATTCACTTGGAATATAGAAATAGGATGCTGTTAATTCTTCATCTGTATTCCGCTGATGTGGATGTATTTGATCATGTCCAGCAACTTGTTTTTCCAAGGATGTTTTCATGGGCAGCAGTTCTTTGGATACCAGAGCCTCATATTTGGAGTCTGGTCTAGAGCTGAAACTGTCATAGATGACATGTCCTTGGATGAATCTTAGCTGAATCAGACTCCTCATTAATGGCAACAACAGATTCTGATTCCCAGCATCTGGACATTTTGATTCCCAGCATCTGGACAGTTATATATTGATCTGGGTCAGCTGGACATAATGTGTGTTTTGTCCTGGTCAGTAAACAGTAGCCATGTTATAGAGAAGGTTAAAAAAGTCATGAAAAATGTACATCAGATATCATAAAAGAAAAATGTCAGTTATAGTAAATGCAGGTAGAAATGAATATCAGTGCTTCGTATGGATTTTTATATAATGAAACACGTAAAATAAAAGAAAAATAAGATTTGTATCTCGGTTTTGACAAGAAGCTGAAAACTATTATGCCTATGTTATGTGGAATTTGGACTGCATCAAATAGGTGTTTTTTTTATAAATTTAGGCATTCCCCCTCATAAGTTGGGAAAATTCAAAGCCGGACTGGACTGGCAAGAAACAAAAAAGTTTATTTAGAAGAATATTTCAAAATATTTAATTTTGTCAAAGATATTTACAAATGCTAAGCAGGGTTTAGTTGCCATGGCCACCGTGTCATCTCATGCATGCTGAAAGAAAGCATACCCAATGATTGTCCCAATGTTTGCAATAAATTTCCCACTAGAAAGAAAAGTTTTACTGTACTGTACAGGACGTAAATTTATTTAGATAAATTAAGTACAGATTAGGCAGTTCAGTCTCTAGACTGGTGTGCATTAAAGGGTTATGGATAGAAATGATCAGCAATCCATGCATGTGCTTCCCATGGACAATATAAAACATGTACAAGTCTAAATTTGATAATTGTTCTAAAATCATTAGTTTTAGACTCTTTAGCAATGAAAATTCATTACCTTTATCTTTAAAAAATTGTTTTTAATGAAGATGTTTTGATTTCATATGCATCCGTATTAAATGGCATGTCTGAGATTGATATAGTGAAATTTACTTATGTATAATGGCTTGATTTTGGGGTTTGGAATTGATTTGAAGTTCAAAAATTGAGAGAAAAATTCCAATTCATATTGTGCACTTTTTATCAATGCACGTTACATTCTGTTATTTTTTGGCGCTCGGATTTTTCATGCAACCTGAGTATAAAACAAAATTATTTTATATACTTCAATATCTTGTTATTAGTAATAATTTGAGAATTTTCAGACCTAAGAATGAGCATGAAATTACAATTAATATATTTGTATTCTACAAATATTCATACATCCTTATCATTACCATATATACTCGCATACAAGTTGACTTCAACTGCATACAGCATAGACCCTGATCTGCTCTCACATAATGTGCTGGTAGATGTTTGACTGATTACTCCCAACAAACTGCATGGACCCAGATCTGCTGGTGCATTATGTGATGGCAGATTGGTGTCTGTGCAGTTGGCTATAAGAAGTATATATGATTGCAAAAACTGTATGTACAATCACAGCTAAGACAAAATATTAACTATATTTACATGCAGTTTACTAAGCAGTGTTTTATTTTTTTGTCTTAAGTAATCAATTTTTAATTGAATAATGGTCAGTCTTACCATGTGATGGAAATATCTTGTATGAGCTTATGTCAATAAACTAAATTTAATGTAGTATATATATATATATATATATATATATATATATATATATATATATATATATATATATATATATATACACGTTTTAGGGTGGTAAAAGACCATGGATATAGATTTAAGTACCTGCAATGTAGATCTGTATGTATTAGGATGGACAGGGAAATTCTGATGGGTCCAGGTGCCTGGTAGGAAACTACCTAGCTGGTTCAGTTTTGATAAGGTTGGGTTTCTTCACTTTGTCTGGTTTCCCCACCCTCCTCTCTCTCCCCTATTTTTGTCAACCATAAAACAATGGGTTTTTATGGGATGTTTAAGGGGTAGGGTATTACTGCCCTTGGTGATGGGGAGCAAGATCAGATATTTATCTTAAAACCAATTAGTGCAAAACCTGGTTAGACTGGTTAATTGTCCATCGCTAATATGTATAGATGTTTTCGGTTAGTAAATGTATGTATTGATTAAAGTACCATTGGTGTAAAATTTGTATGCACTTCTCCGCCTTTGTTGCAGCCTTTGAAATGTAAAACCTGTACATGTCAGTACAGGTAAGACATTGTAATTACTTGACTGTAAATATAATGGATACTTGTTGTCTTTACACTTGATGCACATATGTATGCGTTATGCAAACATGTCATTTATCAAAGCTTCTTTGTGCAATTTTAAGAAAACGTGGCAACTTGCTTTTGGATGTTTTTCTTGTAAATGAATTGTGTGTATTGTAAGCATTAGATTAATATCAGTAATGAATCAAGTGACCACATACAACTTTATCTTCAGTTTTTGCATTATCGTATTGATAAATAGTAGAAAAATCATGGAAATATTCTGCATGTCTTGGCCTATAATAACACAGTTATATAGAGTGATAATGAGTTTTGAGATATTACAGTTATTAGGTAGTGTAATATTGAGTTTTGAAATATTACAGTTATTAGGTAGTGTAATATAGAATTTTTTTAATATTACACTCATTAGGTAGTGTCATACTGACTTGAAATATTACAGTTCTTAGATAGTGTAATATTGGGTTTTGAAATATTACAGTTATTAGGCATTGTAATATTGAATTTTTTAATATTACACTCATTAGGTAGTGTCATTCTGACTTTTGAAATATTACAGTTCTTAGGCAGTATAATATTGAATTCTTTAATATTCAGGGCTCAAAATTAGCGGTAGTCCACTAGCCCAAGGCTAGCAGATTTCCTGTCAGACTAGTAAGTTTCAGTTATCAATAGTCAGCATTTGTTTACGCCATTCCCTAATAAAGACTTGACTTAGTAGATGTTCTGTAGAATCAAAGCAGTGGCCATTGTAAACACAGGCATAAAATATTAGCATGAGAAGATGAAGTCAATTTCTGCCTTGGACAGGTGCATTTCTATAACAAGAATCCATCCGATTTTGTGCATTTCACTTAACAGCACAAATTATGGTCCCGTCATTAACAGCGGAAGTTTGGTAATTGATCCTAATTAATCTGATAATGAATGAAATGAAAAATGACGTGGTATCACTTTATTCACTCGATCACAGTAACAAACTACAAAGCGGTATACCACACAAAAGAACACGGCAAAAACTATTCCAAGAAATTAGTTTGCATGTTATTTTGTTTAAGGTTTTTTTTTGTTGCTCGCTACCCAAACGCACTAACAGTCACAAACAGGAAACTACATATTTTACATTTCCATCGAAATAATTATAAGAATTAGATCAATTTATTACGATTGCGTTATTGACACATCCTTTCCATACAACTACTTTTTCTATGATGATAAGAATAGTTTTTATATTTTTCCCTTACAAGAATGAACAAATAATTGAATACTCGTGGAGATATCTGAGCAGAATGCAGTACATTTGTTGGGAATTAAAATCTCTGAGCATGAGCATCTAAGATTTGAAAATTTTCCTCCTTATTATTAATTTCAACAATACATTGAGGTTCGATTAATTAGGAACAATTACCAAACTTATGATTTATGATACCATAATTGGAGCTGTTAAATACAATGCACTGAGTATCAGATGACTTCGCTTGATGGGAACACGCATTTTCCAAGCTGAAACTAACACTATCTTCTGATGCTAATATTTTATAACAGTGTTTACAACAGCCACTGCTTTGATCGTGCACAACATCCACTGAAGTTAAGTTGTTTTTAGGGAGGGGCCATTTAGTTGTGGGAGGGGGCAAAGACACTTGTTTTGAAACTTGTTTCTTGCTCTGACTTTCTTATATAAAGGACACTGTGAAATTCCTTTTCTTGCTTTAAATAATTCGTGTCAGCTATACTATAACATCTTGTATTTCAAAACAAGGCACAATTCCTTCCTTGTCGGACAGGCAAAATGTGGCATTTGATAGAAGGTGTTCATCCACCGGAAAAAAAGCAAAAGTT
The DNA here is from genome assembly GCA_028554795.2 of Sinohyriopsis cumingii. Taxonomy (NCBI): domain Eukaryota; kingdom Metazoa; phylum Mollusca; class Bivalvia; order Unionida; family Unionidae; genus Sinohyriopsis; species Sinohyriopsis cumingii. The sequence goes on along the minus strand of JAPYKE020000333.1, from coordinate 5,838 downwards.
AAATGAGAATGATGAGGAATAATTCTTATGATAGGGAAAAGCGTAATGGAAAATTTCAGAAGAAATGGACAAAAGACAGGGAATGGCTGAATTATGACGAGGAAAGGAACGTTATGTGGTGTAACTGGTGTACGCAATTCGAAAAACAAACACACAGAAAACATCCAGTTTTGTTGTGGGCTGTTCAAACTTTAAAGCTGAATCATTAAACGTACATGAAAGCTGTGTGACATTGTTTTGTGAACAGGACTAGTAAAGATTTGGCAGGACTAGTAAATTTCTCAGTATACTAGTCCTTCTGACTACAAAGAAAATTGTGTTAAATTTGAGCCCTGATATTAGACTCATTAGGTAGTGTCATTCTGACTTGAAATATTACACTCATTAGGCAGTGTCATATTGAATTTTGAATTGTTACAGTTATTAGGTAGTGTCATATTGAGTTTTGAAATTATTACTGCTCTTAGGCAGTGTAATATTGAATTTTTTATATTATACTCATTAGGTAGTGTCATTCTGACTTGAAATATTACACTCATTAGGTAGTGTCATATTGAATTTTGAATTATTACAGTTATTAGGCAGTGTCATATTGAGTTTTGAATTATTACAGTTATTAGGTAGTGTCATATTGAGTTTTGAATTATTACAGTTATTAGGCAGTGTCATATTGAGTTTTGGATTATTACAGTTATTAGGCAGTGTCATATTGAGTTTTGAATTATTACAGTTATTAGGCAGTGTCATATTGAGTTTTGAATTATTACAGTTATTAGGCAGTGTCATATTGAGTTTTGGATTATTACAGTTATTAGGCAGTGTCATATTGAGTTTTGAATTATTACAGTTATTAGGCAGTGTCATATTGAGTTTTGAATTATTACAGTTATTAGGCAGTGTCATATTGAGTTTTGAATTATTACAGTTATTAGGCAGTGTCATATTGAGTTTTGAATTATTACAGTTATTAGGTAGTGTCATATTGAGTTTTGAATTATTACAGTTATTAGGCAGTGTCATATTGAGTTTTGAATTAATTATTACAGTTATTAGGCAGTGTCATATTGAGTTTTGAATTATTACAGTTATTAGGCAGTGTCATATTGAGTTTTGAATTATTACAGTTATTAGGCAGTGTCATATTGAGTTTTGAATTATTACAGTTATTAGGCAGTGTCATATTGAGTTTTGAATTATTACAGTTATTAGGCAGTGTCATATTGAGTTTTGAATTATTACAGTTATTAGGCAGTTTCATATTGAGTTTTGAATTATTACAGTTATTAGGCATTGTAATATTGAATTTTGAAATTATTACTGCTCTTAGGCAGTGTAATATTGAATTTTTTAATATTATACTCATTAGGTAATGTCATACTGACTTTTGAAATATTACAGTTATTAGGCATTGTAATATTGAATTTTGAAATATTGCAGTTATTAGGTAGTGTAATATTGAGTTTTGAAAGTTTTGAGTGATTGACACTATTAAGTTTTTTTGCTCAATAAGTTTGTTTAACCACCATTAATTGGATTAATTCATGCATTAATGATTTTAAATGATAGAGTGTGCATTAAAAATTCAGTTGTTTTTTAGCACCTATGTATACTTACTGTCAAACTACCCATGGTTCCAGGTGGCAGAGTGATCTTAAATACTCACCTTTTCTGCCTGATCATTGCCATCTCACCTCTGTCCGCTTGGGTTCGAGTCTTGGGCTCAGACAGTGTGGGTACTTGAGAAAGCTTGCCAGTAGCTTCCTGTGGGTCAGTAGTTCTTACAGGGGTTTTTGTCTGGTTCTTCCTCCAACAAAATCACTGGACACCATGTATAGTCTGTCATATGCTGAAGAATTGCATTAAACTCAAAACAACAACAATAACAACAAACTACCCATCCACCTTTGTGAAATTACTTCTTTTCAATGTACCATGTTCTTTACGATGTGACATATTTACGCATGATTGACCTTTGTCAACTTGGACATAAAATATCCTGGCAGAAGAAGTTTTTAATAACTAATGTGCAGTCCGATATAGATTTTTAAAAAAAAAATAGCTAGAGATACCTTAAAACATTTGGTTTTATAACCTGTAGAATCAACAGCACTGTCTAAATTTCAACAGAAAATTCCCTACTCATCCAGATTTTTTGGCCAACTATACTTTCATTGGTTGTAAGGCAGGTGGCAGCACAATGAGTGTTCTAAGACATGCTTGAGCCTCATTTGCATCAACAAGTAGTGACAGGGTACCCTCTCATTTGCATCAACAAGTAGTGACAGGGTACCCTCTCATTTGCATCAACAAGTAGTGACAGGGTACCCTGTCATTTGCATCAACAAGTAGTGACAGGGTACCTTCTCGTTTGCATCAACAAGTAGTGACAGGGTACCCTCTCTTTTGCATCAACAAGTAGTGACAGGGTACCCTCTCATTTGCATCAACAAGTAGTGACAGGGTACCCTGTCATTTGCATCAACAAGCAGTGACAGGGTACCCTCTCATTTGCATCAACAAGTAGTGACAGGGTACCCTCTCATTTGCATCAGCAAGTAGTGACAGGGTACCCTCTCATTTGCATCAACAAGTAGTGACAGGGTACCCTCTCATTTGCATCAACAAGTAGTGACAGGGTACCCTGTCATTTGCATCAACAAGTAGTGACAGGGTACCCTCTCATTTGCATCAACAAGTAGTGACAGGGTACCCTCTCATTTGCATCAACAAGTAGTGACAGGGTACCCTCTCATTTGCATCAACAAGTAGTGACAGGGTAGTACCCTCTAATTTGCATCAACAAATGACAGGGTAGTACCCTCTCATTTGCATCAACAAGTAGTGACAGGGTACCCTCTCATTTGCATCAACAAGTAGTGACAGGGTACCTTCTCATTTGCATCAACAAGTAGTGACAGGGTACCTTCTCGTTTGCATCAACAAGTAGTGACAGGGTACCTTATCATTTGCATCAACAAGTAGTGACAGGGTACCCTCTCATTTGCATCAACAAGTAGTGACAGGGTACCCTCTCATTTGCATCAACAAGTAGTGACAGGGTAGTACCCTCTCATTTGCATCAACAAGTAGTGACAGGGTAGTACCCTCTCATTTGCATCAACAAGTAGTGACAGGGTACCCTCTCATTTGCATCAAAAAGTAGTGACAGGGTACCCTCTCATTTGCATCAGTAAGTAGTGACAGGGTAGTACCCTCTCATTTGCATCAACAAGTAGTGACAGGGTACCCTCTCATTTGCATCAACAAGTAGTGACAGGGTACCCTCTCATTTGCATCAACAAGTAGTGACAGGGTACCCTCTCATTTGCATCAAAAAGTAGTGAGAGGGTACCCTCTCATTTGCATCAACAAGTAGTGACAGGGTACCTTCTCGTTTGCATCAACAAGTAGTGACAGGGTACCCTCTCATTTGCATCAAAAAGTAGTGACAGGGTACCCTCTCATTTGCATCAACAAGTAGTGACAGGGTGCCTTCTCTTTTGCATCAACAAGTAGTGACAGGGTACCCTGTCATTTGCATCAACAAGCAGTGACAGTGTACCCTCTCATTTGCATCAGTAAGTAGTGACAGGGTACCTTACCTGTCTATGTTATGACCCTTTCTTGAAGTTAAACTTTTAGCAAACAAGAAAATGCCAACTAACCTATTCATTTTAACTTATCTTGTATTTTTTGGAACTAGTAGAAATTTTAAAAATTCAAAAGTTTAATACTGCAACATTTCACCAGTGATTATTCATTATAATTGCTTGGAGAACAGTTAGTATTTTATTGGTGATACTGTTATAGTATCATTATTCCATTGGTGATAACATTGCAGTGTAATTGTTATTTAATTGGTGATACTGTTGTAGTGTAATTATTGTTTTATTGGTGATACTGTTGTATTATAATTATTGTTTCATTGGTGATACTGTTGTATTATAATTATTATTTCATTGGTGATACTGTTGCAGTATATTGTTACATTACTGGAAAAATACTTTATTATAATGACACAGAATCTTTCAAAGCTTACTAGAACAAAAAACAAAATGAGGAGGGGTGCCTGCTACAGCTTATTTTAGCAGACAGCCATTGAATTCCTTCTGTTATAACCAGGTGTCCACCATTTTAGAATTTATAGAATACATTATATTTGAAAATATGTTCTTTTATAATAGAAATGGTTCTTTGAAACATTGTCCATTTATAATATAAATGATACTTGAAAATATTTCCATTTTATGATAAAATGGTACTTTGAAAAACTACTTATGCTCTAGTCTTTACTAGTTGAAACAATTCCGAACAAATTTTGCTGTACTTACTCTAAAATGTGGTTTATATTTGGGGGGTTTTAACACAAATTCTCTATACATATTTGTAGCAAAGTAGTTTATTTCCTTCTCATTTACTGTCTATACCTCTTGGCTCCATTCATTTGTCTCCAGTAGTCTACCTGAGTAATACAAGATAGGTAAACATGACATAGTCTTTTGTCCCTTGGCTCCATTCGTTTGTCTCCAGTAGTCTACCTGAGTAATACAAGATAGGTAAACATGACATAGTCTTTTGTCCCTTGGCTCCATTCGTTTGTCTCCAGTAGTCTACCTGAGTAATACAAGATAGGTAAACATGACATAGTCTTTTGTCCCTTGGCTCCATCTGTTTGTCGGGGCCCAGAGTGGTCTAAAGCGCTCTACGTTACAGGTCACTGCCATCTTACCTCTGTCTGCATGTGTTCAAGTCTAGGATTTGGCCAATGTGGATATGTGAGAAAGCATGCCAGTAGCTTCTCGTGGGTCGGTGGTTCCTCCACCATTAATACTGGCCGCCATGCATAGCCTATTGTGTGCAGAAAAATGGCATTGAACCCCACAACAACAACAACCATCTGTTTGTCCCCAGTAGTCAGAGTAATACAAGTTAGGTAAACATTTCATAGTCATTAGCCTCATGGCTTCATCTGTTTGTCCCCAGTAGTCAAACTGAGTAATACACATTAGGTAAACATGGTAGTCTTTAGCCCCATGGCTCCATCTATTTGTCCCCAGTAGTCTCCCAAAGTAATATACAGTAGAACCTGTTTTGAAAGACCACCCCTTTCTGCCAAAAAATAATGGTCTCACAAAACAGGTGGTCTCTCAAAACAGGACATAACTATGTAATCAATAAATCTGTGCATGCGGATTGTGGTCTCTCAAAACAGGTGGTCTCTAATAGCAGTGGTCTTACTGTAATTATGCAAGCATGGCATAATTATTCGTCTCCATTATTCAACCTGATTAAATCGAGTTAGGTAAACGTGACGTAGTATTTAGCCCCATGGCTCGATCTGTTTGTCCGCAGTAGTTAACCTGAGTAATACAGGTTAGGTAATTATGACAGTCTGTCTTAATGGCAGTGAAGTTTCATTGGGGAGGTTAGCTCTACTAGGCATGAAACAGAAGAGTTTATAGGTTGGTATGTCTTCATTATCCGACCTTCTGCTAGCACGTTTGTTATCGCAACTTCTGTGTAGAAGATTGCCATGAAACTTTAAACATATATTCATTCCATGGTATAGTTAGACCTAAATGAAAATGGTCTGCTTGCATATTTCCAGTATGGCCACCAGAGTATTGTCTTTTAAATATTGTTATCACTACTCTTCCTGCACAGAGTGTCATATTTACATGGAGTTTTCACCAGAAGACTTGCGATGTCTATTTGGTCCAAAACGAAAATGGTGCCAATATGGTTACCACTGCAGCCATCTTAAGGATCCTTTCATCTCTATTCCTGAATGGACAATCGTATCAGCAGTTGGTTTAAATAAAATAATTCTTATAATAT